>CM062245.1:7379975-7985900 GCA_031216285.1 Syzygium syzygioides | reverse complement strand
AAGGATAATCATTACCCTCTTCACATGAAAATGTTACTGCGATGGCTTTACAATCTCCTGATGATCTTTCGAAATGATGAAGCTGCAACCGGACCAATGGTTGCGTTGGAGCGGCTTCGAGGTGAGTGAAGATGGTGAAATCCAACAAGATTATTAAACCCCGACTAAAGAAAAATTAGACATGGTCTGTGGAGTGGAGAGCACTGCGCTTGACAGATCTCCCTTAATAAAGAAAAATCAGACATGGTCTGTGGAGTGGAAAGCACCGAAATTGACAGTT
This sequence comes from Syzygium syzygioides, assembly GCA_031216285.1. Classification (NCBI taxonomy): domain Eukaryota; kingdom Viridiplantae; phylum Streptophyta; class Magnoliopsida; order Myrtales; family Myrtaceae; genus Syzygium; species Syzygium syzygioides. The sequence continues at coordinate 7,985,620 of CM062245.1, read as the reverse complement.
CCTTGTTGGTTCACAATCATGCACACATTGACCTTGGTGTCCAAATTGTAATGCGTTCGAGCCACTTTCCAAGTTTAGCGTATCACTAGTCTATCACCTGACGTGCATAACCTGTTTATTTCAGGTAATGCCACAACGGACATCTTATGTGGTGTGGAGTACTCATATTCGATTTAAATTTTTTTAGCTACATTGGATACAACTAGATATATTGACTATCTTAAATATGTATGCTCTCTTTGTGATGTCCCTAGAATTGAGGTATGGGGCTTGAGTTGCGTATTCTACAAGTGATTTCCAAGCGGATGGTAGTATCAAAACTGACAATTGATCGGTGAATTCCTAATATGGATTGGTATCAAGGACATAAGCTCATGATTAATGGCCTGAGTGAAGATTGCCATCATCGTTGGTTTGACAAGGTAAGAAACCAAGGATATGTTAGCGTTAAGGATTACCCTATTAGAGGGGAACATGCTTAATATCGGAGGCCTTCACAGGGGAAAGGGAGATTGCGAAAGTGAACATATGAGGGATTTTACACAAAGTGTGATATCATCATCAACTATTTAAAAAGTTAAAATTGTTAGATAAAGGCATGGTTTAATAAACAAAAAAAATCTAATACTCCCCCTTACGTGTAAGATGGACATTGGCCTAAGATTGAAGCATGGAAATATATGATAGGTGAAGAAAATAGGGGTTTGGAAATATTTTAACTCAAGATCTACCACTTTGCACTATGTGAAATTTAGTGGGACCGTCGCTCACTATTTTAAAAGCTTAAGCCATTAATTAAAGGCATGGAATAGATATTCCTAATTAATTATGAACCAAACAAAAGGAATGACTATTTCATAAGCAATACTAGAAAAAGTAGGATAATTATTTTTGTATGTTCTACTCGAATACCATGTAAATTTAGTAGAATCATCACAAACTATTTTAAAAGCTTAAACCGTCATATGAAAATACATGTATTAGCGATTCCTTGATGCCTCAAGGAATTGTTATTTCTAGTTAATTTTGGAACCGAACCAAGAAATGACCGTTTCATCAGAAATACATTGGAAATAAAACAATCATTTATATATTTACTTTGATATCGTGAAAAATTCAATGGGATTTATGTTAATCGTTTTAAAAGTTTAAGTTGTTATATGGGTGCATGCAATGGAACAGCTATAGGGAATAGCTATTCATAATTAATTAACAAAGGAATGATTGTGCGAATCCAGGAGTCCTTTTAGGACAATCAAGCATCCTGGCTAGTGGCTATGGTTGACTTCAACAGGACACCTGTCCTGGGCTCCAATTTCCCCACTTATAAAGGGTCAATAATCGATTATTTTATAGCATTGAAACTTTAGTTGTTTATTCATATGTAGATTGTTGGTAGTTAAGAATAAATATAAGTATAGATATATAACTCTAAAGTACATTACTTTTGCTTGTGAATCATATGGTTGATGACCCGAAAAAGGGTTTGTTTATTCTGCAGTGGACATGGCAACTTAGACTTCCTCGCGCTCATGCAAAGTGGAAAACTTCCACACTATCGATCGTTGTCAGCGAGGTCTTTCTCGTAATGGTTATAACAAGAAACTTACTCAAATTATCTCAATTTAAGCATAAATTCGGACATTACTAGCGAGGAGATTCAGTTAATTTATGATGCGGTGTCGAATTATCGTATTGAAGTATAGATTTTCACCATGCGAGGCGCTTGCAAATTGAAGCCCGAGAGCATTATTAAGAATGATGATTCTGTGGTCTATGTTTGTTTCCCGCAAAAACGGTCGGAAGTGACGAAGTCAAACCATAATACATTGGTCTGTTTGCAGAAAGAGAGAACTCTCTAGTTGTCCTTGTCAACTTTATAAAGTAATTAATGGGGGTTTTGTACCTTCAATCTTGACTTCTGGACAGGAGTCTCCTAAATCATTCAACCGACCACATTAATTAATATTGAACCCCGACTATAATGACCATACCACACTAATTGAGTTGTCTTCTTGACAATGCGATTCTCGAAATTTTATCATTAGTGCGGCGGTTTTGACCAGCGACTTATGATTCAGACGGTTCTAAACATGCATCTGAATTCATTATGGTGGACTACGTGGGTGCCATTTAAAAGAAGTTATGGTGTGTCGAACTAATTGACTTTCTTTATCACATAATGTGTTTTGCACGAGTCGAATGAGACTTTACCAATTCACATATTTTTCTTTATAATTTGGATTAGTTTGAAGTAGACTTTTTAGTGACTCTCATCTCGTAATAACCTAATCAAAATGCTTGATGCTTGGTTTTCATCGTTTCTTGGTTTCACCAACATGTTTTCTAGCATATTAAACTTCAAAAAGATTTTACCCAAAAATTTTAAGTTACGCCTCTTCTTTGCGTTCGTGCGAGACAGAGATCTTGTACGGGGCATATTAATATTTATGCAATGCTAGAAATCGGGTAAGGCATTCTTGTTTTTAATATAAATCTGTACAATACAACAAAAGAACTAAGATTGGATAAGTAAGGATGAAGATCTGCTGTCTTCCATATAAGGCTCATCTACTATTCTGTTTTGTAGACGAGATGATGAAATATGAACATTGATCTTAGTACGCACCCGCATATAAACACTATCCTAAATCCAACTCTCTCTCTCGCCACCATTGCATCTTTCGCCACCGATGCCATGCTCGACCTCTGCTGCACCACTACCTCCTTCACCCCCAACGACAATCTTTGCCACACCACCACCAGTGACGGTGAAGAGAGAGAGAGAGAGAGAGAGAGAGAGAGAGAGAGAGAGAGAGAGAGAGAGAGAGAGGCTTGGTGCATATATAATTAGATGTGATCAGCAGTACAATTAGATGGACATATGTCGCAATTATGTAGGAAGATAATGAATGGGACTAGAGTTCCAAACAACAAACCTCATGGAATCGATTGGGGAAGGGAAGTAAGTTTATACAATAAGTTTCAATTAAATAAAAAAAAACCTTCAATTTCTATTTTACTTGAATCCACATCTTCAAACACATGATGATCACAAATGGTTCAAAACTATTCCTCAAAAAGAACTCGTATTGAGCCCCTGATGGGCTGAGATATGATTATAGGCTATAAGCCACTATTTCTCCTTTGCTTTTATCTCGGCCATTTCATACGGCCCGACCCAATTGAGTTTACAACAGAAGGCATAAGCCTCCTAAATCAGTGACTTTTGTTCTTTCGGACTGAATAAAATTTCTTTTTTCAATTATCCCCACATTAATCGATCATAGAACTGAAAAGGTTTAAAAGAAATAACTCTCGCATGAATTACTTGCCAGAGTGCCGACCGACACGATTTTGATCATCGAAAAATGACGAGACCAATTGCATTGGTAAGGAAACATCATAAGTATATAGTCGGTCATTTAACTCGTCCCATTATTACAATGTATTTATTTGTTTTTCGCTAGCCATCCGATTTGTAGAAATGGTCAAATTGGATACTCCTAATGCAAGTTTCAACAAATTTACCTATTTACCATGGTATGGTTGGTCATTTAACTTATGTGGCTCCTACATAATTCTTCGATCCATGTTCAACATTCGTTGGGAATGACAGACTCGCCAATTTTGAATTTTTAGATTTCGGATGAATTGGATAATTATTTTTCAAATCGAATCCTGGACTTGTTCTTTGTTGGCGTGAAGACATAAAAAAGAACCAAAAAATCCCAAAAAAGTCGATAAAGTTGAGGAAGATGAGATCGATTATGTCCCCACAATATCTCTCTTGCCACTGAGTGCACAAACTCACATTAAAAGCCTTCTGTCCTGCTTCCTCACCGACATCCAACCTCACATGATCGCAGATGCTCTTTCATATCAGCTAAAACCAGTCACCGTTCTTCGTCTTCGATCGGTTTTCACATCATTGGAGGTTACGTGGTGAATGGTGATGATGGGTTTCGGAAGTGGGCTTCTTGTTCTGTTTCTGTGCATTGTCAAAACAGCTTGTGCTCTGAACACGAGTGACCATCGTGGCCATGGAGATTATATGCAGTTCCTTCTTGCTAATGGAGTTGCTCGAACTCCTCCAATGGGGTGACACCCAGTTTTGACTTTACCCTTTACACCTTTTTAGTTCTGCAGCTAGTTCAGTTGTGGATTTATCATGTGCCTCCTTCTGTTTCTTTCTTTTGATTTTGTTGTAGGTGGAACAGTTGGAATCATTTCCAATGCGGAATCGATGAATGGACTGTGAAGAGCACTGGTGATATTATGTCTTCTTTACTCAATATTTCTTGTTCGTAATCATGGCAATGATATGTGTTATGGACTTCTGTGAGTTTCGTTGCTCTATTTCCCAATATCTTCATAGCTAAACTTCATATGTTAGTTCTGCTTCTGTCTTGTTTCTAAGCCTTTCCTCTTTGTTATCTCTTGCATATCGTTTCTTGGATTTTTGGGACATCTGGGTGCAAACAACTAAGGACATCAACTTTGAAAGTCTCATAAGCACTGCAGTTAGAGGACATTTGTCCTGCCAAAATCTGGAACTATTATCTGGTTTTTTGTAAAAGTGGAAAGTTATCTGGAAATCATTCCCCAAAGGACTATAGGATTATTGCATAAACAGCTGTTATGAACTGATTCAAATAGAATAGAAGAGACAGTGTCGCTTTGCATCCTCTTATATTATTGACCATTGCGAGCTGTGAATAGCTCTAACACACGAGCTGGCATTTATCCCTTGATTTGAAGCAGAAGTTTGTGCTCTATTCTCACAATGAAATGGGTTTTCCAGCTTATTATAATGTTTTACAATCTGTTCCTGCTATAGCTGATGCACTTGTTTCCACTGGTTTGGCTGGACTTGGATACAAGTATGTAATTATTGGTAAGTGTCATTAAATCTCAGTCCTCAATTCCTTAATTGTGTCCTCTTATATTCTGCTGCTGAAGTTGTTAGCGAAGGTGCTTTTGCCACTGCTGCCGGGAAATAATGCTGAAGTTTTTTTTTCTTCCACACTTTCCATTTTGATTTTCACATCACGAAGAGTAAAACACGATTACTAATAGAGACAAATTTGCAAGTCCCCACCAAATGAATGCTGTAGCAATGTCTGGTTTATGACTGCCATTGTACCTAAAGCCTAACCAAAATGGTTGGCAAAAATGCAGATGATTGTTGGGCTGAAAGAAGCAGAGATCAGATGGGCCATTTGAGGGCAAAGTCTTCGACTTTCCCTTCTGGAATCAAGGCCCTGGCGAATTATGTGCACGCAAAGGGGTTAAAACTTGGAATATACTCGGATGCCGGGCAAGTCTATCCATTGTTATAGATTTTCAATAACACAAGTTATTTTGGTTTGCTCAGAACAGTGATGATCTTCTTTGGATTTTGTTTTCTTTTTCATGTAACAGGTATAGTACTTGCAGCATGACAATGCCTGGGTCTCTCGGGCATGAAGATCAAGATGCGAGAACTTTTGCTGCTTGGGTTTGTGTCCTCGATTTAATTGAACTCGGGACAGAACTAAGTAATAAGATATGACATAGGGGTGTTTGGCTGTAGGGAGTGGACTATTTGAAGTATGATAATTGCTACCATGATGGATCCAAACCTCAACAAAGGTCTAAATTCTAAAATTCTAGGTTTTAATGTTGTTTTGGGGTAGTTAATTCTGTGGGCTAGCATGATCATATATGTAGGCATTTTGGACTAGCTAAACAACCAAAATATTCATCTGTCTTGATCTTCTGTTTCATTTGACAGGTTCTTGAGAATGAGCTATGCGTTGCAGAGAGCCAAACGGCCAATACTTTATTCTCTCTGTGAATGGTATTCCGGGTTTAATACTCGATGTGATAATCTCCCAGTATACGTAATGAATGTTTTGAAGCATCTTCACTAAATCTCACTACACCACAAGTGGATACAATCGTGTATCAATATGGCTTTAGTATCTGTTAAACTATGTTACAGGGGAGAGGAGAATCCGGCAAAATGGGCCGGTCAGCTCGGCAATTCTTGGCGAACGACGGGGGATATTAAAGACAGATGGGATAGGTTGCATATTTTGCATCTATTCAAACATTAACGAATCATTCATAGAAGGCTTTTGAGTTTATAAATGCATGAAATATGGCCTCACTTGTGCCCTTATGCATTGTTATTTAGTGTTACCTCCATTGCGGATATCAACAACATATGGGGAAGATTTGCCGGACCAGGTCGGTGGAACGGTAAGTGACAAATCGTTTTCCTCGATTAGCTTCTGCTGTTCTCTGATTGATGAGAAGAGCCATGAAGCTTTGATGCCTGTAGGGCTTTAAAATTTACTAGCAATCATCAAATTGTGTTTGGTCTATAGCCATCTTGAAACAGTAACATGTAGTGCAAAATTATAGATCCTGACATGCTGGAGGTGGGCAATGGAGGGATGACTTTAGAGGAATACCGATCCCACTTTAGCATCTGGGCTGTCATGAAAGTGCGTCTTCTGCTCCACAGCTTCCTAATCTTTCACTTACATAGATTTTGGACAATGTGTGAAGTTTGTTCTCCCCACAGGCTCCTTTGCTAATTGGATGCGACATCCGGTCTGCAAGCAGAGAAACTCTTTCGATACTGGGGAACAAGGAGGTGATCGATGTGAATCAGGATCCTTTGGGAGTTCAAGCGAGAAAGCTTCAATCAAAGGCTGGGCTGGACGTAAGTTCATTCATATTTAAAACAACAGCAAGAGCTAATTATACAAGTCACCAAAATGTTTGTGTACTTAAGGCCAGCACTTGTCCTACTGTAGTTTCAAGATGTTTGATATGAGTAAAGTACAAAAATTCTGCGTCCCAGGAAAATTAAACGGTTGTCCTCTTTCCCTTTATAGAAAATGGCTATTGCGACTTAATGTTTTCTAAGCATTAGAGTTTCTGATAACATAGTAAATCTTGGTGGCGCAATCTTCTCTTATTACTGTCATCTGATGAAAAAGGTCTGGGCTGGACCGTTGTCAAGAAGAAGAGTGGTGATAGTGTTGTGGAACAGAAGTGGCTTGGAGGCCCCTATAACGGTCGGATGGAGGGAAATCGGGCTCTCTCCGTCGCAAGCTGTCATTGTTAGAGATGTCTGGAAGGTAATCCCCAAACGATTTTCTTGGACTAAAACTTTCTGGATTTGTAATTCCTACTCATCATCTGTCAAATTCAAGGCTTATTCTGAGACATTATCTTTTATGGCAGCATTCATTTGTCTCGAAGAGCATGAGGTTCCATTTGACTGCACTTGTTGCTCCTCATGCTTGCAAGATGTATGTGTTCACCCCCATTTGATGCAAGGCGCGGTTGGTGAAAGGACAGAGTGCATCAATTCAAGTAAAGTAAGTGTAAATTTGTGATGAACTGTGTGGTATTGGAGACAGATTATATCATAATGATTCCCATGATGATTTAGCTATTGCTTTTGAAATGAATCCTCTTATTGTTGCGACCGGACTATTGGAAGGATCAAGAATGACTTATCTTAAATTTTAAGATTTCTGTTTCGTGATAGATTTTTTAAAAAGTTGGATGGTGTTAAAAATGGTTATCCAAAAGAAAAAAGAACCCGTCACCCAATTTCCAGTTAACTTGTTGATTACTTATCAAATTTCTAATTTTATTACAGCTTATAAAATAACAACCTTTGTTATAACCTCACTTGTGCCTGTGCCCTTATGCATTACTTCCAAGGGGGGAAGTAATGCATGTGAATGAGCAGAATTGTGCACCTAATGGTCCATCGTATCGTATTATGAAACCTAATACTCAGTTCCGGTCCCATTTTGGTGAAGATGCTTTGTCCTCCTCTTAGGTTTTCTAACAACATGTATCCCTACCCCAGTTGTTCTTTCTTTGTAGTTTGTACCCTGAGATTCTGGTTATTGGCATGGGAAGATTTTGCTTGAAATTTTGGTGCAAAATGCGACGAGGCATACCGAGTAATTACCGGAGCATTGATTCATACCCACAAGAGCAGCATTGAAAGCAAATACATCTGTATGGTGTCTTAAAATTAGGCTTTTAACAGGGGTATCGTGAGAATGTTAGTATGATGAACGTGTTTGTCCTTCTCGTGCAAGACACGTTGAGAATTGAGTAGGCAGAGTCTCATACATGCTATTGTCAAGACAAAAAGAAGAAGAGATATTTCTATGCTAGAGTCAACTGCTAGCCTCACTAGCCGTTCTCTTCTCTCATAATGTGTAATTTGAAAGTTAGAAACAAAGGGAGAAGATGGACCACATGTTGAGCATTAGATAGACTACTTGAGATTACAGCTCATTGATAAATGACAAGTTGGAAACATCATGCCCAACAATGTATCAAACTTGATGCATATCTTGTGGTTGTCCTTAATGCGCACAATATGATCTCCAAGCAGAAGCAATACGTACGAAAGTACCAAACAATAAAATCTGAATTTTGGCACTTTCTCGCCTCATATTGATCTGTCCTTCGAGAATGCTGACATCAATGAACGAAGGTGAGGGTCCATATGAGGGCGAAATTTGCCTCACATTGCATATAATTAGGTTTGGCTGCTTAAAATCTAGATGAAGTTGGTATTTGTGAATTAGGCCACAAAAAAAAAAAGGAGTCGGGTATCCGTTAGCGTGTATATCAGAAAATAATGTCGAAGAGTTAAACGTTACATACATTACAAAGTTCAAAATCTGTAATTTGCTGTGGAAGGGTTATCTATTATTTATGAATAACTTACACATTTTTCATACCTAACAATTTAACTTAGATTATCGAGACCTTCACAAGTTACATGATACAAACTCATATGGAGAAATCATAGTTCTTTCTTAACCTGATTTCCATGGTCTTTGCAAGCCCATCAAAGATACTTAACAAGAGTCTTGCATTAACTGCGCAGTCCTACGTCCACTACCGCTTGCAAGATTGAACAGTTCATATCATCCCACCGAGTTTCTCTCTTGGTAGACACTCGATAAAATTGGAATGATACAAAGAAGATTAGCATGGTAATTGCGCATGCGAAAATTAGGGTTTTAACAAACACCTCAGTACTGTAGGGTCTCTGCACTCAAAACTCTCAATTGAAGATCTTTGAAATTTCAAGAGGATCCGACCTTAACAAAATAATTACCATCTCTTTTACATAAGACATATACATGTGCATTTTTTATATCTAAATTGTAAATAAAAGCTACATAACTGCAAAGAGAAAGGGAATGAACAAATAATATTGTAACCAAATTTATGAATAACTTAGGATAATCGCATTAGAAGTCTTAAAATTTGTCATAAAAGTGCAATTAAGTCCTAAAAATTTTCAAAAATGTAATTAAATCCTAAAACTTGTTAAATTAATGTAATCAAGTTCTTCCGTTAACTCCGTCCAATTTGACAAACAGAAAATGCTGATGTGACTTTTTTTTTCTCTATCCTAAGTAATGCTAACATGGTCAAAATGACGTCGTTTTGATCAAAATATGATTTTTCAATACAAATTATATTCAAATTATATTAAAAATAAGAAAAATTAAAATAAAAAAAGAGGAGGAAGAAGCAAGCAAGGGCTGCACCGCCGCCACACCACCATCACTAGGAAGGAATGGATGGCGGGGGTTGCCAGGTATCCTCGCCACTGGTGGCCCTTAGCTAGACCTAGGCAAAAGTGACCCTCACCCAATCTGCTGGAGGGCCGAGACTCTCGCCTAGATCTAGATGAGGGCCTATAGGCCCTCGCTTGCAATCGATGGGGGTCGCCAGGCCTTAGCCATTCCCCCACCATCATTGGGAAGGGCCAGCGATGGGGGGCTATTGCAGTGGCAGTGAGGGCTACAAGCCATTGCCTGCTTCTTCCTTCCTCTTTTATTTTTCCTTATTTTTTGTATTTTTTAAAATTTTTCTTAATTATTACTATAATTTAAATATAATTTGCATTAAAACAATCTTATTTTAGCCATAATGACGTCGTTTTAGCCTTATATTTCACGTATGTAGGGGAGAGAATAGCCTTATATTTCACGTATGTAGGAGAGAGAATAATAATAATAAAAGTTACGTCAATATTTTTTATTAACCATTAGATGAAGTTAACAGAAGAACGTGATTGCACAAATTTAACAAGTTTTATAATTTAATTGTACTTTTCGAAAATTTTAATGCTCAATTGCACTTTTGTCATAAGTTTAATGACTTTCAGTGCACTTATCCCGATAACTTATTTGTGGTGCGGATCACATGCAAGAGTTTTAAACACTTCAACTTTGGATGGCTCAATTGTAAAGTAATATTAATAACAGATAATATGCCCTCAAATTTGACGAGTAAGACTCTATGGTCCCTAGATTCTATTGAACTTGTATTGGTTCAATTTTTTGTTATACTTAGAAAACTAGCTTGTTGAGTTGGGAGTGGTCGATGTATAAACAAATAGATCAGGGTCTTTTCTCCAATAAGTGATTATTTACAGAGGATATGACAGATGCCAAACTCGAAATCTTTCCTGAGCTTTGTTCACTTGCATTGATCTGTTGATTACTACCTATATAAATACTAAAAAAGCTGGGTAGAATAGGCTTTAATAGTTGGTCAACGTGTCAAATCCAGTGTGTTTGCATCTTTTATGTGAGCTGAGCTCATAAATATTTGCTTAACTAGTATAACATTATATTTGATTAAATAAAGCACAATGACAGATAAAAAGGGAATAGTTAATGACTTAGACTTGTTGATTTAATTTTTTATTTATTTATGAAACATCGAGGAGCTCATGGCTAATGATTAATTACGTGATAACCAATGGAAAATCATAAGGAATTGGAGAAACTAAAATCTTGAAACTAAAATCATTAATGTGGACGCTGATCATCTTATGTGGACTTTTTAAAATAATATTTTAAATATTTTAACCATTTTTTCTTTCTTATTTTATTTTATTTTATTTTTCTTGTTTTCTTGGATTTAGGGCAGGTGAGGGTTGCGACGCCCTTGCCTGGCCAGATCTGGTGCGGGGTCGCGAGCCCTCACCCTGTTTGCGAGGGCAACGGCCAAAAGTTTAAAAAAATGTAAACAAAAGAAAATAAAAAAATAAAAAATTCAAAAAAATATTATAATATTATTAAAAATGTTTGTGTTTGTGCCAACTGTGCCACGTAGGACGATTGGCATCCACATTAGCGATTTTCAGTCAAATTTTCCGTACGGATTCAAATTGGTAAAACGTGAACATGTTTATGACTTAGTTGGCATAATTAATTAGGATTAAATTGACATAAGTGCAATAATTTTAGGACTTCTTTGGTAATTCTCCCGATTTTGAATGTATCTATCACCCTCGAGAAAATAGCTATGGAAAAGTCTTCATTCACCTAACTGGCATGTAAAAATTATTGAAGCTATGAAGAGTTCATCACATAAAATATTTTCATTGTTCAATTGATTATCATGCTTTCGCTTGTGCATGTCTCATAAAGCACAATGCATTTCAAAATTCACATAAATTTTTCAAAAAAGATTATAATCTCCAACCAAACTATATTGAATTAATTTTAAAAGTCGCTTTCAACTGATTCTTTCGTGATGATGAATCAAATTCACAACGTGTAGTTGATTGGATATGTTTTAACTGCTAATTATATCAGATAATCATTATAATAAGATAACCACTGGCAATGCCCGACTCTTCAAACCACGAAACCGAGTATAAAAAGCAGGAAAGATCCAATCGCACAGTGTTGGAGCAAAGCGACTTTGACTTAGACTGATTGTTTGACGGCCTGATCCTGATGCTTCTTGGATTCGATCCCCAAGCAAGCGAGTTCGCATCAGAACTAACACGCCGAGGTAATCAATCAGATGAACTTCTGTTCCTTTTCTTCTCCTCGAAGACGTAGAAGTTCAGTTGCTACTCTGTTTTTCTAAGCCTTACAAAATCAAGTTCTCTCCAGATTTCTTGAGGGGTTGAGCGGTTGGTTAGTTTAGATGTTACAGTATCCTGCGTCGCGTCTATGTAAAGTTTGCTTTTTGTATGTGCGTGTGGTGTCCTTCTATCCTATTAGTTTAAGGTTTGTGTTCGGAGTTCCTAACTTGTCACAAGAGTTAGGTTCAGTCTCGATTTATGTTGCGTGTGTAGGTCGTTTCCCAATCCCAGTTCCTCTTATACCCAAATCACTTATATGCTTTTTACACGTGCGCTTTCTCTCCCAATCACATATTACCTATTGGAGCGGGTATTCTAAAATTAGATGCGATAGATCCCGTCATCGAATTATGAACGTTATAGTCTCTTTACTTCTCCTTTCTTTTGTTTTCTTTCTCTTTCCTTTTCTGATTTTCCTTTTTACTAGTTTTTTTTAATGATAGTAATCACATATAAGAAGCAACGAAATCGGTACAACTAGAGTTTGGTTCCTATGCAAATGCAAGGTTTAAGGGTGTAGTCCACCAATAAATTAAATGGTAGCGAATCCATTCTTCCCTCATAAAAAAAAAAAAAGAACCTTCATTCAAACAAGTATTTCCTTAGTTAAAAACCAGTCGATAAAGTTGGTAAATTCTTCTTTAGCCATGGTTGGTTATCGGTGAATTCAGGAAAGGAAGTAACTTGGTCAATAGTACATGCCTGAAATTACCATGCTAAGTCTGTAGGTTAGAAAGGCCCCTATCGACGCGTCACCGTACTCCTGATCAAAATCGGATTTTGTAGGTTAGAAAGGCCCCTATCAACACATCCCACGACGTCGGCACATTCTCGTTCCGGTAATATTAGAGATGGCTTTTGCACTTGAACGCCTCGAATTCCCTCACTATGCTCCACTTCTGACCGTACGGCGTGTCAATTCATGCCGAGCATTAGCCTTTTGTTCAAGTTCAATAATTCCTAGAGCCAAAGCTACTTGAGACCTCCTCTAAACCCAAAATCCCGCTGAATTCAATGGCTTATTTTTCTGTTCAGTTCAATAAGAAAGGCATGACGCCAAAAAGGCGTCGAGGCAGTTCAAAACCTCCGCAGCCACCCTGCCCCCCCACAAAACCTGTGCTTCCTCCATTTTTGGTCCCGTATGCCGCCCCGTGGGCCCCCACGCGTCGCCACGTGTCGGCGAACCGCAACTTCGATCGGTACCTAAACAGCTCATTCTTTTGTCTCGCAACTCGTCAAACAAACCATCTCCAGTGGACCCATCTCTCTCTCTCTCTCTCTCTCTCTTCCAAGACCATATGTCATAAGTTCATCACAAACTTTCTGCAATGTCTTCATACTGTTGTGCACTGGGGTGGTCTTCTGTTTGAAGTAGGAAGACTCTTTTCTAACACGGATTTTCCCGGGAGAGCATCATCGGTTTCCGTCTCCGATGGCGAGCACGGATTCGCCGGGGAATTCGCAGCATCTGCGCCTGCCGCCCGGCTTCCGGTTCCACCCCACAGATGAGGAATTAGTGGTTCATTACCTCGGGAAGAAGGTCGCCTTGGAGCCGCTTCCGGTTTCGATCATCGCCGAGATCGATCTTTACAAGTTCGACCCGTGGGAGCTGCCAAGTAATTGGTTACGAGTACATGCTCGGTTCGTATTTTTGTTCTTCTTCAGCTTAGCACTAGATTGAATTTTCCTTTGAATTCCAATCTTTCAGGTAAGGCCATATTTGGGGAGCAAGAGTGGTACTTCTTCAGCCCTAGGGATCGGAAGTATCCGAATGGAGCACGGCCGAATCGGGCCGCGACGTCCGGGTATTGGAAAGCCACCGGCACCGATAAGCCTATATTCGCTTCGATCGGTAACCGCAAGGTCGGCGTCAAAAAGGCGCTCGTTTTCTATTGTGGGAAGCCTCCGAAAGGGACTAAGACCGACTGGATCATGCATGAATACCGTTTCATGGACGGCAACTCGGCTCCGAAGCCTCCAAAGGCGGATTCGGCAAGCAGAAAAGGCTCTTTACGCGTAAGGAAATTTCATATTATCTCATCTTGGTAACTTCGCACGCCTTTATATAGTAGTACTGGTAAAGTTGGGTGTGACTTTGCTTGTTTTGTGCATTAGCTTGATGACTGGGTGTTATGCCGGATTTACAAGAAAAGCGGTTCAGTCCGGCCGGTCGAGCCCGGGACTGAGAACCTTGCTCCGCCGAACATGAATCCACCGACGTCAAAAGGCGTGAATTACAGCTCCATGTTGCCTGGGAATAACGATGAGGCCTTCTTCGACGGAATATTGCCGGAAAACATCCACGACAGCTCGACTTCTCATCAGTTGCCTTTCTCGACCGCGAAACCGGGCGTCTCGATTGCCCACTCGGCCATGTTCGCCAGCGACGAGTCGCAACGCAGGTGCCCTGCGCCGGTGCAGTTCTGGAGCGAGGATGGATCGGCGATCTCGGGTAAGCGATACGAGGGCGGCCTTGACGATCGAAACGGTGGCGCCAACGGCATGGACGACGGCAACTCCTTCGTCTCTCTGCTCCATCAGATTCCGCAAAATGGCGAGCCCTTTCATCCGCACATGTTCCTTGTGAGTTCGATCGGGGATGGCGACTTCCGGCAGCAGTTCCAACTCCCCGGCGTGAACTGGCCGAGCTCATAGGTCATTAGCCGAGAAGCAAAGGAAGTAATACTCAGGCGATAAATGCAAAGGATGGAGTCAGATGTGCTCTGATTTCCTTTTTCTCGTGATTTTCTTTGTTATTTTAGGAACAAGATGGACTCATGCATACGTCCATCTTAGATTACATAGCTCTATAGTTGATAGGTAGCAATTACGTGCAATTACATGAATAATGTACATTTTCAGAAGAGAGCAAAAGGAGAAAGAAAATACATTATAATTAGCCTCAGTGCTTTCAATGGAGGACAACCAGGAATTTTTTTTTTTCGGTTCACCTTCATATAAAGTTTATCATTTACATAGGTAATATATTTATTTATTTTATTGAAATACGTATCATACCATTTATAGATATATGTTATATGAACTTTTTTTTTTTTTTTGGTAAGGGTTATATGAACTTTTTGTGTCTAGCCAAACTAGAAAAAAATATGTGTGACACCCACGAGGATATGCACCGAAAGCTGAAACTACGATCCTCTGCATGTGATAAAAAAGGAAATTTTTTTCTACTAATTAGATCGGTAAGGCGAGAGGAGGAGGATTTAAATTTTAATTATGCGAAAGGTTGGTAAATTTATTGAAAATTTTATTATTTGGCTATTTAAGTGACGACCCTACTACCATATAGTAATAACTTTCATGATTTGTCCTCAAATAAGCGTGGATTTTCACGTCTGAGGTTGAATATTGTCTATAAATATAATGTATTCTTGATAATCAGTTGTTGAAACTGCCTTTTCTTTATATGTTTTCCTGCCAAGTTTCGATTGCAATTGCATCAGGATATTGTCAAATTCGATCGCGCGATAGGCAATTGCTAGGTCAGACACGAGGGAATCGGATTGGGTGGGGTGATTTTATTACAATGACGTCTTACTACATTCCATGTCAGATTCCAGTATGTGGACTGTCAAGTTGTGATCTTTAGAATAATTTAATCCCCCCTAAGGTCAATGGTGGATTACATCATGACACGCCACGTGTCGCCGCGACATTGAGCGGGGGAGGTGCACTAACCCTAATTGCCTTTTGATCTTGATTGGGTTGCATCCGTAGCGTGTCTGATGTCGATTGATCCTAGGACTTACGAATGATTATGCTAGTGAAACACCCCTAAAACACATTAGCCGGAAAAATTACCTAATCAATACTAAACATATTGTGTATATATATATATATATATATATATATATATATTAATTTAGTTCTAAACTTTTTAATTTTATCAATTTAGTCTTAAAACTTTATGCGAAATTCTACTGGACTGCTATATCAGTAATTTTTGGCAAAAATAGGCCAGGAGACTTACATTGGAATTTCACGTAAATGTTTATGGTTAAATTGATAAAATTGAAAAGTCTAGGGCTGAATTGATTTTCGTATAGTAATTTTAAAATTGATCGGATAATTTCTTTGAAATTAACCTATGATACTAGCTTTTCTAAAGAAATTCTTTTTTCATTTGTTACAATTTTTATATTTCTCTTCCTTTTTTTTTTCAAAAAATGTGCATTAGGATGGACAAAATCACTAAAATAATTTTGAACAAATCACAGACAATAAATCCTAAAATTTCTTGAGATGCTGTGAAAAAAAGAGAGAGAAGAGTTTTCAAGGATTCATATATGGTGCAAAAGGTGAAAGCTAGTTTTTTCCGAATTTTAATTTGAATATATTTGAACAACCAATTGAAATTTTCATTTACAATTATCCAAAATGGGTCTAATGTAATAAGATGATATTGTCGCATTTCAAAACGACGGTTGATCAATCGTCCTTTCGACATTCCAAAACTCACACCTCTTTAAAATTAGTCCTAGAAAATTGTATTTATGGTATTGATATTAACCCGCTCACTCCTTTTGCCCCATCAAAACACGAATGTTTTCATGCACTCTTTCTCACATAACTCAACTTCGATTAATCGTGTTTGTTCATAAGATGACAAAACAAGAAAAAGGGTGTCGTTTTCTTGATGAACTGACAAGACTTTGAGAAGTCTCGTTTGCTGTCACCCTCTAATCTAATAGAACACATTGCGATTGTTTCAGCTCTCGAATAGCTTTTCCCTTTTGGAAAACAAGAACAGGCATGCATCCTTAAGGTGACGAAAATATTTTTTGCTCATTCTAGGGTTGATTTTAGTTCAATATGGTGTGCAAAGTTAGCTCAAGATCCAGCTCACGTTCACCTACCATTCTCTGGCCTGTTGTGGAATGGAGATATGCCTCGTGTCAAGCATCTTTCTTGATAAACCATGTTCAATGCTTAGCCAAAGAAATGTGTATCCACATATGTAGATGTACATGTACAAAGACCCTTCATATGTTAATTAGGAAGAGTTAGAGTTAGGGATACCCATATGTTATTCTCTGTGGTTTTCATCCACCACTCACTCTCTCCAACCATGAAATAATTGCCTAGTTCTTTTTTTTTTTGGTAAAGTAGTTCTCAAAAGCTTAATTTAAAGACGTATGTTTTCGTCCAAATACTTTTTAAATTGATGGGTTACAATAAGGGATATGATGCATTTTTATATCTACTTAGTTTTGCATGTAGGTGATGGTCGTGGGGTACTGTTCCGGAGTGCAGTAACCCTATACTGTCCCATGTCCGACCGGCAACAATTCCTTATCATGGTTCAATACTAGTTGTAACATCCTAAATTTCATACATAGTGCCACGACACTAAAATGCTAGATTTAATATCTAATAGCGAAAGAAATTCACATCACAGATGATGCAGAGAATTAAATTGGATTAGAATGTTTAATAGCCTCGTGAGAGAGAACGGAGAAATCACGGAACAAGGGTTACATAGAAAATACGTCCCGACAATTGAAGGAACACAAGGAGAATGTCCTGTATTTATGTACAATACTATGAACTTGCAAAGAAGGATTCAAACATGCCATTAGATACGATCCTAGAGGTGTTTAGAGTAAGAACAAAAAGGAAAGGATAAAAGAAAAAGAAACGGGCCAGAAGCCACGTGCTCTGTCCTTCTTGAAGAAGCCCATTGGCTGGTCCATTTTTGTTCAGGTTTTGGACCCAAAGGAGAGAGATTGAGGATCGCGACTTCCAGTCAGAGACATAAATAGCTCAGACCTATTTCAGTCTATTGGCCTTCAAATGATGACTAAATTATCTTGTTGAAATTATTATCTGTTTAAACTGATAAGAATATGCTTGGATCGATATAGATTGATATTGAGCTGGGGCTTCGGCCCGACATTGATACTGGACCAGGGTTTTGACCCGTCATTGATATTGAATCAAGACTTTGGCCTATTATTGATATTGAATCATTGATGCCGAAACGGGGCTTCGATCCGATCAAATTTCCTAACAATGATACCGAATCGTGAATTCACTGCACAATCGATATTGAATCAATCATAATGAATTGGGACTTTCGTTCGTCATGGATTATGCATTTAGGGACTTTGGTTGGAACTGTTCTAAACTACTAATATTGAACTGGGACTTTGGCCTGTTACTGATGGATTATTGACTGGAATGATTTTATGTCATATATGTATTAAACAGGTGCCCTGTTAAAACTCCTTATGGTATTATTTATTAGAAATTCTCGCATAATTGTCTTAAAAATGAAAACAATAAGGCAGTTATTATACATATATGCATGATCTAAATTACGAGTTAGGTCATAAATTCGGTAGATGTAGCCAAGTGGATGTAGTGTACCCATCATGTGTGAGTTCAATTTCCATTATTCGCATATTAATATTGAAAAAAACTTTCAATGAGTGTGTCTCAATTTAACGAATACAATGTAAACAGAAAATCAATGTGGTTTTTTTTTAATCCAATGGATGGGTCAATTTTTGGAAAATTGAGCGAGGCCCGGCGGAGTGAGACATGATATGTCAAGAATTTTCTGTTAATAAAAGAAATTATATGGTTTTATTTATTTATTTTTTATGAAAATAGGGAAAAATGAAAGGAGAGAAAATAAATTCCCTCCATCGATCTGCCTAACGATATTCAAAAGGACTTGGGCTCAAGGACGGGTCCAACCAACTTCGTATTAATCAAAAGGCCCATATGCAAAGGTGAGCATTCTTTGTCAAATTGAATTTCTTAGATTTGCGCAATAATTTCATTTGTTTTAGCGTTTATAAGTTCACTATATAGGAACAAGTTATGTCAATAGCGACGTCTGCGTAATTAAGAGGATATTCGGTTACATTTACATAAATAGTTTTTCTTACCTTTACCCAAAAAAAAATAGTTTTTCTGTTTTTAAAAGCAAAAAGAAAAGAAAAAAGAAAAGAGAGAGAGTAAATTTTCAAACCGTTTGAACAACTACGGATAAATATTAAGTATTTCAAAAACAAAAAGCCACATCTACTATCTTGAACATTTGTTTTTAAATTGAAAAGTGATTTTTGATATATCTCTAATTATAGATTAATAGAGGAAAATGGCTGCAGATTTCCTTAAGAACTTATATTTTCTTCTGCTTCTTCGCCACTATAATTAAAGTGCCTTTAATTTTTTTGTGAGGGTTAAAAGGGTGAAAATCAATAGCAATCCGTCTTATATCATGTCAAAAGATCTATTAAAATCTTCAAAATATTTGTTCGTTTTTTAATAATTAATATTTTCTGGCGTCTAATAAACAATAATGATATCTCTTTGAAATAAATGGGCTACTGTTGTTATTTCTAACTAATTGATATTTATATTAACTTCATAGCTTATGAATGAAACATTTTATAGAGTAAGTAAATTAGCAAAATCTATAATTGGCATGTAGACATGATAATTATTGTTAAGTGCACACGATCCTAGATAAATGCTTTCTATGAGGTTGCTTTCATGTATAAGGTCGACGGTTTTCTGATAATTTCTAGTCCACAATTTCGCCTGGGGTGCGGTCTATCAGGAGACCTACTCGTATCATGTGTGTCACGTTACACATGGTAATAATATTTGGTTTTGGAAAAAAAAAATTCGCAGACCTCAGTATCTCTTGTATTCAATAGGGAATTGTGTAGATAAAGAGCTTGTTTTTATGAAATTGGAAAAACAAGTGTCGAAAATTACCGAAAGTGAAGTGCTAAAATCTTTGACTACTGACCATGAAAATAAAAAATTATCTCATAATATATGTAAATCACGTATTAAGTTTTACTCTTTTCTTTTCAAATATGGCGATAATGTGCATTGTTTAAATTTTTTGCTAATATAATATGTAAGGTATTACATCATTTATTTTATTATTTAATCAGTTAAGTAAGTCTTCCTTACCACATTAGATGATGTTTTACTTAAAATAATCAATTGAGTTGTCTGTAGTTAGTTGTTATCACAGGCACTTAATGACATTTTAGAACTTAATGTGGCCTTGAAACACACCTTAAGTCTATTATATCAAAGTGATCACACATTAAGAATCCGTGAGATTCGAACTAAAAAAAAAGCTCAACTTCCAAATAAGTACTGCAACTCATACAACTTGTCAATGGAAGTGCTAGTTCGCATAGTCTTGAGTTTCCATCGTGAGTGTCGACTTCTTGAAAAGTTATCAATTGTGTTTTAAATTTAGTGTACAGATGCCAATTCAGTCATAAAATTTTCAATTTTTCCAAAATAATCCTAAATTTTAATGCTCAATTTCAATGTAGTCCTTTCGGTTAATTGCCACTAGAAATCGCCGACGTGACAATTCACAAGTCGTCCACGTCAGCATGTCACCTAAGATGATCAATGACGAATACACAGTATATTAGCAATTTTCGGCGACAGGACAAAAGCACTAAGTTAGGGTTTCGCATAACAGTTTAAGATTACATTGATAAAATTGCAAAATTTATGATTGAATTGGTATCTGTCCAATAGATATAGAACAGGTCAAGTAATATTATCCTGATGATTTTCACCATATCCGTGTCAATGATTGAACCTCCGGCTTGTCCATGGGACCCAGTTATATAAAATGGACGCTTTAAAATGTTCAGCGCCCATAAAAATAAATTTAAAATTATTATTGAATTTATTGAGGTTCCACATGCACGGAATCTACCGAAGCTTCGTTTTTCTAATAACCCCTTTCACATAGCCCGAGCGAAAAAAGTGATGGGGAACATTTGTATTGCATGGGATATGGTGGAGATCTCTGGGACAATTATCTTGCACAGGTACAGACATTGGCTGAAAGTATGTCCTATTGTCGTGTCCATATATTTGCATAGATGGGTTACTATGTTAAAAACCTCATCGGCCTGATTCAGAATCCCTAGTGTGATCAGGTCTTTTCCTTACTCCTTGGTCGTATCTTGCCCGATCCATTTTCAAAGGGTGATAAAAAAGAGGAGCAGAAGGGAAATTACAAAACTAGTTTCGCTTTCCTGCAGAGTCTTTGGTCAAGTCCTGGTCGGCGGCCAGGAACATGCCAACGAGCTTTTGGCTTCAAGCATCACGTGAGTCATGCAAAGCAAAAGAGAATGTACCTGAGCCACTAGTATCTATTCGAGTTTAAATGAATTGGATGGATTGATTGAAGTTATTAATTACACGGATATGATGTAAGCCTAACAAAAATTGATGGGTTCATAGATTCAAATTCATTGATATCAATGATTCGGTCACATTGATAAAAAAAAATGCAAACAAAACACCGAATTTAATCCGTTGAGTTGAAGGCAGGTCACATCTTAGCAGGCACAAAAGCAAATTTAACACGATCGTTACCTGATGGACTTTAATGTTCTACGTCGGCTTGAGACAAATCACCCGTCATAGTTCAACATCATATCTTCCCCTACGGTATCAATTATTTTCCCCACATGCTTATCTGTACAGAAGATGAATTCATCGGTCGTATCTGCGTGTGGCGCACGATGAGTTGGGTGCGACCAGGTACAGATGAAAGTAGTGGCTTAGACAAATCAAACATTGAACTGGGACCGAAAGAGGACCGCGGGACCCATAAGGAATGTGTCTCGAACCAACTTCAAAGTCTGGGATTTCTCAAACCCTAAATTACGTGAAAGGGCGACCAATTCCTCAGATCCGCAAGGTGGACCCACTAGAACTGACAAATTGAAGGGGAAAGGGGGGGGGGGGGGGGGGCGGCATTTCTGATTGCTGAAACTCGGCAAATAAGGTCGATTTGCAGAATGAGCTACATGGATCGAAGTTCAATTTGAGTACTAACTTGCCATTTGAAACCCCATTCTCATTGGTGCGATTTTTTTTTTCTGGGTCGAGCATTTGTGAGATTACAATTTGCTGACATATGTCGTAAATGAGTGCGATGAAACTATCTGGAAATGTTTTGAAGTGGGAGGCGATGGACATTGTTAGGATCTGGTGTATAATCACAACGAAATAGAAAATAAAGGCGAGAAAGAGAAATTATGACACATTGTTTTATCGTGATTTACCCTTAAATTAGGGCTATGTTCAATAAAGAATTCTACTATAATTATCACATCGTATCTTTATGCTACATCCCTCAATTATAAGAGGAAAATATTATATATGGGCAACACAGTAGTTACTCATGGGTCTAAACCCAAACTATCTATAAAATACGGGCCTAAACTATAAAAGCCCTTTGGCTTTGTGGGGGCATTGCCTTCTGTGACTGCTGCCTGGGCGGCCTCCGGACTCCTGTGCCTTCCTATTGATGGGGAGTACGAACCTCATCCTAACAGACATACGTTTGAAACTTAAACGATCGGGGGTGATGAGAGTGTTCATGCATACTAAGCTACTACTAACCTAAGTATCCGATTAACCTGGGACTTTAGTTGGTGGCATGATGACTTGAACTGGGTTTAGCGATTCTGTGATGAGAATATGTTACTTGTATTAATCCGTATCACATATTAACTTTGGCGTGTCATGTGGCATCATGTTCGGATTTTGTATCCATAATTTGCGTTCTACTTCGTGTGCAAATGGGTCTTGTGAGGTTAATATGTACGTTGCACGAGATATACACAACTTACATAGCAGCAGTTCCTATTATTTCGTGATATTTTCTTTTATAATTTGACTATTCGAAGATTTCGGCTCAAAACTCCACGGATTCATACAGACCGCTTCTAAGATGGCATATAGTAAGTTTCGTTCTGTATAGTCAACAGCTTTAGAAAGATGAAAAGGTCAAATGGCGATGATAGATGAACTTTTTGTGAATTTTCTTTATCTCCACGGTGTACTTAAAAGAATGAGAATTTTAATATATCTTCATCGATAGGCTATTATCGACATTAATGAGGACATAACTGAAATATAATTATATCCTACGAAAAAAAGAGGGTTTGAATTAATGTTCTGCATCCGCCGGAATACTCGTCACATACAATTATTGTATAGCACATTCACGATTTATACCGTATATAGCGATAGAAGCTTAGTCACTACAATGGCCTCCACCTAGAAAACCACACCAACACGTTTAATGCGTAAATTTCATATAATTTTGAGAAGAGAACTAAAAACACAATTTGAAATTTTCGACTATACGCATTGGGTTCTATAGGCTATAGCTTATGAAAATTAAAAGAAATAATGCATATCATGTTATTTAAAGGATTAATACCACGAAATATCTCAATTTGGTATATCTATGACAAAATTACCCAAAACTAATTTTTAACCACACAAAACTTCAAATTGGTACACTTGTGACAAATTTACCTTTGATTAAATAGTTGAGTTAGATGAAACGTGACAGTTAACGAATGTACCAGTTTAGAGTTTTACCTCAATTTGTCACAACTGTACTAGTTTGTGATTTTTCGTGATATTAATATAATATAACGGAAACTAAATGAGGGTAAATTTGTCATAAATGTAACAAATTTGGGAGTTTTGGTGGTAAAAAATTAGTTTGAGGGTAAAGTTATTACATGTGTACCAGTTTAATGTTTTTGGTGTTCAAAAAATTAATTTGAAGTAAATTTGTCACTTGTATACTGGTTTGAGGTTTTTGGTGGTTAAAAAGTAATGTAGGATAAATTTGTCATAAACATACTATTTTCAAGATATTTTCTGGTTGTAACCTTTATTTAAAAGATAGAGGTAAAAGTGTGTATTGAATTCCTTAACCACCAATCCTTGTACTTGGTTCTATAGGTTATGAAAGCCTAAAAGAAAAAAAAAACAACAAAAAGCCATTAATATCGCCAAGGAAAAGCCACGTCTTTGTCTATTCCTCCACCACCAATTCTTGTACTTACTATTTTTTGGTCGAAACCAATTCTTCTACTTGGTTCTACACGTTTTGAAACTAATCTAGAAGAAAATAAAGAAACAGATAGCAATTAGCATCACCAAGGAAAAGCCATTCCTAAGTTTCCCTGGAGGAATCCAATTCATTTGGAATTTGATAGATTGTCTGGCCGTTTGTCTGTCAGATGGGTCGAATCCAACGCACACAATACGCCACACCACGTGATTGAGGACATAAATGCTCGAGGAAGTAAAAGAGTTCTTGCTCGACTTTGCCATTGATCTTAACCCATATAATAACATTTTTTTGTTTGGTAGCTTGACGATATGAGAATATAATTTATAAAAGTAAGGTTCAGACCTTGATGCTTATACAATTTTTATTTTTGTAAATGAATTCACACCGTTGGTTGATGAAAATTTTTATTTCATGAACGGCTGCTTAAGAATATTTCACGCTGATGATGTACTTTTTTGTTAATCCATGTAATGATAGCAAATGCACCACAATTTGGTGAGACTCACATGAACCTGCTATTTACGGTCGTAAAGATTCATTTTAGTTCATGTACTATACTCATTTGTGATAATCTCCCGTGATTTTAAACTTCTTTTATCTTCTAAAATGTGTTTTTCTTTTTTTGAGTTGGCAAAGTCTTAATTTTCCCCCCCAGCTTTTACAAGTTATTTGATAGATACTTCGCCTTACAATTGCCTCTAGATGGTTTAACTAGCCAGGCGCTAATTAGCATTCCATGTGAAACTATGCTTAACAAGTGTCCTAGAAGCACTTGCGACAGTCATCCACGAACTAAGACCCAAGTTTAATATAATAAAGCAAGTGAAACAACCAAGCTCAAAATAGATTCGAACTTACATAAGAACCGAAATAACAACTAGTTATTGATGTAAGTGATGTCAATTGTTGAGGAAGTTGGCTAGGTGTGTTTGTATCGCAGAATATTAACAATTTGCCAACTATTATCCTAAAAATAATAACTCGTTTCACTCAATGATTAGTTAATAGAAATTTATCGTTAACAGTAATTTATGTTTGAACATTTCGGGTTAAAGGAAATGAAAAAAGGGAAAGAAGGGAAAATAGAGGTAAAGAGGGGGGAAGAAAAGGAAGGCGCATCTCAGTTCTTGAATTTAAAGTTGCCGATAAGTCAATCTTTCGAGGAGGATGAGTTGAACATAACAATTTAGCCCCTATCTTGAGAAGATTTTTCTAAGATCATTTCAATTGAAATGGTGAAAATTTAAAAGAAGCTTTCCAAATAAAATTCTTGATTTTATCTACTTCCACTATTAGAAAAAGAATTGTTTTTTTTTTATAAGAAGTTCTGCCTCCTTTATGGGGTTGTCTTCAACCGGCCGAAAGACGTTTGATGTTGTCCAAGAAGTATGGTTGGACTCTCATTTCGATCTTTTTGTCAAGGTAGACAACTAGATAGAGTTGTATTCAAAGGAATAGGTAGACGTCTGAGCTCTATTTGGCCCGGGTGTCACGTGTTGACTAATTATATTTTAAGTGATGTAAGCGATTTTTTTTAGGAAAATATTTTTCAAATCGTTTGTGTTCCGCGAAACAAATGGAGCATTCATTTCTTTATTTGACTTAAAAATCAAAACAAATTTGTCAGTCCAGATTGATGAACGAGTAAGATAAAAGTATTGTTTTCCATTTTCATACTCCTCATTCTTCAACAGCCATCAATGGATTAAGGTATATTCAATATTTTTTTCCTTGAATCGTAAGTTCTTTAGATAAGTTTTCTTTTTCAGTTATTTTTACACCCTGAAATTTATTTTAAAAATCACAATATGTCCAGTACATAATCTGTTTTGATTGAATACTCCACTTTAGTGATCTCTGTTTTTTTTTAAAAATTTTTTACTGATATTATTGAGTTGATTTCATTTGAAATACCAATTGATAATCTGAACTGATAAGTTCATGTGACTTGAAAGAATTCTATTAGGACTAAAATTTCCCTATCAATGCCCATTCAAAATTTTCATAACAAAGTGATCGGATGACTGTTTATGTGTTCTAAAATGATTATCTATGTTAAATGAGTTAAAACCCGAAATTTGATCATATTAAATTTTTTTTGAAACTTATAAGCATGGGAAAATTATTTGAGAGTATTAGTAAATCAAATGCCACTTGGTAAGAAAACAATTTGATTATTCATCCTGCTTTTGTTGCACGTGGAATATTTTTTTGCAAGTCAATCTTGTCAATTAGTAATAATTTTCTTACCTTACCAAAAAAAAATTAGTAATAATTGTTGAGAAATCTTAGGGTCAACATTATTGTATGACCTGTGGAGTAATGTCACATATTAAACATATATGAGCGCAAAATTAATTTTCCATGAAAAAATTCATATTAGGAAGAAAATTGGAAGTTGCTGAACTTGTTGCGGCCCCGCTCATGAGGAGAATTATTTTCAAGTATTCCCGTCGTGGATGTTGATGGTTCTGATTATAAGCCGAACACAAGGCGACGTTAAGGATGCCAACTGGAGTTTGAATACATCGGCAAATTGATGAACGGATAGTAGAAACACCAGTCCAGCAAGTTACGCGACAACAAATTGACGTGGCTGCGTGCAGTTCACGCAACAACAAAAGACGCTGACATGGCTGCAGTGTAGGGACAACTAAAGAGGGCTGCGATGTAGGAATAGCAGAAGAGGCTGCCGTGACTGCAGTGTAGGTATAAAGAAGAAGCTGACATGATTGCTTGACATGATAGCAGAATATGTTGACGTGGTTGTGTGGCAGGCTTTGCACCAACAAGTTAACGAGTTGACATGATTCAGTGGTAGGCTACAGTTGTCACCCCCAAAAGAGAAATAATATTGAAGATTGATATCGAAAGAGAGAGGTAATACGAGTGTTTGAAAAGAGAATGACACGAGATGCAAAATGCTTCGAATGTGCACCCAGGTGTGCATTATTTGTAGTAATAAAGAAAATGACATTCTTTTAATAAAAATGACAGGTGGAGCATGGTGTACTCCGTGTGCGACATGCAACTTATGCACATTTGGATTGCCTAATTTTGATACTAAGATAAGAATAATGCAGAAAAAAATGTATAGTTTTTGTATGTTTCCATGTATATATCTTTGTGTCTCTTAATACATGAACAACCAATTGGGGATACTAATAATAGAGAATCAATGGAAATATCTTAATCATCTCCAACGTGTGTGACTAAGACATATTTTTTTAGCCATCTTTACCAAACTAATGACCGCATTTTTGATATTTGTGATTTATAACCCGGAATTAGAACTTTTTACGTGTAACTTTTGTTGAGATATGAAACGGGCGAATGTGTTTGCATAAATTGAATGCATGTCTTATGTCCGATATCGACACTACCAAGCGTGAATAACACCAACGTCAGACCATCTGCTCTGGCTTTGACTCATCAGAATGATATTCTTCTGCATAAAACAGATTTTTTCGTGGCAAAGGAATCCTACAATGGAATTCATTTGTGTGAAAGAGCACAGGGACAGGGAAGAAGTTTTCAGCGCCTGATACAATCGTTTTCATGCAGAGTTTCCAAGTCTAAATCCTCCTTTTCGATGCCAAACAGCTCATCGATCTCTTGTAAGCACCATTAAAATCAATGGTTTTATGAATTCAATGTCTATTGATGCCATTGATTTCGTCGCATTGATAAGCGACGCAAAAGGAAAATCGAGGGAGCCATGGTATCATAAGAGGCTTTCGCCATTGCTGCAATTATTTGGACAATGTCCCATCAATATATCTGAAATCGGTCGTCGTGTCATGTTCAGTGTCAATTATTTCCGGACATGCTATATGGACGCAATATCCTTATATTCAGCCTCAGATTTCGCAAAGTTGGCCCAATTGCTAATATCCACGAGGACCCAGTTGAGCCAACCAATTAAACGTGGCATTTTCTGATTGGTGAAACTTGAGAATCTGCTCGATTGGCTATGTTAGAGATAATTAGGAATTTCTCTAGAATAATTTTCTATATTAGAGATATTAGATAATTGAATTGATCATCTTGATCTTTCAAGATTGCACATATATCTTGATTGATATATTATCTTAGACAATCTTCTAATAAAGCCTATAAATAGACAATCTTCTAAACACATAGAAGCATACAAAAAAATTCCTCAAATCTCTCTTACATTTTATTATTATTAACTTGATATCAAAGCCACCATTCTTGAAGAAACCTTAAGTACACCAGGTGCGACCCAATGCACATCCAAAAAAATCTATCCCGTGTACATCCAAAAAAACCCATCCTCACCACTCAATAGCATTCACTTCATGCGCACAAGTTTAATATGAGGAAGCACTTAATCGATCGAGTCCATTCCACAATAGTTGTGTTTTGACACTAACTGCACTAATCGCGTCACCTACTTGAGCGTTTTCATGGAGGTGGGCAATGGCATCGCTTAGTAACTATTTTCCCAAACCAGTCATATAGGTCGCGTCACTCAGTTACTGTTCCACAAGCCAGCCGAATCGGTCGCTTTTGCTGTTTCCCCTCCAATTCTTAACCTTTTGCATGTTGTTTCGAGAAGCCAACACCACCACCAAACTCGCTGCCCTAGCTAGATCTGCAAGTTTTGCCGAGTACAGCTATGAACTCTGCCTCATCAACCTCATCCAGTGTCTTGGCTATTGGACATTGTCACCTTGAGTTTGGCTTGATTTCAAACTCAAGCTGACTTAGTAACCTTGAGTTTGGGGGGATTATAGAGATAATTAGGGGTAATTCCCTATATTAGAGATATTTGATAATTCTATTGATTCTCTATTTCTCTTAAAATTGCACGAATATCTTGATTAATATATCATCTTACATAGTCCTCTAATAAAGTCTGTAAATAGGTTCATGTATTATTCTTTTATACATATCGAAATATATAGAAAATTCTCCAATTCAATTTTTTTCATTATTCTTTATTGGCTAATGTGCTAATTGGGTCAGTACTTCCATTTGGATGCAAACTGTAATTTGAAGTCCTTCATTGGTAAGATTTAAGAATATATCGACATATGACATAAACGAGTGCGCTCAAAGCAAATGAAAATTCACGAAATGTGAGCTGGTAAACATATATTTAAAACTTAAACTATCAAGTGATGAGAGTTTTAATGCATGCTAAACTATTTCTAACTTACTAAAATAAGAGATAGGGCTTAGACAAATATTGCAGGGACCGTAACTTGCCCCGGATCATAAGTTATGAATTACTAAAATCGCTACACATAAATTTCCATTACTTGAGTCCTCTTATTCAATTTTTATTGATCCTATCACTCCACAAATTCTTGGGACAACCTACCTCCTTGTTTGGAACTCCCGAAGATGGTGGATTTCATTCCAAATATGCTAGTTGGTGGATTCGTCGTCTTCATCCCTCAACAATGACTCCGACTCATTAAAAAGATTTATTGTAGTTTACAAAAATTAGTCAATAGAAAATATTTCATCAACAATAACAATTTATGTTTGAACATTTTAGTTGATAAGGAAAGTACATTAACTCATTTCTTGAGGTGATTTGTGGAATCACTCTTGGAAAAGTTTTCAAATTATTGATTTTTCGCGACATAAATGCACCTATAATGTATATATTGATTATTGAACCTACACATTGCCCTCTACGTTCTTGATGGGGAAAGTACCAAAAAAGTGTTAATCTATTGCATTAGTACCAATTCAATTTTAATTTTTTTAATTGGACAATTTAGTCCAAAACCTTTTCACATTAGTATCAATTGAGTCCATCCAGCTAATTTAGGCAAAAAACTACTGACATGGATGTAAGCTGTCCTACGTGGCATGACTAGAGCTCACATGGATATTTTTTTAATTGATAATATTTTCGAATTTTTTTTATTTTTCTATTTTCTTCTCTTTTCTTTTTATCTCTTTCCTTTCTCTTTTTTTTTTATTCCTTATTTCTCTCTGCTTGTTGCTAGCCTTTGTGATGGCCGATGAGGGCGAGGGTTGGGACGCCTTAAGTAAACAAGCTTGTCTAGAACATAACCACTATATTCTCATCTCATTGCGAACACTTTAAAATGGTATAAAACAAAATCTCATGTTGCCCAAATAGATTTCCCCCATTAATGAGTATCTTGCCTGAATCACTTGTATATGAACTACATTATAATCCATATCCTTACTCTAATTGAATGCACAATTTGGTCAAGCATGCCTCAATGTGAGTTCAGCTAAAGAGGAGGTGTGAGTGTCATGGGCGAATCCGGAAAGACCATAAGAGGAGGCGTGCATGAGGGATTTTAGATTATTAGGTTTACATTTAAAAAATAAATAATAATCAATTCGGGCGGTCGGGTTCTCCCCTTGGAACTCCGAACCAAACTTTCCGGATACCGGTTCCACTTTTAGGAATCGGGAATCAGACCGATAGCCCCAGAAACTGGATCGGCACTCTTGAGAACTAGATCGAACTAGCTGGTTCAGTTTGATCCGAGCAGTTCTTAATTTGGTCGGTCTGTCTTGCTTACTCCTAGCCTCTGGTGATGGCAAGGGGCCTTGCCTAGGAGAGGCTAGCCCTCGCCAAAGGCCGGCAAGGGTGTCCCGACCCTCACCATTGTCCAGCGACCTCCGTTGATCATCACAGAGGTTGGCGACTGGTGGAAATGAATAGCGAAGAAAGAAAAATAGAGAAAGCAAAAAAAAAAAAAGGAAAGCAAAGGAAAGAAGGAAAAGAGAAGAAAATAAAATTTTACAAGGAAAATATTTAAAAACAAAAAAAATATCCATTTTAGTGTCAGTCTTGTCACGTAGGATGGCCAGTGTCCATGTTGACAATTTTTGGCCTAAATTGACCGGATGGACTCAATTGGTACTAATGTGAAAATGTTTAAGAATAAATGAGTCCAATTGAAAAGTTTAGGACTGAATTTGTATCAATACGATAGATTTATTACTTTTTTGATACTTTTCCCCGTTCTTGATAAAAGCCCCTGATAGAAAAAAAGAGTGTATTAAAATATTTCAGTATATAGTCCTAGCTTGGAAAGATTTATGAAACTATTTTAGAAAATGGATTTATATAAGCTACACTAGAGTAAAGTGTTTTGCACATAAGTAGTCATGAAATTAGAACTCTCACCGCCTACTAGTGGAATGAACACAAAAGTATACATGTCATTGCCTAACCCAATAGGTGCGGATGGATACTTGACTTCACATTTGAGGACCACACCTTGTTGTCATGTAGGTAGCCTCCATCATCGCCAGCTGCCGCACCACTGGTGCGGATGGATACTTGACTTCACATTTGAGGAAAGAGTTGGCCTAATATGAAAGATCTAAAGATGAAAATAGGGTATCAATGTTTTGGAGCGGTTAACGTATTTAGAGAGCTCATAAGTCGATTTAATTTTTTTAGTGAAAGTGTGTCTATATGTTTCTTCTATGCCTAAGTAGGTCTATTTTATTTGGTTCAAGTTAGATTCTCTCTTAGTAATCTCCCTCCTAATGAAGCCGTTACAATTTTGCGCTTACACTTGTGTTGCGCTTCCCAAACAGACCGTGTCATCTCAATTCCATCCCAACTCTTCCTAGTTCGCATACGATCTCAATATCATCTCATTTTGTTCTGTTCCCATGTTATTCCAGTGCAACATCACAATAATTTCTTTTCCACCTCAGGCCAAGAGAAGTCCCTGTTTGTTTGGGGCATCAAATACTAGTCAAGCCGACGAGAGAGATGGCGTCCAACAAAGGATTCACGTTTTTCACATAACAGACCCTAAAGGGAGCTGGGTCCAAGTCATGTATAAATAGACCCGATGGGTCTCCTTCCAAGAAGCAAGCTAAATCCTTCTCACCCAACAATTCATGGAGTCCCAAAAGCCCTCGATTCAATCTCTCGTCAATACGATCAAGAAAGAGATACTCCCCAACATGGGCTCACGCTCATTCCTCTCCCCTTCACCATATGACACCGCATGGTTGGCGATGATTCCCGATCGTCGCCAACATGATCGTCCCATGTTCGAGGGGTGTCTGAATTGGGTGCTCCACAATCAGAATGAAGAAGGGTTTTGGGGAGATTATGATCATGACGAGCATCAAATGTCTGACGGAGTGGAGTGTCTTGCTTCAACTCTTGTTTGCATGACCGTGCTAAAAACGTGGCATGTTGGTTCAACTTTGATAGAGAAAGGTACGATGTGCTTCACTTTCAAACAAATACCAAAAGATGGCCATCACAAACATAATTTTTCTTTATTTATGTCGAAATATGGCCATCACAAATATAATTCTTCCTTCTAGGATAAAATATACTTTAATTAGTAGATTACTTTTGTGATCACTACACTAAACTCTGTACTTAACTTTCAATCAGGTCACTTTGTTCACTTTTCAACCCACGGCCTAACCCACCAAGTATAAATGATGATGCAAGTAACTATTGTATTCGTTTCCTTATTGAAACTCTTCTCTAATAGTTCTCCATTTTTTTTGGATTTTTTACATTTCAGGATTAAAGTTCATTCATGAAAATGCGGAATTGCTTCTTTCAAGAAACAAGCCAAGAAAGTTTCCACGTTGGATCACCATCATCTTGCCCGGAATGGTTGATTTGGCACGTGATGTTGGTTTGGAGGTCATATTCCCCGAAAGCACAGAACGTGCCATTTTAGATTTATTCAGCAGTAGACAACGAATTCTCGAAAGGCAATTCTATTTCTTTCCTTCTTTTTTGGTCGAAAATTATCATATGTTTTTTTTTTCAAGTTGACCTACTTTTGCACATCGGTCACGATACTTTTAAATTTCAGTACTCATACTGCCCCAACCATTTTAATTTAGTTCAATCTCAGTCCTTTGACCAAATCGGCATGCATCCTTCTTGTTTCTTTTCTTATTTTGTTAAAGGAACTTGCTATGTAAAGAAGAAGATCTCTTCATCAGTCGACCAACTTAACAACAGTTAATTGTCATGGAATGAGACCAACCAGAATTTTGACTCAATGATAGTAAGTCTTAAGAACAGACAAATGGTTTTTCATAGCCTCAAATCTAAAAGCGCCAAAAAGTTGTTTCGGGGCCCCAAAGCCAGCCACAACTCCTATGTTTTTCCCTCCTCAGACACAATCATAACTTTTAGGGTTTTGGCCTTTTGCAGGGAAGAACTTGTCGGCAAGAACCAATGTTACCCATTGTTGTCGTATCTTGAGGCCCTGCCTCCAACATACAAAATCAGCCATGACACCATATTGAAGCATCTGGACAGCGACGGCTCTTTGTTTCAATCACCCTCTGCAACATCAAGCGCATACCTAGCCACCGGGAACGAAGAATGCTTGGCTTATCTTCAATCTCTTGCTTCGAATTGTGCTTCTAATGGTGGTAAATGAATGCTATGTTTAAGAGATTTTTAGATGCTATCGAAACATGTTGTTCTTGCTTCCCTGACTGTTTTCATTTCATGAAAATTATATATTGTCATTTTCGGTGAAGAGAATAAAATTATCGTAATAATTGATGGGTTGTGATTGATTTGAGTTGATGGAATTGTCATATATTTGGGGCATTGAAATTCTCTCGTTCTATAGAAGGTATGACAAGGAATGCATCAACTTTATTTGTGTCTGTTTGTTTCTTTCAGCTAAACTTACATGGCCAATTAGATGGCCTCAAACTGGAACCTATCTGCACACATAGAACAGAAACTATGATTGTTTTTCAGCAAATTTGGGCCGGAGATGCAAAACCGAAGATTATTTCAATGGGCAAAATCTTCAAATCTTTGTATAGGGACTTAAAGTTGAAATTCAAATCATGCTTTTAGATGAAAAAAAAAATCATGCTTTTAGATTAAGTAGGCTGTGTTTGGCGTGAGACAAGACTTCAAGTGGTGGATCACTAAAAGCTAAACTAACGAAAACTAATTTAATAGGAGTAGAGTAATTATAGCATATACCATCGCTGTAAGGTTTGAAAATTTATTTGTAAAATTTACATAGTTTTCCTTTAATAACGTTCATAACACTTGAATATCTTTTCGCTTTTCTTGATGATTAAAGCAGTTCCGTCCCTATACATCGTGGATGAAGAGCTTACAAAACTTTCCATGGTTTATCAACTAGTGAGATTAGGGTTGACCGAGTACTTTGACCAGGAGAAGGATGAAATTTTGGCACAAATCTATCGGTTAGTAAAAGTTTCCTCGTCTCTTTGTTTTGATCTAGAAAAACTACTAAAGTTTCCCGACAAAGCTGTCGCCTATCTTCTATTGTCGATAGTGATTGCTTTTGAGGTCACCGAAATTGTCCATAAGGCATCTCTAACTAATTCAAGCATACTAACATTTCTTTTTTTCAGGAACTACAAACATGATAAACCGATCACAAAATCAATTCATTCGATCGGTGTCGAGCTATACAAAGATTGCTTGGGATTCTGGCTTTTGCGCATGCATGGTTATAGTGTATCACCATGTACGAGTTGCAAACTTTACAAGTTCTTCAATCAGTTCCTTTTCCTTGGGGTCTTTCATGGGTGATATTTTGAAGTGTTTCCATTAATTTCAATTGTATTCTGCATTTTGCAGCAAGCTTTTGTTGGTTTCTAGATCGTGAAGAAGTTCGAGATCATATCGAAAAACATTATGAATACTACTCAAGCGTGCTCCTTAACGTTTATAGAGCCAGCAATCTTATGCTTCCTGATGAACATCAACTTGAGAAAGCAAGAACTTTCTCGAAGAAGTTTCTTGAGAAAATAGTATTCGGAGGAATGAGAGATGAAAGCATCATCTCGTCGAGTCATCACAGAATGGTTAGTATAAATATTGGGTACTTCTTTTCATTCTGTATAATAACTTACGATATCGGTGAACGCTTGACATGTCCGTGTAGATTGAGCATGAGCTGGGTCTTCCATGGATGGCTCGCCTAGACCACCTGGAACATAGGATGTGGCTGGAGGAAAACGATGCTTTTGTATTATGGATGGGAAAATTTTCTTCCCATAGGTATTAATGTCTTCAAGAGGAAATTATAATGTTGCTTTATTACTATGCTATAATATGAAATTGACTTTTTGCTTTTCTTTGATTTCATTAGGTCATCATTGGTTCATAATCAAGATATAGTGCAACTTGCTGTGCGGAACTTTGTACTGAGACAATCTGTTTACAGGATGGAGCTTGACGTAGTAAAAGGGTATATATGCATATGGTTTAGTTTAGTGTTGTTAGTTAGAAAATAATTATTTCTAATGACTCTTCATGAATGGATGAGTTCAGGTGGTCCGAAAAAACCGGACTTAGCAAGATGGGGTTCGGTCGAGAGAAGACAGTGTACTCTTATTTTGCTGCCGCCTCTTCCGTTTCTTTGCCTTGCAACTCCGATGTGCGAGTAATGGTTGCCAAGAGCGCAATCATAATAACCGTCGCCGATGACTTTTTCGACACGGAAGGTTCATTAGAGGATCTGGAAAAGCTTACCGATGCAGTTCAAAGGTACGATTATCACCTAAACGATGTATTGTAAGCATTTCTTATTTAAATCATTCAAAACATCAATATCCTTCTTGAGATAAGAAGTAGATGGAAAAAAAGTGCGTCCGACAGGATGTGAACCTATACCAAAGGCTTAGTATTTGTCCAACTCTAACTTACTATTTCTAAAATTTATATCAAGAGGTGCATTCACTAAACCATATGCATGAGGCGACTCTA
The DNA here is from genome assembly GCA_031216285.1 of Syzygium syzygioides. Lineage (NCBI taxonomy): Eukaryota > Viridiplantae > Streptophyta > Magnoliopsida > Myrtales > Myrtaceae > Syzygium > Syzygium syzygioides. The sequence goes on along the minus strand of CM062245.1, from coordinate 7,950,034 downwards.
TGCCTAGATACAAACTTAGTGTGTGTATGGTTTCTATACTCATCTCCCATGGCGTCACAGTCCATTCAATTAGTTACCCTTAGAATTGCCTCTTTCTGTGCGGTACGAACATTATACTAGGTGGGACGGTGAAGGACTAAGGGGGCACGCAAAGACCTTATTTGAAGCCCTCGATGATATCGTCGCCGACTTCAGAGTGAAATGCTTCAAACAATTGGGGAAGGACATCAAGAAAAACCTTCAACATATAGTACGTCTCATGTTCCCACATTACACTTCTCTTTCTTTACTTTGCTACATCGAGCAATTTTTCTCTTTTAAATGGGCTAAAATGGTGTGTTTGGTTCGAAAGTGGGGCGAGACATTTCATTCGTGGCTCATGGAAGCGAAGTGGAGCCGAAGTGGAGGTGCGCCAGAGACACCCGAGTACCTTGACGTGGGCATTATGTCTATTGCAGCGCACATCTTAGTCCTTCCCTCGTCGTGCCTCGTGAGCCCCACGACGCCGTTGCATCACCTGTGGTCCAACCCCTACCAGCCCATCACCAAATTGCTCATGGTCATCACTCGGCTGTTGAATGACATCCAAAGCTACTCGGTAAAGGTTTTAATGTCTTGAGGCTATTTGAACTGTTCAATATGATAGAGCTAAGTTTGGCCAACGGCCAAGCAGCTATAGTTGGCCGGTCCTCCCTTGGTGGCGCTTGTTCATTGGTGGCACACTCTTATTTCTTTTCCCTGTTGTTATGATTCTGTCCTCACTTGCCCCACCTGCTTCTCTCTCTCTCTCTCTCATTACAGAAAGAAGAAAAGCAAGGGAAATTGAACTTTGTGCTGCTCTACCTAAGGGAAAACCCCGAGGCCAACATTGAGGACTCCATCAAATTCGTACAATTGCTGCTAGACCAACTGAAGAAAGAGTTCCTCCAACACGTCCTCAACGGGCTCTGCCACTTGCCTGAACCGAGCAGGCGGCTCCACCTTGGGTGCTTGAAAGTGTTCCACATGTTCTTCAACTCCTCCAACCGCTACGACTCAGACATGGACATGCTCCACGACATCCAAAAAGCGCTCGTAGTCCCGCCACAAGTCCCCAAATTGAAGCCCCTGAGGCCTTTGCCGGAGCAACCGGAATCGAAGCCTCGGGTGTTAGTGACCAAGAGCCTGTCCGGCAAATTCGGCCTCAAGTGTTTTCCTAGGAAAAGCTTTATTGGGTATCGAATGTCTTACCAAACTGGTTCAGTGAATAGATGGGAGGAGATGTACAAGTCATCTAGTTTTAAGCTATATTTCGCTTAGTTATGGCAGTGGTATATCTTCATGTACTTATAGTCATGAACCAACTATGGTATTTCGTGTTTCAATCTCGTTGTTGGCCGTGTGGAAAGCGTCACGCTCCACTTTCTCATTGATGCCGGAGAATCCCTTGAAGGCCATTAATTTGGCATCTTTGGAAATAGTCACAATTTGTAAACCTACAACCAACTATATTTCTCATATTTTCAATGTCTCATAAATGTCATTATTGCATTTCTTAGTTCCCAGGTCTTTATGAGTCTTAATTGTGATGAGTGTTCCAAGAGTCAAAGTTCTAGTTCCTAGGATTTTATTTTGTTATGTCTTTCCGATGAGTCTAGGAATTACTCATACTTGGAGGATTGTTCCTTACTCATCTATATAAGCATGCTATGATGAATAAAAAAAGGAAGACTCCGTTGACTCATAACTTATTTAAGCCTTTGGCTTGAGAACAATAAGTTTTTCTTGTTTGCTCTTATCCCATTGACACCTAAATTTTGGCGCATCATTTAGTGGTTAATTGCAGAGAAAATTATGGATTAAATTTTAACCCATAAACAAAAATATTAAAATCGCATAGCATATAGTTTAAGTTTATATAGGTTAGTTGCATTTGCATTGGACCAGCGGTGGATGGACTCGAGTGAACGACTCTGAACTTAATGAAATTGGACTAAGCCTGCGTTCAAGAAAATTCTTGGCCAAGCCCATGAACATTATAAGAGCTAAAATTTTCATTGGAAAATGTTGAGTTGGAAAATATTGGTTTGTCAATCTTGATATTATCACAATTCAAATTGAATGAATTGATATTATCACAGAGATATTACAATATTTTCTTTGAATCAAAATAGGAAGTAATTGCAAGCAAAACCCTAAACTTTGCCTATAAATACAATGAATAAGAAATCGTGGGAGGGGGGCTCCCATAATTTTCGGAGATCAGAATTTTCAAAAAGAGCACAATAGACATACTTGAGGTTGAGAGAGATAGTCGGTTGCGCACGTGCACAATCGCCACGTCGGCGTCGCCACTCTGCTGTGTCCGCCCTTCCTGCCGCTTCCGCCCGACGTGAGTTGCTGCTCAACCGTGCCACTGCCGCAGCTCCCGCCGATGCTGCTGCCTGTCACCCCCTGCTCTCTGCCTGCGCCTTAGGTGATAAAGCTGCACCGCCAATTTGCTGCTTCCCTGCTCCGCGACGCCGCACCTAACCGAGAAGTCCCTGTACCAGTCGCACCTCTCCTTGTCTCGCCAAGCATCAACGACTATCCCGAGTGACACGTTGGAGGCACAAGAGGAAGACCGCTCTCTCAAATCACGATCTTCACGACCCACGTTGAGAGAGATCCACGCCTTCAGACATTCACCATCATGACCCCACTTTGAGTTTTTTTTTCTCTTGATCATCCACTAACCGTGAAGAAAATTTGCAAGGGAGAAGCTGGCAAGCACAACACCCATTCACATACAATTTCTTCAGAGAGTTTATAAACCGAGATGACCAACTGACCGAGTATCACCGCGAAGCGTCCCAAGTCGTGAGTCTCTCGAGTCACCGCCGCCACAGTCGTTGAGCCAAACGTCCCTCCCGTGTGAGCTGCTGCTGTTCCGCGATTTTCGAAGACTGCTCATCACTACTATCGTCTACCATCGCAAGCCGCCGCCACTCCCGACATCGCGCCGCTGCTCCCGACGCACCACCGGTCACCATCCCGATCCGCAATTCCGATCCGCTGCAATTTCAAATTTAGAAAGAAATCTGCAAATCAGGTAATTATCTTATCCTGATTTGATTTGAATATTTTGTTGCCTAATTCGTGTTTATTGATATCTAACTTTGTATATTTGAACAATAGGCATTATTTCAATTAGGATTTATTTATTTTTTTGAAATCTTGGATATCTATTACTTGTTAAATTTGGATAGAATTTAAAATTTTCAAAATCTTTTGAATATATCCAAGATATTTAATATATCAAAATTTTTTCAAGATGTGATCGATTAGGAAAATTTCCTAAGCCGCAATTGCACACATGGAAATAAATATATCTATTAGGCTTTAAATAGAGTTATTTCCATAGTGGGTATTTCGAATTTTAGGATCGATCTGTCAGGCTTCAGATCAAAACTTAATTAGAAAGATTTAACGGTTATATTTTTTTTTACTAAAAAATTTGTAATTTGAATTTAAATTCGAAAATACAAAAAAATTTCATAAAAGAAATCAAAAAATTTTCTGCACCTTTGAACTCTAAGTCAGGATTTATCAAAATTGTCAAATTGAGTATTTTTCTTGAGATTGGTACCGAAAGGGCGTTAAGGTAATCTAGCGTAATCAAGTCCCCGGATTTATAATCTCTGGTTCGCAGAAATAAAATAGTACTCCCGCTATTTTATTTAGGTTTCTAATCAACCTACCTTAAATGATTAGTGGCGACTCCCATTGAAAATATTTGCATGCTCATAATTTGACATAAGTTGCGAATTAGTAGAGTTTGAGAGAACTCGAGCTAGATTAGTTAATTTAATTGATCTAGTAATCCATTAGCCTAAGATCGGAAAACACGATTTTTTAGGTCGTGACATATCCCTTATGTTGATTACCTACAAGTGGCGGGCACTACTCTCATCCCTTAGGTGGATTCCTATGGGTGATAAGCGACATATCTATATAAGTTCTCACTTGTGTTACCTTTTACTTCTCAACACTCTCTCAACGTCAAATTGGTATTAGAGCAAGGTTCAATGGCTGCTCATCCTCAACGTGTACCAAACGTTGAGTCTTCTACAGCTCGAGAAATACCTACAAAACGTAGAGGTGGATGATTTAAGGAGACAAGTTCAACAACTGCAGGGTCATTTGCAATGCTTCGAACTTCTAGAATGTGATGATTTGCGTCATGATTTAGAAGATGATCTCTTTGATGAAGAAGATGTTAACCCCTTTGCTGGTACTCGAAGTCATGCTTTAAGTGAAGAAGGATCTCAATGTCAATATCAAAGGTTTCGTGAAGTTGAACAAGAATCCTATGTGAAGGTTGAAATTCATAAATTCGAAGGGAAGATGCAACTGGAAGAATTTATGGATTGGCTACATGCTGTAGAAAGAGTCTTTGACTACAAAGAAATACTAAATGATTGAAAGGTGAAGCTAGTCGCCATCAAGCTCAAAAAACATGCATCTATTTGTGAGAGCATTTGAAGAAGCAAATAGCTCATGAAGGAAGAAGTTGTATCATAACTTGGGAGAAGATGAAGAAAGAATTGAAGAAGAAGTTCTTACCGATGAACTACCATTAAGATAAATTCCTCCAGTTTCACAATCTCAAACAAAAGGAGCTGTTTGTGGAAGAATATACAGTGGAGTTTAATCACCTCATGATGCTTTGGGATATTTCTAAGCTAGAGGAGTGAACTGTTGCCCACTACCTTGGTGGACTTCAATCAGAAATCGGTAATGTTGTCCAACTTCAACCGCACTGGACTTATAACGATGTTTGTCAACTTTCTCTAAAGGTGGAATGACAATTTAAAGAAGCTCGTGGTAGTTGCTCTCGGTATTGAGACAAAGAAGGCTATTCCAAAGGTGAGACTACCTTGACTAGGACTAAAGCAGTCGCTTCAAAGTTGTCTGCTAAAAATGATGGAGCATCAAGTTCTAAGTGCCTTAACTCTATCAAGTGCTTCAAGTGCCAAGGGTTTGGACATAGAGCATCCGCTTGTCCAAATCGTAATATTGTCTCTCTAGTAGAAAAGGAGCTTGAAGAAAAGCAACGTGAAAACTCACTTAGTTCCAATAAGGATCGAAGGAAGGAGATGAAATTATCTATTGAGATCAAGAAGAGTCTGTAATCCTTTATTAGGTCTTGAATGCTACACCTAGTGAAAATGGTATGTGGCTTCGCAATAACATGTTTCATACTAGATGCACTTCTCCTGGAAAGGTGTGTGATGCTATCATTAATGAAAGCTGTGAAAACGTAGTGGCTACAACAATGACGGATAAATTGCATCTCAAGACGGAGAAACGCCCACGACCTTGCAAGTTTTCTTGGCTTCACAAAGTGAAAGAGGTAAGGATTGATAAACGATGTCTTGTTCAATTCTCCATTGGAAAAGATATAATGATGAAGTATGGTGTAATGTTGTTCCCATGGATGCTTGTCGAGGCCTTGGCAATTTGATAAAAAAAATAAGCATGATGGGTTAAAAAATACTTTTGCTTTCAAGAAAGATGGAGTCAAAATCACATTGGGTCCTTCCAAAATAGAGAGCTCTCCTAAACCAACTAATGGGAAGGGAATTAATTTACTCTTCAAATCTGAAGTTGATAAGGCCTCGGAAGAATTCATGGAGGCATATGTACTTGTGGTTTTAGAATAAAATAAAGAACCTCTTTCTCCAAGAATTTAAGGATGTTGTTCCGGAAGAGATTCCACCCAGTCTTCCGCCCACAAGAGACATTCAAAATTGCATTGATTTCTTTTTTTGGGAGTCATCATTCCAAACAAAGCAGCATATAGAATAAGTCTTAAAGAGCATGAAGAGCTACAATGGCAAGTGGATGAACTCATGGCTAAAGGAATGGTGAGAGAAAGCATGAGTCCATGTGCTATCCTTGCTCTTCTTGTGCCAAAGAAGGATGGTTGGCACATGTGCATTGATAGTAGAGCGGAGAAGATCACCATGAAGTACCGTTTTCCCATTCATTGACTCGATGATCTTCTTGACCGATTCCATAGCCCTACTATCTTTTCTAAGATTGATTTTCGAAGTGGGTATCGTCAAATTCGAATGAGAATTGGGGATGAGTGGAAAACCGTCTTCACAACAAAAGATGGTATCTATGAATGGATGGTCATGCCTTTCGGCCTCTCTAATGCTCCTAATACATTTATGAGCCTTAAAAATCATATCTTCAAATCATTTATTGGCAGCTTAGTTGTTGTTCATTTTAATGACATTCTTGTTTGTAGTTCTACTCAAGAGCAACGCTTGGAGAGTCTTCACCAAGCTTTCAGGTTTCTATAAAAGCAAAAGTTATATGCCAACTTAAAGAAGCGTCACTTCTTTACCAATAACCTTGTCTTCCTAGGCTTTGTTGTTTTCGAAGAAGGTATTGAAATGGATCCAAGCAAGGTGGAGGCAATCACACACTGTCCTATTCCAACATCTATACATGATATATAGAGTTTCCATGGTTTGGCATCATTTTATCATTGCTTATCAAACATTTCAACACCATTATTTCGCCTATCACTGAGTGATTGGAGGGTGGACATTTGTCGCGACCTGCCCATCCCGATTGGGTGGATAAAAAATGATTGAATAGGTCTAGAGATATTTGTCGATGGATGTGAACATTGATTGATTCGTTTGAAGGACAAACCAAATAATTCATTAATCCAAGGATCGAGGTGCTCCCAAGTCTCATATATCATGCAATGAGAATTGTATAAATTATGCATTCGATTGGAGTCGCCACTAGCCATAATCAAGGATTGGCTAAAAATCTCATCGAAACACGGGAGTGTCATCTCGATATGTACGTAACTAGAGATTCTAAAGATTGGGGACTTAATTACACTAATGATCTAACTAGTGCTGTTTCGGTACCTAAACTTGATCGCTCGCTAACTAACGCACCAGGGCAGCCTATCAAGAAGCTTAAAGCTCATCCTAACCACACTGAAAATGACAAATAACAACTAATGTATTAAAGGCGCGCAACCAAATAATTAGCATGAAATAAACAACCAGCAACCTAGCATTGTCTCTAAAAATAAAATGCAATTAAAAGTCCTAAGGTAAAACCTAAAGGCTTATCTAATTTTTTGGGAAATTTTTAAAGCGTTTTCTCAATTTTTATAAGTTTTTAAACTTAATCTAGAATGAAATTAACACTAAGATCTAATGAAATTAAGCCAAGAACGAATTTCGAAACACCTCCTAATTTCCTGAATTTTTTAGAATTTTTCTGATTTTTTAAAAATTTTAATATTAATAAATTAATTTTAAAAAGAGAAGAACTCCGGACCGGGTCAGGGGACCGGGTCCGATTCAGCGCTCCGTCCCGCCCGGATTATATCCCAATTTTATATTTTTTTCCTATTTTTTTATATTTCTTTTTTCTCTCTAATTTTTTATTCCTTTTCTTTCCCCCCCCCTCTACTGTATACCTTCTTCTTCACCGAGACCTCCTCACGCCTGTTTTTTTCAATGCCGAGACCACGTTGAAACCTCTCCACCGGTGAACTTCCCTAGCACTGTCAACCATGACCTCCAGCCATCGACATCAATAGCCAGCATCGCCGACCACCACCAAGCCATCTCCGTCGGTCATCTTTTCGACCACCACTTTGGCTAACGTCAGACCATTCTGGTGACGTCAATGTCACCAAGAACACTCATAGAAAAACAAACGCCATTCCAGCAAATCAAACACGTATATGCACACTAAAGGCTAAGGAAATATAGGACTGGCTGAGGTGACCTCAAACCGCAAGCTCCTCCGGCGAGGGGAGTGGCGCCTCTGACAAAGGTTTCATCCGCAACCGACTCGGACATCAAACGATATGCCACAAAATCGAAGGAAAGCACAAAGTCAGTAACTATATTAAAACCACTCAAGCATGTAACAAAGCTTTGGGGTGTCGGTTTCACAAAAACAGATTCGGAGCTTCATTTAGGTATTTTGTCGAACAGGTGGTAGGCAGGGTCGAATAGGGACTTAAGACTGGTCTTGAACGTGATTTTTGGCTCAAATGTGATGTGTAAAGCTATAAAAAAACCATACTACACCACAAATATGTTCCATTTTACAAAGAAACTTTAAAAATCGACACGACCAGATTTGGCATTCTAAGCTCATACGGTTTCAGTGAGGCATTTTATCGAACACGCGGGAGGCGACTGAGAAATGGAGCTACAGGTCCGATTTTGACAAGGTTCGTGGATATTTTTCCACATACGATGTTCAGGTTGACCTCAATCAGTATGAAACGACCATAAACTTCCATTGAAAGAAACCGAAGATCACCGAACAGGTCCGGCGTCTTTGTTTCCCGAGAGGCAGGGGAAAAACAGAACATATTTTGAGCTTACATGGTTCGTGTGGCTTTTTGGCGACAAATGACGGCCAATAGGTTGATCTCTGACGAAAACCACAGCTATTTCAGCGAGCGGGATGGATTTTCTCGCCCTTTCTCTCTTGCTCTCCCTCTCGGTCTCTCTTACTCTCCCCCGGTATCTCTGGCCGAGCCTCCTCCTTTTAGACTCCTGCCAGTCCTCTCTCTTTGGCGTCCCTCCAAAACGATCCTGGGTCAGTCAACGAAGCCAGCTCTTTTTCTTTCTTTTTTCAGCTCGAAGCTGCCACTGATCAACCTGCGCTCACTGCTTTGTCTTTGCTCTCTGTCTCGGTCAGACTGCGTGCGGAAAGAAGAGAGGAAGAGAGGTTGGGCTTGGGGGAAAAAGAAGGAAAGAGACAGGCCGGGCTGGACCTAGGCATGAAGAAATGGAGAAAGGGGGGTCTGGGCCGACCAGGCCCTGATTCACCCCCTTCTCTCTCTTTTTTTTTAAATTAATTTTTTTTAGAAAGAAAAGGAAGAGAGAGAAAATATGTTCTATTAAATTCTACTCATGCAAATGCACCTAGTGTCTACATACTATGCAATTTAATGAAAATTATTTTTGTTTAATGGTTAAAGTTTAATTCTTAATTTTCTATGTAACTAAACCCTAAATGAATAGCTAAAATTTGGGTGTCAACAACATTTCAAGTGGACTAAAGAGGCACAACAAAGTTTCAAATTTCTTAAAAAGAAGGTAACCAAGGCTCTTATTCTCACACTTTCAAATTTTAATAAAGTCTTTGAACTTGATTGTGATGATTCTAACGTGGCAATTGGTGCAATTCTTAGCCAAGAAGGAAAGCCTATTGCATTGTTTAGTGAGAAGTTGAATAATTCCCACAAGAATTACTCTACTTAAGATAAGGAATTTTATGCTACTATTAGAGCTTTGGTTCATTGACAACATTGTCTATTGTTCAAGGAGTTTATTCTCTATTCGGATCATGAAGCCTTGAAGTTCATGAATACTCAACATAAGCTTAATGGTGGTTGTCGAATTCACCAAAAATAATTCATACTCTCTAAATCACAAATAAATTGTACTTAGGGTGAGTAGAGTTGAATCCACATAAACTGACAAATTGTTAATCCTTTGAAAACCAAGTAAACAATAAAAGCGAAATTAAAAAGGGGGGTTTATGCAGAATATACTTAAATAAAATAAGCAAACAGAAATTAAAGAAAATCAGATTATGCAACATCTAGCAAAGGTAATCTCATTCAAGTTCGGAAGTTGATCATTAAGTCAAATGAATAATCTCAAACACTACAATAGACTGGTTATGATTGTTGAAACGCTTCTAATAACCTAATCTTTCCTCAATATTAGATTAATCGGACACGCGCCTGTGATTAATACTTTATTAACGAATAACCCCGACACGTGCCAAGGATTCAATTCGCTAATAGCATGAAAAACGAGAAAAACCTAACCCTAGCCAATAAATCACACGCGTAACTTATTTAAGCTAGATCATATATTCTCCTAATACAACTTGAAAGTCTGGTTTTAATCAAGTCATATTATTTTCCATTATTATTAAAACACCTAAACAATTACGGGTTTGGGTATTTCAATTGACAAACTATCATCCTGTCAATTGCACAACGAGCTCTTATTGTAACAACTAACAAAGTAATGGTAAACAATAAAACAGAGAATATATAAATACTGCAGAAATTAAGAAGAAGGATTAAGTTTAGATCTCACAACTCGAATGAACTTGAACTTTGATAATCCTTTACTAGATTAAAAAGGAGTTAGCCACACATGGCTACAAAATGCGCAAAAGAGAAAAATAATATGTTTCTGAATTTTTTGAAGTTAAGTCTATCCTTCCCTCTTGTGTTCAACCTCTTAAATAAAAAAGAGAAAGTCTAGAAAAAGAAATTCTATCCAACATGGAAAGAGAAAATAAAATGCAAAAACTTCTCCCTAATGTCCCTAATTAAGAGTTCTATTTAAGTACAAAAATCCTTCTTAATCAAATCTGGAAAATATGGAAATTAATGATCAAATCACGTCCCCAAATTCTACGCCAGCTTTACATCTGCGCGATTTTAAGCCGTGAGTACGGATTTCTGAAAAATTGATCTTTGATATGCAGAATCCCAACCAATAGCTCAAAAACACATCAAAAGCGTCCAAAATCTTCGCGATTGCATCATTCATCATCACCTAATCACAATGCATAAAACCAAATAAATTCTACTCTATTTATTCGAATATTTGCCCAAAATACCACAAAATATAATCAAAATATAAGTCAAATAGACACATCATCACTTAACAATCGGCAAGCCAATTGGGTAGAGTTTCTTCAAGCTTTCACTTTTCTTATCAAACATAGAGCTAGAGCTCTTAATCAAGTGGCGGATGCACTCAGCTGTAGGCATTCCTTGCTATTAACGATGTAAGTGAAGGTATTAGCTAGGCTTTCACATGATCAAGAAACTTTGTGAAGACGATCCAAACTTTGGGAAGATTTGAAAAGATTGTTCAAGGGGTCCAAATAAGCAATTCTTGTTGCAAGATGGATTTCTTGGTGTGTAGGGCGATAGAGCAAAGGATTGCCTCCGTTTGGTGGAAGTCAATTTTGAATAATAAATTACACATTACGGATGAATAGATACACATAAGTTAGCTATTACAACTTTAGCCCAAGACACTATTTTCATCAATGGGGGCAATGACGAAATTGAAGACCGACACGTTCATTTTATTCCCATAAATTTATTTATGCATTTTTCATTAAAAGGTTTTGCTAGAAATTTATATTTATCTCGTTCCTTCGACCTTCAAAGCCATCCCTTCATTGAACGATATCAAGATTAAAACTATTCATTACAATCTCACACATCGTATAACTTTCCGTCGTATCTACTCCCACATTGATTCATTTCTTCATGTATACATATAACCATTCAACTTCGCGTGTCTGCATAGCACATTTCTGCATTTTAGTAATTTGATGACCATCTCTTACAAGAATTGACAGGTTCATGCGCCTAGAAGGAATTGTATTAGGACTAAAATTTCCTTATTAACGTGTCATTCACAATTTCCATTACAAAGTGATTGGTTGACTATTTATGTGGTCTGGAATATTTATCTACGTTAAATGAGTTAAACGAAGTATAGTGTTTTCCCTAAATTTGATCGTATATATTCGTTTTGAAACTTGATAGCATAGAAAAATTGCCTAAGAGAATTTGTAAATCAAATCCCCTTTTTTTTTTAAACTCAATCTAGTTAATTAGTAGTAATAATTCATAAAAAAATCTTGGGTCAACATCATTGTGTGACTACTTGTTTGAGGTGATATATTAAATATATATGAGAGCAAATTTAATTTTCCATGAAAAATTCATATTAGGAGGACATTTTGAATAGCTGTCCCGCCCCGGAGCACGCTTATTTTCGAAGATTCAAATTGTGAATGTTACCGATTCTGATTACAAACTTCTTGTCACATCACGCCGCCCGAAGATACACATTTTCGGGGTGCATCTAAGAGAGGGATTCGTTTGCATGTAGTCTTGGATAAAAGATTGATGAGCGATACATATCGATTGCATAAAATCTATCTTTTCTGTACAAACTTATACATGAGAATAATGTGGAAGAAAAAATGGGGTAATTTCTGTGTAATTATATATATTTTTGTGTGTCTTTTAATGAAGAGTATGTAAGGTTTTATTAGATAACTTTCTAAATTAACAAAATATTACAACATCAATTATAGTCAATTAGGAATATACACAATCAATGGAGATATATGCACAATTTGAAGAAATATAGAGATTCAACAAAAATATCCGAATTATCTCTTACATGACGTAGAAGACGTCAACTGGTGTTTAAATACATATGCAATCAAATTAAGTGATAATAAAAGAACCGATCCGACAGGTTACGTGACAACAGGTTGGTGTTTCTACTACTTGTGTGGTTGTGTGCATGCTATTCAACAATGTAAGAGGCCAACGTGGCTGTGGTGCAGGGACGGCAGAAGAGGCTTATGACCACATAATTTGGAATATACACAACCAAAGGAGATATATGCATATTCTTGCAATATAAAGAGTCAATGAAAATATTCTAATTATATCTAGCACTATTAATTAAGATTAGATTTTTTAAGCCACTTTACACAACTTATGACCACATAATTTGTAGTGTGTTTTATGACGGGAATTAGACGTTTTCACGTGCAATTTTTGTTCAGATATACAACGGGCGAACGTGTATGCATCGATTGAATACACTTAACATGTTTGATGCTCTATGGTAGCGAGCGTAAATAATACCATCTTTGGACCATTTGCTCTGGCTTTGAATCATTCCACTCACATCGTTAGATTAGTGGATTACTTTCATCAATTTGATATTTATCTACCTAAAATAAATCATTTTTTGTGATAAAATAAATCCTAAAATGGAATTCAGTTGTGTGAAAGTGCACGAGAAGAGAGCTTTCTGCACCTGGTAGTTTCCCCTGCCTAGTGCCCTCGAGAGGAAGATAAAAAGAAGTCACAAAACTAACTTCATTTTGAGGCTTATATACCGAAAGTTATAAAACTTATTACAAAAGTATAATTAACTTTTAAAATTTTCAAAACTGTAATAAAATCATAAAACTTGTCAAGTTCGTGTAGTCAAGCCATTCTATTAACTCTGTCAAACTTAACAAACGGAAAATACGAACAAATTTTAGGACTTCAGCGCACCAACGTGACAAAACTTATGATTCAATTGCACTTTTTAAAAAAATTGAGAACTTAGTTGCACTTTGATGATAGTTTTTAATATTTGATTATACTTTTTTAAATTTTTAATATTCAATTGTACTTTCATAATAAATTTTAAGATTTTTAATATATTTATCCCTTTTGTTTTCATGTAAGCATCATAAAAATCAATGTTCCATGATTTCACATCTATTAGGGTCATTGATTCTATCACATTTATAAACGACGCAAAGAGAAAATCGAGACGTCACACGCTTGCAATAATTTCTTCTTAAGCGAATTAGATCCATCAATTGAAGCTACTAATGACAAGTATCTCATGGAATCGCCAAGAAAATCAATTGGATCCGTGGGTCTCGTTCCATCACATTGATAAACAAGGAAAAAGCTTAGAAATCAGTAGATCATATTGTATTTTGGTACCAATTATTTCTGAACACGCCAGATGGACAGAAAATAAGTTCATTTGTCGTATTTGCTCCGCAGACATGACTTGAGTGTGACAACTCCAAATTGAGACGTCCCATGCTTGCAATAATTTATGCTTAAGCGAATTAGATCCATCAATTGAAGCTACTAATGACAAGGATCTCATGGAATCGCCAAGAAAATCAATTGGATCCATGGGTCTAGTTCCATCACATTGATAAACAAGAAAAAAGCTCAAAAATCAGTCGGGTCATGTCACATTTTGGTACCAATTATTTCTGGGCACGCCAGATGGACAGAAAATGAGTTCTTTTGTCATATTTGCTCCGCAGACATGACTCGGGTGTGACAGGTCCAGATCAACTCTGCAAATATGCAAGATTTGCTAAATTTGCTGACTGGGTCAGAACTTCAAATTGGATGCAAATTATGATTTGAAGTCCATTTTCATTGGTGAGATTTAAGATTTTATGGACACGTGACATGAACGACTGCGATTAAACTGTACGAATATTTTAGAAATGTGAGGTGGCAAAAATAAGTTTGAAACTTCCTACCAAAGAGAAAAAAAACATAAGTTTGAACTTAAACTATTCCATGATGAGAATATTCATGCATATGAAGTTTACTTCTAACGTACTTATCTGATTAAGGTGGAACATTAGTCCGGTGATAGCATGAATGGAACCAGGGCTGACAATTCGTGTTGGTTTATCATAATCGTGTTTGTAATTTGAATTAATTCGGATTTGACCAAAAACATCTTGATTTTGATTCTACATGCCAATCAATTGAATTACTATAAAAATATGTTAATTTCTAGCGGCAACCTAAAGTAGCCACGGTCACATGGATGGGTGCCAGGGCTCGCACGAACTGGACAGCGACAAAGTTTGGTCTGGCGAGCCGAAAACAGGGCATGGAACAAGGGCTTACCGGTTCGGGGCCCAATGGCGTTGGCCGAGAGCGACCGGACGGAGCTCGCGTGCCAGCTGAGACGCTGGTCGGGGCACGCTCTCTCTCTTCCTATTCTCCCTCTTACGCTCTCTGTCCCTCAGCTCACTCTTCCTCTCGTTTTGTTTTTTCCCAGATCCCCCCTGAACCGAACCCCTCCCTCTCTCTCTCTCGCTCCTTTTAAGGCCGTCAGCCATCGCCCCAGTCACCTCACGTCTGCGCCTGCTCTGCTCTCTGCTCCGCTTGATTTTGCTTGGCTGTGGAGCACTCTCCTTCGCTTGGTTGTGCGGCGTCCACGACACAGAGAGAGGGAAGGGGAGAGTGGAAGAGGAAGAGGCATTGGGCCTGAGGGGAAGAAAGAAGTGGGCTGGGCCGAGCCTAGCGGGAAAGAAAGGAAAGGGGAGGGAGGACGGGCCGGGCCTCTTTGTTTTTATAAATAAAATATGCTTTAATAGACACTATTAATTCAAATGTACCTAATATCTATATGCCACGCAATAACAATTTTTTTGTTTTAGGAGTTAAAAATTTAATTCCTAATTTTTGTGAAGTAGTTTTCAATTGGGCATTTAGATTTATGGTGTTAAGACAAGTGACGGTCCAGTTCCTCCCACATTGCTTCTTTTCTTCATAAACACATATAATCATCCAACATCACATGCGTATAAAATTTAATTCGAACAATTGACAGGTTCATGTGAATTGAAACTTGAAAGAATTGTATTAGGACTAAAATTTCCTTATCAATGCCCATTCATTATTTTCATAACAAAGTGACTGGGTGACTTGAACACTTGAAATTTGACCATATATGTTCGTTTTGAAACTTAGAAGCACAGGAAAATTAAATCAAATCTCACTTGGTAAGATAACACTTTGATTATTTTTCCTGAATGAAAAAATTCATATTAGGAGGAAAATTTTGAAGTTCGTATACAGATTGCGGCGCCGCCCCTGAGTAAACTTTTCTTTAAAGGTTCACATTGTGGATGTTGATTGTTCTCATTATAATTGATCACTTTCCCACCATCTCATCACTTCACGCGGCCCCAAGATAGACGTTTTGTGGTGCATCTAAGATAGCGATACATATTGCATAAACTCTACCTTTTCTTTACGAACTAATAGATAAGAATAATGCGGGATAAAAAATTGTATAATTTCTTTATGTTTTTGAGTATATGTCTCTATGTGTCTCTTAATGAAGAGTACATTAGCCTATTTTAAAACTTTATAAAATGACCATCTAAGGTGATAGAATATTAAAATATTAAACTACGCATTCATTTAATACATATCTATTGGTAAGTTGACATGATTACGTGATACCACCAAGATAGATAACTAATGTTGAAAGTCGAAAGAGAGACGTCGGTCGTTATTGAAAAGAGAATAACACAAGATGGGTGCTTTGAATGTGCACTCAGGTGTGCCCTCTTAGTAGTAATTAAAAAAATGACATGAGATGCAAAGTGTAATCCAGGTGCGATGTGCACATGGTGCACTGGGATTGCCTAGTTCTAACACGAAGGCTCCGTTTGTTTCAGGAAAATGTGACATTTCTGGAAAATATTTTCTAAAAGGTCATTTTTCAGGAAAATGATAATATTTTTCGATTTTTGGCTGAAACGTGAAAATGACTTAGAAAATATTTTCGGGCGTTTGGTTTTGAAAATTTGATTTGATTTTCCTAAAGAGACATACATTATACATGCGCTAGTACCTTACTTGTAGGTATTCGGAGAACCTGTTATGAACACTAGAGTCTCGAGTTTGGCCTTGACAAACCTCAACCTAGGCACTAGGGATCGAGGCACTGGAACTTGGGTCTTGGGCCAAGCATTGATGGACCGGGGTGCAAGTGTCGGAGTATCATACTTGGCCTCAATTGACCTGAGCACAAGCATCGGGGTCCTCAACCTAGCCTTGATGGACCCAGGCATAGGCACTGGAGTCCCAAGCGACAGCCTCGAAAAACCCTGGCTCGGGCACTAAAGACCTGAGCCCAAGCACCAAGGACCCGAGCACTGCCTTTGTGGACCTGAGCCTAGGTTTTATGGATTCGAGCTTGGATATTGAGATCTCACACTCAGTCTTTATGAACTCAAGGCCAGGTGCCATTATCGAGCACAGGCACCGGAGATTCAGTCCCGGCCTCAATGGACTCGGGCGTGGGTGTCGGGGACCTGAGCACAGAGACTGAGGTCTCGGGCTTGACCTTGATGGGGGCATTGGGGTCTCGAGCATAAGCACCAAGGTCACGGGCCCGGCCTCAATGGACCTGAGCCCAGGCGTTGGAGACCTAGTCTTGGACATTAAGGACATGGAAATCATCATTGGGGTTTTCATGCCCAAACGTAGAGTTTCGGGTCCACAAGTTGATACTCAATCATATTTAAGAAAATGATTTCTGATATTTTAAAATAGAAATCATTTTCTTGAATTTAAGCATATTTTTTTTGTTGACTCGAATAACATTTTTTGTTGACTCATTTTTTTAAGAAAACCAAACGTCGGAAGATGAGTAAAATATTTCTCGAAAAATGTTTTCTGCAAAACAAATGGAGTCTAAGATAAGAATAATGTGGAAAAAAAGAATTGTGCAAGTTATATATGATTTCGTTTATATATTTCCGTGCCTTTAAAATGAAAAGTACATGAACCTATAGGTTGTGTTAGATTACTATTTAAGGTAACAAGATATTACGACATCAATTACAATTAATTAGGGATATGCATAATCAAAGGAGAAATACGCACAATCTTGATATAGAAATAATATAAATACCCTAATTATCTCTGACACATATATGATTAAGATTATACTTTTTTAGCCATCTTACCCAAACTTATGACCATGTTATTGATATTCTGATTGATGAGTGGGAATTGGAATTTTTTATGTTTAATTTTTGTTAAGATATGCAATCGGTGAACGTGTCTGCATAGATTGAATCTACATGTTATCTTCGATGTTCTTCGCTACTAAGCATAAGTAATACTGATTTTAGACCATCCGCTCTAGTTGACTCATTCCGATCACATTGTCAAGTTAGTAGATTTATCTATCTAAAATAGATTTTTTCGAGGTGAAAGAAATCCTAAGATGGAATTCAGTTGTCTGAAAGTACACAGGAGAAAAGCTTTCAGTGCAGCCTAGTGTAAGTTCCAAAAAATATGGGAAAAAGAGAGGAAGAGAAAAAAAAAAAAGGCGCAAAGCTAATTTCGTTTTCATGCAGAGTTTCCGATCTAAGTCCTCATTTTCGGTCGCAAAGAACTCATGAATCCCATGTAAGCACCATTCAAATCAACGGCCCATGAAGTTGAGTCTATCGATGTCATTGATTCAATCCCATAGATAAACGATGCAAAAAGAAAGTCAAGCCCACCGGCAATATCACAGGAGGCTTTCGCCATTGCTGCAATTATTGCGACAGTATCCAACCGAAATCTCAGAAAACCGTCATCCTGTCATCTTTCGGTATCAATGATTTCCAGACATGCCAGATGAACAGTACATCCACCAACATAGGTATTTCTCAACCTTCAATTACGTAAAAGTAGGCCCAATTCCTAAAACCCACGGGACCCAGTTGAACGGTCAAATTGTTTGGTGGCATCTTCCGATTGATGAAACTCGGGTTATCTGCTCAGTTTGCGAAGCCAACTGGGTTAGAAAACTTTAATTTCGATGCAAACCGTAATATACCAGCTGTATCAAAAGAGGCTTTCGCCATCGCTACAATTATTGCGACAATATCCAACAGAAATATCAGAAAACCGTCGCCCTGTCATCTTTTAGTATCAATGATTTCCGAACATGCCAGATGCACAGTACATCCACGAACGTAGGCATTTCTCAACCTTAAATTACGTAAAAGTAGGCCCGATTCCTAACACCCACGGGGACCCAGTTGCACGTTCAGATTGTTTGATGGCATTTTCTGATTGGTGAAACTCGGGTTATATGCTCGATTTGCGAAGCCATCTGGGTCAGAAAACTTCAATTTGGATGCAAACTTTAATATGAATTCCTTCATTGACGAGATTTAAGAATATCGGCATCTGATATAAACGAGTGCAATCA
This sequence comes from Syzygium syzygioides, assembly GCA_031216285.1. Classification (NCBI taxonomy): domain Eukaryota; kingdom Viridiplantae; phylum Streptophyta; class Magnoliopsida; order Myrtales; family Myrtaceae; genus Syzygium; species Syzygium syzygioides. Next base: position 7,931,381 of record CM062245.1, on the reverse strand, counting down.
AAATGTATGAAATTCAAGAAATGTGAGGTGGCAGCGTGCGCGCGCACACATATATATATGTATATACATATATATAAAGAATAACATCAGATGAAAAGAGTATTCATATATACTAAGCAACTTATGAAGTACTAAAATAAGAGTAGGGCTTAGACAAAAATTGCAGGTACAATAACTTGCCCCAGATCATAAGTTATGAAGTACTAAAATCGCGATACATATATTACCATCACTTGAGTCCTCTTATTTAATTTTAAGTGATCCTACCGCTCCACAAACTCTTGGAACAACCTACCTCCTCGTTTGGAACTCCTGAAGATGATCGATTTGATTCAAAATATGCTACTTGGCGGGTTCTTTGTCTTCAACAATGAATGCAACTAATTAATAGCTAATCTAGACCAGAAGAATAGCTAGTAATTGATTAGCGTAATGTCAGTTGTTAAGGGATTCGCCGATGGATGCGTTTGTTTCGTGAAATATTAATGATTTATAAAACATTATCCTCAAAATGATCACTTATATTACTTTGAAAAATTGGTCAATTGAAAATATTTCATAATCAACAATAGTCTATGAAGCAATCACTTTTGGAAAAGTTTTTAAATTATTGATTTTTCGCAAAATAAACGCACCTATAATGTTTATATATTGATTATTGAACCTACACATTTCATTATACATTCTCCATAAAAGCCCTCCATTAAAAAAAAAAAAGGATGCGGGGACTGCACAGCAGAAGTCTGGATACCTTTTTCAAGGGCGAGCACCGAGGCCAAGCCAGTCAACATATTCGATTGAATCCATCATTACTCAAAATTTTAAACTAATGAGTTATTGGTCAATTATAATATATTAATTGTTTCACAATTCTCCGATGTGAGACTCTTTGACACAACTCAAGTGTGTATATTAACAATCTTCCCCTCACGTGCGAGCTCAGCGTTAGGTTTACTCCCCTTTAATTTAGGTATCATTATGCACCAACATGTCTCAACTTGAATTTCAAACATCCACCTCTCATCAGGTTCACATTACTACCCCACAATGCCTACAGCTAGAAAACCGCATTGATCACAAGATTCCTTTATTGAGATATTCACCAAACACTGAAATAGATTTGGAACCCGCTAATTTAACATTGGGTCTAGTACCGTTTGTTAGAGATGCACAGTAGAAGCTTGCTACCGTCACTTGGGAAGATCACCAAGAGAGACATTCTCACAACTCACACGTGCTATCAACAAAGGGGTGTATAACAATATTTCAATATACAATCCCAGCTAGGAAAGATTTACAAAACTGATTTAGAAAATGGACTTATATGAGGTACACACTACCAACATAAAATGCTTTTCATACAAGTAGTCAAGAAATAGAAATTTTTACCAACTAATATCATAAGCACAGTTGGCAATATCTAAAAATGCATACATGTCAATGTCTAAATCTCACTTGTGTAATGATTTTTTGCATCACCATCATACAATATAAGATTGCTTTAGAAAATACATGAATATAGCATCTAACAATGTATACATGTCAATGTCTAAATCTCACTTTTGGCATGACCTTGCAAATTCTTGTTAATAATATATCAAGTATTGTTTTGCTTTAATTTTATTAGGATCACGTGGAAGAAGGATGTGGATTATCTACATTCACTCCATAATAACTAAAGCGCCCCCTTCTTATGAGAGACTACACTCAAAATCCTGGGAACCTCTCTCTCTCTCTCTCTCTCTCTCTCTCTCTCTCTCTCTCTCTCTTTCATCGCTGCAACTCCCCTCTCACTTCCAGCCATCGCCCCTTGCGGCGTGCTCTCCTCCGTCTTCTGCTCCTTGCTGTCACACCCTGTGGTTGTGTTTGAGCCATGGCGATCAGTCCTGCTATGATCTAGAAGCTACACTAAAGAAAAAGAAGATTTGTAAGTGTGTAGCTCCATAGGAACCACAGACAGATCAATATTCGCAAGATATTAGCACAAGAGTATATATGCTAGGTTCAATAGCATGGATGGACACCAGGCTTGTGTTCGAGATTTGTTCAGGTGCGGTGAAAGCGTTCGGTGAAAAAGTCCATCATCGACACGAGGTTTGGACTTATAAAGAGTCAAAAGAGTACATGAACCTATCTAATGAAAAAAAGAGAATGATATCAGATGCAAGGTGTGCTTCGGATGCGATGTGCACCCGATGCATCTTAGGGTTGCTTAGCTTCAATACCAAAATAAAAATAAGGCAAAAGAAAGAATTGTGTAACTTCTATAACTTTCTATATATATATATATATATGTCTTTGCTCGTTTTATAATAAAGAGTATATGAGCCTATCTATAGGCTTTATTAGATAACTTCACAATATTTAGACATAAATTATTATTATTTAGGGATATACACAATCAAAGATTTTTTTTTTGGTCAAATACATGCACATTCTTAAGATTTTTTTTTGGTCAGTATTTTCCTGAGATATAAAGAGTTGATGAAAATATCATAATTATCTCTACCACAAGCCATCTTACCCAAACTAATGACCACATTGTTGATAGTGTGTTTTATGACCGGGAATCAGAACCTTTTACGTGTAATTTTTGTTGAGATATGCAACGGGCAAACAAGTGTCTGCTTCGATTGAATGCACGTCATATGTTCAATGTTCTACGCTACCAAGCGCTAAATAATACTTTCTTGGGACCATACGCTATTGCTTTGAACCATTCCGCTCGCATGGTTAGATTAGTGGATTACTTTCATCAGTATGAAATTTGTCTACCTAAAATGTATACCTTTTTCATGGCAAAAGAAATCCTAAAATGAAATTCAGTTGTGTGAAAGTGCACAAGAAAAAAGCTTTTAGCGCCCGGTGATTGCTTGCCTAGTGTGCCTTCGAAGAAATATGGTCTATGAATTCAGATCTATCGGTTTCACTGGTTCTGCCACATTGATAAACGACTTAAAAAAAAAATCGAGATGACCCACACATGCAATGATTTAGACTTAAGTGAACTAGATCAATCAATTAAAGTCATTAATTACGTGGATCTTACGCCATGAAAATCAATTAGATCTATCAATGTCACTGCTGATTTTGTCACATCGATAAATCTTGGCAAATGAGTTATTGGTCATAGTCGCTCCGACAGACGATGACTCGGGTGTGACAGATTCAGTTTGATCAACATACTGGCTTGGAAAAAATCAACGATTCAATTGTGATCCGCATAGGATCGCAGGACTATACGGAATCCGACCCGAATCAAGCTCCCTGCTCAAGCATTTCTCAACCTTAAATTACGTAAATGTCGTTGCTATCTTGGTCAGAATTTCAATTTGGATGCAAACTACAATTCAAACACTTGTTTCGTCAGTAAGATGAGAATATATCGACATGTGTCGTAAACGTATGCGATCAAACCATATTTAAACTTAAACTATTAGGTGATGAGAGTATTCATGCATACTAACCTACTACTTCTAACATAATTATTTGATTAAGGTATTAGTCTGGTGGCAGCATGATTAGAACTAGGATTGGCAATTCGTGTTGGCGTTTCATAATCATATTTATAATTTGTATTAATTCAGATTGGCCTAAAACATCTTGATTTTGATTCTACATGCCAAATAATTGAATTATGATAGAAATATGTTAAATATTCCATCACCATATAAAGTTTGGCCTTTCATCTAGTTTCATATTCAGATTTTCTATTAGTAATTTGTGTTTGATCTGGTGTAGCACAAACGGGTCGCGTGCACCGTTACTAGTACTAATGGAACCATTCATTGTGTTGAATATTCTTTTGAATGGTGTGCCAAAGTTGTTGTGATCCATTGGAGTTGCCTAAATCCTCAACCACCACCAATTCTTGTACTTGGTTCTATAGATTATGAAAGTCTAAAAAGTAAAAAAAACTACGAAAAGACCATTAACACCACCAAGAAAAAGCCACGTCTACAATTTGCTGGAGGAAGCCAATTCACTAGGAATTGATAAATAGATGCCCATGGGCCAAATATGAACAAACACACCACACCACGTCATTGATGACATCCATGTATTCATGCTTGACTTTGCCATTTATTTTAGCTGTACATTGCAATCGCAATTATATACGCGAAAAGCCCTAAAAGGACACGAATTTTTTAAGTGTATTGACTTTTCTCATATTATGTGTAAGTACTGTTTTCAAAACTATACTTAACAAGTGTCCAAAAACAGGTGTGAACGTGACCTAAAATATAAAAAAATCGAGTTTAAAATGATAAAAAGTAGCGAAACAATCTAGCTCCAAATCAAGTTCAAACTTTGGATAAGAGATATGGCTTAGACAAAAATTGCAGGTACCATGACTTGCCCTGGACCATAAATTGCCAACTATCTCTCTCCTCATCCCCACAACTCCCCTCTCACTTCTAGCCGCTACCCCTTGCAGCATGCTCTCCTTCGGCTTCAACTCCTTGTTCCAGAGAAATTATCCAATCAATTCTAAACATACTATATGGATCTTAATTCAGTCTTAAACTTTCCAATTTTGCTAATTTAATGCTAAATCTTTAAGCAAAATTCCAATGTAACCCTCCCGTCAATTCTTGCCAACAATCCCTGACGCGACGGTGTGCCACATAGGACGACCGACAATGATTAGACAACCACATGAGTGATTTTCGACAAAAATTGACTAGAAAGATTATATTGCAATTTTGCACAAAGGTATAGGATTAAATTGACAAAATTGAAAAATTTAGGACTAAATTGGCATCTGTATAATATATAATGTTTAGAATTTTCTAGTGGGGTCTTTACCAACTTTCTACTGGAATTGTGCTTGGAGTTATGTAGGATAGATACCGTATATTCTAATATGCCATTAACATTGTAGCGTTAGACAAATACAGTAGCTTATGATGTACTGTCATGCAACTCGATTTGCAGGGGGTGATTGATCAAAATTATTTGAAGGGTTTTATTTTGGTTTTGTTCTGAACACTGGCCATCAAATATGGCTCCACTCACAAGATGGTGGGATGCTCTTCGGATTATTATGAGCTAGAAATGTTGTGATTCAAATAAGCATTCTTCTTCGTCCTAACGAATCACTTTGACCACTTAATCAAATTTTTAAGAATTAATAGTGCTTTTAACAAATATCAAGATGATTGTTTTTTTGCCCAGCATATACTGAGATTATTTATTTGTAATAGGATAACACCTTTATAATAGGACACAGCAGTCAGTTAAGATCCAGATCTGCGATCTAATTCATTGAGACCAAATCCTCAATAGTTAATGGTGCTTTTGGCAAGTAACAAGATTATCTGATTTTGTCAATTGCCTGTTGACATGATTTATTTATACAGGGCTAGCGCATTTAAGCTGAAACATGGGCAATTGTGCTAAAGTTTACGTGTGAAGCTGTTATTAAAAGAAGTTCCACATTGGATAATTGGGACCCTATTGGAGCAATTAATGTATTTAATATGCTTGTAACTCAACGAATTCATATTTTAAGAAAGTTATGTCCGACTAGATACCTCACGGAATTCGAATTTGGGCTCCCCTTATTGATCTTCCTGTAATTAATGAGGTATACGTTATATATTGTGCTTTCCAATAAGTAGTACCATGCCTTTTGTACTTTGAGTAATGGCGACCATTGCTCCTATGATCATGGAAGTAATATGAAGAAGTTATTAATGAGGAAGATTTAGATTGTCCAATCATTGGTATTACTAGAGAGGATAAAAAAAGACTCAGATCCCCTTAGCGCAAAGCACTAATAATCAGAGTGTTGGGTCGTAATATAAGGTACACCCTTCTATTGCGACGACAATTAACTCTATAGAAACTGAATGGAGAACTTTCAGTGGTTGATGTTGGCAATGGCTCCTTGGTTGTTAACTTTAATTTGGCTGAGGACCATGAGTCCGTCTTGAAAAATGGTCCTTGGATGATTTTCGATCATTACTTAGCCATACAACCTTGGGTTCCCAACTTCATTTCAGAAAAAGCTACTATAAACAAAGTGGCAGCTTGGGTTTGCATTCCTCGGCTATCACTTGAGTACTTTGATGAAGAATTCTTAATGCGAATAGGAAATCGGATTGGCCTCCCTCTAAAGGCGGATGCCACAACACTTGTTGCAGAAAGAGGTAATTATGCTCGGATGTGTATTCAAATTGATCTCACTAAACCTCTTATTCCCAAAATGTCTATGGTTGGGAATCATTTCAGAATTGAGCATGAAGGTTTACATTTAATTTGCTTCCATTGTGGCTAGTATGGGCATAGAACGGAAGACTGCAAGGGTAGTAGTATGCCTGGGGTAGCTGATCGAGGCATAAGATTTTCAACAGAAAATGCTACAACTAGAAAGGATAACTCTGATGCTCCAAAACAAGATGAAAATTTTGGGGGATGGATGGTGGTACAAAAATTGAGGAGAATGACAACTCGTCAAGGACGAGGGGACATCATTTGAAAACACTCGTCAGGATCTCGTTTTGCTGTGTTGCACTCTCAAATAGAAAATGAACAACCAGAAATAGCAAAATCTGAGAATCCCTTGCCTTCGCAAGATATCACTGAGCATGCTGCCCCGCCTAGGGTGCAGTCTCAATTGGGTGATGATGAGCTACTTGACCAATTTGCAAAGGATTATAAAACCCCCAGCCAACAACTTCCAAAGCCTTCTTAGTTGACGGTTGCCAAGTCCAGACGTCTACCTCTTCGTAGTAAAGGGGATACTGATATGGATGATAACTTAGTAGTCGTCCACAATCCTACATCATCAGTGGATGTGAAATGGATATGTTAGTGGGTATCAAAGGGGTCGGTTCACATTTTGAAAATTGGAGCACTAAGGTTAATATGCAACCCAAGCCCCCCGATCCCATATTGAAAAGTAGCAGTCGGGACATGGAAGATGATTCAGGAACTTTGGCTATCTCATTGGTACCTGATACCTTTGATGAGATCATGAATTAACTTTGCCTTTCTGTGTAATCCACCTCTCCAAAATCTTTTCTTATGATGAATATTATAGTTTAGAACTGTCAAGGAGCTGGTAATAAGAAATTTCTTATAGCCATGAGGGATATTATTAAACTACAGGTGCCCGATATTCTTGTAGTGCTGGAACCTGGAATCAGTGGCGATAAGGTTTCTACAGTTATTGCAAAACTGGGATTTAGGCATTCAGTTAGGGAAGATGCACAAGGTTTCTCTGGAGGTATATGGTTTCTATGGAAGGATGGCTCAATTTGAGTAGATTTGCTTTGTTCTAATGCTCAATTCATTCACCTCAAGTTAACGGCGAATTGGGTTTCATGGTGTTACACCACTATTTATGCTAAACCTGCAGAGAGCAAGAAAAAAGAATTGTGGTCTGCTATTGCTAACCTAGCTATCTCAATGACCATGCCCTGGCTCATCGCGGGTGACTTTAATGAAATTGCTTATGGTCATGAGAAAATTGGTGGAGCTCGTGTTTCGTTGGTCAAATGTGACAAATTCAGAAATTGGATTGACTCCTGTCAACTTCTTGACCTCAGTTTCACTGGTTACAAATATACATGGAGAGGTCCGAAGTGGTCAGGACTTGCTAGAGTTTTCAAGAGGCTGGATAGAGTGTTGTGTAACGCAGATTGGCGATTGATGTTTCCTAATGCTTTTGTCAAGGTCCTACCGCGAGTTAAATCTAACCACCATCCACTTCTTATCAACCTTAGCGGTGTCACTACTCATAAACGCGCTAATCGACCTTTTTGTTTTGAAGCTGTCTGGATAACTCACCCTGAATTCTCTGACTTTGTTAAAGAGAATTGGAGTGTTGACACTACACTTCAAGTCCAATTGGAACAGTTCAAGGGACGCATACAAGAATGGAATAGGAATACATTTGAACATATCTTCGGACGCAAACGACAACTCCTTGCTAGAATTGTAGGTATCCAAAGAAAACTGGAACAAGGACACAATCCTTTTCTTGAGGAACTTGAGCAGAAGCTAAAACATGAGTATATGAAAACTTCACTGCAAGAAGAAATTTTTTGGTTCCAAAAGGCTAGGCATAAATTTATCACTTTTGGGGATAGGAACACTCGTTTCTTTCATATGACAACAATCCTTCGACGAAGAAAGAATGGCATCTTATCCCTAAAGAGCGAAAAATGGAAGTTGGATTGACGATGCCACTCAACTGAAGAACTTGGCTATCTCCTATTTTCAGAAGCTTTACACAGAAGAATGTTCACACACTTCCACGGTGAATTGGCCTGATCGTTTCAACCGTGTTTCCCAAGATGAGATTCAGAGGCTTTCAAAACATCTTAGTAGAGAGGAAATTCAGAATGCAATGTTTGGAATGGGACCGTTTAAAGCACCAGGATTAGATGGATTTCAAGCAATTTTTTATTAGAACCAATGGGCAATAGTGAGCAACTCGGTAAATCTTGAAATTGAGAAACTATGGCTCCGAGATGGAAACCTGGATGGCATCAACCAGACACTTATCACCTTGATCCCTAAAGTTTATAATCCCAATAGATTGGTGCATTTCCGACCCATCAGCCTTTGCAATGTTTCTTACAAAATAATCACTAAGATTATTGTCAACTGATTGAAGGAAGTAATGCCACTTTTGACTTCACCAAATCAAGCGAGCTTTGTTCCAGGTCGCTACATTCAAGATAACATTATCATTGCTATTGACACCTATTTTTAATTTGCCCAAAATTAATCACACAAAATTTAGGAGTTAATTTTCGTAATTCCTAAAGCAAAAAATATTTTTATTTAAAATGCATTGCATATAGACATTAGGCATATTTGCATTAATAGAACTTATTAGAGCATATTTTTTTAATTAATTTTCAAAAAAAAAATTTAATTTTTTTTTTTAAAAAAGATTAGGCCTGGATTGGGCCTAGCCCAGCCCAGCCCAGCCTTTCCTCCCCCCTGAGCTACGCCTGGCCCAGCCCAGCTTCTTTTTTCTTCCCTTCCCCAGTCGAGCCTTCCCTCTCTCCTCTATTTTGCTCTATCCTGGCCCCCATTGCAGAGTGCGGAATACCTGCTCCACAGCGCAAAAATTGGGCACGAAAGTCATGGCCATTGCAGAGTGTTTAATGGAGCAGAGGGTGGTGTCATTGTCATTGAATATATAGAGGCCAGTGAGAGGAGAGAGGAAGGAGGCTAGTTTGGTTCTGTTGGAAGGAGAGAAAAAAGAGTCGAGAGAGAGCATGAACCGAGAGAGAGAAAGAGAGATTGAGTGATTTGTAGGGACTAAAGGAGAAGCAGCCCGTTTCGCCGGTGCCCGCAGACCTGCCGGAGACCTCTCAGACGCGCCATCGACTGGTGAGTTTTCCCTCGGATCGAACTGCCCCTGTTTTCCTTGTTTTTTTACACTGGTCGGCCGGGACTCGCACCGGCCATGAGGCGGGAATCCCGGCCCATACCGATCCTCCTCCCAGTCCATAAGCGCCTTTGGGAGCGAACCATGGTCGTCGGAGCAAACTAGAACCTCGGAACAGTTCAAAACTCCTATGTTTAGGTCATGCACTCTATGTGTTCGACGAAATGCCCACATGAAGTTCGTTTGAGACGATCCTCGGCTAGTGATGTATAGGTTGTCTGGCAACCTTTGAGCCCTTTAAGCTGCTTCGTGATGGCCACTGGAAGCCGGAACAGGTCAAAGTATGACCTGGGTCGACTGGCCGAGTTCCGACTGACGTTTGGGTTCAAAGAACCCCGGTCGGAGCTTGACAGCTTCGGTTAGCCGTCCGGTGAGCCGTCGCCTCCAATCTCTTCATCCTGAGGTACTGAGGAGATAGGGACCAATGGCCGGGTAGAACAATCGGCAAATCGCCAGATTTCTGCCCGGCCGAGCGAGCTCTAAAACAGGGAAAAATTCGGGTCGGATCCGAATCGGGCGAGGAGCCCGATCAGATTCAGGAGCCGAGTCAATGACCCGGTTTGACCCCGTCCCGGGTCGGATATCGAAATCTGATCCGAGTCAACGACCCAAGTCGGATCCCGAAATCCGACCAGAGTCAACGACCTGGGTCGGATCCGTTAACCCGGGTCGGTTCCGACCCGGCTCGGATCTGACCCGACCCAGTTCTTTATTATTTTATTTTAAGTTTATTTTATTTTTTTAAAAAATATTTTTAAAAAAAATTTAAAAAAATTTAATTAATCTTTTTCTTTTTTCTCCTTTTCTCTTTTCGCTTTTTTTAAAATAAATAAATAAATAAATAAAATATTTTTTCTCTTTTTTTAATTTTCTTTTCTTTCATATTAGTATTATTTTTTTTTCAAAAAAAATCAAATTTTTTTCTTTTTAAATTATTATTATGTGATATATCTAAGTGTTTTAATTTATTGTTGTATTATTATGCATGTTATTATCTTGTTTAAATTAGACAAGCCTAAGGTTACGCGGTAATATTTTGCATGTTTCTTTTATTACCGTTGCGTTATTATTATGCATGTTTTTAATACAATTGCATGAACTGTTGTGTTTTTTAATGTCATTTGACTTAGTTAAGGTTATAACATTGGGCTGCATGAATTGTTGTGTTTTTGACTGCTAATCGTTTCTGATTATGCACTCGCTTGATCACCTCATATGTTAGGAGAAAGGTCCTAAAACCAATTCAAATTGCCTGACAAATATTTTTAAAAAATGAACAGGGTAAAACGGTATAGAAAGTGCATTAGTTATCCAACTAGTATAACCAAGTCCCTGAATTCAGTTAATCTCTAGTTCGCAGGAATAGGGTGATTCTCCTATCACTTTATTTGGGTTTCTAATCGACCCACTCCAAATCAATTAGTGGTGACTCCTTGATGTAAATCACCTGCATGTTAAATATTTAAATCCTAAGTCGCGATATGATATGGGCTTGGGAAAGCCCGAGTTAAATCCTGAACCTAGACTTAGTACGTACTAAGCGAAACCTCCCTGCTCGGGGAGGTCAATCGCGACAATTGCTCAGGAAATCATTCATTCAATGCGCAAGAGGAGGGGAAAGAAGGGTTACATGCTAGTTAAGATAGATTTAGAGAAGGCGTATGATCGACTAATTGGGATTTCATTCGCGAGACTCTTCAATTGGCTGGTATCCTTGAATCATTGTTGAATCTTATTATGCGGTGTGTTACAACTAGCAATATGCAACTACTTTGGAATGGGGAACTAACGGAAGTGTTTAAGCCTACAAGGGGCCTAAGACAAGGGGACCCACCTTTGCCTTTCTTATTTATCCTTTGTATGGAACGACTTTCTCATTTAATCATGGAGTTGGTTGAGAAGGAAGAATGGAAGCTGTTTCGTACCCGTCGAGGAAGCCCTGTAATCTCGCACTTAATGTTTGCGGGCGATCTCCTTCTTTTTGCAGAAGCCTCTCCTCAACAAATGCTGCTTATCAAACAGTGCTTGGATTCTTTCTACGATGCTTTGGGTCAAAAAGTTAGTAATACTAAGTCCAAGCTCTTTTGTTCAAAGAACGTCTCTCGACATGAAATGACACTTATCAACACCATGGGAGGCTTTCCTCTTACTACCAATCTTGGCAAATATTTAGGGATACCTTTGCTTCATGAATGAGTTACCCGTAGAACTTACCAACCTGTTGTTGACAAAGTGCATAGTAAGTTGAGCGGGTGGAAAGCTGAAAATTTATCTCTTGCTGGTAGAATCACCCTGGTTCAGTCTATGGTTATGACTTTGCCATCTTATGCGATGCAAGCAACGAAGCTACCTGTAATTACATGTGAAGCAATAGAGAGAGAGTGTCAAAACTTTGTTTGGGGAGATGTTGAAAGTAAAAAGAAGATGCACTTGCTTAGTCGGGATAAGCTTTGCCATCCGAAAAACTGTGGAGGGCTAGGATTTTGTAATCTAAGAGATAGTAACAAAGCTTACCTTATGAAATTGGCTTGGTTCTTAGTTTCGAAACCAACATCACTATGGGATTTATATATTCGAGATAAATACAATCGTATTGAATTGGTACCGTCTGCTATACCCTTCCATACTACACATTCTTTATTTTGGAAGGCTCTTAGCAGTGTCTAGAGTGATGTCCTAGAGGGTATGAGATGGATAGTTGTTAATGGGGGATCGGTTAAATTCTAGAAGGATAACTGGGTTGATGAGGTTGGCCCACTGACCCATTGGATTCTTCCATCTGCTGCAGCTCATAACCTAGACTACACTGTTTGTGATTTCGTTTGCAACAATCAATGGAACCTTGCAATTCTAAAAGACATTCTACTGCAATCAATCTTGATGTGTATACATTCAATGCTTCCACCTTATGATAATGGTGGTGAGGATTTGCTTATATGGGGTAGTGATAACAATGGTTCCATCACGGTTAAAGAAGCTTATGAATTAGTTGCACCAATACATCAAATGTTGACTAACCGACTCTGGAGTTTAATATGGAAATAGGATGGGCCACAAAGAATCAAAAGCTTCTTGTGGTTGATTTCTCATCAGTGCCTGCTCACTAATAATGAAAGATTTCGACATGGACTCACAGCAGACTCTTGTTGCGTGATGTGCCCGCACTCTCTGGAGACAATTATACATGTTCTCAGAGATTGCAAGTATGCAATGGCAGTTTGAAAGAATCTTCTACCTGCTAGTTTACAGGGCGAGTTCTTCACCCAAGATCTACTCCCATTGTTGATGTTAAACTTATCTGGTTCATCAACTAGGGTTCGAGATAATTAGTCACTTATTTTTACCGTTGCTTGTTGGTATTTTTGGAACTAGAGGAATAGAAGAATATTTGATAAGGATTTTTGTCTCACTAGTGAACCCTTGTGCATGATTCTAGGCCATGTCAAAGATATTGCTTCAAATCGACTGGCAGAACATAGATTGTCTCCTCATAGGGAGAAAAGAAATAAGCTTGTGGGTTGGATTGCCTCTTCGACTGGTTAGGTCAAGCTCAATTCTGACGGGGCCTCCAAAGGCAACCCGGGACCCACCTCAGTAGGTGGGCTTCTACGGAATGAATCAGGCAACTGGCTTGCTAGATTTGTTCAAACTGTGAGAGTGTGCTCTTCGCTCAAAGCAGAATTATGGTGTATCCTTTTGGGTCTTAAAATGGCAATTTCTTTGGGCATACCTAAACTTATTATGGAAGTGGACTCGCAAGTCGCCATTTCACTACTTCACAGATCATCTCCCGCTCTCCACTTTGGCGACACGGTCATCCCTCAGATTCAGAAACTTTTAAGGTATTTCCAGAATGTCAAAATGATACATAATTTTAGGGAAGGCAACTTATGTGCTGATTGGTTAGCAAATTGGATCTTTCGTTCTAGTGATGCAAATGGTACCTTAGTGCTAGATAGGCCGCCAAGAGGGTTGATTCCTCTGTTGATAGGAGATCAGGTTGGTTCAAGTTTTGTTAGACAAGTTATGTTATAATTTCTGGGCTTTGCCCCTTTCAATACCACAAAAAAAAATGAAAGAAAAAGAATATCTCCACAGGAAGCACAAGCAAATTAAAACACGCAAGATTGTTGTATTATATTATGAAAATGCAATAGTTCTTGCAATTAAATCAACGAGGGGCTTGGCAAACAAAATAGATACCCCTATGCTCCAGTGTCTGATGGTGACTATAGGTGTGACCGATGGCGACGATGGAGGCTATATGCATGGCGGTAAGGAGTGGCGCACATGGATACCTAAGGCCGGATTTGAGGAAAGAGTTGGCCTAACATGAAATATTTAAAATGAACAAAGGATTTGTCGCGGTTCTCCCACGAACATGCCAATGAAAGAAATCCCAAATCGCAAAATAGATGTTTTTGAAGTGGTTAACATATTCAGTAAGTTCATAACTCAATAATTTAAGCTTTTGAACGCAAGCATGTCCATATATTTCTTTTATGCCAAAATAGGTCTCCGTTAATTGGTTCATCTTGGATTCTCTTTTGATAACTTTCCTCGTAATGAAACCGTTACCCTTCTGCCATTACGCTTCTGTTGAGCTTCGACACTTTTGTTGAGCTTCTCGAGCAAACTCTGTCATCTCAATTCCATCTCATTGATTCCTAGATCGCACATAATCCCAATATCATTTAGGGGTAAGCAAAAGATCAAGAAACGGGCAAGGAATCGCCTGAATTGGATCGAACCGGCCGATTTTTGGGTGGTATCCACGGGAATCTGTGAGCATCGGTTAGATTTTCAGTTTCAGGTGTGGAATCACTTACCTAGACTGATTTAATTTTTATGTTGTCAGAACACTAATTTTAGCTCTCACACTCCTCAATTCTCACGTTCTCTCTAAAAAAAACTTAATTCATTTCATCTCTCTTGCAGCTTGCTCTCTCATTCTCTCTTGCAATCTCGCTCTCTTAGTCTCTCTCAAAGCTTGCTCTCGGCACTCGCAGGTTGTAGCATCGCTCATCGCTCAAGACACAAATCGCTCCCCTTGCCAATTGACGACTCCTTTCGCAGCCTCACTCGCTCGCGACACTAGTCGCTTCCTCTCGTGAGCCTAATCACCTTGATCTCATCTCCCTTTATTCGGCATCGACACGTTATTCATGTGCCATCTCAAAGGGCCTAATTCCCTTAAAAACCCTCAACTTCAGCCTTTATCCCAAACTTTTTTTTGTCTCATAAAAGACCCTAAACTTTTAATTTTGTCCCAAATCTACCCAATCAACTTTTTGGCCAATTTTTTAATATTATTTTTTCGAATTTTTTTATTTTTTTCTTTTCTTTTATTTTTCCTTTCCTTTATTTTTTTTGTTTCCTCCAGTCAGTCGCCGGTGCGGCGACCGGCCGGAGGCTGGGGCCGGCGAGGTCGGCCCCGCCGGCCGCTGGCGAGGGTCGGCCCCGCCGGCGCCTGGCGAGGTCGGCCTCGCCCAGCAACGGCGAGGCCGAGCCTCGCCAGCGGCCGGCGGGGCCGAGCCTCGCTAGATCTGGCGAGGTCAGCCTCGCCCAGCAACGGCGAGGCCGACCTCGCCAGTTGCCGGCAAGGTCGGCCTCGCCCAGCAACGGCCGGCGGGGCCGAGTCTCGCCAGCGGTCGGCGGGGCCGACCCTCGCCAGATCTGGCGAGGCTCGGCCTCGCCGGCGACTGGCGAGGGCGGCCTCGCCGGCGACTGGCGAGGGCGGCCTCGCCCAGCAACGGCGAGGTTCAACCTCGGCGAGGTCGATCGAGGCTGAACCTCGCCGTTGCTGGGCGAGGCTCGGCCTCGCCGTTGCTGGGCGAGGCCGACCTCGCCAGGCGCCGGCGGGGCCGACCCTCGCCAGCGGCCGGCGGGGCCGACCCTCGCCAGCGGCCGGCGGGGCCGACCCTCGCCAGCGGCCGGCGGGGCCGACCTCGCCGGCCCCAGCCTCCGGCCGGTCGCCGCACCGGCGACTGGCCGGAGGAAACAAAAAAAAAATAAAGGAAAGGAAAAATAAAAGAAAAGAAAAAAAAATTCTAAAAAATAATATTAAAAGATTGGCCAAAAAGTTGATTGGGTAGATTTGGGACAAAATTAAAAGTTGAGGGTTTTTTATGAGACAAAAAAAAATTTGGGATATAATTGGGATAAAGATTAAAGTTGAGGATTTTTAAGGGAATTGGGCCCATCTCAAAGTAAAAAAAAGTCATTTTCCACCTCTTTTGGCTCAAAAAAGTTCTTTTCCACCGCGGGACAAGAGAAGTTTCTTTTGTCTGGTGACACGAATACCAGTCAGACCAACGTCAGAGATGCAATCCAACAAATCTTAGTTCTCCCCTCGCGATTCACGTTTTGATATGACAGCTCCTAGAAGGAACCGGCTCAAAGTCATGTATAAATAGACCTAATTGGTTTATGTAATCCCTCACTTAAAGAAGCGTACCAAATTCTTCTCACCCAAATCTTCATGGAGTCCCAATCTATTCAATCTCTCGTCAATGCGATCAAAAGAGAGATACTCCCCAACTTGGGCTCGCACTCATTCCTCTCGCCTTCACCATATGACACCGCATGGTTGGCGATGATTCCCGATCCTCGCCAACATGATCGTCCCATGTTCGAGGAGTGTTTGAATTGGGTGCTCCACAATCAGAAAGAAAAAGGATTTTGGGGAGATTATGATTACAACGATCATGAAACGTCCGACGGTTTGGAGTGTCTTGCTTCAGCCATTGTCTGCATGACCGTGCTAAAAAAGTGGCATGTTGGTTCACCTTTGATAGAGGAAGGTACCATTACTTCACTTTCAAATAAACACTGAAATTTGGCCATGACAAACACGATTTTTCTTTATTTACATCTAACTATGGCCATTGCAAACATAATTTTGTTCGATTAGATTACTTTTGTGATCACTAACTGAACTCTATACTTAACTTTCAATCTTCAACCAACAACTTTGTTCACTTTTAACTCATGGCCTGACCCACCACATCTAATGTAATTTCTAGTTAAAATAAAGTTGACCGATCATCGACGAAAGTCAAATCTAAGCTAACACGGACATGATACCTCTCATATTAAGAAAGCATATAAAAGATGATGCAAGTAACTATTGTATTCATTTTCTCAATGAAATCCAATAGTGATATAGTTCTTCACAAACTCTTCTCTAATACTTCTCCATTTTCTGGTTTTTCACTTTTCAGGATTAAAGTTCATTCATGAAAATGCGGAATTGCTTCTTTCAAGAAACATGCATGGAAAGTTTCCTCGTTGGATCGCTATCATCTTGCCCGGATTGGTTGATTTGGCACATGTTGTTGGCTTGGAGATTATATTCCCCCAAAGCACAGAACATGCCCTTGCAGATTTATTCAGCAATCGCCAACGAATTCTCGAAAGGTAATTCTAATACTCTCCTTCTTTATCGGTTGAAAATAATCGTATGATTTTCTTTTTTCTAGTGGACCTACTTTCGCATTCCGTACTCATATAGCCCCAACCATTTCAATCTAGTTCAATCTCATTCCCTCGATCAAATCGACAAGCGATTGCGTTCGTCCTTGTTAATGAGTCTCACCTTTTTCACTTGAAAACTGAGTCGCATGGAAGAAGCGTGACCCAATTACCCGACATCGATGAACTCGTCGGTGTGTTTGTGCTAGTTTTGTCTTTCAACTTTTTGCTTTGACTTGTTAATTACCCTTTAGGTTTCTTTTCTTATTTTGTTAAAGGAACTTACAATATAAAGAAGAAGATCTCTTCATCAGTTGACCAACTTAACCACAATTAATTGTCGTGAAGTGAGACCAACCAGAATTTTGGCTCATTGATAGTAAGGCTGCGAATAACAACCATTCTGTTTCAAAAATCAATTTCTAGCCATAAGTTTTTCTATTTCTATTCCTTGATGAGTTTCTAAGAAAAAAATACATTTGATAATAACACAAAATTTCTATTCTCGAAATAAAAATTTATTTGATAACGGCACAAAATTTCTCTCTCTGGTGATTGGCGAGTGGATGGCGGTGGTGAACGGTGGCAGCGAACAGCAGGCGGCGAATGGCGAGGGGAGGAGGTGACCTACCGTGACGCGGCCAATGTGGAGGATGATAGCTAGAGGCGACCAGCGTAGAGCAGTGGTTGGAGGCGGGCGACAGCCGGCGGCGGGAGGGATGTGGCGGTGGATAGCAACACAGCCAATGTGGAGGACCACGATTGGAGGTGGCCGACGTCGGGCAGCTGCTAGAGGTGGGCGATGGCTGGTGGCAAGAAGGGGGCATCGGCCAGTGCGAAGGACAGCAATTGCACGCGACCGACGTCGAGGTAACAGCAAGAGGCAGGTGACGACCGACGGCGAGAGGGGGGCGATGACGAGAGAAGGGCGACTGGAGCTGATGGCCTGTGGACGACGACAGGAGGAGAAGGGCGGTGGCAAGAGGTGGGCGGCGGCGAGAGAAGGGCGGTCGGCGGTGGGAAACGGTGGCCGACGGATAGCAGCCCATAGCGGCTGGCAGTGAGAGATAGCAAATGGCGGGAGGTGGCGACTGGCATGTGGGCGGTGGATGGGCCACCAGCTAGTCGCGAGGGCGAACAATGAGAAGAATTTCTCATTTTGTTCAAAAATTGAAAAATAGAAAATTTTTATTTTTCATTTTTATTCGAAACATATTTCTGAAATCAAAATTTGTTCCAAAAATTGAAAAAAGAAATTGTGTTATCAAATGAATTTATATTCCAAACTTATTTCTGAAATAAAAAAATAAAAATAAAATGATTATCATTCGTAATTTAAATCTTGAAGATTAGATAAATGGGTTTTCATAGCCTCATATCTAAAAGCGCCAAAAAGCTGGGGCCCTAAAGCCAGCCACAACCACTATGTTTTTCCTCCACAGACACAATCATAACTTTTAGGATTTTGGCCTTTGCAGGGAAGAACTTGTCGACAAGAACCAATATTACCCATTGTTGTCGTATCTTGAGGCCCTGCCTCGAACTTACAAAATCAGCCACGAAACCATATTGAAGCATATGGACGGCGACGGCTCTTTGTTTCAGTCACCCTCTGCAACATCAAGCGCGTACCTAGCCACCGGGAACGAAGAATGCTTGGCTTATCTTCAATCTCTTGCTTCGAATTGTGCTTCTAATGGTGGTAAGTAAATGCCATGTTCAAGAGATTTTTAGATGCTTTTGGAACATGTCGTTCTTATTTCCCTAACTAATTTCATTTCATGAAAATTATATATCATCATTTTCGGAAAAGAGAACAAAATATAGCAGATACCATCAGCATAAAGTTTGAATATTTATTTACTATTTATATATTTTTCTTTTATACCATTCTTAACCCTTGAATATCTTTCGGCTTTTCTTGATGATTATAGCAGTTCCATCTGTATATCTCGTGGATGAAGATCTTACAAAACTTTCCATGGCTTATCAACTAGTAAAATTAGGGTTGACTGAGTTCTTTGACCGGGAGAAGGATGAAATTTTGGCACAAATCTATCGGTTAGTATAAGTTTCCAAGTCTGCTGTTTTCTAGAAAATCCACTGCTACAATGCTGTCGCCTACGATTGCTTTCGAGGTCACAGAAATTGTCCATATGACATCTCTAGCTAATTCAAGCAAACTAACATATCTCTTTTCAGGAACTACAAGCATGGAAAACCAAGTACGAAATCAATTCATTCAATCGCTGCCCAGCTATACAAAGATTGCTTGGAATTCTGGCTTTTGCGCATGCATGGTTATAGTGTATCACCATGTACGAGTTGCAATTACCAGTTCCTCAATCAGTTCCTTTACCTTGGGGTCTTTCATGGGTGATATTTTGAAGTGGTTCCATTAATTTCAATTGTATTCTGCATTTTGCAGCAAGCTTTTGTTGGTTTCTAGAGCATGAAGAAGTTCGAGATCACATCGAAAAACATTATGAATACTTCTCAAGTGTGCTCCTTAACGTTTATAGAGCCAGCAATCTTATGCTTCCGGATGAACATCAACTTGAGAAAGCAAGAACTTTCTCGAAGACTTTTCTCGAGAAAATCGTATATGGAGGAACGAGAGACGAAAGCATCATCTCGCCGAGTCATCGCAGAATGGTTAGTGTAAATATTGGCTACTTCTTTTTGTTCTGTATAATAAGTGATGATATCAGTTAACACTTGACATGTTGGTGTAGATTGAGCACGAGCTGGGTCTTCCATGGATGGCTCGCCTGGACCACCTGGAACATAGGTTGTGGTTGGAGGAAAAAGATGCTTGTGTATTATGGATGGGAAAATTTTCTTGCCATAGGTATCGGTGTCTTAAAGAGGAAATTATAATGTTGCTTTATTACTATGCTATAACATGCAATTGACATTTTGCTTTTCTTTGATTTCATTAGGTCATCACTGGTTCATAATCAAGATATAATGCAACTTGCTGTGCAGAACTTTGTACTGAGACAATCTGTTTACCGGATGGAGCTTGACGTAGTCAAAGAGTATATATGCATATGGTTTAGTTAAGGGTTGTTAATTAGCAATAATTATTTCTAACGACTCTTCAATAATGGTTGAGTTCAGGTGGTCCGAAACAACCGGACTTAGCAAGATGGGGTTTAGTCGCGAGAAGACAACGTACTCTTATTTTGCTGTCGCCTCTTCCGTTTATCTGCCTTGCAACTCCGATGTGCGAATACTGGTCGCCAAGAGCGCAATCATAGTAACTGTCGCCGATGACTTTTTTGACATGGAAGGTTCGTTAGAGGATCTAGAAAAGCTTACTGATGCGGTTCAAAGGTACGATTATCAACTAAACGATCTATTCTGAGCATTTCTTATTTAAATCAGTCAAATTATCAATATCCTTCTTGAGACAAGAAATAGATGGAAAGCAGTGCGTCCAACAGGATGTGAACCTATGCAGAAGGCTTAGTATTTGTCTAGCTCTAACTTACTATTTCTACAATTTATATCAAGAGGTGCATTCACTAAACCATATGCACGAGGCGACTCTATACCTAGTTGCAAAATTAGTGCGTGTATGGTTTCTATACTCATCTCCTGGCGTCCTGGTCCATTCGATTAGTTGAACCTTAGAATAGCCTCTTTCTGTGGTTGACGAACATTATACTAGGTGGGAATGTGAAGGACTAAGTGGGCATGCCAAGACCATATTTGAAGCCCTCAACGATCTCGTCGCCGACTTTAGAGTGAAAAGCTTCAAAC
This sequence comes from Syzygium syzygioides, assembly GCA_031216285.1. NCBI lineage: Eukaryota > Viridiplantae > Streptophyta > Magnoliopsida > Myrtales > Myrtaceae > Syzygium > Syzygium syzygioides. The sequence continues at coordinate 7,910,725 of CM062245.1, read as the reverse complement.
AATCGGGGAAGGACATAAAGAAAAACCTTCAACATTTAGTACTTCTCATGTTCCCACATTACACTTCTCTCTTTCTTTACTTTGCTACGTCGAGCAATATTTTTCTTTCAAATGGCCTAAAACACCGTGTATTTGGTTCGAAAGTGGGGTGAGACATTTCATTCATGGCTCACGGAAGCGAAGTGGAGCCGAAGTGGTGGTGCCCCCTCAACGCATGAGTACCTTGATGTGGGCATGACGTCCGTCGCAGCGCACACCTTAGTCCTTCCCTCTATGTGCCTCGCGAGCCCCACGACACCATTGCAGCAGCTGTGGTCCAACCCCTACCAGCCCATCACCAAATTGCTCATGGTCATCGCTCGGATGTTGAATGACGTCCCAGGCTACCTGGTAAAGTCTGTAATGTTGGATAGCATGCGTCTTGAGGCTATTTGAACTGTTCAATACAATAGAGCTAAGTTTAGCCGCTGGCCAAGCAACTATAATTAGCCGCTGCTTTCTAAGTGGCGCTTGTTCATTGGTACACTCTTCTCTTATTTCTTTTCCCTGTTATTATGATTCTGTCCTCACACGCTCCACCTGCTTGTCTCTCTCTCTCATTACAGAAAGAAGAAAAGCAAGGGAAATTGAACTTTGTCCTGCTCTACCTAAAGCAAAACCCCGACGCCAGCATTGAGGACTCCATCAAATTCGTGCAATTGCTGCTAGACCAACTGAAGAAAGAGTTCCTCCAACACGTTCTCGACGAGCTCTGCGAATTGCCCAAACCCAGCAGGCAGCTTCACCTCTGGTGCTTGAAAGTGTTCCACATGTTCTACAACTCCTCCAACCGCTACGACTCGGACACCGACATGCTCCACGACATCCAGAAAGCGCTCATGGTCCCGCCGCGAGTCCCCAAATTGAAGCCCCTGAGGCCTTTGCCAGAGCAACTGGGACCGAAGCCACAGGTGTTTGTGACCAAGAGCCTGTCCGGCCAATTCGGCCTTGAGCGTTTTCATAGGAAGAGCTTTATTGGGTATCGAATGGGTTCCCAAATAGGTCCGGTGAATAGATGGGAGAAGATGTACAAGTCATCTAGTTTTAAGTTATGTTTCGCTTAGTTATGGCAGTGGTATATATTCATGTATTATAGCCATGAACCAACTATAGTATTTCGTGCTTCAATCTCGTTGTTGCCTGTTTGGAAAGCGTTACAAGTCCACCTTGTACTCCTGTCAGAATTTGAGCAATTTGGAATCTTTTAACTGAAGTTACGATAAAAATAGTAATGGTTAGTAGTCATATTTGATCAAGACTAAGTTGCAATGAGTATGATATACACACTGAACTAAATCTGAACCATTGAAAACAGCGAGTACGATATAACTCTCAAGTGGATTCCATCATATGGTATGCTTGTCCAATTACAGTTTAGCGCATTAATTAGGTTGACTGAATTATTTTGAGAGAGATATCATATTTAATTGGTGGAAACTAGAATCGTGGGTGCGAGCACATGAGAAGAAACGAGATCATGAACCTTGGATGCGCCACTTGCAACGGCAGGAGGACCACTGCCACAAGAGCCGCCTGCCGTTGCCTCGCCCTTGACCACGGTCGTGAGATCCGCTTTCCACCACCACTCGCCACCGATTTTCTCCACCAACCCCTCTAATCTCGGCTGACTCCTTTGCCGCTGGTTTCCACTCGCATGGCCCCAACTTGTCCACATGGTCGTCGAACCCGAGATTGGCCAATGCGCTCGAGCCTGCCTTAGTTTCGACATATAGGCTCCGGCCCAGCATTGCCGAACCCGATCGAGATCCAAGGCCTGCGCTTGATCCGAACCTCCATCTGAGCTCGGGCTGTCACGGCCGCGTATCCTCCACCTCAACGGTCAGGACAACGCTGGGGGGAGAGATCGAGGGGGTTGGCTCACACGCGGGAGTGAACGCTAACGGGAAAGGTAGGGGGCTTCAAAATTTTGAAAAAAAAGAAGTTGACAAAACTTGGGAGAAACATATGGGCTTCTGACACCAAAAAGGGAACAATTTTCCTAGAGGGGCCACCTTAAAAAACAAATCGCCAGTGTGGTTAAATTTAGTGTGGTATATATACTAAACTTAATTCGGATAATTGGAGATGGTAGAACCCATATGGGTTCCGGGTGTTTCTCACGAGATTTGATGGCTTAAATTCAATTTAATGTATGTATTAAATTCGTTGAAAACTCGCTATAACATTGTTAAATTCATACATAGTAACATGTCACCAACGCGCTAGAATAAATTTCTATTAACGAAAGAAATTCACATGATAGAAGATGTGGAAAATTAACTTGGACTAGAATGTTTAAGAGCATCGCGAGAGAGTAACTTATCGATTTTACTTGAATGTGAACGGGAAAATCATGAGGTAAGGGTGACATAAAATATGATTCAATGATTGAAGGAACATGAGGAGAATAGCTTCTATCTATGTGAAGTTAAATAAACATTAAATAAAGGAAGGGATTCAAATATGCCATATTCTAGACATGTATTGAGTACAAACAATAAAGGAAAGGAAAAGAGAGAGAGAGATGGGCCGGAAGCCACGAGATTTGCTTCTTGAAAGAAGCCAATTAGCGAAACCTCACCAAAATTTTTCGCCTCCAACCAATACACATCGCCATGAAGCACCCCCTCCCCATTTGTCTCTCTTTTTAGTTGCGAACCATCCATTAGCCCCAATATCTTTGAATGCACCCATCGTGACCCATTTAGAAGATAGAACACATTTATTTTCCTAATAAAACTGAACTAAAAGTATATGGCGTAGTATATTGGCACAACATGGGATTCGGCATCCTGTAGGAGGATGGAGTGATGAACTTTAATGGATAATCAGTGCTACCGAGGGTGGGCAAAGACTTGGTGGCAAAGCTCCTCAAGGTATCATTCTTAGCAACAATATATTGCATTTGATTGGAGCGTAGACATAGACGTTTTCAAAACAAGTCAAATGATATCCACATTATTTTGTCTAAGATGCATAAAATCATTAGAGATAGAGCTTCACTCTACAAAAATATTAGAACTTGCCAACCTATTGTTGTATTGGCTAACTATGTGAAGACTTTCTATCTCCATCTTCTCGCATTATTAGTTATATTTGTAATGTTAGGGGATACCCCTAAGCTTATGTACTTTTGATACGCACAGGTTTGTAACCAGGGGTACTTGATTGGCAAGGTGGTTACAAACCTGTGTGAAGCACAACCAACCAAGCAGAAGCCAAAACTCCTCTGTATCACCCCAAGTGCGGGAGGCTATTATATCTGCCTAACCGATGATGGTAGCTAGCTGAAGCTGACATGGTGTCTACTTTCACCACCTACATTCCCCTAAGTTCCCTCCCATTGTTTTTCTTCCTAGGAGAGAAAGAATACAAAGAGAACTCATAGGAAAATCCTTTCATTCTACTGGGGAATTCCTTCCCCTGTCTCCCCTTGAGCCTTTTAAGGACATGCTCAGGTTCACTAATACTTACATTTTATACACACACACCGAAAAAAAAAAGGAGTTGCAGACTTCTGGTGAGAGAAATTGAATTATGCTTTGTAGCTCAAATCTCACCCGAATTTGAACAAATTTTTACCAGATTGATGCTTGACAAGTCAATAAAGAAAAGGCCCAAGTTGGGCGCAGAAATGTTTATTCATGGCCCGATCTACTAGTATTGATTCTGCGTGACTCGTTTATCTATTTCACGCAATTAGCCTCCAAATGACGACTGAATTATTTTTCCGAAAGTATTATATGTTTCAACAAACACGGGGGTTTCGGCCTATTGTTGATACTAATCTGGGGTTTCGGCCGGTCACTAATACTAAATCGGGATTTTGCCCCGTTATGGATAGTGAATTATTGATACTGGAATGATTTTCGTTAAAACTCCTTATGGTCTATATTTTGGATGAACTCTTGCATAATTTTATTTAAAATAAAAACGGCAATATATATGTAAAATACCTGTCGACATTGCTTGACTATGGGATTTATATGCTATTTATATACATGTGTCATCTCTTCACGTATGAGCTTAAGTTTTTTTGTGAGACTTCCAAATATGGTATCGGAGCCAGATTCTAGCCTAGTTTATTTTGTGTGTGCGCGTCCACCTCATTCTTCAAACTTTACGTGTATTTTCTAATCTATCTTGCATGTGACAGAGAGTGGTGAAATATACCACATTGCTAGCTTAAAGGATGAGGGAGAAATGTAAGCATGCATTACTAAATTTGGTAGATGTGGCCAAGTGGATGTAGTATACTGGAATCCGCCATGTGTGAGTTCAATTTTCGTTAATCGCGGATTAAATTTATAAAGTATTTTGGTGAACGTGTATCAATTTAATGGATAAGTTATAAACAAAAATTCAAAATGATCTTTTATGTTAAATAGATAGATTAGTCTTATTTTGGAATATTGAGCGAGGCAAGCTACCCGCTACATGCCCACAATCCCAGCAGAAACATTGTCCTAAACTCGCGAAGCTCGCACCATCAATTCATGTGCCGGCAACGAAAAAGGCAAAGGAACGATAATAAATTCTTACCATTAATCTAACTATTAAATTAGGTCTCGAGTTTAAACCTCTGAACAAAACTCAGCCTAGATGAATCATAAGGAAGCCCGGTCGATTAAAGGAAAGTCCGGAAGTTGAAGGTTTGGGGACGTGATGGTGCGCCATGCAAATCATATTTCCTGTTCAATATAGTCCAAGTTGGATATTTCCTATGTATTGACTTCGTATCAACTTGGTGTACAAGTGTTGTGGCCATAAGCCATTTTTGCCCGTAATCCAAAGCGGGAGCTTCTTCGTCAAATTACATCCTGTGAAATTCAAGAGTGCTCAAGCCAATAAATCTTAAGGTAAAATTAGTTTAATTTCTTTATGAGATTGGGAGATTATTTCATGAGGAATTATAAAGATAAGCACCCTGTGAGTTACTAATGTAATTGGAGGCCGAAAAACATAGTGCTTGAGTGAATTCTCGTGTCTGATTGATTTCTTTATTCTGTTATTTTATTGTTTGACCTCTTGTTTCTCACAACACTATTTAACAAAATTTGTAAGGACCAAGATGCCTAGGATCAAGGTCGGGCCCAACCAACTTAGTATTAATCAAAAGGTCCATATGTATAGGTCGGCATTCTTCATCAAATTGAATTTCTTAGATTTTGAAATAATTTCATTTGTTTGACTTTCATAAATTCACTATAGGAGCATGTAATCCTAAACTTATCACGAAAATATAATTTTTTTTTGTAACCTAGGGAACCCCCGCATGGCCGACAGTCGGGGAGTAAATCATGGGGGCGACACGTGCTAGCCACCAGACACGTGCCACCGGTTAAGTAACCTTGCGGCGCCCAGGATTCGAACACTCAACCTTTTGCAAGAGGAAGAGTGCGCGTTCCAGCAGCGCCATCCAAGCGGGTGATATCACGAAAATGCAATTGAGTCCTATAACTTTTAAAAAATACAATCAAGTCCAAAAACTTGTCAGTAAAGTGCAATCGAGTCCTAAAACTTTCAAATAGTGAAATCAACAGTACAATCAATGAAAGGACTTAATTGTACCAGTTTGACAAATTTTAGAACTTAATTGCATTATTTGAAAATTTTAAAACTTAATTGCACTTTCGCGACAGTTTCAGGACTAAATTGCACTTTTTGAAGATTTAAGACTTTATTATACTTTCGTGACAAGTTTTAGGACTTTTATATGTGTGTGTGTCTTTTAATGAAGAGTACATAAGGTTTTATTAAATATCTATCTAAAGTAATAAAATATTACGACATCAGTCATAGTCAATCAGGAATATGCACAATCAAGGGAGATATATGCACAATTTGAAGAAATATAGAGATTCAATAAAAATATCCTAATCATCTCTTACATAACGTAGAAGACGTCAACTAGAGTTGAAATACATCTACAATCAGATCAAGTGATAATAAAATAACTGGTCCAACAGGTTACGCGACAACATATTGGCGTGGCTGTTAAGGTGGCTGTGTGCAGGCTACACAACAACATAAAAGGCTATCGTCGTTGTGGTGCAGGGACGGCAGATCAAGAGACTTACGTGGCTGCGATGCATGGATAGTAGAAGAGGTTGACATGGCCGCGGTGCAAAGACATCATAAGAGGTTGATGTAGCTGTAGTGTAGAGGATAGATGAACAAGCTAACGTGATTGCGTGGCAAGCTACGCAACAGCAAAACATGCTGACGTGGTTGTGTGGTAGGTTACACAATGGCAGGTTAACATGGTAGGCTACTGACGTCTCCACTAAATGAGATGAATAATGTTGAAATCAACGTCGAAAATTGATAGTAGTAATAATTGAAAATGAATGACATGAGATGTGTGTCCCGAATGTGCACGCTAGTGTAAACCGTCAGTAGTAATTGAAAAAATACAAAAAAGAATGACATGAGATGCAAGGTGTGCTTTGTGTGCAATGTGAACCTGATGCACCCTAGGATTGCTTAGCTTCAGTACTAAGATAAGAATAATGCGGATGAAAGAATTGTATAACTTCTATATGTTGTTGTATGTTTGTCTCTAAGTGTCTTTTAAGAAAGAGTATATGAACCTATTTATAGGCTTTAATAGATGACTTAGCAATATTTTAGACATGGTTCATTGTCAATTAGGAAGATAGACAACCAAAGGAGATATATGCATATTCTTGAGATATAAAGAGTCAATAAAATTATTCTAATTAACTGTAACACTAATAATTAATATTAGATTTTTTTAAGCCAACTTACCCAAACTTATGACCACATTATTGATAGTGTGTTTTATGACCGGGAATTAGAGGTTTTTACGTGTAATTTTTGTTGAGATACTTAACGGGCGAACGTGTATGCATTGATTGAATGCACATCATATGTTTGATGTTCTACAGTACCAAGCGTAAATAATATCGTCTTCGGACCATCCGCTCTGGCTTTTAAATCATTCTGTGCACATTGTTAGATTAGTGGATTACTTTCATCAATATGATATTTATCAACCTAAAATAAATATTTTTTTTGTGATAAAATATATCTTACAGTGGAATTCAATTGTGTGAAAGTTCACAAGAAAAGAGCTTTCAACACCTGGTACTTGCCTGCCTAATGCACGTGAGAGGAACAGAAAAGAAGTTACAAAACTAATTACAGTTTGGGATAAATGTACCAAAATTCATAAAATTTATCTTGAAAGTGTAATTGAGTCGTAAAACTTTCAAAAAGTGCAATAAAATCCTAAAACTTGTCAAATTGATACAATCAAATCCTTTCATCAACTATGTCCAACTTGATAAACGGAAAATTTGAACCAGTTTCAAGACTTGAGTGCACCAACTTGACAAGACTTAGGACTAAATTGTACTTTTTGAAAAGTTTGAAGACTCAATTGCACTTTTAGTATTTGATTAAACTTTTTGAAAATTTTAGGACTCAATTGCACTTTCATGATAAATTTTAGGATTTTCAGTGCATTGATCCCTTTCGTTTTCATGTAAGCACCATGAAAATCAACAGTCTATGAATTCATATCAATTGGCGTCACTGATTTCGTCACATTGATAAACGACACAAAAAAAATCAATATGACCAACACTTGTAATGATGTATGCTTAAGTGAATTAGATCCATCAATTGAAGCTATTTAACACAAGGATCTCATGGAAGCGCCAAGAAAACCAATTGGATCCATTGGCGTGGCCAGTTCGGTCACATTGATAAACGAGGAAAAAGCTCAGAAATCGGTCTGTCATATTATATTTCGGTAGCAATTATTTCCGGACACGATAGATGGACAGAAAATGAGTTCATTTGTCATATTTGCTCCGACAGACATGACTCGGGTGAGACAGGTTTAGATCAACTCCGGAAATCTGCAAGATTTGCTATTTTTGCTGACTGGGTCAGAACTTCAATTTGGATGCAAATTGTAATTTGAAGTCCTTTCTCATTGGTGAGATTTAAGAATGTATGGACACGTGACGTAAACGGGTGCAATCAAGCTGCACGCGTAGTTTAGAAATGTGAGGAGGCAAACATAAGTTTGAAACTTAAAAGTATCCATATTAATGCATATTAAGTTGCTTCTAACGTACTTATCCGAATAAGGTGGAACTTTAGTTGGGTGGCAGCATGATTGGAACCAGAGCTGGCAATTTGTGTTGTTATGTCATAGTCATGATTGTAATTCATATTAATTCGAATTGACCTAAAACATCTTGATATTGATTCAATGTGCCAATCAAATGAATTACAACAAAAATAGGTTAATTTATGTCGCCATGTAAAGTTAGGCCTTTAGTCTGGTATCATATTCAAATATTCTTTCAGCAATTTGTGTTTAATCTCGTGCAGCGCAAACGGGCCGCGTGCACCATTACCGGTCCTAATGGAACTACTCATTAAGTTGATTGTTCATTTAATCGGTGTGCCAAAGTTGTTGCGATCCACTACAGTTGCCTGTATCCTCAACCACCAATTCTTGTACCTGGTTCTATAGATTATGGATGTCTAAAAGAAAGAAAAAAATTACGAAAAGACCATTAACACCACCAACAAAAAGCCACGTCTACAATTTGTTGGTGGATGCCAATTCACTTGGAATTGATAAATAGATGCCCTTGGGTCAAACATAAACAAACCCACGACCCCACATCATTAATGACATACACCTGTTCATGCTTGACTTTGCAACACCACATCATTAACGACATACACGTGTTCATGCTTGACTTTGCCATTCACTTACACTCAAAAGTCTTAAAAAAACATGGATTTATTTAGTCTATCGACTTTCATATTATGTGTGAGTAATGTTTTTAAAAAGAGATTTTTTTTGGTAAGGATGTTTTTAAAAAAGAGTTCATATTACAAAAAATTTCGAATTGATATATAAATTTGTCTTAAATTAATTTTTTTAATTATCAAAAACCTCAAATTAGTACACTTGTAATAAATTTATCCTACGTAGATTTTCGTTAAATTTTACTATCAAATTACTTTGTTAAATAACACGTAGCAGTTAACAGATACACCAGTTTTGAATTTTACCCTATATTTGTTACATGTGTACCCGTTTGTAATTTTTTGTAGTATTAATCCAATTTAACGGAAACTAATGGAGAGTAAATTTATCATAAATGTACCAATTTAAGATTTTTGGTAGTTAAAAAATTAGTTTTAGGTAAATTTATCACAGGTGTACCGGTTTGAGATTTTTTATGGTTAAAAAATTAGTTTTGGATAAATTTATCACAGGTATATCAATTTGGGATTTTTCATTGTATTAACTCTTTTAAAAATAGGGTTATTTTGTATGAACTATGCTTAGTAACTGTCCTGAAAGGACCCAAAATATAAAAATCGAGTTCAAAATAATAAAATCAAGTGAAACAATCAAGCTCCAAGTTTGGTGGATGTTTTCATAACTCTCACGTAGGCAAAAAGTCTTTTTCTCCTCCTCTCTCTCGTCTCCATCGTCTTCTTCAACTTTTAGCTACGGGGAGTGTTCGAGCCAGTCTCACCCTCCTCTCCCTCTCTTGTTGATTTTGTTTGAGCTTTATTGTTCTTTTCTTATTTTTTATTCTCTCCCTATTTAGATCTGTGAGCTTTCTTCTTGTAGTCTTGTTATAGATATGAGAGTTTGAAATCTAGAAGCTATTTTCTCCCGATTTAAATATGAGAGTTTAATAATATTTTCGGAGATTCGATACCCCTGTGCTCTATCCGTGTACTACAGTTTCAATGGTGATCGCAAAAGCCATAGCATCTCACTAAACTATAAAGTTTGCTCTTCTAAAAGATAGATTTGTGTTTATTCATCATGTTTTATTTATCTCCATTCGATGATGGTGTAGAGCAAGTCGGACCTAGGCACACATCGACAACTATCAACATTGTACTTTTTGAAGAAGGAATTTCTAGTGTGTAGTCCTCAATGACGATGATACGAAATCTTATGATCGGCCGCCAATTAGTTTGCTTGATAAATCCATTCTTATGGAACGAATGTATGCTTAACATTACCAATACTTTGTTGATCCTCCTCGTTTTCTAGATTTGGCTTTGCTTTGTAGTATTATGGGTATTACTCTACTTGGATTTGCTTTGTCATAAAAGTCCATATACTTTTCATGTATCTTTTTAGGCTATGCTTTTTCCGCTCCCTCTATGACTAAAACACTTCGCCCTTTGTAGGTCTCACTTTTTAGCATTCGTTTGTTCTTTTTTTTATTTCCAATTTCTTTTCTTATGGGTCCCACATCGAATTTTCTTAATCTTCTTACCTTTCCCTTTTGTTTTTTGGGCGAACTCTATTCTCTCTCAAGAGGAAGAGAATTGGAGAATCATAAAGGTCACGTCCTTGTGCTCGCATATCCTAGACATGGCACAAAGCCCTTCTCCTAATACACGCTCTTTGCGAGGAAATTTAGCAAATTGGTCGGAGGATATTTTCGATAGGTAGATGGGGAGAAGGCGAGTAAATTGATTATCAAGCTCTAGAAGATAATGAAATGTCAAAAGGATTTGCTTTTGCGAATTTCATTGATTCCTTATACATATAAGGGTTTTTCAATGAAGTGTTTTAGATTGCGGAGAGTATGCCTCAAGGCCACCACCCTCAGCCTCCCTATCACCCTTCCTAGCTCCTCCTCATCGGCGCAATTTACTCTACCTTCGTTGGGCTCATTAAATGTAAAGTGTACAACCTCCTCATGCTTGCCAGTATGCGCCACTCTCCATGAACACCATCCTTTGCTGCTAGTAAGGCATGTGACAACAGAGCCTTCACTCAAGTGGCTCAAGAAGGTTCTATTGTGGGTCATGAGGAACAATTCAGTTGCCTCCGCCTACACAAGCGTGGAAATTTTCATTTCTCTATCTCTCTATTGCTGCAAGTGGTTATATGAGAGAGAACATAGAGAAGGAAGAAGACAAGGAAAGTGAACGTGGGACTCACAAGAAAAGAAATATAAAATTAATAAAAGAAAAAAGACACAAGACTAGAAAAAAATGTAACAACGCTTTCTTAAAACATTGGCAGAAGAGAGATGTTAGAAAGTGGCACCTACAAAGGGCAATATAGTCAGATTATTTTGTTAATGAGTGTTTTAGTCAAAGAGAGAATGGAAAAAGCGCGACTTATCTTTTTTAGTAACGAATATAATTTTGTTTCTACCAAAAAAATCAAGCTCCAAATCATGTTCGGACTTACATAAGAGATAGGGCTTAGACTAAAATTGCGGGTGCCTTAACTTCCCTTGGATTATAAGTAATGAAGTACTAATTAAAATCAAGACACATAAATTTCCCTCATTCCTCTTATTCAATTTTTATTAATCCTACCACTCCCCAAATTCTTGGAACAACCTACCCCCTCGTTTGGAACCAGGAAGATGGTCAATTTGATTCCAAATATGCTAAGTTGGTGGTTTGTTCGTCCTCATCCCTCAACAATGACTCCAACTGATTAATAGCTAATCTAGACCGGGATAATAGCTAGTAATTGATTCATGTGACGCCAATTGTTAAGGGATTCTGCTGATGGATGCATTTCTTTGCGAAACATCAACGAATTGGAAAACATTATCTTTAAAATGATCATTTGTATTACTTAGAAAAAATGGTCAATAAAAAATATTTCATAATAAAAAGCAGTTTATGTTTGAAAATTTCCATCGTCAAATAAAATATATATCACTCACTCATATTTGGAGGCAATACAATGGATCACTTTTGGAAGAAATTTCAAATTATTGAATTTTCGCGAAATAAACACACCTATAATGTGTGTGTATTGACTATTGAACCTACACATTTCGCTGTACGTTATTGATAAAAGCCCCTCGTTAGAGAAAAAGAGTGTGTAACAATATATTAGTATATAATCCTAGCTAGAAAACGTACACCACCAATGTAAAATGCTTTTCACACTAGTAGCCATGAAAAAGAAACTCTCACCTACTAATGGAATGAACGCAATTGTTAATATCTAAAATTGTATACATATCAGTGCATAAACCTCACTTGTGTAATGATTTTTTACGCCACCATCGTACAGTATAAGAGTGCTTTAGAAATACATGAATATAGCAACCAGTAAGTAAACCATACTCAAACAAAGTAGATCAGAATTAAGCTTAACTAATCTTTTGGCATGACCTTGTAAATTCTTGTTCATAATATATCGAGTATTGTTTGCTTTAATTTTGTTAGGATCACGTGGAAGAAGGATGTGGATTATCTACAATAACTCCAAAATAACTAAAGCGCCCCATAGTTTATGAGAGATTACACGCTAATAAAGAAGGTCCGGTCCGAAATATAAGAGCGCTTCAGGGTCTTAACGGTGACTATAGGTGCGACAGACAGCGATGATGGAGATTACCAGCACGACAACAAGGTTTGGTGCAAATGGACACCTGACTTCGGATTTGAGGAAAGAGTTCGCCTTACATGAAAGATCTAATGATAAAAATAGGTTTGCTCAATCTATGTTTTTGGAGCGGTTAACATATTTAGTGGGCTATGTTATCAATCGCACACCGATTCCAGAGAAATAACACAAGCAAACAATCCACATAGGCGGAATCTAATAATAAGATAACATAATCAAAAGAACACACCAAAAAATTTATTATCGAAGTTCACCCAAAATTGGCCTACGTCTTCGTGCAGAGGTATTCTGCGAATCCACCAAACTTCGAAGAAAGTAGGATTATAATGATAATCTTTTCTCAAGATTAGCGCATAAAGAGATTGTAAACACTCACGAAAAAACAAAAAACTTTTTTCTCTCTTTCTTTTAGCTGTCACGGCCTCTCTTTTTCTTTTCTCTCTATTTTTTTCTCAGCCTCCTACATAGGTGATGCCTACCAATACCTGATATATGAGGTATAGCTTTTGACCTAAAAGCAAAATAAAGGGAAGGGAAATGACAAAAAAGTCCTTAATAAAAAAGTTTGGCTTCACCCACCAACAATCTCTCACTTGAAGACGAATACACCAAATGCACCAAGTAACTTTGCATCCATCTATTTCAAAAGCTAGTAATTAGAACTTGTACCTCTACGATACTCTTCATCAATTAACACGGAGTAATACCAATGGTAGTAGTAAAAAAATTATGCTTCTTTCTGTCTACTACATTGGTAAACATGTTAGTTGGATTTTTTGAGCCATCAAATCTTCTGTAACTTTAACTTATTATCTTTCAATGCTGACTTGATGAAATGATAACGCCTCTTGCTATTTCTAGTCCTTGAGTGATGAGCTACATTCTTTGCTAAGTGTACTATACTTTGATTATCACTCCACAATGTGCTCACTAGTTGCTTTCGATGTAGCTTCTTCAAGTAATCATGTAACCACATGATTTCCTTGAAAGCTTCCATGATCGCCACATACTTCGCTTCTGTCGTCGATAGAGATACTACTTTCTATAGTTGAGATACCCAACTCACTATTGTATCCGTAACTATAAAGACGTATCCATAACCATGCAACTCTAGAGATGCACCTCCATAACAAAGAGAGTAATTTGATGTACTGCTAGATATCTCAATATTCATTTTAGTGAATTCAAATGCTCTTTTCCCAGGTTCTGCATATATTGACTCACAACTCCCATTGCCTGTGCAATGTTTAGTCTCGTCCTCACCCTGGCATCCATCAAACTTCCCACTACCGATGCATATGGGACTCCTGCTATCTCATCTTTCAAAGCTTGAGTACTCGAACATATATCCTTGGAAAGTTTAAAGTGACTCGTAAGAGGAGTTTCAATCGATTTACCATATCCATATTGAATCTCTTTAATACCTTGTTCACACAGTCTTCCTACGATACCCATAATTTCTTATTTTTCCCGTCCCTGATGATTTTCATCCCTAAGATCTTCTTCGCCTTTCCCAAGTCTTTTATAACATACCGCGATGCCAATATCTTCTTCACTTATGCGGTTCTCTTCATCTTGGATCTGACTACCAGCATGTCATCCACATATAAAGAGAGATACACGATGTTACCATTATCATACTTGCGAAAATAAATACAATGATTAGCCTCACAAAGCAAATCTTTTTTCTTCCATAAAACCATCAAACTTTAAAAACCATTGCCACGGAGTTTGCTTCAAGCCATACAAGCTTTTTTTCAAGTGGCATACCATGTGCTCCTTACCTTTGACTTCAAAACCTTTAGGTTATGCCATGTATAACTCTTCATCTAGGTCACCAAGTAAAAATGTTGTTTTCACATCCAGCTGCTCGAGATGAAGCTCCTCCACTACAACAATACTTAGCAAACTTTGATTGATTTCATTTTCACTACTGGTGAAAATATTTCGAAGTAGTCAATCCCTTCTTTTTCAGAAAACCCTTGTGTTGAGGCTAAGTAAACAACATAGAAGGGGCGTAAATAGGTTGTTTGAAGATTTTGCAAAAATTAACCTATCACTTGGAAATCAGGGGAAGCAAATATTGAGAATATCTAGTGATGCTCTTGTACAAATATTAGATAAGAGCGGAAGTAAATATAGCACACAGCAATATATAGTGGTTCGGCTTATTCACAAACCCCATGTCAACTCTTCAGACTAACAGCCATAATATGAGTTGGATTGCACTAGTAAATTACCAAGATAAGTTCTAGTAAATCACCAAGATAAGTTACAACCAACAAGTGTTGATCTTATCATACAATAGATCACCCTATCATGATCCAGATGTTGCTATCAAGTGTGTACACTTAATCTTCTCTTGATTACTATATATAGCAAGAACAATATTTTGGAAATCGCAAAGGATGAAACACAATTTGCTCATATTAAAATGTTGAACAATTTCAGTTTTCTAATTTCACGAACTCCTTTTGACTTCAATGGCTTTCTCTTTTATAAACATCTTTAATGTTTCCGTCAGAGATTATTTATAGAAGCAAGTAGCCGTTAGGAATCCTTGATAGCTAATGTTCCATAGCTAGACAACTCAAACATTATTTTCTTGCGTATATCAACAAGCTTTCCCGAAACGAGTCTCGTTGGTGTTGTCACATCTCTGATACTTCTAACAAAAGTTGTTTCCATCTCTCTGACGATTTTCAGTTCTTCTACTATGTCGTTCTAGTAGCCAACAGCTATATTTAATGCGTTAATGAACATTTGCAAATGATCATTATCCTAGCATTGTCTATGACATGATTTTCTTATAAGTGGCGGCAAAGTCATCACTAGTCGATTTTCATAGTTAGTTGATGCTGCTTACGAATAATTCGTATAAGAACATCATGTAATCTTGTTTAATGTATGCATCATGGATATCACGTAGTCCTTAATAATCATCACGAACATCTACACTTATCATAGTATATATTATACAAATGATAGTTTGGAAATCATCAAATTCCTAGGGATGTTTCTCCAACACCTTGACCACAAATCTCGCTTGGTATTTGATTTTACAATCCACTTCACTTTTGATCCTATACGCCCACTTGTTTAACAATGCCTTTTTACTAGTGGGTAACTCAGTCAACTTCCAAGTTTTATTTTGAAAGAGCAAGCCCATCTCGTTTTTCATAGCACGCTCCCACTGCATGTGAGATGTGTCTTTCTTTGCCTCATCATAAGTCTCCGACTCTCCCAAATCTATATATAAGATATGGTTCAGAACAATATTTGCTAGTAGATCAAAAATTGCTTTTGACTTTCTTACACGTATAGACCTCCTCAAGACAGGTACTTCAGAGTCGTTAGTCTTTTCCAGATCATTGTGTTCCTCTTGAATTGTTTGCTCATTGGTAATAGGTTCATCTCGAACCTCCTCTTCATGTGCACTCTAATCTACTGGAACCATCTTCACAGATATTGTGTCTAGCTCAACATATTATGGTTCTACTACCTTCTCATGCTTTATCTGACGATCCTTGTACATTTTTCCTTCATGGAATACCACATTCCGATTGTGAATGACTTTGTTATTCTCGTAATCCCGAAGCCTATAGCCATATTCATCGCCACCATATTCAAAACAGATGCACTTTGTGACTTAGCATCAAGCTTCTTCTTATTCTCTCTATCAATCAAAGCAAATGCAACACAATAAAATTTTTTTAAATATGAATAATTAACATTTTTACTTGGTCATTGCTCTTGCAGTTTCTCCACCCATCGCAATATATGGACTCCTGTTGATCAGATAAACAATTGCATCAACTGTAGTAGCCCAAAAGTGTAGTGGGATACTCGCATGTAGCCTCATGCATCTCGCGTGCTCTAAAATGGTCATGTTCATCCTCTTAGCTACACTGTTCTCTTGAGGAGTTCTAGGACCAATCTTCAACCCGTGTATCCCTTCCTGGCTCAAGTATTATGTAAATTCCTTACTCGTGTATTCCCCACCATTATCAGACTTCAGAGCTTTAAGTTGATAGCCTATATCTTTTTCTACCATGGTCTTCCACATTTTGAACATCCCAAAAACTTCCGATTTTTCTCTAAGAGACTATACCCAAATCTTGCTTGTCATATCATCAAAGAAAGTGATTTTACCACCATCAAAGAGTTCCTAAGCCAATCTCTACACATTAGTATACACCAACTCTAGCTTTTGACCTTTTGTTTAGCGCCCATTCAATTGAAAACTAATCGCTTTTTATTTTCCATAAATGCAACTCTCATAGAAATCCAACCGTAACTGCTTTACATCATTTTCACCAAAGGTAGACAAACTGCCTGTAGTCATTGTAGTTGCAACCATATCATTGATATTGTCTCTCTAGATAAGGCAAAGTGTACTCATATGATTTACCTTTGCTACTACTCTTGTCTCCAAGATTATCTTCCACTCTCTGCAGTTAAAGGTTGTTACCAAAACTTCTTGGTCAAGTTTACTAATTGAGATTAGATTTTTCTTCAACTTTGGAATATGCCTGGTTTCATGCAAAAATTGATATCCTCCACTTGAGATGTTTATAATTGCAGTTCCTTTTCCAATAGTAGGACACATTTGGCTGTTTCCCACAACCACTTGCCCGAAATCTCTATTGACATAATCAGCAAATATGTCTCTTTGCGAGGTGCAATGAAAAGAAGCATTGGAGTCAATGAATCACTTGTCTATCTTCAAGTCAAACACTACTGACAGACACAAGTTTTCTAGCATAGGTTTATCGGTAGCCACATTAGCTCCTTGACTCCCATCTGTCACGCCCCGACTCAAATCTAATGCTTTCCACACCTCACTTCTATGAGTCGAACGATGCGACATCCCAGGAGTATGTCGCCGACTCAACGGTTTCGCATTAGAGTCAATTGTAGCGGAAACAAATAATTAAACCCAGACAAATAAATTGGAGAACACCAGAATTAAACTTGCACGCCCAACCACCAACACTTACAAACCTTACATTATCCACATATGAACATATTTACACCTTCCCGATGTTTCTGGGTCCATAAATTTTCTATGCACATCCACTGCGATTACGTAAAAAAAAAATCATACATCAAAAGAGGCAAATTCCTTATCTACCAAAAGCGGTACTACACGAACACTAGCTCATCGCCTCCTCACTAGTCCTTACGTCCTTGGTACTGCATCCATTCAGGGTATACTCCACGAAATTATCCTCGGTGTGCATGACTGTACCAAAACATTCTTACGGTGGCGATGGTGACTGATTCCTTATTCAGGCGGGTTATCTGAAATGGTTTGGTTTATATAATCATGAGACATTTCTCAATAAGTTGCAACCTAAATCCTACCTAGGCTATCACGTACCTCCAGACAATCACATAGACACACATGCATTCGTACACATCAAACCATTACATTGCAAGCACATCAAACAATATAGTCAAACTCAAACATGCGCACACCCATACTCAATCACAATCACATCGTATGCAAACACGTGCATGTATTGTTCTCATCCCACTATTCCTTCCATTCTCATTTTCACTTTCACATCCACTCACCAGTGACCTGCGTTGAAGTATACGCCTCAGGCACACTGCGATCATTCATTTTCCTCTTTCACTCGCTAGTGACCCGCGTTGAAGTACACGCCTCATGCACACTATGATCATTCATTTTCCTCTTTCACTCGCCAGTCACCCGCGTTGAAGTACACGCCTCAGGCACACTGTAATCATTCACCACATCCGCCCTGCGTACCCGTTCATGCCTCAGGCCCCAATCGCGACTTGAGCATCACACGCCTCAGGCCCGACCCCAACTCAGCCCGCGCTAAATGCAACAGGCTTATATGATTGGAACCCGATCTTATGATGCCTTGGTCCAATCCCGGTCTCACCCGAGTTGATCGTGCCTTGGACCAATTCTCATTCTTGCTTTTTCAAGCTTCAGCCTGTGCCAAATGCAACAAACCTACGTGATCGCTGCCCGAGCTTATGATACTCGGCCCGATCTCATTCTCGCACTTACACACCTTCACATAACTTCCACAATCACATGCCATACCACTTTTCTTTCTTACTCATGCACATGCTCATCAAGCATTTACCACACTCAATTGGCCCATCACACGTGGCCCGTGTATGCATCAATTAACACGTAAAACATGCTCACTCAGCATTCGATATGGCCAATTTCAACAATTAATTCAATCTGGCCCACGCTCAAGCACATTTCAATCTATCAAATCACGGTTCAATAAACACACGAGGCCGCTCATGGGCCCACAAACACAGCCACGTTCATAGGCATAATTTCGACATTTCCAAGCCTATTAAACACCACAATCCAGCCATACTACCACACACCAAACCGACACCACTTGTGTTTAAATCGAGCCCTAAGCTTGCCAATTTCATCCCACAACATCCGACACTCTATTCAGTCTCACTCCAGCCTCGAAACATCTTCATTTCATCCTCAAGTTACCTCATATAACACACAAATAAACACTCAATTAAATCAACCCCATCCAGAATAATTCAAACATGCCCAAAACACGTAAATTGCCAATTTTCTCCCACCAAATGGCGTCGGATTAATTTCGATCCTTCACGACACTTTCTCGCCATTAAATAATGGTTCTAAAAATCCAACTTGTGTCCCGAACAAATCCTCACAGCCCCGTGAACAGTAATTCACAACTTGTGAACAGCAATTCGCAGCTTATAATTCACCTCAAATTGTCCTCCAAAAATTCCAAAAATAATCCTCAAGGCCCGCCAAACATTTCCAATCATAAACCCCAATATTTCGCACCTCCATTTTGTAAATTTCACCATCTCAACTCAATTATAATTTCAACACACAAAAACACCGAAATTGCTATTTTTCTCTAATCAAATGGTCTCAAATCGATTCGGGTCTTTCACGAAACTTTCTCGCCATAAATTCTCGGTTCTAAAAATCCAACTTGCGAGCCGATTGGACCATCACAGCCCCGTGAACAGTAATTCACAGCTCGTGAACAGTAATTCGCAACTCCTATTATTCTGAATTTTCCAATAAAAATTTTTTAGTTTCAATTCTAAGGCCCGCCACCTAATCTCACTTGTAAATCATGCCATTCCGCACCTACCCTATGCCCGGTTTCGCCTAAAATCGCCTATCGATACCCGAAATCCTAAATTGGGTTTAGATTGCGACTTATCCGCATTCTAGACTATCGCGGCTAGAACGGAGAGCGGCGGCACTTAATCGGGGACGGCGGCAACTGTGTACGACTCCCGGGTGGCGGCGATCGGCTTGGGCGGCGACGGCATGACTTGGGCATGGGTCTTGCCTCACGTGAGAGAGATAAAGGGAGAGAAAGAGAGAGTATACGGTTGGGGGAGGGGGCTTTCACGGCAAAAGGGAGAGAGAAATGAAGGAGAGAGAAGGAATGGGTCAAAGATAATATGCCCAATTTGACCACTATTTGGCAATTTACCAAAATGCCCCTTTCTCACATTTTTTATCCAACGGTCCAAATTTGATCTTATCTTAATCCGACGACCGAGATCAAATCTTGTACAAAAATATCCAAGGGCATACTTGTAATTTCCCAAAAATCCAAGGGTAAAATTGTCCAATCAAAATTTGACGGAAAAATTATCAAAATGCCCTTTACCCTTAAAGCTTGCCTTTTAATAAATCATAGGGTATTTTGGTCACTTTCTTCGTTTCTTGCCCAAATCGAATTTTTTCGAAGGATTTAAAAGCACCAGAAATTGACACGTGTCATGTGCAATGTCGTCCTAACGTTCTGTCGTGACTTCCTAATTTTCCGATGTCCAATTTGGGCAAAAATCCAATAATTAAATTCTATTAAACGTAACTCGAGCATTTCTCGAGCTAACGGACGGTTTGCTAGGAAAATTCGCGGAATCGACTTATGATTGATACTGAATCAAGCCACTTGCAAGTTCGTTCGGTATGTGACGACCTCAGTTGTCATTAAAATCGCGAAGATCAATAACTTGATCTGAGGGGTACGATCGTTCGGTATAGGTTCAGGATTATTCGTCAAGTCGTTTTGTGGTCCAGCAGAATCACCCGCGATCTACTATTATGACAGTGGCGAACCGATCCCTAACTATCCTTAGATCGGCCAACAATGGCTCAAAATATCACTTCCGCGATTTAATGGTCGAAATCTATTCACGATAGAATTTTCTTTAGTCGCGCAAATTTAATTCCCCTATTAGCCTTTCCCTAATGGTTAGCATTTCCAGGAATGATCAGTTCCTGGCGAGAATTTACTGCGAGCATATCTCATAAAACTCAATTATTCAATGAATTTCAATTGGTGGAATTTCGGAATGTCATAATCTTCCCCTCTTATAAAATTTCGTCCTCAAAATTTACAAATCCCACCACTACTTAAGATTTACAATCTTATTACTGCTTAAACAGCTGGGGTATTGATATTGCATCATTTTTTTCGCTTTCCCAAACGGTACCTTTTGTCTTTTGGTGCTCCCATACACTTGGATCACTGGGACTGACTTATTATGCGACCCATGATCCTTTCTACCCTCAAGCTTCATCGGCCCTTTCCACATACGACACTTTATCGTCCACGTCCATTTCTCTTTAACGTGAATCATATTTGGTTTATACTTCTTCAGTGTCGTCACGTGAGATATATCGTATACCTAGGACAGATTAGACAACGAGGCAATTTGCTAGATCATATCTCCGATCTTTTCCCGAATATCGAACAATCTAACATGCCTTAGCTCAACTTCCCTTTTCTGTCAAATTAGGATAATCTTTCCATTGATGACCACTTGGGCTGCCACTTAGTTCCCAATCTCAAGCTCTAAAAGTCGTTGTCTCCGATCATGAGACCTTTTTGACAACTCTACTTATCTGTCCGACTAAAAGTCCGTTCACAATGTTAGGAAGCGTACTGACTTAGTCAGTTTATCAACTGCTATTCCGATGGAATCGGGTTTCCTCCGGCTTCACTTTGATCCTGTTACAACATATGTGGAATCATGTCACATTTCCATTCAACGGTTATAATAGCCTTCTAGGCTTACTGTGCTGTGTCTCCACTTATAGGCACGTCAAACACTTGGCCATCTACTTTACCATATTTACTTTCACCCCATTTTTCCAGCAGTGTCGCCACAAATCCTAGCACATTTCGTACTGCCCGTGTGAACGTCATAATTACTCTCATGGATCTCAAATATGATTTATTTCTTACTCACTATGTCGTTGGATATACCTTTGTGTTACTCGGGTGAACCTTATGCTTACTACGTAAATTTCCATTCAAAATTTTCCTTCCTCAAGTTTCTCCTCATTAGGTACACATAATCATTCCTAGAACCTCAAAATTTCTATCCCCAAATATATGAAAATCTGACTTCCTCTCATCGGCATCCACCTTAATGACTCTTCGTATCTCGCGATCTACATAATGTCATTCCTTGTCCTGGGCCTGGATTTCCAACTAATCCTCAAGGCGATCAACAAATTCCACATCCAGTTCACCTCAAACTTAATTTCCAAGTCCCTGAGCCTTCCCAACGAGGTTCATTCCTTGATCACCCCATACGTCCCAATCGACTCACGACTTAACGTATCTATTACTCATCCAGTCTTTCCATGGCGATACAGGGTGTTGCAATCAAATTTCCATCATACATCAGGTAATTCTTTTCACGTGGCCTCAACTGGCACGACTCATAATTCACTACTCTACCGTGTTGCATCAATACACTCCCAAGTCTTTTTAATGAAGCGTCGCTATAGACCTCGAATCCTCCTGGTTTTGGTTGAATATTCAATACTGGGGCAATTATCAACCTACGCTTCAGCTCTTGGAACTCCGTTTATACTTATCATTCCATTCAAACTTGATTTTCTTTCTTAAACAGCCGTGTCAACAGCACAGTTATCGATAGGAATTCTTCTACCAAATGTTGATGATTGTCAGTAAAATCTAGAATACTGTGAGCCTCGGTTATTGGCATCCATCTCGGCCACTTAGTCATCGTCTCGACCTTAGTCGAATCTATAAGAATTCCATCTTTTGAAATTATATGATCAGGCGATGCGACTCTATCGAGCCAAAGTTTGCACTTGCCATGCTCGGCGCGAAGTGCGCGATCTCTTAAGGTTCATAGTATCTCTGTCGATTGTAACTTACGCTCTTTGGAGTTTGTCACATACACCAAACTGTCGTCAACGACCACCATGACAAACTAACCCACAAGTTATTTGAATTCCCAGTTCCTTAAGTCCATAGAAACAGTGGGTTATTCCCTAAACCGAGAGACATCGCTATGTATTCATAGTACCCATACCTCATTCGTTAAGCAGTCGTAATTGTATCTCCTGTTCATATCCATAACGGAAAATTTTCAGCCCGTAACACAATCTTAGGAACATTCTCCTTTCAGAGTCCCTATTGGTGACATCAAATCCGTGGTTCAATCTCGGAGAACATTGAGGTCCTTACAATTGACCAGACAGATCATTGATTCTCGACAGTAGATACTTACTCTTTTCCACTGACTGCTTCAACTACCGGTAGTTTACGTACCCTCTCGATGTCCTGTCCTTTTTCCTCACACACACTACAGGAACTCTCCACGGAAGCACATGAGGGCGGATAAAGTTTTATTCACAAGTCCTTACATCTGGACTTTCAATTCCTTAAATTTTCAACAAGAACATTTAGCACCGCGCCCTCGAAATCAGCTTCACCCCGGGGCCAATTCTTTCACAATTCTACTTCTCATTCTAGTGGCAACCCGGCAATTCTTAAGGAAAGACCTCGAAGGGTTACACACCTCGTTTACTCTTTCAACTTTAGTTCCGTCACGATCGGGTCAACCACATTTACCTCGTATCCTTCGCAACTATCATCGGATATCTAGTCACCTCAAATGAAGGCATTCAAGGAATCGAGATTCCTCCTCGATTTTCCTGAAGATCAATCTTAAGACGTCCAACTAGGTTGAATTGGATCATCCTTTAGTCACAATCCATAATGGTTTTCTTTCTTATTAGCCAATCCATTTCAATTCCCCACTCAAAATCGCACCTGACCAATACAGTCAAGTTGATCCTTTCTTCTTTACCCCCAATCACAAAAACATTGGCCTCTTCTATCTCATCATATTTAATTGCTTAGGTCCTCTCATAAATCTCAATATAACCCGTCGGACTCAGTGATATCATCTGACTATGGGAGGTTCGGCTTCAACTCATCTCCGAACTTCCAGGCCTTATCCAATAGGTTCTTCACCATTTTTGGGGCAAACTTGGGTACTCGAGCAAACTCAACTTCATACAGGTTCGCTATCGTCTATTCTTGATGGAATCTCATAAATTCAGCCAATTCCTACTCTCGTGCCCTCTTAGGGTAGCACTTGCCTTTGAAGGCCTCACAAACATAACTCAAATCCAAGCGGTACTAGCAGGAAATATTTTTCCTCTAGTGGGTTTTCTACCAATCACTTGCATTTCCTTGTAGCTAGTATACTGCTAGAATCCCATTTTTCTCATCCACACACCCCAATATCTCCAAAGTCCTTTCCAATTCCTCTACTAAAAGTGATGCAACCCCATGGTCACCTTTTTTTTTTTAGACTTAAGGGTTTCCATTTCAGAAACTGCTCAATCAACTAATACCTCTATCTAATCGCATTTCCTTGACCCTAGTCAGGATTCTCATTTTCACCAATAGTAGCAACTGCAGCGGCCTCAACAGCCTGGGCTTTAGTGACAGCTTGCTCTTGAGCTTATCTACCCATAAAATCACCAAATTTCCTCAAGTCCTCATGACCCTCGTTTACTTGCGGGTTCATTGCTACTTGGTTCTCAGGACTTGATTGGCCCTTTATAATATACTCCTATCTCTCAAGCTCATCCCATTTGGGATTCTCAGGCCCCTTATCCCACTACACTAGACTGTCCTTGAGTTTCTTTTCCCCTTTCCTATCCTTACAGTCCTTTGCTACTCACCTATCTGCTATAATTCTATTCAGGAATTAGTGACCTAAATCAAGCTAAACCGATCTAAGGCCCTAGGCAGGTATCACAACAACATTCAACCACTCAGCATGCGCCCAAACACAAACAGCGCAGGACCTCAAACAAGGAGGTACACGTACTCACCTCAGGTCCTGCCACCTGCACACCAATCAATATCACACATCAATCAACCAACAATCACAATAACAGTCTGGAGTACGTATAGCACTAGGTATATCTATGGCTCACTAAGGTTTCTCAAGTCAACCATCACTATTCTGGGTCTCCACTCCTTATTACTCCAAACTCTGATCAACTTAAATCGAGCCGTCCTTGCTCTGATACCAATTAAGCCGGGCTGTCACGCCCCGACTCAAATCTAATGCTTTCCACACCTCACTTCCATGAGTCGAACGATGCGACATCCCAGGAGTATGTCGCCGATTCAACGGTTTCTCGTCAGAGTCAATTGTAGTGGAAACAAATAATTAAACCCAAATAAATAAATTGGAGAACACCAGAATTAAACTTGCACGCCTAACCGCCAGTACTTACAAACCTTACATTATCCACATATGAACATACTTACACTTTCTCGATGTTTCTGGGTCCATAAATTTTCCATGCACATCCACTGCGATTACGTAAAAAAAAATCATACATCAAAAGAGGCAAATTCCTTATCTACTGTCGCGACCTCCCCGAACCGGCCTCGCGGCCTAAGGGGGTTGGCTAATGGATTACTAGGCTAAACCTAGCTCGAGCCCTCCCAAGCCCATACCAATTTACGACTTAAATTAAAGTTGTTAACATGCAAATCAATTTCATTTAGGAGTCGCCACTAATCGATTTTTGGTGGGTCGATTAGACACCCAAGTGAAGCGCGGGAGAAATACTTCACTTCTACGAACCAGAGATTCAATGAGTTCGGGGACTTGATTACACTAATTGACAAACTAGTGCCATTTCGGTACCTGATGTTAATTGAAAGTCTCAAAATTCCATTCCTAACTAAGCCAAGAAAAGCAAGGATTAATAGCTAAATCTAGACATGCATAATCACCTACATGTGACGTTAAATTAAACATGCAATTCAAAGTGTATGAACCGAGCGACGTGCGATCAAACATGATACTGATCATATAATAGGGCAAGAAAACCTAATTTCAAAACCTGAATAAAACCTCTGAATTTTTTTTAAAAATTTTGAATTTTTTTTCGAAATTTTTTTAAAATTTTTTTTAAAAAAGAAAAAAGGATTTTTGAAATTTTTTTTTTCGAATTTCTTGAAATTTTTTTTGAAATTTTGAAATTATTTTGAAATTATTTTGAAATTTTTTTGAAAATTTTTTTTGAATTTTTTTGGAATTTTTTTGAATAATAAAAAATAAAATAAAATTCAAAACCGTTTTTTAAATTAAAATATTTTTAATTTTTTTTTAAAAAAATATTAAAATAAATCGGATCTGGGTCGGATCTCCACGTCCGACCCGGATCGGGACCGACCCAGGCGCGCCGGCCCGGGTCTGCAAATAAACCGGGCTCAGCCATTGAGCCAGGTTTAATATTAGCTTTTTTTTCTAATAAATAACAAAACAAAGCCCAGCTCGAAACATGTTTTCTTTTTCAAAAAAAGACAAGGGCCCAAAGCCCAACCAGAAAATCAATAAAAATAAAAACAAATCGGCCCATTTCGGCCCACGCGCGAAATGGCCCAACATCGCATAAAAACTAAAAGCCCTAAAACTTAAGGCCGGCCCGACTCGCAAACCTTACCCGGTCACAACCCGTGCGCCCGACCCGGCCGTGAGCCGTCGACCCGACTCGCTAGAAACCCTAGCGCCTATGACCCGATCGCGGCCGCCTCGACACGCTGGCCAGCGTGGACACTGGCATCCCCGAGCCGCGGCCGACGCTCCACCGCGGAGCGCCTGCTCGGCCTTCGCGGCCGAGCCTTCTCGGCCGGTGTGGGCGCCAGTTCCTCTGTGCCCCGCCTCTTTGGCAGGGGATTTCCGGCCCGGCGGCCGAGCCCTTGCTCGGCCGTCGGGCGACGCACCTCGACCTCCGCGGTCAGGGCTTTGTCGAACGCGAACCAGCCCAGATCCCGACCTGGGACTGGCTGTTCGCTTCCCCCATGGCCACGTCCGGACCTCGACAACGACCGGCGGTGCACCAGGACCGACCGGCGTCCCCAAAATCGTAGCAAGATCAGAGACAAACAATGAGGTGGTTTGGGCAAAATGTCAAGCAGTTGGCGTGCATTGCAAAAATAAAAGATTTTGGACTCGATCGAGGCTCAACCACATCTGAAACTCACGCACGACGACGCACGAGCAAGCAGAACTCGGTCCGAGGTGTCATGGGCCGGAACTCGCGCAAGCCGGACGGCCGCGAGCTCCGGCCAGTGAACTCGAACAACAGAAAACAGGGGAGGGGGGTCGCCATCGCAGTGTTCCCTACCCGGCCCGGCGGCGGCGAATGCGGGCGAGCTTGGCAGATCAGAGTATATCCGACTACCTCGCACTCTCCCGAGCCGAGATCCTCGAGAAATCGACCCCGGATCAAACAAAACAAGAAAACCCAATGAAGCTCGGGGCCGGGACCTACCACGGAAATCGTCGAAGCTTTGCCGGCCGCGGTTGAGGCGTGAGGGTCTTCGACGGGAACCCGCTCGGCCTCAGATCTCTCTTGCGAACGCTCTTGGCCTCACCCTCTCCCTCAGCTCCTCTCGCTCTCTTGCTCTCCCTCTTTTTCTCCCTTTTCTCTTCTTTCTCGCTTTTGTCTGCTGCATGCTCCTCTTCCCCAGGCCACCACAGGGCTAAGGAAGGGAAGTAGGCCAGCGTGTGGGCCAGCGTTGACTAATTCAACGCTGCCCCC
Organism: Syzygium syzygioides; assembly: GCA_031216285.1. Classification (NCBI taxonomy): domain Eukaryota; kingdom Viridiplantae; phylum Streptophyta; class Magnoliopsida; order Myrtales; family Myrtaceae; genus Syzygium; species Syzygium syzygioides. Next base: position 7,883,342 of record CM062245.1, on the reverse strand, counting down.
CCCTTTTTTTAAACTAATTTTTTTAGTTTAATTTTTGAAAATGGAAATGGAAAATATGTTCTAATAGGCCCTATTAATGCAAATGTACCTAATAACTATATGCCGTGCAGTTTTAATGAAAATATTTTTAGTTTAGGGGTAAAAAATTAAGCCCTAATTTTTATGCGAGAAAACCCTAAATAATTTGGGTAAAATTTAGGTGTCAACAGCTGCCCCTCTTTGAAGGGGAGTTCGAAGAAGTTCCATTCAAAGATAAGAGACACTTAAATTTTGTTCACAAAGGGCACAGGGAGATGTATGAGAGATGCTCTTTTTTTTTTTTTTTTTTAGAAATAAGCTCTGGGCTACGAAAGCTCGCCGGGTCGATAAGGTGCTCCAGGTTGCGAAAGCTCGCCGGGCAAGGAAAGAGGAAGATTCTGGGCTGCGAAAGCTCGCCAGGTCGATAAGGCGCTCCGGGCTGCGAAAGCTTGCCGAGCAATGAAAGAGGAAGACTCTGGGCTACGAAAGCTCGCCAGGTCGATAAGGCGCTCTGGGCTACGAAAGCTCGCCGGGCAAGGAAAGAGGAAGACTCTGTGCTGCGAAAGCTCGCCGAGCAAGGAAAGAGGAAGACTTTGGGTTGCGAAAGCTCGCCAGGTTGATAAGGCGCTCCGGGCTGCGGAAGCTCGCCGGGTAAGGAAGGAAGAAGACTCTGGGCTGCGAAAGCTCGCCAGGTCGATAAGATGCTCCGGGCTGCGAAAGATTGCCAGGTAAGGAAAGAGGAAGATTCTGAGCTGCGAAAGCTCCCCAGGTCGATAAGGCGCTCACGGCTGCGAAAACTCGCCGAGCAAGGAAAGAGGAAGACTTTGGGCTGCGAAAGCTCGCCAGGTCGATAAGGGGTGCTTAGGGACTAAAACCTTGTGAACAGCTGAGATCCCGCTTAGGAGCTAAAATCTTATGAACGACGATGGGAACAATGCCTCGAAAGAGTGCCTAGGGACTAAAACCCTATGAATGGTAATATTAACAATGCCTCGAAGGAACAACTAGGGACTAAAACCCTGAAAGTACACTTAGAGATTAAAACCCTATGGACGGCAAATTAGACTCAAAATTTTGAAATACCTAATGTTTTTCACTCAGGATTTTAAAGTGCTCAAGATTTCCACTTAGGATTTTAAATTGCACTCAAGATTTTCAGGGTTTTAAGGAAAGACCCTGAACCTTTTGAAATCGGGGTTTAAGGATAGACCCGTAACCTTTTGAAATTAGGGTTTTAAGAAAAGACCCGTAACTTTTTGAAATCGGAGTTTAAGGAAAGACCCGGAACCTTTTGAAATCGGGGTTTAAGGATAGACCCGGAACCTTTTGAAATCGGGGTTTAAGGGTTTAAGGATAACCCATGACCTTTTGAAATTAGGGTTTAAGGATGGACCCGAAACTTTTTGAAATCGGGGTTTAAGGATTACCCGAAACCTTTTGAAATCAGGGTTTAAGGATAGACCCGAAACCTTTTGAAATCGGGGTTTAAGGATGACCCGAAACCTTTTGAAATCGGGGTTTAAGGATGACCCGTAACCTTTGAAATCGGGGTTTAAGGATGACCCGAAACCTTTTGAAATCGGGGTTTAAGGATGACCCGAAACCTTTTGAAATCCGGGTTTAAGGATGACCCGTAACCTTTTGAAATCAAGGTTTAAGGATGACCCGTAACCTTTTAAAATCGGGATTTAAGGATAGACCCGTAACCTTTTGAAATCGGGGTTTAAGGATGACCCCGAAACCTTTTGAAATCAGGGTTTAAGGATAGACCCGGAACCTTTTGAAATCGGGGTTTAAGGATAGACCCGTAACCTTTTGAAATCAGGGTTTAAGGATGACCCGTAACCTTTTGAAATCATGGTTTAAGGATGACCCGAAACCTTTTGAAATCGGGTTTAAGGATAGACCCGGCACCTTTTGAAATCAAGGTTTAAGGATGACCCGTAACCTTTTGAAATCAGGGTTTAAGGATGACTCGTAACCTTTTGAAATCGGGGTTTAAGGATGATCCGAAACCTTTTGAAATCAGGGTTTAAGGATGACCCGTAACCTTTGATGCGTGGTTTAAGGTTAGACCACAAACCTTTTGGAAAAAGTGGTTTAAGGTTGGACCACAAACCTTTGATGCGTGGTTTATGGTTGAACCACAAACCTTTTTAAAAAACGTGGTTTAAGGTTGGACCACAAACCTTTTGGAAAGAGTGGCGGGGTGTATATACCTGTAGGTCAGATCGGATTGCTTAAAAGCACTCTGTCAGCGAGGCTTGAAAAGACTCAGACACTTAAGGGTCCTTGTTCGAGGGTTTGATAGATCGCCTATTGTGTCCTTGCCAGTAAGGTCTTGGGAATTCATGAATGCTTCGATGTATCTTAGCATTTCCGAGATCAACTTGAAGGTTGGTGTTTGTGGAAACATCACCTGTCTTACAGGATTAGTAATAACATGTACGTGTTATAACAAGTGTTCTAGTAGCGAGTGCGTACCAGGCAAGATAACATCACAAGAGGCCATATAAAAATGGTATCATCAATGAAAAAGTATTGATTGCACGAGCAATTTAGAATAGACTCAATTTTTTGGAAAGCATTCAATATCCTTCAATATTGCAAAATTACCTTAATGCATGAAGGACGTCATTAATCATCAAATTCCCTTAGGAGAAAGTTTTTTATCAAAGTGATGTTAACTTCCGAAGAGAGCCTATTAAGCATGCCAAACAAGAATTCCTTAGTCTAAAAGGACTTCTCACATACTCTCAAAAGACTGTTTGATCCCATCCATTGATGTGGGAAGTAAACATGATTTCTCTATATACCTCACACTACTAGTGTCGAAGGTTTTGAGAATCATTCGCGATAAGTACACATTGACCAATCTAAGAGGTCTTTTAAAGGACCGTAATGTAGGTTTGGTCACAGTTTCAACAATGAATGAGCATTAGCGGCTAAGGAATGAAATAATTATCAATCCGCATCTCCATCGGGTTTACAAGTCAAGAAACCTTAAGATGAGATAAGATAACTTTGCCCCCACTTCTTCAAGCGATAGCTTGTTTGGGAATTCAAATTTCTACTTAAACCATCCCAATCAGAAGAGACTTTGAAAAAGGTTGCAACATTGGCTTGGGTAAAGGCTTGAAAGGCTTAGAAATTCTCAAATGGGATTTAGGAGTTAGTGATTATCATAGCATCATTACCATATCATCTAATTTTTTGAAGGCACTCGACTTCTGAAATTCAACCTGTCTCGAAAGTCCATTGACTAATCATTTTAATGTAAGAGTTTTGCTCTTTTCTCTAATGACTTTTGCTTTTGCAATGATTTTTTCTTTGCAAGTATTTTGCTTTTCACTTTCCCTCTTTTTTTTTCATGAGAATTTTTCTTTTGATGCAACTTTTTTTTTTTGCTCTTCTTTCTTTCTTTTTTTTTTACAATGGGAATTGGCCTTACTTTTACCAGGCACACTGCTTTTTCACGCCCCCTAGTTTTCATTTGACTTTTGCTCTTTTCATTTTTTGAGCTTTTAAAACTTTTGAGATGTCTTTCACACTATCTCATGAGTACCAATTGTCTTGATAGATCACGTGCTTTGCCCCAGTGTAGGGAGATAATCACCATTCGGGCTTTAGAAATGAATATTCAGGCTCAACTCGGCTGAACAAAGGGTATGAGTGTTTGGATAGAGAAAGAAATGCTCCTCTTTATTTTGGGATGTTTCAAGCTTCTATAAGGACTCACCTGAAGTTACTACAAAAAAATTAATACAAGTAAGGGCAAAGAAGTCTTTCTCATCTTTTCCTCCAAAGATTGTCGATCAGAACCTCCAAATTTGCCCCGTTGTGGGGTGGTTCTTGACAGGGGTATTTTGTAGAAATTCTCCGCATGTAAAGGCTCAAAGGGGTTTGACTATGGTCACCTGTAGTGTGTAGGGTATACGAAAGAAATGCCTCTTTTCATTTTGGTCTGTGTATTACTTGCGAATAAACCTTTTGTCCTTGAATCAACGCGAGTTTCTCTTTTCGCTTCTCTCAAAGTGTTTGAGGATGTGTTTGGGAACGGTTTGCCTTTCCTCATCTCAAGTGTTTCTCACTTGGCATAATTAACATCTCCTCTCACTTCATTGGGATCATCATGAATTGATTAATCTCCACAGGGAATTTTGATTCACAATGAATGATCCGTCAAGCAGACAAACAATTTTGAGATAATGATGATATTCAAAATTTTTGTGAAACCCTTTTTTTTATTTTGTGAAGAAATTTCTGTGAAAAGTTTGATTTTACCATTTTTACTTTTATGCTCTCTAAAAGCATAAAAAAAAAAACTTTCTTCGTAATGAAAACTCTTCATTTGATTTCCATTTGAATTTTGGGAGAAGGGTACTTACCTGCGTCATGGCGACTTGGTAAACCTATAAAGAATAAAAAAGAATGTGTTAGTTAAAGACCCTTTAAGGATTGAAAAATTGGGAACGATACAACATTACCCCTCGTTTGCATTTGTCCTTCAAGTTTTTGACGCTTTCTATCAAAGGAAAAAAGAATCGTGTCAAAAATTGCATTAAAATGGACAATTGGAAACGATACGATTTACCCTTCATTTGAATTTGCCTTCTTGGGAGTTCGACAACTCCTTTCATTTGAATTCACTTCCTTGTATGTTTGGCAACTTCCTCCATCTGCTTTCTTTATCTTGACTTTTTGGCACTGTTTCGATATTTAATGGCATTGTCCCTTGGATGCTTTCCCCCATACATTCCTCTATCTATGTGGATGATTCTGCCTCCTCACGTTTCTTAGTTGGAAAAATCGTCACCATGATCAAACACATTTTTAATTCCATTTCATCATACTTGATGAATGGTAGTTGTTGTCCCTTGAGTGATTTGCTCCAATCATTCCTCTGCGAGAAAAGAAAGTCGGATGTGTTAACTCCATACTCAATTGGACTTAATTTAGGAACGATACATCTTTTCACGCTGAATGGGATGTCTTGTCGTGATTTGTTGGCAAGAGGCGTTGTTCTACATATGTTGCCCTATTATGCTTGCTTGGAGGAGAGAAAGATTTGTCCCAATAATTTGGTGCTTCATTTTGAGCCAAATGATTTAGCCATATGCAACTTCATCCTGTTTGGCCGGCGGGTCTTTAATCGCCCTCCATTATTTCTTTTGTGTCAAAGCGAATGCTTCAATCATGTTCTCTTGGTGAGAGGTGCATCTTTATGCCGCATCAAGTTTCGTCGACACATGTTTTCACTATGCTTGCCTGGGGGCTTTTGTTTGGAGTTCGGCTGCCGAATACAGCAAAAATCACGAGCACTTGTGTTTCCAGCGACGCACTTCAATTGGTGATTATGGCACATTGCGTTTGATTTGAGTTCCAAGTGCCTAACTTTTGTGTTTAGAGGAGGAGAATGTCAAACAAATCATTCATTTTACTTGTTTGACAAAAATGAATAGTCGAGTCAGTTGTCGCACAAGAAAATCTTATTGGAACGATTACAACCTTACCATGTCAAAGTATCGTTTTGCAAACCAACCTGCGAAAATGATCAAGCAAAGTGATAAAATCGTGTGCAAAACTTTTTTCAAACTCGTTTTCAAAGCATTTTGAGGGTAAAGCATAAAAACCTAACTCAGGCTCTGTTTGAAGCACTTTATGTACTTTCAAAGGACTATTATACGAATTAGAACCTCACTACTCAAAGGCGCGAGTCACGTTATTTACAACATCAATTGGATTCACAACCAAAACCTAAATCGGAAAATATCATTCCCAATGAGGATAAAAACAAGGACATAGTACAAAAACTCTTGCATAAAGGAATGCAATAAATAATTCTCGTCCTAGCTTTAAAGTTCATTTCTTGGAGTGGTCAAGGGTGATAATTTCAAGAAGCGACCATCACATATAACCTGCAAAAGGAAGACAATGTTAGTATGTGAATGAAAAAGCGATCTTTCACTGATACCGTCTCTTATAACGAAAGCAAGGTGATGATACATATCCCTATGGTTCCTATTTATGGGCGTTTGGTATTTCATCAAGATTTCATTGTAAGAGGAGGCATCATTAAAAGATCAAATCGTAGCTATCAATCGAATGCCTTTTTTATTCCAAAAGTTTCATCGCAAAATATGACATATCAAATTTGAAAGACTGATTTGCGATTTTATTTTTGCAAAAATGAGGTGATTCCTATTTTAAAAAATTAATACACAAAAGTTATTTGAATTTTGATTCCGAAATGTAAACAAAAAAGAATTTTATTGAAAATGTGATTTCAATTTTATGCCCCAAGATGCAATCTTAACTTGAAAGAATTTCTGCACAAAAAAAAATATGATTTTAAGCCTATAACTGGAAGTTTAGACAAAACCATCTATTTTGGTAGGGCCAAATCAAAGGTGTTTGAGCTTTATGCTCAAGGTTCACTATCAAGAGTGATTGCCTGAAATTTTCAATTATAAGCTTAGATCACCTAGGACACTTGATTGATTTCTGCAAATTTCAAGTGAGCTAATAACGAGAGGAATCATACTTACAGCGGATGACGGTCGTTTTTTTATTTTTCTTTCTTTTAAAAAAAATCACAAAGACATGCATATGTACTTGTGAGGTTCGTTTTCTATCTAGACAGTTTAACAAGGTGAAGCTAAGAGGGTGATCTGACCATCGCAGTCTCACGTTGGTGTCAGGCCCTCTTAACTTCGGCTTAGTCGAAAGAGATATCCTATGGTCACGCAGTCTCGCGGACAAGGATAAACACTTACGACACAAAGAAAGAATTTTCAGGGAGAAGAAAGGTAACCTCTACATCGCGGTCTCGCGTTCGAGGTTGTATCTTTCTTAACACCATCCTAAATCGTCCTATTGCGGCCCAGGTCCGGCAGCATGGTTGTGTGTGCGATAGTGTAGTGCTAAAACATCTAAAGCATGCACAACAAGTTATGAGCAAACAATGCTTCAGGCGTCCGAAAATAATAAACATTCATTTCTCGAACCCTAAACCTGCAAAATGAGGGGTTAAGGGTAAAAACATTCACGCTAGGAATGTATTTGAACAAGATAATCGGCCTAAGTCCTCTAAAAACTCCCCAGCGGAGTCGCCAAGCTGTCGCGACCTCCCCGAACCGGCCTCGCGGCCTAAGGGGGTTGGCTAATGGGTTACTAGGCTGAACCTAGCTCGAGCCCTCCCAAGCCCATATCAATTCACGACTTAAATTAAAGTTGTTAACATGCAAATCAATTTCATTTAGGAGTCGCCACTAATCGATTTTTGGTGGGTCGATTAGACACCCAAGTGAAGCGCGGGAGAAATACTTCACTTCTACGAACCAGAGATTCAATGGGTTCGGGGACTTGATTACACTAATTGACAAACTAGTGCCCTTTCGGTACTTGATCTTATTCAATTCACCACCTAACATGTTCTCGTTAATCGAAAGTCTCAAAATTCCATTCCTAACTAAGCCAAGAAAAGCAAGGATTAATATCTAAACCTAAACATGCATAATCAACTACATGTGAGGTTAAATTAAACATGCAATTCAAAGTGTGTGAATCGAGCGACGTGCGATCAAACATGACATTGATCATATAATAGGGCAAGAAAACCCAATTTCAAAACCCGAATAAAACTTCTGAATTTTTTTTTTTAAATTTTGAATTTTTTTTTTCGGAATTTTTTTAAAATTTTTTTTAAAAAAGAAAAAAGGATTTTTGAAATTTTTTTGAAATTTTGAAATTATTTTGAAGTTTTTTTGAAGATTTTTTGAAAATTTTTTTGGAATTTTTTTAATAATAAAAAATAAAATAAAATAAAATTCGAAACCTTTTTTTTAAATAAAAATTTTTTTAAAATTTTTTTAAAATTTTTTTAAAAAAATATTAAAATAATACAATATTAAAATAAATCAAATCCGGGTCGGATCTCCACGTCCGACCCGGATCGGGACTGACCCGGGCGCGCCGGCCCGGGTCTGCAAACAAACCGGGCTCAGCCATTGAGCCCGGTTTAATAATAGTTTTTTTTTTTAATAAATAACAAAACAAAGCCCAGCTCGAAACATGTTTTCTTTTTAAAAAAACGACAAGGGCCCAAAGCCCAACCAGAAAATCAATAAAAATAAAAACAAATCGGCCCATTTCGGCCCACGCGCGAAATGGCCCAACATCGCATAAAAACTAATAGCCCTAAAACTTAAGGCCGGCCCGACTCGCAAACCCTACCCGGTCACGACCCGTGCGCCCGACCCGGCCATGAGCCGCCAACCCGACTCGCTAGAAACCTTAGCGCCCATGACCCGATCGCGGCCGCCTCGACACGCTGGCCAGCGTGGACACCGGCATCCTCGAGCCGTGACCGACGCTCCACCGCAGAGAGCGTGCTCGGCCTTCGCGGCCGAGCCTTCCCGGCCGACGTGGGCGCCGGTTCCTCTGTGCCCCGCCTCTGTGGCAGGGGATTTCCGGCCCGGCGGCCGAGCCCTTGCTCGGCCGTCGGGCGACGCACCTCGACCTCCGCGGTCAGGGCTTTGTCGAACGCGAACCAGCCCAGATCTTGACCTGGGACTGGCTGTTCGCTTCCCCCATGGCCACGTCCGGACCTTAACGACGACCGGCGGTGCACCAGGACCGACCGGCGTCCCCAAAATCGCAGCAAGATCAGAGACAAACAAGGAGGTGGTTTGGGCAAAATGTCAAGCAGTTGGCGTGCATGGCAAAAATAAAAGATTTTGGACTCGATCGAGGCTCAACCACATCTGAAACTCATGCACGACGACGCACGAGCAAGCAGGACTCGGTCCGAGGTGTCACGGGCCGGAACTCGCGCAAGCCGGACGGCCGCGAGCTCCGACCAGTGAACTCGAACAATAGAAAACAGGGGAGGGGGGTCGCCGTCGCAGTGTTCCCTACCCGGCCCGGCGGCGGCGAATGCGGGCGAGCTTGGCAGATCGAAGTATATCCGGCTACCTCGCACTCTCCTGAGCCGAGATCCTCGGGAAATCGACCCCGGATCAAACAAAACAAGAAAACCCGACGAAGCTCGGGGCCGGGACCTACCACGGAAATCGTCGAAGCTTTGCCGGCCGCGGTTGAGGCGTGACGGTCTTCGACGGGAACCCGCTCGGCCTCGGATCTCTCTCGCGAACGCTCTTGGCCTCACCCTCTCCCTCGGCTCCTCTAGCTCTCTCACTCTCCCTCTGTTCTCTCGTTCTCCCTCTGCTCCTCTCGCTCTCTCCCTCTCCCTCTTTTTCTCCCTTTTCTCTCCTTTCTCGCTTTTGTCTGCTACCTGCTCCTCTTCCCCAGGCCACCGTAGGCCTAAGGAAGGGAAGTAGGCCAGCGTGTGGGCCAACGTTGACTAATTCAACGCTGGCCCCCCTCCCCCCCCGCCCTTTTTTTAAACTAATTTTTTTTAGTTTAATTTTTGAAAATGGAAATGGAAAATATGTTCTAAGAGGCCCTATTAATGCAAATGTACCTAACAACTATATGCTATGCAGTTTTAATGAAAATATTTTTGGTTTAGGGGTAAAAAATTAAACCCTAATTTTTATGCGATAAAACCCTAAATGATTTGGGCAAAATTTAGGCGTCAATATCTACCAAAAGCGGTGCTACACGAACACTAGCTCATCACCTCCTCACTACTCCTTGCATCCTTGGTACGGCATCCATTCAGGGTGTACTCCACGAAATTATCCTCGGTGTGCATGACTGTACCAAAACATTCTTACGGTGGCGATGGTGACTAATTCCTTGTTCAGGCAGGTTATCTGAAATGGTTTGGTTTATACAACCATGAGACACTTCTCAATAAGTTGCAACCTAAACCCTACCTAGGCTATCACATACCTCCAGACAATTATATAGACACACATGCATTCGTACACATCAAACCATTACATTGCAAGCACATCAAATAATATAGTCAAACTCAAACATGCGCACACCCGTACTCAATCACAATCACATCGTATGCAAACACGTGCATGTATCGTTCTCATCGCACTATTCCTTCTATTCTCATTTTCACTTTCACATCCACTCGCCAGTGACCCGCGTTGAAGTACACGCCTCAAGCACACTGCAATCATTCATTTTCCTTTTTTACTTGCCAATAACCCGCGTTGAAGTACACGACTCAGGCACACTGCGATCATTCATTTTCCTCTTTCACTCGCGAGTGACCCGCTTTGAAGTACATGCCTCAGGCACACTGCGATCATTCACCACATCCGCCCCGCGTACCCGTTCACGCCTTAGGCCCCAATCGCGATCTGAGCATCACACGCCGTAGGCCCAATCCCAACTCAGCCCGCGCCAAATGCGACAGGCCTATATGATTGGAACCTAAGCTTATGATGCCTCGCTCCAATCCCAGTCTCACCCGAGCTGATCGTGCCTCGGACCAATTCTCATTCTTGCTTTTTCAAGCCTCAGCTTGTGCCAAATGCAACAGACCTACGTTATCGCTGCCCGAGCTTATGATACTCGGCCCGATCCCATTCTCGCACTTACACACCTTCACATAACTTCCACAATCACATGCCACACCACTTTTCTTTCTTACTCATGCACATGCTCATCAAGCATTTACCACACTCAATTGGCCCATCACACGTGGCCCATGTACGCATCAATTTATACGTAAAACATGCTCACTCAGCATTCGACATGGCCAATTTCAACAATTAATTCAATCTGGCCCACGCGTGCACATAATCAAGCACATTTCAATCCATCAAATCACGGTTTAATAAACACACGAGGCCGCTCATGGGCCCACAAACACAGCCACGTTCATAGGCATAATTTCGACATTTCCAAGCCTATTAAACACCACAATCCAGCCATACTACCACACATCAAACCGACACCAGTTGTGCTTAAATCGAGCCCTAAGCTTGCCAATTTCATCCCACAATATCCGACACTCTATTCGGTCTCACTCTAGCCTCGAAACATCTTCATTTCATCCTCAAGTTACCTCATATAACACACAAATAAATACTCAATTAAATCAACCCCATCCAGAATAATTCAAACATGCCAAAAACACGTAAATTGCCAATTTTCTCCAACCAAATGGCGTTGGATTAATTTCGATTCTTCACGACACTTTCTCGCCATTAAATAATGGTTCTAAAAATCCAACTTACGTCCTGAACAAATCATCACAGCCCCGTGAACAGTAATTTGCAGCTTCTAATTCACCTCAAATTGTCCTCCAAAAATTTCAAAAATAATCTTCAAGGCTCGCCAAACATTTCCAATCATAAACCCTAATATTTCGCACCCGCATTTTGTAAATTTCACCATCTCAACTCAATTATAATTTCAACATACAAAAACACCGAAATTGCTATTTTTCTCTAACCAAATGGTCTCAAATCGATTCGGGTCCTTCATGAAAATTTCTCGTCATAAATTCTCAGTTCTAAAAATCCAACTTGCGAGCCGATTGGACCATCACAGCCTCATGAACAGTAATTCACAGCTCGTGAACAGTAATTCGCAACCCCTATTATTCTGAATTTTCCAATAAAAATTTTCTGATTTCAATTCTAAGGCCCGCCACCTAATCCCACTTCTAAATCATGCCATTCCGCACCTACCCTATGCCCAGTTTCACCTAAAATCGCCTATCGATACCCGAAATCCTAAATTGGGTTTAGATTGCGACTTACTCGCGTTCTAGACTATCGTGGCTAGAACGGAGAGCGGTGGCACTTAATCGGGGATGGCGGCGGCGGTGTACGGCTCTCGGGCGGCGGCGATCGGTTTGGGTGGCGACGGCGTGGCTTGGGCGTGGGTCTTGCCTCACGTGAGAGAGAGAAAGGGAGAGAAAGAGAGAGTATACGGTGGGGGGGGCTTTCACGGCAAAAGGGGGAGAGAAATGGAGGAGAGAGAAGGAATGGGTCAAAGATAATATGCCCAATTTGATCACTTTTTTGCAATTTACCAAAATGCCCCTTTCTCACATTTTTGATCCAACGGTCCAGATTCGATCTTATCTTGATCCGACGGTTGAGATCAATTCTTGCACAAAAATATCCAAGGGCATACTTGTAATTCCTCAAAAATCCAAAAGTAAAATTGTCCAATTAAAATTTGAGGGAAAAATTACCAAAATGCCCTTTATCCTTAAAGCTTGCCCTTTAATAAATCCTAGGGGTATTTTGGTCACTTTCTTCGTTTCTTGCCCAAATCGAATTTTTCTGAAGGATTTAAGCGCACCAAAAATTGACACGTGTCACGTGGAACCTCGTCCTAACGTTCCGTCATGACTTCCTAATTTTCTGGTGTCCAATTCAAGCAAAAATCCAATAATTAAATTCTATTAAACGCAACTCGAGCATTTCTCGAGCTAACGGGTGGCTTGTTGCGAAAATTCGCAGAATTGACTCATGAATGATACTGAATCAAGCCACGTGCAAGTTCGTTCGGTACGTGACGACCTCGGTTGTCATTAAAATTGCGAAGATCAATCACTTGATCCGAGGGGTACGATCGTTCGGTATAGGTTCAGGATTATTCGTCAAGTCGTTTCGTGGTCCAGCAGAATCACCCGCGATCCACTACTATGACAGTGGCGAACCGACCCCTAACTATCCTTAAATTGGCCAACAATGGCTCAAAATATCACTTCCACGATTTAATAGTCGAAATCCATTCACGATAGAATTTTCTTTAGTCGCTCGAATTTAATTTCCCTATTAGTCTTTCCCTAATGGTTAGCATTTCCAGGAATGATCAGTTCCAGGCAAGAATTTACTGTGAGCACATCTCATAAAACTCAATTATTCAATGAATTCCAATTGGTGGAATTTCGAAATGTCACACCATCGCACTGCCTTTTTTTTTTTGTAGGCTTCTCACCGAACCTTTAGTGTCCGATTTAGTGACAAAATCACCACATCTTTTGCAATCTCTCTCTTTCCCTTTGTTTGTAACCTATCACGCCTGCTGAATTTTCCTCTGCTTTTACATTTCCCACAATTCTCCATTGCTAGTGCTATCGAAGATGTAGATGCCGAAAAATTATCTCCACCTTAGACTTTCCTTTGCATCTCTTAATCCATGATACCGCTCACAGCATAATTCAGAATCAAATCATCTTTCATGTTGCTCGTATGGGGTATTGTAAGTTTCTAGAAGGGAATATAAAAATAGTAAAGCTTGGAGTTTCATACCCAGATTTATGCCTACAGATCCTATGACCTGTGTGAAACTATAATATTCTTTGCCACAAAACCTCTATTAGATAACTTCATATTAACCAACTTCTTCAGTAAAAATATATAATTTGATGTGGACAACTTCTCTTATATTCGTTAGAATATCCATGGCTTCTTTTGCAGTCCTTGCTTTTGTGATGTAGAACCATATCTTTTTCGTTAGCCCTAGACGAATCGCACTCAATGCATTTCGATCAAGTATTTTCCATCCCGATTCTACTATCGAATCCATTTCGCGATTTTGCATTTCTGACCACTCAAATGGTGCTTAAAAATCGTTCTGATAATGATAGTCCTCAATTTGGAGTTTCCACCATACAAAATCATGCCCATCAGACTTATCGATTCTAATTTTATCTTCTACCATATCATTTGCTTTTAATCGAAAGTCATTGAAAAACCCTCAATGTTCTCGATTAGCCAACCCAGGCTTCAATATTAGTTATTAGGAATTGCACACCAATTCCATAAAAATAACATGAGCAAATAATCCACACAGGAGGAATATAATAATAAGAGAACACACCGGAAAATTTATTAAAGAAGTTCACCCAAAATCTGAGTATGCCTCCGCATAGAGGTACCCTGCGAATCCATTAGACTTCAAAGAAAATAGGAATACAACGATAATCTTCTCTCAAAATCTAGGCACAAAGAAGTTGAGAACACTCATGAAGAAAAAACTTTTTTCCCTATTTCTTTTGGCCATCACAACGTCTCTTTTCCTTTTCAATCTATTTTCTTCTCAACTTCCTATAGAGCTGCTGCCTACCAGTAGCTAATAGATGAGTGTGGGTTTTAACCTAATGGCAAAATTAAGAGAAAGGACAAAAAAGCCATTAATAAAAAAAGTTTGGCTTCACCCGCCAACAAGTTCATAACTCAATAGTTTAAATGTTTGAGTGAAAGTGTCTTTATATGTTTCTTTTATACCTAAGTAGGTCTATGTTAATTGGTTCAAATTAGATTCTCTTTTGATAATCTCCCTAGTAACAGAACCGTTACAATTTTGCGCTTACACTTCTGTTGCGCTTCCCAAATAAACTGTATCATCTCAATTCCATCCCAATTCTTCCTACTTGACACATAATCCCAATTTCATTTCATTTTGTTCTGTTCGCACGTTTTTCAAGTGACACAGCAAAGTACAATAATTTATGTTCCACCTCAGGACAAGAGAAGTCCCTTTCTGTTTGCTGCCTCCAATACTAGTCGGGCCTACGTCAAGGATGGCACACAAACAATTCACGTTTTCGCATGACAACCACTAAAAGGAACTGGCGCCAAGTCCTGTATAAATAGACCTAATGGGTTTATGCAACTTCCCATTCCAAGAAGCAAGCCAAATCCTTCTCACACAAATCTTCATGGAGTCCCAACAGCCCTCAATTCAATCTCTCGTCAAAATGATCAAGAGAGAGATACTCCCCGACATGGGCTCGCGCTCATTCCTCTCTTCTTCACCATATGACACCGCATGGTTGGCGATGATTCCCAATCTCGCCAACATAGTCGTCCCATGTTCGAAGGGTGTCTGAATTGGGTGGTCCACAATCAGAATGAAGAAGGGTTTTGGGGAGATTATGATCATGATGAACATGAAATGTACGACGGAGGGGAGTGTCTTGCTTCAACCCTTATTTGCATGACCGTGCTCAAAAAGTGGCATATTGGTTCACCTTTGATAGAGAAAGGTACCGTGTTTTTCACTTTCAAATAAACACCAAATATGGCCATCGAAAACATAATTTTTCTTTATTTACATCGAAATCTGGCCATCACAAACATAAATCTTCCTTCTAAGATAAAATCACTTTCCTCCTAAGCAAGAGGTAAAACTGCCTCATTTGGGGTTTCATGCGGACCTCAGCATTACAGCCCCTGTGGATTGGAAACAACCTCTACCTTGGTGAAGTACCCTGGTCACCAACACCAGAGATCCAAGGTAGGCCCCCTGGTTACCAGATATGACCATCACAAACATAATTCTTCCTTCTAAGATAAATACACTTTGGTGAGTAGATTACTTTTGTGATCACGAAACTAACTCGGTACTCAACTTTTGATCAGGTCACCTCATTCATATTTCAACCCAAGGCCTAACCCAACCAAATCTAATGTGGTTTCTAGTCAAAATAAAGTCAATCAATCATCGGCAAAAGTCGAACTTAAGTCACACGGACATGAGATCTCTAATATTATGAAAGCAAATAAAAGATAGTGCAAGTAACTATTACATTCGTTTCCTTATTGAAATGCAACATTCATATGGTTCTTCACAAACTCTTCTCTAATACTTCTCCATTTTTATGGATTTTTCACGTTTCAGGATTAAAGTTCATTCATGAAAATGCAGAATTGCTTCTTTCAAGAAACAAGCATGGAAAGGTTCCCCGTTGGATCTCTATTATCTTGCCCGGGATGGTTGATTTGGCACGTACTGTTGGTTTGGAGGTCATATTCCCCGAAAGCACAGAACGTGCCATTGCAGATTTATTCAGCAATCGCCAACGAATTCTCGAAAAGTAATTCTAATACTTTCCTTCTTTATTTGTCGAAAATTATCATGTTTTTTTTTCAAGTTGACCTACTTTTGCACATCTGTCTCGATACTTTTAAATTTCAGTACTCATATAGCCCCAACCATTTCAATCAACAATTAATTGTCATGGAGTGAGACCAACCAGAATTTTGGCTCGATGATAATCAGTCCTGAAGAATGGACAAATGGGTTTTCAGAGCCTCGAGTCTAAAAGCGCAAAAAAGTTGTTTTGGGGCCCTAAAGCCACCCACAACTCCTATGTTTTTTCCACCTCATACAGAATCATAACTTTTAGGGTTTTGCCTGCAGGGAAGAACTTGGGGACAAGAACCAATATTACCCATTGTTGTCGTATCTTGAGGCATTGCCTCCAACGTACAAAATCAGCCATGAAACCATATTGAAGCATCTGGACAGCGACGGCTCTTTGTTTCAATCACCCTCTGCAACATCAAGCGCATACCTAGCCACCGGGAACGAAGAATGCTTGGCTTATCTTCAATCTCTTGCTGTGAATTGTGCTTCTAATGGTGGTAAGTGAACGATATGTTCAAGAGATTTTTTTAGATGCTTTCGGAACATGTCATTCTTATTTCCTTGACTATTTTCATTTCATGAAAAGTATATATTGTCATTTGTTGAAAAAGAGAATAAAATTATCGTAATAATTGATGGGCTGTGATTGAATTGAGTTGATGGAATTGTCCTATATCTGGGGCATTGAAAGTCTCTCGTTCTATAGATGGTATGACAAGGAATGCATCGACTTTATTTGTGTCTTTTTGTTTCTTTCAGGTAACCTTATATGGCCAATTAGATGGTCACAAACTGGAACCTCTCTGCATACATAAAACAGAAACTTCGATTTTTTTTTAGCAAATTCAGGCCGGAGACGTAAAACCGAAGATTTTGATATTTTAATGGGCAAAATCCTTCAAATCCTTGTATAGGGATTTAAAGTTGAAATTCAAATCATGCTTTTGGATTAAGTAGGCTGTGTTTGGCGTGAGACAAGACTTCAAATGCTAGATCACTAAATGTTAAACTAACGAAAACTAATTCGATAGGAGTAGAGTATTTATAGCATATACCATCGGTGTAAGGTTTGAAAATTTATTTATTAAATTTACATAGTTTTCCTTTTATAACGTTCATAACACTTGAATATCTTTTCGTTTTTCTTGATGATTAAAGCAGTTCCATCTCTATACATCGTGGATGATGAGCTTACAAAACTTTCCATGGTTTATCAACTAGTGAGATTAGGGTTGACCGAGTACTTTGACCAGGAGAAGGATGAAATTTTGGCACAAATCTATCGGTTAGTAAAAGTTTCCTAGTCTCTTTGTTTTGTTCTAGAAAAACTACTAAAGTTTCCCGACAAAGCTGTCGCCTATTTTCTATTGTCGATTGTGATTGCTTTTGAGGTCACCGAAATTGTCCATAAGACATCTCTAACTAATTCAAGCATACTAACATTTCTTTTTTCAGGAACTACAAGCATGAAAAACCGATCACGAAATCAATTCATTCGATCAGTGTCGAGCTATACAAAGATTGTGTGGGATTCTGGCTTTTCCGCATGCATGGTTATAGGGTATCACCATGTACGAGTTGCAAACTTTATAAGTTCCTCAATCGGCTCCTTATCCTTGGGGTCTTTCATGGATGATATTTTGAAGTGGTTCCATTAATATCAATTGTATTCTGCATTTTGCAGCAAGCTTTTGTTGGTTTCTAGATCATGAAGAAGTTCGAGATCACATCGAAAAACATTATGAATACTTCTCGAGTGTGCTCCTTCATGTTTATAGAGCCAGCAATCTTATGCTTCCAGATGAACAGCAACTTGAGAAAGCGAGAACTTTCTCGAAGAAGTTTCTTGAGAAAATTGCTTCCGAAGGAACAAAAGATGAAAGCATCATCTCGTCCAGTCAACGCATAATGGTTTGTGTAAATATTCGGTACTTCTTTTCGTTCTGCATAATGAGTTATGATATCGGTTAACAATTGAAATGTCCGTGTAGATTAAGCACGAACTGGGTCTTCCATGGATGGCTCGCCTAGACCACCTGGAACATAGGATGTGGATGGAGGAAAAAGATGCTTGTGTGCTATGGATGGGAAAATTTTCTTGCCATAGGTATTAATGTCTAGGGTTAATACCATAAAAAACCCCAAACTGGTACAACCTTGACAAATTTACCCTGAACTAATTTTTTGATCACCAAAAACCTCAAACTAATACACATGTGATAAATTTATCCCAAACTAATTTTTTTACCACAAAAAATCCTAAACTGGTACACCTATAACAATTTTATCCCAAACTAATTTTTTAACCACAAAAAATCCCAAACCGGTACACATATGACAAATTTACCCCGAACTAATTTTTTGACCATCAAAAACCTCAAATTGATAAACTTGTGACAAATTTACTCTCCGTTAAATTGGATTAATATAACAAAAAAGTCACAAATTCGTAAACTTGTGACATACAGAGGGGTAAAACCCAAAACTGATACACTTGTCAACTGCCACGTGTCATCAAACTCAACAATTTAACAGTAAAATTTAATGAAAACTAACACAGGATAAATTTGTCACAGGTGTACCAATTTAATATTTTTCGTAGTAAAAAAATTAGTTCGGGCTAAAATTATCACAGGTAAAATTGTCATAGGTTTACCTGTTTAGGGTTTTTTGTAGTCAAAAAATTAGTTTTTGGTAAATTTGTCACAGATGTAACAGTTTGGGGTTTTTCATGGTATTAACCCTAATGTCTAAAAAGGGAAATTATAAACTTGGTTTTTTACTAAGCTATAATATCCCATTAATCTTTTGTTTTGCTTTGGATTAATTAGGTCATCATTGGTTCATAATCAAGATATAGTGCAACTTGCTCTGCAGAACTATGTACTGAGACAATCTGTTTATAGGATGGAGCTTGATGTAGTAAAAAGGTATGTATGCAAAAAGTTTAATAATGGATTGTTAACTAGCAAGTACTTAGGCCTAGTGACTCTTAAGTAATGGATGAATTCAGGTGGTCTGAAACAACCGGACTTAGCAAGATGGGGTTCGGTCGAGAGAAGACAATGTACTCTTATTTTGCCGTCGCCACTTCTGTTTCTCTGCCTTGTAACTCAGACGTGAGAGTACTGGTCGCCAAGAGTGCGATTGTAATAACCGTCGCTGACGACTTTTTCGACATGAAAGGTTCATTAGAGGATCTGCAAAAGCTTACTGATGCGGTTCAAAGGTGCAATTTATCTCAAGAGTTGCATTCACTAAACTAAATGCACAGGGCGACTACATGCCTACATACAAAATTAATGTGTGTACGTTAGACTGATTATCACGTCACAATCCATGCGCTTATTTATCCTTCAAATCGCCTCTTTCTATGGGTGATAAACATTATATTAGGTGGGACGGTGAAGGATTGAGTGCGCACACCAAGACCATATTTGAAGCCCTCGACGATCTCGTCACCGACTTTAGAGTAAAATGCTTCAAACAATCAGGGAAGGACATCAAGACACACCTTCAACATATAGTACGTCTCATGTTCCCACATTATACTTCTCTTTCTTTAATTTGCTACGTCGAGCAATATCTTTCTTTTAAATGGGCTAAAACGCTGTGTGTTTGGTTCAAAAGTGGGGGGAGACATTTCATTCATGGCTCATGGAAGCGAAGTGGAGCCGAAGTGGAGGTGCACCTCCGACACACGAGTACCTCAACGTAGGCATGACGTCTATCGCAGCGCACATCTTAGTTCTTCCCTCTTCGTGCCTCGCGAGCCCCACGACGCCGTTGCATCAGCTGTGGTCCAACCCCTACCAGCCCATCACCAAATTGCTCATGGTCATCACTCGGTTGTTGAATGACGTCCAAAGCTACCTGGTAAAGTTATTAATGTTGGATAGCATTCGTCTTGAGGCTATTTGAACTGTTCAATATGGTAGGGCTGAGTTTGGCCGCCGGCCAAGCAGCTATAGTTGGCCGCTGCTCCCCAGGTGGCGCTTGTTCATGGCGCTCTTATTGTGCAGCTGTGCACACTCCTTATTTCTTTTCCCAGTTTGTACGATTTTCTCCTCACAAGCCCCACCTGCTTCTCTCTCTCTCTCTCTCATTACAGAAAGAAGAAAAGCAAGGGAAGTTGAATTTTGTGCTGCTCTACCTTAAGGAAAACCCCGAAGCCAACATTGAGGACTCCATCAAATTCGTGCAATTGCTGCTAGACCAACTGAAGAAGGAGTTCCTCCAACACGTCCTCGACGATCCCTGCAACTTGCCTGAACTGAGCAGGCGACTCCACCTCGGGTGCCTGAAAGTGTTCCACATGTTCTTCAACTCCTCTAACCGCTATGACTCGGACACTGACATGCTTCACGACATCCAAAAAGCGCTCGTGGTCCCACCGCAAATCCCTAAATTGAAGCCGTTGAGGCCTTTGCCTGAGCAACTGGGACCGAAGCCACGGGTGTTTGAGACCAAGAGCCTGTTCGGCCAATACGGCCTCAAGCATTTTCCTAGGAAGAGCTTTACTGGGTATCGAATGTCTTCCCAAACTGGTCTAGGGAGGAGTTGCGAGAAGATGTATAAGTCATCTAGTTTTAGGTTATGTTTCGCTTAGTTGTAGCAGTGATCTTCGTGTACTATGGTCATGAAGCAGTAGCATAGGTTTCCCCACCTGAAGCTATTTTCTTCTTTAGAAAATTTAGATATCATTTTCAATAATGAAACTAGTGTGTAAGAGTTGATCCACGTACTTCAATGCAATGGTATTTTGTACTTCAATCTTATTATTGTCCGTTTTAAAAGCGCTACCAGTCCCCCTTTTAATTAATTCTGTCATATTTGAAAAATTTGGAATCTTTGCCTGAATTTACGACCAAAATAGCAATGGCTATTAGTGATATATGATCGAGACCAAGCTGCCATGAGAGTGGCACATGCACTAAACTAGATCTGGCTGATGAAAATAGCGAGTCCAATATAGGTCTTACGAGAATCCCATCCAATGTGAAGCTTGTCCAATTCCTGTTTAGTGCATCAGTTAGGTTGACTATTCTATTGAGGGAGAGAGAGAGAGAGAGAGAGAGAGAGATCATGTTTAATTGGTGGAAACTAGAATTGTAGGCTCGAGCGCACGAGAGAGACGGGATCATGAACCTTCGATGCGCCACTTGCAACGGCGCGAGAACCATCACACCACAGCCGATCGTCGTTGCCTCCACCCTTGACCACCGTTGCGCGATCCGCTTTCCACTACCCCTTGCCACAGATTTCCACCACCAAACCCACTAATCTCGAGACACGTGCGCCACTGGTTCACATGGCCACATCTTATCCATGTCGTCGCCGATCCCCAGCTTGGTCAGTATGCTTGAGACTCAGATTTCATATATGAGTTTGAGCTTGCCCTAGATTCGACATCTAGGGCTCGGGCCTAGCGTTGCCCCATTACTGCATATCTTCATAAACATATCTAACCATCCAACATCGCACGTGCGCATTGCACATTCTTGCACTCTAGTAATTTAATAACCACCTATTACATTTATTGACAGGTTGACAAGACTTGAAATAATTGTATTAGGATTAAAATTTCCATATTGCTCATTCATAATTTTCCATGACAAGGTGATTGGGTGACTGTTTATGTGTAAGGAGACTGATAGACAGGTTTACTCATAGATACTTTCCTAATATTTCTCCCACTGATTTGAACAACATCTAGGGGAAATGGCAACTCGTCTGGTCTGGACCAAGAGCAACTCGACTAGGGATGGAGACTCTTCCCCCGTCTCATTAGGACCCTCCGACAACTAGCACAAGCGAGTATAGATAATATGCTAATAGGGGTAATCCGCTAATATATAGAGGTTCGCAGGCAAAGGTATGAAATAATTTATCGAGAGGGATGTTACAACTCGGCTAAAAGGAGAGGGAAAGGCATTTTCAATTGAAGCACTTAGGACTTCAACCTTTTTTGTGCAATTGGCTATGCAATTGCTTCTTTTTTGTACGCTAGGAAAACTACCAAAATCCTGACAGAATTAGAAGCATAGGAAAATGAGTTGAACACTCAAAATCTGATCATATATATTTGTCTAGAAACTTAGAAGCATAGGACAATTACCTGAGAGAATTAGTAATTCAAAAGAGAAATACGCATAATCCTGAAATATAGAAAAACAATGGAAATATCCTAATCAATTCTAGCACATATGATTAAGATTAGTTTTTTATTAGCCATCTTACCCAAACTTATGACCACATTGTTGATATTGTGATTTATGACTGGGAATTAGAAATTTTTAGGTGTAATTTTTGTTAAGATATGCAACAGGCGAGCATGTATGCATACATTGAATTCACATCATATCTTCGATGTTCTACACTACCAAGCATAAATAATACCATCTTCAGACCATTTGTTCTAGCTTTGACTCATTCCACTCGCATCGTCAGGTTAGTAGATTATTTTCATCAGTACAATATTTATCTATCTAAAATAGATTTATTTCTCGTGGTTAAAGAATCTTAAAATGGTATTCAGTTATGCGAAAGAGCACAAGAAAAAAAAAAAAGCTTTCAGCGCAGCCTAACGAGCCTTAGAAGAATTATAGGAAAAAGAGAGGAAGAGAACAAAACTAATTTCGTTTTCATACAGAGTTTCCAGTCCAAGGCCTCCTTTTCAGTGGCAAGGAACTCAAGGATCCCATGTAAGCATCATGAAAATCAACGGTCTATCGATGTCCTACAAGCGACAATATCATAAGAGCCTTTCGCCATTGTTGCAATTATTTCAAGAATGTCCCACCAAAATCTCAGAAATCGGACGTCATGTCATCTTTAAGTATCAATTACTTTCGGACACGCTATACAGGGACAGGGAAATGAATTCATCGATATTTGCTACGACAGACAAAATGACTCAGGTGTGACCAGGTTCAATTGTGAACAACGTGGAAGGACCCTACGTGTGTAGTGGCCTTTGGAAATCCTTCAATGCCAATCGGAATGAAGGATAAGGAGGCTCGTATATATCCATAAACTCTAACTTAGGAAGTTCTATCAAAAGAAAAATTTAAAATTTAATAATTAGAGAAAAACATTTTAATCATGAACTCGCGTGCGTCTATCTATCAAAGGAAGTCTGACCCATCTTAGTAATGTAAATAAGGTTCATTAGTAAATTCTGTAGCATATCCGATACGCTATTGTCAACATTAATGAGAATGGAAATGAAATATATTATTTGTAGGCAACAAATAAAAGGATTGAATTGATGTTGTACATCCGTCGAAATACTCGTTAAATATAATCGTACTGCACATTCACAATTTATACCGTGCCAACTTAGTTGACGCAATGGTCTTTACCTAGAAAATTTCACCGACACATTTAATGTGCAAATTTCACTTCAAGTTGAAGACAGAACTGAAAACAACGGTTGAAACTGTCGACTAGTACTTGGCTGTGTAACGCTTGGATTCCTCGACCACCACTTATTGGTTCTTTAGGCACTGAAAGTCTACAATTTCCTGGCGGAAGCCAAGTCAGTCAGAATTGATATGCCGAGGATCGGCCAGATGGGTTGAACATAGACAAACTCAGTACAGCACATGATTGATGAAATGAATGCCCGAGGTAGTAAAGAGTTCGTGCTTGACTTAGCCATTTATCTTAGCTATATGACAATAACTTTGGCCTACTCGTGAAAATATGTAATTGAGGTGATATATAAGGATATGGAAAATTTGAACTCCGAACTTCCTGCTGTAATATCATGTGAGATTTTGTGAGTTCAATCTACATGTGAGGGGAAATATTAGAATTTTTTAAATATTAACATCTTCATCTAACAACTTAAACTTTTAGAGCAGTTAATAGTGATATCACAAAATCTCACGTAGAAAGCACAAGAACACATGAAATTTCTCTTATATACATTTAACTAAGTCTAACACAAAATTATGGTTGAATTACAAGATAACAAGTGCATTTACATATTCCAAAAGCCTTAACATGGACTTTTTCGAAATGCTAAATGAGAGACTTTTAGTCCGAAGGGGTTTTTGCTCACTCTCATTTCAAAGGCTACTTTGTCTCGTCCAATGATGTGGGATAGGAGAATCACTCATTCTTACCATCATCATATCGATAAGGGTCCGAGTTTTCTCGCAATTAGTACCGCATTATCAATATGAGAGAAATTTTAACACGACCGTAATGTAGGCTTGGTCAATGGCTTAGCAAAAAGATAAATCCATTCACAGCTTTTAAAGAAATATTTTTCATTCATCATATTTGCCAGGTTTACAAGTCAACAACCCTGCAATTGAGATGGAAAGAATTTTGCCCGCACTCCTTCGAGTGAAACTTTTAACATTTCAAGCTCTTACATTAATTCAAGTACCTTAATCTGAAGAGCATTTATAAGGCACAAAACATAGGCTCTATTAAGGGGTTGAGAGGCAAAAAGAGTCGTTAGACTCAAAGATTTTTCATTGAAGGGGTTTTGAAGTTGGTAATCATCTTGGCATTGTTATCGGTCTTTTCCTTCGTTGGGGATTGTCTTCTCGTGTAGATACTTTGTCGGCCACGAGAGTCCAACATTTGCTTTTTGCAACTTGGGAGATTATTGCTTCTCCGTTGGGGATGACAATTTGCAAATTTGGCCTTTGGCCACCTCCTTTCATTCTTTTTCTTTTATTTTCATTTATTTACTTTTTTTACGCTCTTTTTCTTCTTTTTGAATCCTTTTTTTTTCTTTTTTACGAATTTCTCTCTTTTTTTCTTTCTTCTTTTTTTTTCTCTTTATTCTGTCATGCACTCATGGACTAGTCAAATTCTGGCTTTTATGATCCCATTAGCTTTTTAACTATTCAATGATTTTGGACTCTTGGGGTCTTCATCTTTAGTTGACGCTCTGGACCATGCTCTCTCAATTCGGTAAATTATATGCCTTGCCCTAGTGTGGGGATGATCACCAACTGGGTTTCAGAATTGAGTTTGCAAGATCAACTAGGCTATGCAAAGGATAAAAAGTGTGTATGATAGAGAAAGAAATTCTTTTCATCATCTTAAGGCACTTAAATTCTTGTTTGAATTCATCTACAATAAGACACTCGAAGATTGATGCAAGTGCGGACAAGAAAGTTCTATCAATTTTCCTCACCTTATGATGCCAACTTCATCTCTATTCTACCCTGATGTAGGATGGTTCTTGACAGGGTCAACATGAAAGAGATTCTTCTAATATTTGGGCTCAAAGGGATTAAACAATCGTTTGTCTACAGTGTTTAAGATCAAGGAATAAAATGCCCCTCATCATTTCAGTGTACATACCTTTCTCGAGAGAACGCTTTACCTTGTGGATATTGAATTTTTTCACTCATCTCACAGTGTATAATAGGGGATTGTGCATAGGATACGGCTTTTCCTTCATCATCCTAACACATCTCATTTAGAATTCTCAAGTAATTCAACATCATTCATTAAATTGGTCTATCTTCATAATTCTTTAGTGGAACTGGTGAATTAAATAGGCAAAATCTTCATGCAAAATCTCTTTTCAAAAGATGTGAGCATTTTATGATCTTATCGGCTTTATGCACAAAAGAGTTTGTGACTTCAGAACATATAATTTATCGTACTCAAAAATTTCATCGAAAGCATGAGAAACATAGTTTTGAGCCTTTATTTAAAGAATTGTCCTTGCAAGAAGTGTTAGATCTTAAGAATAACAAACATAAGAATTATCTCGAAAATGGATGTCCATGGATTGCCCCCATTTTAAGGGGGAAAGGACACATGAATTAATTGATTGAGATTTGGAAGTCTGACCTTCGATTTGATAAATGCTCTATTTTTGCTTTTGCCCTTGCAAAAAAGAATGTGCACTATTGTGGAATTTTGATGATCCCAAAATTATCTTTGGTACTAACGTTTATTATGACAAGTTAAGTTTGAGAACATCATCAATGATCCTCTTATATCGGCAAGGATGAGAAACTAGGTTATGATGTTTAGGAGAACAAGTACCAAGTGAGTGATATCTCATGGTAACTTGGAAGAACCAGTTGAGTCAATGTTTTTGAAGGTTCTAGGTATTGATGAAGATAGAAAGATCATTGATCCTAACTTATGTGTCATTCAGTTGATATCGTCACTAAAGATCGTCAACCAGATCACTCACAATCTGCACCGGTGACAGTGGGCATAGGATCATGATGGTGATGCATTGCTCTAATGGTGGCGAGATATGCACTGGAATATGACAGTTGATGGTACAAAAAATAACTGTTATAGGATTGGACTTCGTCGCTGGAAAACCGAGAAAGAAATTGAAAAAGTAGCTGATAGCTTTTCTTCTTAATTATAGTGCAGCAGACCCCATTTTAGGAAACTTGCGACAGTCAAAGAAGCAACTGTAGGAGTAGTTCTAATGCTGTCAAACACTACGAAAAAACACGAAATTTGCGACGGAAATTTTTTCCGTCGCAAATTTGCGACGGCAAATACAATCCGTGGCAAATTTCGTCGCAAATTTGCGATGGAAAAAATTTCGTTGCAAATTTGAGACAAATAATAATACCGTCGCAAAATCCGTCGCAAATTCGCGACGGCATTGTCAGTCCGTCGCAAATTTGCAACGAAAACACACGTCCGTCGCAAATTCGCAGTTTATCAACCCGTGACATTGCAATCACTATCTCTCTCTCACTCTCTCTTGCTGTCTTTCGCTCTTTCTCGGTCTCTATCACTTTTCTCCCTCTTTCATATATCTGAAATCAGTAAAATCCGCGCACGCACGTGTTAATCTCGGTGAAGCTTTTGTACCGGTAAGTGCAAAATTACTAGCTTCATGACTATTCGTCGTTGCATTGTAAATTTTTTTTTTAATATATGTTTCTGTTTATTATTTTTTCGTATCTGCATCACCGGTTTAATGACCGGCGACCAGTGACACCTCGTCGACCTTCGGATGAGCAGAATGGCCACGCTGTTTTGCGACGGAATGAGGTATCCGTCACAAATTTGCGACGAAATTATTTTTCTGTCACAAATTTGCGACGAATAAATGAAAATTCCGTAGCAAATTTGCGACAGAAATTGTTTTCCGTCGCAAATTTGCGACGGATTCTAGTATCCGTCGCAAATTTTGTGACGGACAACCGTTTCCGTTGCAAATTTGCGACGGAGAACAATTTCCGTCGCAAATTTGCGACGGATTCTAGTATCCGTCGCAAATTTGCGACGGATTCTAGTGGCGGATCCTAGTTTCCATCGCAAATTTACGACGGAATTTTCATTTATTCGTTGCAAATTTGCGAGGGATGAATTCCATTTCCATCGTACATTAAAAATTATTAAAAAATTAATATTGATTCTTATGTGATTAATCTTTTGTGGGTTTGTACCTAATTGAAGGTCTCGCAATCCAAGTGGACTTTGCAATTCTCATCAAATTGATTACTTTGTCCTACCAATATTTCAGTCAAATATTTAGTCAAGTCTTCTTTACATTGTAATTTTTTCTATTTTTGCAATTTCATATTAATTGTTGCGTTATATAACAAAAATTTTAATTTCCAAAATTTTATGGTTTTAATTAAGAACAATAGATATGATATTTTAAATATTTTACCAGAATTTTTTATTTTAATACAGACATAATGCAAAGAGAAAGGGCTTGGATGTATAATAAGAACTTACCTGGACGTCAAGGATTGACAGATAAGTTTCGTACTGGGTTGGAATTATTTTTAGACTTTACTAGTAGTAAATATGAGTTTATGGATGGAAATAAGTTAAGGTGTCCGTGTAAAAAATGCGGTAATGATAAATTTCTTGTGTGTGATCAAGTTAGAGAACACCTTACTAGATTTGGGTTTACTCCGAACTATTATAATTGGACTTCCCATGGTGAACCATTTATATCTGATGAAGGATATGGAAGAAGTGACCAATTTTCAGTTAGGAAAGAATGTGGCTATTATGAGCAATTGAACCCATACGAGAGGATGGTGATTGATGCAACTAGTTATAATTTTGTCCCAGAATCAAATCATGCAAGTACTAGTTTTACTTCTACACGTAAACAAGTGGGTACTAGTCATGCTTCACAATTGGAAGATATAGGAGTAACGAGTTTTGAGGAGAATATGTATAATAAAACTTTTCAATCTAATCAGTTCTGGGATGTGTTGAAAGTAGCAAATGAACCTCTATGGGCAGGTTGTGAGGACCACTCTAAGTTATCGGTGACAGCCCGACTATTAAATATCAAGGCAGAGCATAATGTGTCTGCGGATTGCTTCAACTCTTTTGTTGAAGTAATGCGGGAATCATTGCCTCGTGATAACAACATGCCAAGTGATTTTTATGATATGAAAAAACTAGTGGATAACTTAGGTCTTCTGGTTGTAAGAATTGATATATGTAGTAGGGGTTGTATGATATATTGGAGAGATGATGAAAATGCAGGATCTTGCAAATTCTGTAGCCAATCTAGGTACAAGATTAACAGGAGGCCGGGTCGTAATCAGAAGCGTAGACCATGCAAGCAAATGTTTTATCTGCCCTTAATCCCCAGATTGCAAAGGCTTTATGCGTCTAAAGCCACTGCTGAACACATCACTTGGCATGCAAATCATGAAACAGAAGAGGGTCTAATATGTCATCCTTCAGATGCGGAGGCATGGCAACATTTTGATAGAACATACCCTGAGTTTGCAATGGAGCCTCGAACATCAGGTTAGGTCTATGTGCCGATGGATTTGCTCCATTTGGGAAAACAGGAAAAAGTTATTCATGCTGGCCAGTTATCTTAATGCCGTACAATCTTCCACCTGGTATGTGCATGAAGACACCTTATATGTTTTTGACATTGATCGTGACAGGGCCACAAAATCCGAAAAAGTTGATAGATATTTATATGCAACCATTGATTGAGGAGTTACAACGGCTATGGGTTAAAGGTGTCCCTACGTATGACGTTTCTACCGATCAAACATTTGTAATGAAGGCTGCCCTTCTTTGGACGATAAATGACTTTCCAGCTTACGGAATGTTATCTGGATGGAGTACAACTGGGATCTTTGGATGTCCGATATATTTGGAGAGGTCAAAGTCATTTAGATTAAAACATGGAAAGAAGCCTACCTATTTTGACTGTCACAGACAATCTTTGTCGCCAAGTCATCCTTTCAGAAGGAATAAGAAAGAGTTCATCAAGAATAGGACTGAAAGAACGCGTCCACCATTGAGGTTGACCGGCGATCAAATTTGGGAGCATGTGCAGGACTTTTCAACCGTTGTTGAGAACTGCCGGCACGACTTTTGCGTACGGAAGTACACATAAGTGGACAAAACGTAGTTTATTTTGGGATCTACCATATTGGAAGGCGCATCTTATTCATCATAATCTTAACGTCATGCACATAGAAAAGAATGTTTTCGACAATGTCATAAATACTGTGATGGATGTCGTCGGAAAAACAAAAAACAACTTGAACGCAAGAAAAGATATGAGAGATATTTGCGATCGGCCAATACTAGCTGTGGATGCAAGCAGCAGGAGACCAAAACCGAAAGCAGTTTATACATTGGATAAGGAGCAGAGGCGAATTGTTTGTCAATGGTTGAAATCTGTGCGGTTTCCTGATGGATATGCTTCGAACCTCGGGAGATGTGTTGATTTGAATGAATGCAAGTTGACAGGTTTGAAGAGTCATGATTCTCACATTCTGATGGAAAGACTAATTCCAATAGCTTTGAAGGAAGTTCTACCGAACTTTGTATGGGGTGCCATTACAGAATGAAGCAATTTCCTCCATGATATTTGCTCGACAGTGTTAAAAGCATCACACATGGAAAAACTAGAGAGAGATATTCCAATTATTCTTTGCAACTTAGAAAGGATATTTCCTCCAGCGTTTTTTGATTCGATGAAGCATTTGTTAGTTCACTTGCCTTATGAGGCCAAAGTTGCAGATCCCGTCCAATTTCGATGGATGTATCCATTTGAGAGGTAATGTTTTTTTTTAAAATACAATTCAAATTAGTTTATCATATAATATCTTCCGATAAGCTTCTTTCTATTTCAACTAGATTCTTATATCATTTGAAGAAAAAAGTGAAGAATAAGGCACGTGTTGAAGTTTCAATTTGTAATGCATATATTGTGAAAGAAGTGACAATATTTGCATCATACTATTTTGAGCCGCACGTTCAGTGCAAGAGCCGGAGAGTAGGCAGAAATGATTAGGGCCCCATTGATCCTAATTGCACGGCATTCTCTATTTTCAATTATCTGGGTCGACCAAGTGGCGCATGTCAGTTTCGTTACTTATCAGGCAAAGAATTTCATGCAACCCATACTTATATTTTACCGAACTGCCCAGAAGTCGAGCCATACTTCAAGTAAATGTAAATTTGCAAATATATATTTTGCATGTCAAATATTTGCTAATAATGATATGGTTTTTAATATTAGGATTTTTCAAACTTCAATGTCTGGACTACAACCAAATGAGTTTGACCGTTTGTGCGATGAACAATTTGCAGCATGATTCAAGACATATGTAAGTTGCCTATTGATCAAAACCAAGTTATTAAAATTATTTACATCATTTAGTAAAATATATACTATTGACTTTGCATGTGTAACTTTAGGTTTACAGTAATTATGATGAATTTGGAGGGCAAGGATTGCTATATTATCTGTCATGGGGTCCACAGCTAAAAGATCAAAGTTGGCCAGCATATTTCATAAATGGATTCATACTCAAGAATACGGAATGGGAAAATCCACAATGAATAGTGGTGTGTCTGTTCGGTCATCCAATGGTGATAGTTGGAAAAATGATTTTTATGCCTTGTTGGATGAAATCATAGAGATAGAGTACCCTGGACCATATATGATGCGGGTTGTATTATTTAAGTGCACGTGGTTCGACCCCGTCAAAGAAATGAAGGTGCATACGAAGTTTAATTTGGTTGAAATAAATCACAAGAAAAGGTATATGAAGTATGAACCATTTATCTTGGCACAACAAGCAATTCAAGTATGTTATGCATCATATCCTAGTTTGAAATGTGACAAAGCTAATTGGTGGGCTGTATGTAAAATCAAAGCACGGAGGAAAATCGAGGAACACTGAAAGGATAGAGCCTACCAACAAGAGGAAGTGTGTAACACGGTTGAAATTGAGGAATATAACATACCAACTTTACAAGATCCGTGTGGAGCAATGATAGATATGGATCCATCTGAAATTTGCGAATTAAATGTACAAGAATGTTCTGAATCTGATTTTCAGACAGATGACGAAGACGAGGACGAAGACGAAGACGAAGATGAAGACGAAGATTAAAATTTTTGTCACAAAACACTATAGAAGTGCAATTATTAATGCTACAAGTGCTATTTTGGTTGTTATCATTATTGTTCTTGTTATTATTATTATTGTGCTTTTTTATTATTGTTATTGTCGATTATTCTTTCTATTTTAATTTATCGTCCGAAATTTTGTCCCTAAATGCCGACAAGTCAAATATTATTAACGTGCCGTAACATTTCCGATATTCTAATTTCCATTTCCAAATTTGAGATGCCAAAATTTTGGACTGAAAAAAAGACGTAGCAAATTTAGGACCCAAATCAATGAGACGCTAAATTTTTGACAGAAAAAAGACGTCACAAATTTACAACGATTAGTTAGTATGTGCAAATTTGCGACGGACGGGTTGTGTCCGTCGCAAATTTGCGATGGACATGTTTTAGTACGTCGCAAATTTGTGACGGACGGGGTTGTGTCCGTCGCAAATTTGCGAGGGAACTTGAACCGTGCGAAATTTGTGACAGACAAATTTTGTCCGTCGCAAATTTGCGACGGACTCAATCTATCTGTCGCAAATTTGCGACGGACTACAATTATCCGTCGCAAATTTGACGAGGGAATTTTCCTGCTCGAACTTTGCGACGGATTTTTTATTTTGGTCGCAATTTTTTTTTATCGAAAATTATTTCCGTCGCAAATTTTTGTCGGTGAAATATTTGCGACGGACATGCTGGTCCGTCGCAAATTTGCGACGGAAGTACTTGTCCGTCGCAAATTTGCGACGGACTTGCCATTTCCGTCGCAAATTTGAGACGGACATTCTAATTTCATCACAAATTAATTTCGTCGCAAATTTTCGAGATTTGTACCCGATTTTCTTCCCCCTTCCTTCCCCGACGCCCCCTTCCCCGACTCAGATCTGCCAAAAATTGCAGAGATCCGTCGCCGTCCCAGCCGTTGCCGTCGCCGCCCAGCCGTCCCCTGTCGCCAGCTCCCCCGCCCGTCGCCTGCCCTCGCCCCCGCGCCGCCCCCCGCCCGTCGCCGGTCTCCCTCGCCCCCGCCCCGCCCCCTGCCCGTCGCCCGCCCCGCCCCCCGCCCATCGCCTGCCCTCGCCCCCACCCCGCCCCCCGCCCGTCGCCCGCCCCACACCCCCCGCCTGTCGCCCGCCCCTCGCCGTTCGCGCCCTCGCCCTCGCCCCCGCTCCCCGTCCCGCCCCCGCCGTCGCCCGTCGCCGTCTCCCGTCGCCCTCACCCCTCGCCATGCCCCCCGCCGTCGCCCTTACCCCCACCCCGCCCCGCCCCACCCCCGTCGCCCTCGCCGCAGCCGCCGTCGTGACCACCGCCGCCGGCCAGCCGCCGCCGACACCGTTATCACCATCGTTGCCGCCGCCCTCGCCGTCACCCACGCCCGTGCCGAGACCGCCACTATCCATTCCGCCTGTTTTTGTTGTCCTTGAACCAAGTAAGTCAACTCTCTAACCCCTAGTTAGTATAATTAGATAATTAGTCGGAATTAATTAGGGATTATTTAGGATTACTTTTCATTGGCTAAATTACGGGTCGATTTTAGGATTGCATGTGGCTTTGATCGATGGTCGACTGGTTAATTTGTTTATTATGTGGATGATTAAGCATTAAATGACGATAGGATAATTGATTAAGCGTTTTCACAGAAAATGCTTGAAAATTAAACAATTCTATAAAAAAAATCATGGAAAATTATGGAAAATTAAAAAAACGGTATATGTTGACAACAAATATGAAATTTGACCGTAAAAGTTCTTAAAATTTTTAACAAACTAAAATTTCATAATATCACAAAATTGCAAAAATTAATAATGCCTACCCATTTTCAGTGAAATTTAGATTTTTTAACGTTTCGGGGAAAAAATTATTAAAAAATTTAAAATTTCCATAACCTGATAAAATGGCTTAACATAACATAAATGTGGTCACCCATTGTGAGGAAAATTTTTTTTTTTGGTGAAGAAAAATTACAAAAATTTAAAATTTAAAAAATGCGTAGAATTGCCTAGAAAATATGTGGCCATCAACTTGCAGTGAAATTTAAATTTCTTTAGATGGCAAAAAAAATTAAAATTTCCAAAATTTCCAAAATTTCACGGAATGGCTTATAATACCTGTGGCCACCCACTTTTAGTTATATTTAATTTTTTTAACGTGCCCTAAAAATTATTAAAATAAAGAAGGACTAAAATTTGGGAAACTTTACCTAATAGCTTAGACTACCTGTGGCCATCCAATTTTAGTATGGAATTTTTTTTTATGGAAAAAATTTTATATTGAAATTAATAATTTAAAAATTCTTAAAATTTTAAAATTTCAAAACTTTACGGAATATCTTAGAATATTGGTGGCTACCAACTTTTAGTGAAATTTTTTTTTAGCTCCCAAAAAAAATTTAACAATAATAATAATTTATTTCTTACAAAACTTTACATAATGATTTAGAATATTTGTGGCCACCCACTTTCAGTGAAATTTAAATTTTTGTACGTGGTAAAAAAAATTTAATGAAAATGCATGCGATTCATATAGTGATGTTTGATACTTGTGGCCACCCATATCGTGCTCATATATTGATATTTCATATCAAAATAAATGGGATTCATAGTATATTTGTTTGTAGGAAATTGCACGTTATAAGCACTCGACATTGGCTCATTTCAAGGAAACATTTTCTCAGTCTTTCCATCAAAATGATAAGCTTCGTCATGTACATCATTATGTGTTCGTAATACGTGTCAATAGTTCTTTACATATTCGCATAACCTTCCTATTTGTCAATTTAAACGTGGAGGTCACATGTCTAGAAGACAAGACTCTTCCTCGTCCTCGTCCTCGTCCCTTTCCTCTACTTCTGTCCCGGCATTTAACCCTCAACCACAATATGGTCCGTCACAATATGGGCACGTTGGCCCTTCCTCCCACCCTCAATAATATGTTACGGGACTTCACCACATGCGAACTGAACGTTCTCCAGTTCAATCTCCTGTAGCTCCCTCTCCTTCCGTTCCACCCAATTATTCGACGGAACAATCGAATATTGACGGAAACAGAGGTCAAGAAGATAACCGATTCTTCATATGCCCATTTGGAGATTCGTAAGTGCTTCATTTTTATTTTAGTATATGTCATATTTAGGGCTTTAGATATTGATGTCAACTGAATTATCCATGTTGCACAATATTCGTATGAATGCAGATTCACGGATGTTACGTCTGTTGTGAAGGAATTGAACAAAATAGTAAGAAACTTCTGGATGGGAGAGTATATTAATTACAGAAATGTTCCACAGGAAGTGAAAGAAATGTGGTGGAATGAGTTCAATGTAAGTTTTACATATTTTATTTTCTTACCAATTAAGTTTGGTGTAGTATATTGATGGTCAAGAATGATGCAAAGGGACCAGAACAACTTTGTAGTTTTCGATATCTAAAGGACCAGATATTTTCCCCGATATGAACTTTACAAAATCTGTCTTAATTTTAGTCTGGTGCATGATTATGGATATGTGATCATCATAATAATTTTCAATTTGTGTTTTTATTCATTGCAGCGGAAGTTCACGTGAGACGAAGCGGAAGACAATGAAGTGAGAAGAATTTTCGATAAGAAAATAAGTGATTTTATTCGAAATGTTATGAATAGAGCAAAGAGCAAGCAAGCGAAGCCGTCTTTCTTTGCAGCTGACAATTGGGTGGCAATTAACACATTTTGGGCATCTGAACAGAGTCGACAACTCTGTGAGCAGAATAAGAAGAATTGATCTTCTAGTTCTAGTTCTAGTGATGGGTCAACCACATATGCCGGGGGCTCTATCAACATTGCGGAGTATCGCAAACGACTAGTAAGTCTGTTAAATGAGTTATAAGTTAATTTAATTCAATTACTCAAGTTTACATTTTGTAGGCACATGAATTGGGAACGGAACCGACATTTGCAGCTATATTTGAACGCACATTTCAAAAGAAAGATAAGACATGGACTGGCGATCGAGCAAAAGCTGTTAAGGTATGTAAGGTTATACTTTGGCTTATATGTAAACTATAATGAAAACCGTGAATGCTTTCAATATTTATGATATATATATAGTGATTTTATTTTCATCTACATTGTTAATGTAGGAAAAATATGATGATCTTTTAATGAGCAATGCTAGTGGTAGTGATGATTATCCCGAGTCCCGGCCACCAGTTGATAATATGGTATTATGGATGGAGGCAACGGGTGGGGCGAAAAAAGGGAAAATGTTTGGGCTGGAATCGTTGTCAAGGATGTACATGCCGAATAATCCTGGAAGTTCATCATCCGCTGGGACTGGTCAAAGGAGGTCACGAACAGAGGAGCAATTGACCCAAGAAGTTGATCGTCTGAATAATTTACTTGTTAAGAAGGATGAACGAATAGATAACTTAGAAGAACAAATGAGAGTGGTTATGCAACACCTTAACCTCCAACGCAATGCCGGGCCTCCTGTACCTCCAGCCAATCCAATAGGCGATGACCAACACATTAATGCCGAGAATGCCGATGCTGATGATGATGATGATGATTTTCTCCAGTCTTCCTAGTTAAAATTTTGGGTAAGCTTGTTTCATAATCTTGGTTTTTCATAATTTTACTCATATTCATATGTAAGAACATTTATGTTCATTCTGAAACGTATTTTTGTTATTTTACACCTAGTTCCACATCTATGCTTAAACGCTGTTTTTATATTCTGGACTGATTTATGTATCGACATTTCTTCAGATCTTGACAAAGGTGACTACTTTTGGTGTCCTGCCATCGTACCAAAGCCGCCTCTTCTTCTGTATGGTTTTTTTGCATTTTCTATGGTTGTCCCGTCTCTTAGTTCATGTTTTGAATGTATTGTAAGATTGGATATCAAATAGCATCATGTCAGACTCTATAACTTTCCTTCTGTTATTTGTTTCAATTATATGTCATTGTGGCTAATTTGTCAGAATTTATGGTTTGTTCGTTTTTCTGTTTCAATTATATGTCATTGTCTCCTTTGATTGATATGGACAATAATTTATGGCCGAAATGATGTAAAAATAACGACGAATATTTTAAGCCAAATTTTGCTATTATTAAAGTTTGTCGTTAAGTTGCGATCAAATTC
Source organism: Syzygium syzygioides (assembly GCA_031216285.1). Lineage (NCBI taxonomy): Eukaryota > Viridiplantae > Streptophyta > Magnoliopsida > Myrtales > Myrtaceae > Syzygium > Syzygium syzygioides. Next base: position 7,847,019 of record CM062245.1, on the reverse strand, counting down.
GCGACGAATTTTTCGACGAAATTCGCGACGAATTTTTCGATGATTTTACGACGAATTTTGCAACGAATTTGCGACGTATTTTTACGACGAATTTTGCGACAAATTTGCACCAAATTTGCGACTAATTTTGCGACGGATCGAGTTCGTCGCAAATTTGCGACAAAATTTGCAACGAATTTGCCACGGATTTTTGCGACGAATTTTGAGACGGATTCTGTTCGTCGCAAATTTGCGACGAATTTTGCGACGGATTGAGTTCGTCGCAAATTTGCGACGAATTGTATTCATGGCTAATTTGCGACGAATTTTTTTCGTCGCAAATTTGCGACGAATTTGTGAATTTTCCGTCGCAAATATTTGCGACGCCCGAGTAGCGACGGAATTTTTCCGTCGCAAATTCGATTTGCGACAAATTTTCCCGAAATTTCCGTCGCAAATTTCGTCACAAAAAACAAGTTTTTTTGTAGTGAAAGGTTTCCAACGACTCTCAAACGGCTAGCTAAGTGTCCTCGAAGTTCTCCAACTTATATATTGAAGATTTTAGTATATAAGGAGCAGCGTAGTTGAAGAATAGGTTTAGACACATTGAATAATGTTTGTAGGATCTAAGTTAGAAATTGTCTCTGATCTTGTTTTGCATTTCTCTTTGTATTGGTTTAGCACTGTAATAGCTGATATTCAAGTGTACAAGTGTAAGTGCAATGAGTGTGTTCTGATAGTGTGATCTATCGTGCGAAAGGAACATCAGTAGCCAGTTGTAACTTGCAATGCCAATTATTAATGGAATCCATCCATTGTTAAGGTTCTTATTCTGAGAGTAGACGTAAGCTTGGGTATAAAATCAAACCACTATATATTACTATATGATCTTCGTACTACATTCTATTTACTGACTAGCATTACACACGCTAATCTATATTTGTCACTGTCTAGAGTGGCGATTGTTTGATATTCTACAAAAGATTTTTTTATCACCACATACAACCTATTTAACCCCATTGTAGGTTGTATTGTTAGTCCCACACGGTCGAAGAGGGAAACCAGCCATAGTCAAGGTCCAGTGACCCCCACCGGCCATCACGCACCCTCATTGTTAGGGGTGATCGATTCTAGGATGCATAGTTCCCATCTTGGATCCGGGAACCACCCATTAAGGACCGGTTCCACAAAATGAAATTGGAACCGCCCACTTGTTCCATGGACCCACTCGGGAACCAGACAACTATTCCCGGGTGGGTCCATGAAACCGGTCTACTAGGTATTATTTCAAGAAATATTTTGAGGGATCCTATTTAATTTACGAAACTGCAAGATCCATTCAGTCTACGTCTTGGATAAGTAAAGGTGAGAGTCTTCTTATTTCCACTTTAGTCTATCAACTCTTGAGAAAAGAATGCCCATACTGTCGATCTCTTATTCTAATGTCTCCCCTGCCACTATCGACTTCTTTCTATCTCTCGTACTAGAGTGCTATCTTCTTATCTCTTAATTATGGATGCCCCTCCCTTTCCCTTTGCGTCTCTCCCTAAGATGGGAGGTGTGAAGTTCTCCTGTAGCTTCTTAGCTACCAGATTCATTCTCGTCTTGATTCACTATGGAATTTTCGAAATCTACAAAAACATTCTTGGAGAGGGCTCGTAATGATCTTCTCAAAGATCACAAGGTACTAAAGTGGCAGGAGTTGGGGAAGATTTGTAGGTTTTTGTGAAAGCGATGCTCAACTCATGTTCTTTCTGAAAGTATGTATGGTTAGTGGCAGCGTATGAAGGTGAGCTTGCCCTGCATGAGGAAGGCTGAAGTTTAGAAAATGAGCATCCAATTTACCGATAGTCTCTGCTAAGAGATCCTCCTTGGGTTGTGTCCATCTTGCAATTGGTTAATCACATGTACTAACAAGATCTTGTGATCCCCGTAGTTCTGAAGACAGGAATTAGAAGGTACAGGGTAGCACCCTTAGACCCCCAAAAGAAAGGCATTCACCTACTAGTTATTGGAAAGTCTTTGTTTACCGCAAAGTGAACAAAGTCGAGGAATCAAGGTCTTCCTATCTATTCAATGATAGATTTCGAGAGAGAAGGTGCAGAGCAAGACCCACCATCTGATCTGAGCAGCTTAAGCCTACCTACTGTCGAACAGAGTCAACGAAAGCTTCTATTTCAATGAATGTCCGGTGGGAAGAAATGATGAATAAATAAAGAAAATAGAGTAGGGGACTCAATCAGTGCTTCTGAAGAGGCAAGGAGTGGAGTTCCCACTCATACGAAGAAGTTCTTCTCTAGTCCAAAAGGTCAAGCCGCCATTCTTCAATGATGAGCTCTAACAAACAAATATAGAAAGATTACCCAGGAGCCGCTCGGGGCTCGATCTTCCTCGGCTTCGTTGCTCTTTTACACAACCATATTCAGTCTAGAATCTGTGAATAGAGAAATAGTCGCCATGCAAAGAAGTCAAAACTAAAGTGATATGTCCTCCAGAAGTTCTACCTTCCCTGAAGAAGCCAAATAAGTGGTTCAAGCATTTGCTTTCTATGCTGAAGAACACCGGTGGTCATGTATCACACAACAATACTATAACATTTTGCCATAAAGGTCACAAGCTTCTCTTCATATGCATTCATAATCTACATTACATATCACACATCAAAATGAGTTTGCCAAAAGTTCGCAAGAGCAACCAAGCAAGCAAATAAAATAAATCAACTTCTCAATTGAGGATAAATGAACATAAATGTCCACTTCTTAGGAATAAAAAGAGCAAGCAACTTCTCAAGCTTTGACAGCTCATGAGCCACCAAATTAAATCAACTTCTCAAGCTTTGAATCTAGAACCAGTCGACAAAGGATCCACAAGCCATCTCCAACTTAGAACTTTAACATTTATCCATAAAAGAAAAGACCACTCCAAGACTCCAAGTTCTAACCCTTGAAAAAAAATAACAATAAGTATAGATCATCATTATTTTTAAATTAAAATTACTAGAAATTGAACTCAAACAATTAATGGAAAATCTCACCAAATATATTCCTTCCACTTCAACTTGTAAACTCTATGTACCGTTAATCTCCGTGTTAACATAATCCATATCTAACAAAAAGAATATATTAAATAAAGCATTCACTCATTAGATATATGAAACAGTTACAAAATGAAAAGATATGGACTTACCCAACCCAAACTTTTCCGCATTCTTGATGCACTCTTCAACATTAATTGGCTCAAGAACTATTTTCAACTAATCTTGAGTGCAAATCAAAGATTCCGCGGCTCTAGGAGGCAAAGAACTTCGAAAATCATCAAACACATGACTGGATATACTGAAAGTCAACTCCGAAGCAATGGTAGTTAAATGAATAGACGAAATATCCCAAGCCATCAAAGATAGAATTTTAAACTTTTGGCATGCAGTGTTCTACCACATTACAATGTCAAGATCACAAGCATCTTTACATTCAGCTTTAAGATGTCGATCAAGCTCTGATAAGTTGCCCTCGAACATTTTTTCTCCTTGTTAAGAAAGGCTTCATACGGCTCTCGCACATAGAAATCCAATCGAAACTTTTCCCTTTGTTACCCTCATCACAATCAAGATCGCTTCACCACCCAAATTTTTATCACGATAACCAAGAGAAGATTTCTCATAATATTCAAACAAGTGTTCCAGGGTGAACTTCACCTTATCAAATATCTTATCAACTTTCGCACTATCATCATAAATGAGTCTATAACAACACCTCACATAATATAACTTTTTTCCTAGGATCCAACGTTACCGCGATGAACACCATCATATTTACTATCTCGAAACTCCCATAATATTTGTCAAACTTATGTTTTATTTTCACACCCATAGCTCTCTTCCCCAAGATCCAAATCATTCACCGCTTCTTTAAGATAATTATAAAAAGAAGCTATCTCCTCAAAATAATCATTTGAAGTGATATACAAAGTCTTAGACATCTTGTTGGCGGCATAAAAAAATTTTCAAAAATTTGCAAAGAATAATGGCATTTTCCCAATCAACACTATTTGGAGTAACAAATGTACGCTTAGATGAGAAACAAATCTTCAACCATCCTTTCAAAAGCTTTTCTTAGCTTTATGGTAGTGTGTAACAATAGGTAAGTGGAGTTCCACCTAGTGGTGGCATCAAGACACACTAAACCCTTATAAGTGATCATTGTGCTCTCAATGCAATCTTGAAATGTTGTAACTCTCAACTTGGCACCCCCCTCCCTATCCTTAGATTTCAGCCACTTGATGGGTTGAATGATTTTTACTTTATAAGTTTAGTTTAATTAAGCTCAAACCCAACCTGCACCAATCCACTTAGTTCAAGTCTAATTACAATGCAATTTATGTAGGTTTAATTAAAATGCTCTTAACATCTATATGTAATTTAACTAATATTTTTAGCTTGGAGGATATGGTCAATTCCTAATTTTCTTATGTAACATCCTGAATTTCGACCTATTTCCGAGATCCGACGAAGTGGATATAATTTCTCATCTGATTTTAGTACGTCTCGCCCAGAGCTGGCCCCTTGTGGGATACTAACCAATGGGAAAGGCTAACTAGGAAAACGGTACGTGGACCGGGGACCCGATCGCAAATCGGGCACCGATTCCGGGAAATGGCGGGAAAATATTTTGGGCCAGTGTGGTCCGATTCTAGGGAACTGATGGATTTGGTTTGGCCAATGACGTACGATCGGATCGCGGGTGATTCCGCTCAATTAAGAGTGCGCGTGGCAAATAAATCTCGAACCTGAACCGAACGATCGTGACCCCTGGAATAACCAATAATTCCTTGCACTATCCCGGTAATCGAGACCTTCATAACTCGAGTGACCCTAGGTCGATACACGTAACCCTTAAACAGCCACCCGTCAGTGAGAGGCTCTAAAATTCTGAATTGAGCAATTTTGATCGCCAAATTGGATCCGAACTTCGATGTCGAAATTCTATGGGTGTTTGCGACTATTTTGCGAGGCCGACACCATTTTTGAGTGGCCACAAATATTTGGGGTTGGTACGGTCGAAAAATGGAATTTTGACCCGGGACCGGAAAATTACCGTTTTGCCCCTATGACTCATTTTTAGGGTTCCGAATTTTGAGCCATTTTTTGGGATTAAATTTGGATATTTTTAATGTGTATTTCAGCCCAATAATTCAAGGGGTGAAAGACCAAAACGCCCTTGGATATTTTGGGTTGGATTAATGAGAACCAAGTGTGTAAAGGGCAATTTTGGAATTTTGAAAAGTTGGTCAAAGTTATTATTGCCCAATCCTCTCTCTCCTCCCATTTTCCTCCCCTTCAGCCGTGCACCCCCTTCCTTCCACGCCAACACTTCTTCTTCTTCTTCTTCTTCATTTTCTTTTTTCCTTTGGCCATGAGAGACCCTCGCCGGAGCGCCGCCACTAAACCGAGTCGATCCAACTGCTGTTCAGCCCTTCCCTCTCCTTGTTCAGCCCACTTTTGAAGCCATAAACCTGGTGAGTGGAAATCCTAACCCTTAATTAGGATTATGTGCACTTTGGACAAGTTTTAGGGGTTATTAGGGTATTTTAGGGATTAATTAGAATGGGCTGATTTGGGCTGAAGTTATGGTGATTTTAAGGACCTAATGTGATGATTTAGGAATGGTTTAAAGGCTATGGATTATTGGATTAGTGGTTGGTTGTGTTTGGTTTGCTTGGTGGTGCATAATTGTTGATTTTTGGTACGGTTACTGTTGCGTCGTCAAATTTTGTTATTTTTTGTGTGACTTGTGTGGGTCTAATTTGAAGAAGTGTTCTTCATGAAAGTTGTTCCCAACATCTTGAAGTATAACATACTTTAATTTGGGAATTTTTGGAAATCATTTGATGCCATTCAGAAGTCCATTTTTGGACCAAAATAAAACTATCCGATTTACTGTTCACTCAACCTTCGGGTCTGTTCGAATTTTTATAAATTTTTCTAGGCCTATTTTCAACTTCCTTCACAAAATTATTGGGGACATTTGTGGCTATGACATATAAAAATTTCAGAGCTTTCCAAAATGATTTGGGTACTGAATGAGTTGTATTTTGATGGCCTGAGGGGCCGTCCGAGCGAACCAGATTTTATCCGACTTTGAATGTCAAAACGAGGAGTTTACGGTTAGAACTGGCTTTCGAGTTCTTCACGAAAAATGTTCATCGAGATTGTTTGTACAAAATATCCAAATTTCAGAATTTTTGGAATTGATTTACTATTTATTTCAAATGGATCTCGGTCACTGTGCAACTGCCCAGTTTGGACTCGATTTTGTATATTTTCAATTTTTCTCTCTTAGGCTGATTAGTGATTTATTGTGCCGATTAAAGCTGAATCGGAAGCCAAGGTTGGGATGAATAGTGGCTGTCCGCTTTAGAACTTCGGTGGATTAGAAATCAGCAAGTTGAAAATTAGACTGGGTGATTGCCAGGTGTGCCCGGGTTGATGGATTATCGTTGATTGTTGCTTGTTGAGGCCCAATTAGGGCGTTGCCATGCCCCGTATTCGTGTGATCAACTGAATGCAGTGTGCGAATTACATGCCGTGGCTAAATTGAATTGTTGAATTGATTGGGCATATTGAAATGCACATCTAATTGGCCATTTGATGATCATGTGCTCGTGAGAAATTTGGCATTCATTGTGCACGACATTGTTGCCTGAGTGTGGAAATTTCAGGGCCTTCGGGTCGGTTTATTATTATGGCCTTCGGGTCGGGCCTTCAGGTCGGGCCTTCAGGTCGGTTTATCATTGTGGCCTTCGAGTCGGGCCTTTGGGTCGGTTTATCATTGTGGCCTTCGGGTTGGGCCGTCGGGTCGGTTTATTACTGTGGCCTACGGGTCGGGCCTTCGGGTCGGTTTATCATTGTGGCCTTCGGGTCGGGCCTTCGGGTCGGTTTATAAATTCCAAAATGAGTCGTGTGTCAGCATGCATCATTTGAACTAAATCATGAGTATGGCAATTGTGTGCCGGAGTATGTGACTAATGTGCACACCGGTGATTTGTGTGTGAGATAGGCACTATTGAGCATGAACATGCATATGGCGTACGTGTGACTTGTGTGTCGCGTATGTGCCGTGATTCATATAAAGTGCCTAACCTGCAGGGTCAGCAAGGTAAGCGATCCGGGCTCAAGGGCCTAGATCATTTGATTGACATTATTGTCGATTGTTGTGTTGATTTGCTTGTTGGGAGGTGCATATTAGTCTAGTTTCGGTTTAGGAGGCCTACTCATTGAGATTCGTCTCATAGTTGTTTAAACCTCGTTTTTTAGACCCCTGTTAGAGGATAACTGGTGTACCCGATCAATATGAGGATCCAAAGCCCATAGAGCAGGATCCCGATCAGGTTGGCGAGGTCATGCAGATGGATTCGGAAGATGAGATAATCGAGGTTGAGTTCGAGTCATCAGGATCTGATCCGGATTGATGTTCCTAGGATCAGTCTTAGTCGTAGAGTGGTAGGGCCATTAACCTTTTGACCTTAGTGGCCGCTGATCTGTTTATGGTAGGCTGTTTTATTTGATGTGTAAGATGGATATTGTAAGTATTTTGATGGCTGTTAATAGTATTGTTTGTTATCCGTTGAGTGATGTCTCTGTTACCCTTGGTCATGTATTGTTTTGTACGGGTGTTTTAATTATTGCTTCTGCATGTGCCTTATGCTCTATGTTGGGAGTTGGGTCGATGATGTGGCCTGGGACGTCGCATCAAAATCGACCTTGAAAGTGGGATGTTCGCGCTTCGTGGGGTATGGGGCGTGACATCCTATACAATAAATAACTAAATGTGTCGCCAAAATTTAGATATAAATAGTGCACGTATATCAAAATATCCAACTCGAACCTGCAATGGGCCATGGCGACGATCCCCAGGCTATGGTCAAGGGCGACATGGTGCTACAACTATACGATTAATGGCCACACATTGAGGACGGCCGAGTGGGAATACTGCGGACCCGATCATCATGGAATGATTTTAATTGTTGTTGAGTATCTTGTAGTATCGTCCAGTCTTGTGGTATCGATAAAAAGTGAGAACTCTACAGCTTTGTATAGTTTGATGAGTTTCTTTTTATTATCCGATTTGGGATGCACTTCATCTTAATCAAAACATGGGTTTGAAAATCTTTTACATATACGAGGGAGTTTTAGAGCTCCAAAATCATGATGACCCATAAACTTTAGTTGTTGACATGCACTAGTAAGAATGATATTAATTAAATCGTTTTGTCTCTCTTTTATATTTAATAGATCGCAATAACAATATTAATCAGTACTTTTACATGACACCCATTAGATCCTCTTTGTTGGCTAGTGTAATGATTCGTAGCCTTGAAATCTCGTACAAGACTATTTATGCATATGTTCTTGCACTTTGCGGGACGTTACCTTGGCCAGCTGACTCCCATCAAACCGGTTCCTAAGAGCAAAGGCATTGCTCATCACCCAGGCAAGATCCACGACCCTTCGCCTCACCGTCATCTTCACACCCTCCTCCATAACCCTTCTCCCAAACCCGACCCGAGCTCTCTCATAAACTAGGCAAGCCAATCCACGGAGTCGCACATTCTTCAAATCTAAGAAGAAAAATTGCTAAAAAATTGCATCCGGGTCAGGTTGAATTTGGGTTTGGATCAGGAATGGGTCGTTAAAATTGTATTGTGTATAAATAGTTCTATATGGGTCAGACCATTCAACCCGACTTGATCCATCCGTTTAACGGATCTAATTGTGGGCTCGGGCACATGAGAAAAGACGAGGAGATGAATCAATTTAATTGAAAGAATAGTAGAAGTCTTAGCCACATGAGAGAGTGTCGCTTGAGATGGGAAAGTTGTCCAAAAACTGCTAAACTTATTGTACGGTGGCCAATTCAGTCCTAAACCTTTAAATTGTGCCAATTTAGCCATAAACCTTTTGATGATTGTCAATTTAGTCCTTAACCTTTAACGATTTGCCAATTTAGTCCTTTTGGCCAATTTTGGCCAGAAATCACTAATATGGCGGTTTAGTTAGCACCGACCGACCAACGTTATACGATCGATGCTGACATAGACAATTTTTTTCTTTTTTCTCTTCTTTCTTTTCTTTTCATTTTTTATTTTTCCCTCCACTGGCCATTGTCGGGACGCCTGTGATTGGGCCGGCAAAGGGAAAAAGAAAAAGAAAAGAAACAAAGAAAAAAGATGCAAAAATTATCCACGTCAGCACCGACCATGTCACGTAGGATAGTCAGCGCTAATTAGATCACCACGTCAGCAATTTCATATCAAATTTGATCGGAATGACTAAATTGGCCAATCATTACAAGGTTTAGGACCAAATTAGCAAATTTTCAGAAGTTTTAAGACTAAATTATCATAATTGAAAGGTTTAAGACTAAATTGGCAAGTTTTCAAAAGATTTAGAACTAAATTGGCAAGTTTTCAAAAGGTTTAGAACTAAATTGGCATAATTGAAAGGTTTAGGATTGAATTAGCTATCGTACCATAAGTTTAGGACTTTTTAGACAGTTTTTCCCGCTTGAGATGGTTTTGGGTCATGTTCAACGAGTTCAGATGCTTTATTGAGGAGATGTGAACAAGGGATGAAAGCACGGGTTACTTAAAAAGGGTAATGGAAGATCTAGAGGGACATGGAAGGAAATGATAATAAAAAATATGAAATATTTAGGCTTTAGAGAGGATCTAATAAAAAGTTATGTGTAATAGCATAATAGAATTTATAGAATTGAGCCAAGATAAATAGTGGGATCAGCCTTGATTTTATTTTTCTTGATGTTTTTTGATAAACAAAAAATGAATAAAAGGAGCGACTGGTGTCAGCAACCATTCATACCCGTGGTTGGAATATTCGATTTCAGTAAGAGCTATTGCTCGATGACTTAAATGAATAGGCGTCTACAATCTCACCGACATACCAAATGGTAGTTTACAAAAGGAACCAATAATTGATACTTCTAAAAATTTTATGATATAAAAGAATAGGCGTCAGCGGTCCCGACATTCGGTCTTACTATATTTCCGTGTAAACAAGGATATAAAGCGACTCCAAGGTTAGGAAAACATTCATCGGTCTTATTTGATTGATTTGATTTAGTAATTCACTAATTTCTATCGAAGCATATCGAAGATTGAGGTTACAATTTTGAATATTTCATGTTTCAATAAGATTTGAATGGAATCAGATTCCAAACAGATCTGGAGTGAGGATTACAATTGAGACTGCCTCTTAGATTGAAAGAAGAGTAGAAGTGCAATAACTATTCTCCACATTCACTGCTGCCAAAACTGAAAGTCCAAACCCTGTTTATTCTCCTACCTTGGCTCTTCCCTGCTCTATGTAGCCTTAACTGGTTCGAAAATTGAGTTCATATAGAAGACTCTTCCTTTTTAGTTTTGTTTCCTTGCGGTTTCCTCAACGAGCAGATGGAAGATCTTGTGCGTTGAGAAAAGAAGAGAAGAACACGAGTGAGTCACTTGGCTTGAAGACCGGCACCGCGTGACCAGCCCCTCTGAACGTCGCAAATGTTAGTCCCTCGTACTCTTGATACCAACCACTCACCTGCATTTCGCATCAATTGGAGCTTCCCGTTTGGGAGAAATATAAATATGTTGCAAGCTACTGAAGGTATTATATGATTACCTGCTTTTGGTGGTACCAGGGCCTCCAAGCCTTTGTGATGGGCAAACCCAAAGAGCTTAAACTATATCTTGTGGAAAGCACTGGGACTCTTCCATCTGTGTCCCCACTGATATAACCAGGAAAAAGAAATCAAGATAAAAATAAGTAGAAGGTTTATGATCATAGTTTGGTGAGTTATGTTCGGTCACTTAAATTGAATAATCATGGCAAAGTTTGAATATTTTAAGTACCTGTAGACCCAAATTCTAAGCCCTGCTGCAATGAGCTTCTTGTATATTGGAATAACAGATTTCTTGGAGTCTGACCAGTCATTGAATATTTTAAAGCTGCAATCGGTGCATCGTCCATTACGCAACAAAAAGAATCAATTTAATTGAAAAGAATAGAAGAAATCTTGAAAGTGCAAGATTACATGCTTGAAAAATAGGTGCAAACGTTAGAGAGAGAGAGAGAGAGAGAGATACTTGCAAATGCTCCAATTCTTGAGATGATGACCATCACTCACATGGAGGGCCTTTTGAACGTCAGGCCTGTTGTAGAAAGCTTTTGCGTACTCATCCAGGCATGGATCATAGCCACCCATTATCCTAGGCATCTGATTTATTTAGGCTTCATTATGTTAAATCAAAATGAGAAGAAAAAATTTTATTGGAGAAAACTAAAAAATAAAACAAAGACTATTGAATGGAAAAAAATTCTCTGCCTAATCTGGAGTTATAAAGTAAAATGGGCATCTTTCTGTGATAATTCAAGTCAACTTTGATTCATCATTTTTAGCATTTCTAACTCAAAATCGAACGTGGAACTCCAGTTCCATTGGCCTCCTTTATGGAAGATGGATAAATTCCCAGACAGAGATATGATTATGCATCATTCTATGTAGTCATAAACAATTACGACAGCTCACCATGCTCGATGTACGTTTCATCATGACTTGGTATGACTTGTCATCGGAGCTCGCCGAATCACCGATGCACGTTGAGGTATAGAGACTATAGATGTCGATCTGCTTGTATTGATCGAGTAATTCATACACAGCTTCACTGCAGTCATCGTTGCTCCATGTGTTATTGCTGGTGAAGTCACAGGTCTTTCTGATCACTTTGTGGGTTTCATCAGAGATCACTGCATGGCTCCATGCGTAATCCACTAGTCCCATCCAGTCCTCAGCATCAGATGTTTCAGGATTACCTAACTGCAAAACACACACACACACACACACACACACACACACACACACACATTAGATGGACCATCTCTTAAAAATTTCCTTTTAATACTGACTCATTGTATATATGTGTTTATATGCAGCAAAAAGGAATAGATCTTACAACTTATAATTATATACTTACCATGATACCCTTGAGATTAATATGAAGGGAAGGATCCTTGTTCTTGTCATGGATGAGTTTAGCCAGCTCCGGCACATATTTTCCTGTGGCCAAGCTCCAAAAGTAATTACCGCCTATTTTTTGTTAAATGAAATCAAACAATTTATTTAGATGGCGAATACCTGCATAGCTTTCTCCGGCAATGTAAAATTCCCGTGTTTGATACAGCGGGAACTTTGCAAACCACATATGAAGGAAAGCATAAGTGTCATTCGCTGATCGATCAACAAGAACTTTTCAGAATTCAAGGTTTTGACAAACAAAAATAAAAAGGGAACAGGAAAAGAAATTAAGCAAAAGGAATTATATCTATAGGACTACATGTAAAAGACCCTTTCCGTGTAAAAAAGAGGTCAGGAAAAACAGAAGTTCGCAGCCACAGGTTTCTGCATAAATGCATCAAGAACCTTGCCAACGAAAATCACCTGTAAAGTCATCTCCTAGGTTATCATAATCACTGCTTGTGTTTGAGTATGAAAAGCCCACACCAACAGGAGATTCCAGGAATAACATGTTGGCCTCTGCGTCATCAACAAAGAATAAAATATATCATATGCCCATTTAATCATTTCATTAATCTCATCATAACATTGTACTAAAACAAGCACTAACACACATCATTTTTTGCACCTTGACCAATCTTATACATTCTTATCCGTCACAAAAGCAGCACTTCCAAGATGGGTCATTGGGGAAAGGTAATATGAATTTTTCCAAACGTCTCTGTTGGCTGACATGTGTCCTGTTTGAAGAATGGCCTCATGTCAAGGAATCTCCCAGCAGTTTATCCCGAAATTATTAGCTTATTTAATTAATTTGTTAGGGTTTCTTTTATGACTGCTTAATCACGTACATGCATGATAAAAATATAAATATTTATGTAGAGAGAGAGGGGGGGTGTTTAAACCTATTAACCATACCCTTATTCCAAGCGTAGGGATTGGACTTTAGTCCATGACCATTAGTGTCCACTATAAAAGGTCCAATTTCCTGTGTTGCACCATATCCCACAGAAGAGCACCCAGGACCTGAAACACCCACAGAAACACGCCATGAGCATCTTGTCACCTTACTAGAGAACAAAGTGCACATAAAGTGCCAAATTGGAGTCTTTTAGAAAAAGACTTGTGCGGCAACAAATTATGAAAATGACAAGGGGTCAAAAAAAGGGATCAAAAAACTTTGTCTAGATGCAAGAATCATAAATATATATTGAGAGATAATATAAACTCTGCAAGATTTATTACAGCCCTTTTGCGGTGATGATGACAATCATGGCTTTTTGTATACTATTCTTTCTCCATCGGACAGAGAAGCTATTGGCTAAATATCACTGAAAAATACTATGTTTAATCACCATGATAAGCCGAGTGTGTAGAGGGAACATAATTAGGTTACTATATTAAAGTCACCTATCTTTAAGCTCAGCAACTGTGGATCTGCCGCAACTGATGGTATGAATTTGATTAATCCGCTCCTCACCAACATAGAAAAGTGAAAATTACGTTAGAAAATTTATCACGAGAAAGACCTGGGGGATAGCTAGGGCTAGGACCACCTAAAAGTCTTTTTTTCTTCCGAATAACCCTAAAGAGATGAGCCTAATTAGAATCATCGCCAACCCTATGATCGAACCATGACGCACACAAACAACAAATGAGAGAAATCACATGTACTGACTCCTAATGGATTCAGTCAACAAACTGGAATGGAGATCATGGTGGTCGACCAACTTGATGGTGTTTAGTTCAATAAAGATAAAAGGCTTTATAACAAGTAATAGTATCATCAGTCTGAGCTACTGTTTCCATGAACAGTGTTAATACGCGTGTTTGAATATGAACAAGTAGTCGTCACTTCATAATAAGGGGTCATACATAGTCTAATTAATCATTCACAAAAAGAAATTTATTTGACATACTTTCGTATTGTATAAATCAAAGTTAGAAAACTCACTAGGGTAAGTATTACCCAAATAGTGACCGATGTACCTTTCACCTTTAGTAATTTTATCTATTTGATAAGTGATATTTTCATTTTAAGAGATGTATGTATAAAGATATTGACACCAATAAAAGTGCTTTTTTCGAATTATGATATTCAAGAAATAGACATATGTTTGAAGACTTTGGATCCGACAGCACCAAATCATTGTCCGTCAACTCAGTCAAACATGTTAGTTAACCTTCCTCTCCAAATAATTTAACGACAGCCACCATTGACGAACTAAAAGCATCTTGGAGATAGAGTGGAAGAAAAATGAGAGCACTTTGAGAGGTCTGTTCTCACAAAACACAGAGAGAGAGAGAGAGAGTATCCATAAGCTAGGATTACCTCCATTAAGCCAAAGAACAAGAGGTTTCTCTTCAGGTCTAGAAGTGGCTGCCTCAAAAAACCAATAAAAGAGTGCTCTTCTATTCCTCTCATCCACCGGAACGTAACCCGCGAAGTGCTGGAAATCGACCGCCGGTTGGCCCGGCAAGTCCGTCACGAGATCCTCTAGTCCTCCTATTTCCACTCCCTTACTTTGATCACTCTCCCAATGTTTCCCATGCCTTCCCCTCGCAAAACTACTCTCAAAATGCAGTGAAAATATTACAAAAACCAGAATTTTGTTCTTCACCACCTTTGAGAAGAACCCCATTTTGCAAATTGAAGACACTGAATTCTGCAACAAGTATTTTGAGCTCGAAGCTTTTCACACCACAAAGACTCCAGGGACACTCGTATATATAGAGATGGTGGAAGTAGAGTAATCACTAGTCGCTCGGGGAGGGCTTGCAAATAAGACAAGAGAAGAAAAAAATGGGAGAAGAGCATCCTACGTGGCTAAGTGTTCACTGCGATTTGGTAGGCAAAACGGTATGCCGTTAGACGTGGACTTTTTGGCCATGTTCTAGATAATTCTTGCATGAGCAAAGCAAAGGGTGAAAATTGCAGTAGTGGGTTTGTGGAGCCAAGGCAACATGTTTATATATAGGTGAGAATATGTTGGGCTATTTACAATTGTAAATTAAACACAAATTATAATCAATTTGATTGCATAGCCAAAGGGAGAAGATCAATGGTTTGAATCCTGACTAAAAGAATATTTTAGACGAATATGATGATCAAAAGGAAGTACATATTGGAACAAAGTTGAGGGAATATGTTTCCTTGAAAGTAATTTTTTTCTCCTTTTTACGTGCTAAATTTGGAAATCTAAAATGTTTCCAGCATAAAAGAGTTGTAAAAATATAATTTTTCATTTAGAATCCAGCTTAATTAAACAATCATGGCCCTACTTGACTGCTCCCCCCAAAGAGTAAAAATGAAAAAATAAAATCTTATGTCGAAATTAGTAAGATTTTTATGAGAAAAAAATTTAAATTTTGCGTCACCAAAGAAAAAGGGAAAGGGAAAAACCACCACCCTAGTGTCCATGGAAGTTCTTATTTGAATCCTTTATCAAGCAAGTTAAGAGCAAATAGAGAGATTGCACCACCCGCCTGGGTAGCGCTGTTGGAGCGCGCACTCTTCCTCTCGCAAAAGATTGAGTATTCGAATCCCGGGTGCCGCAAGGTGACTTAACCGGTGGCACGTGTGTGGTGGCTAGCACGTGTTGCCCTCAGGGTTTACTCCCCGGCTGTCGGCCGTGTGGGGGTTCTCTGGGTTATCAAAAAAAAAAAGAGAGAGATTGCGTTAGCTATTAATAAAAACGTAACGAAGGGATTCTATATTTAACTAGAATAAGGAATAAAGCAATGCTGATCCTTTAGATAGAATGTAAAGACATATATACAAGACACTTGTAATATTTTAAGTACTTGTGAGATTCAGCAAATCACAAAAAATATCAAACTAAATGGGAACGTATCAAATCTAGTATACAACATATCATATATTAACTAACATCCCTCGTCAAACTCAAGGTGGTTGTAAGGAAACCAACTATAGTTCGGAAATCAAGCTGTGAAAGCAACATATTCATCTAATATGTTATCGAATGCATCAACAATCATTTTAGGGTTAATACCACGAAAAATCCTAAACTAGTACACTTATGACAAATTTACCCCAAATTATTTTTTTTACCACAAAAAACCCTAAACTGGTACATCTGTAACAATTTTACCTCGAACTATTTTTTTGACCACCAAAAATCCAAAACTGGTACACCTGTGACAATTTTACCACAAACTAATTTTTTAACATTATTTTTTATTTTTTCAAATTTTTTTAGTTTTTCTTATCTTTTCTTTTTCCTTTCCTTTTCTTTTTTTTTTTCCTTCATTTTCAACCTCTGGCCGGTCGCCAATCTGGCGATCAGCCAGAGGCGGGGGCCAGCGAGGTCAACCCCGCCAGTCGATGGCGAGGCCGACCTCGCCGGCAACTGGTGAGGTCGGCCTTGCCCACCCCTGGTGAGGTTTGACCTCGCCAGTTGTCGGCAAGGGGTCGTCCTCGCCGTGGCTAGTGAGGTTTGACCCTGCCAATTGCCGGCGAGGGGTCATCCTCGCCGTGGCTAGCGAGGCTTGGCCCCGCCGCAACTGGCAAGGTCGAACCTCGCCAACGACGACAAGGACAACCCCTCGCCGGCAACTGGCAAAGTCAGCCTCACCAGCCCCACCATCGCCATGGGTGGGCAAGGCCGACCTCGCCAGTTGCTGGTGAGGGGTCAGGCTCGCCGTCGCTGGCGAGGCTTGGCCCCGCTAGCAACTGGCATGGTGAGGTCAGCCTTGCCCAGAAGCGGCGAGGTCGAGCCTCACCAACGACAGGGAGAACGACCCCTCGCCAGGGGTGGGGAAAGGCCGACCTGGCTAATTGCCGGTGAGGTCGGCCTCGCCGGCCCTTGCCTTTGGCCAGTCGCCGAACCATCTACCAGCCAAAGGTTAAAGATGAAGGAAAAAAAATAGAAAAGGAAAGGAAAAAGAAAAGATAGGAAAAACTAAAAAAAACGAAAAAAATAAAAATAATAATATTAAAAAATTAGTTCGGAATAAAATTGTCACAAGTGTACCAGTTTGGGATTTTTGGTGGTCAAAAAAATAGTTCGGGGTAAAATTGTCACAGATTTACCAGTTTGAGATTTTTTGTGGTCAAAAAAATAATTTGAGGTAAATCTATCACAAATGTACCAATTTAGGGTTTTTTTTGTATTAACCCATCATTTTAATGTGCTTTTTTCATTCATGAAGGACACCATTGTAGGTAAGCTCTATAGCATTACTCATTAGAAAAGTCAAACTCAAAAGTTTAAGCTATTAAATAGAGGGAGACAATATACATACAAGGCACAGACATGGAGTATTATGCATGAAGGATGTGGAAGCTTATCATGTTAGCTACAGAAAAAATATACGGAATGGTTTCTATATTTCACTAGAATAATGAATGCAAGCAATGGTCATTCTTTATGTAGTCCCCAAAGTAATATGGAAACATACAAAGAGGATACACACAATATTCTGAAGATCGGTGAGAAATCACAGAAAATGACAAATTATATGGCAACATACCAAGTCAAGTATACGAGGGTTCCATATCTATTTGCGTCCAGTCATTTTATTGGCGTAAATATTTCAATATGGAGATGCTTAAGCAGTGGTCACGGTGGCAAGACCCTATACTATCCCCTTTCACATAGAAATAACAAAACGGTCATGCTCTGATATATTAAGGTATCTTCTTTTGAGGTTCTCTTGGATATGTTAGATGATGAAATCAGCTTCGAGAATCAAGGTCGTGTTTCTCACCTAACTTGGTCAGTTTCCCATTGTTATAGGAAGAATCGAACATGAGCTAGAAAGCAGCAGATGGGTGTATATTTATTCGTGTAGAAAAATCTATTTCCATCCACACTAGGTCTATTAAATTTTTGTCAAATCTTTGTGGCCTTGAGAATTAACACTAGCTGTCTACTTCGGTTTGTGCTCTGAAACGATGAGCAAGTTTTCCAAGAAAAAGAAAGCCTTCTATCATATCATCATCCCCATTTATTATCAGCTCTAAGATCATTCAACAGAGAAAACAAAAACCATAGGTCATGCTACCAACAAATTTGAGTTTCTCTCTTGGAAAGCTTCACTTGTGGTTTCTAAAGTTTGACCCTTTTGAAGTCTAGTCTTCAATCTATGGCAATTGATGCTTTAACCCTAACTTACCTTTTTTTCTGGAACTTTGATCCCTGACTCCAATTTCTCTTTGAACTTGTTTCGCAATTATTGCACAAGACCATAACATTACTGCATAATTTATACCAATAATTCAAAAGTGACCCAAGAATATTCTAGGAATTCAACTTTCATTCGGAAATCGAGATCCGAGTTCAGTGCAATTCAGGGCTGGGGACCAAAATCGCAAAAAGGGTAGTCAAACCTCATTTTCAAAATATCAGGAATTTAGATAGCAAACTGGTCACGGCCAAAAAAAAAAAAGATAGCAAACTGGGGTATAACATAAGGAGCCAGGATACGATTTTGCGATTTTTTCTCTAATTTATCTGTAAACTAGAAGTCACATTATTAAACATATAAAACATCAAATTGATGGCACCTTAGGGTGATGTGAAACGGTCCAAGATCACCTTTTTTGCCACAAAGAAGACAATAGCTTAAAGACAGATAACAGGTTCCTCCTAGATATGGCTCCTTAACTTTCTCTGATATTTTTAGGATAAGTTTCTTGGACTACGATCGCCAATCAAAGTGGAGGACAAGCTGGTCTTGATCAGTTTCAATTCTTTTTCTTTTCATTTTTGGGGAAAAGGTCGTGATAGTTTTTTTCATTTATTTGGTAGGTTTTATATACTCTAAAGCTTTTCCTTGCACAAAAGCGGAAACTTTGGGCATTTGTTCATCTCTATCTCACTATCATCAGCCATTGAGAATGTCGGAGAATCCACGGCTTCCAACCTAGGGCTACAAAAATCCCATCCTATCTATAGTTTTTATTCGAGTAGATAACCTAGCATTTTAACTAAAAGAATAATAGATTGTTGTTGCCACCACCAAGATCGTATATCCCTCCTTGCTTATATATATCTTTGCCTTTTTCTAATATATGGCGCGTGGATTAATCTAAATCAGCTAAGTACAAGCACTATGAGATTGATTCTTCGATTTGCGAGAATATAAGATCTCTGTGACGTAATTCTACTGTTGGGAAGTCTTTGGGCACCGAGGAAAACATTTACATCAATCAGCAAAAAGTTGAATGAGCTGGTCATTGCACGTGTTGCAAGTTCTTTGAATGGATCGACCCTCATTGGATAGTCAAATGTCACTTCCTCAAAAGCTACGCTTAGAAAGATGTTGCAGGTATATATTCCACATTGGTGGTGTGTCTGAGATATAAAAAAGAAAATGAGGAAAAAGATGAAGAATCTCATCATCACAACGAAGAAAGTTGTTGTTTCGTGGCGAACCTCGTGGGTTGGTTTGTGATTGCTGAAATTTGATGATATCAACATTGTGGTGGGAAGAAAATGCTAGGAAACTTAAAAAAATAAATAAAAAGATAAAGCCCAAGTTGGTTGTTGAATAATGAGTAGGATTCCAACTTTTATTTAAGTTGATAGTGAGATGGAAATCGTCTATTATGAGTAGTTAATGGTTTAAGCCTCCATATATGACAAAGTCAAGATTAGTGCATGCACTATTTTCAACCGTTTGTACTTTGGACTTCATCTTCATGCGTACCAAAAATAACAACTCAATCCAGCAAAAGGATTCCAGATGTTGTATTGCGTTGCTTTGATAATTAGATTTTAAAATTGAGAAGGAGGTTTTAGGAGTCGTATGAAGGTACATACGGTTTGCTTTTATTTTGAGCCTTGAGTCGTGTGTGTGTGTGTGTGTTACATATGGTTTGAGGAGTTTAATGTCATATAAATTTGACTTAAGCTCTACAAATTGAAGAAAATGAAAGTTAAAAGCAAAAGCCATAATATATATTTGCAAGTCATATATTTCGACCCGATCAAAATTAGTCGGCGAAAGTCTTTTTCGTTAATGACGAAAAAGCCCGAGTGAAATAGATAAATTATGGCTAAAGTTCAGGGACTACATTAAATAAATTAAAAGTTCATGAACCAAATTGCACATTGAGCTGAAATTCAGAGACTGTTGTGTCATTATCCCTAAATTTTATTAAAAGCCCTTTATCTTACATTCTTGAGAAATAGATGATAGTGATATCAATTATGTCTAAATTAATTTTTCTATCTTGGGTATCCTTGATTTAGAATGAGATTAGCTTCTAGGTTATTTATTGCCTTTGGAACTAATTAATGATAGAAAATACCATTTGTAGGATGTGCTTTTCTAGTTTTCTAGTGTTTATAAGATTTTCTATAAGCATCAGATGATAAAATTGGTTATCAAGTCCTTGCCAATCTGGGTGTCTCACTTCTTTATCTCATATCGGCTGTAAAAGAGGCTGGTGGTTAGTTTATAAGTGTAAGAGAAAATCTCACCCTTCGAGCTAACTTTTGATGTGACAGAGGCCTAAGACCACCCAACACTCGTATCAGAGCCCAAGTTGCCAACTAGTCTTGTTGGATCCAACAGTCACACAGAAGAGTTACGAGTATTATGAATTGTTGAGGTTGTTCTATATTGATTATCGAAAAGGTTGGTAGTCAGTTTATAAATATGAGGAAAAATCTCACCTTTTGAGTTGGTTTTTGGGGTGAGAGAGGTCTAAAACCACCCAACATTCACCTTTATGTCTAATAATTACTTCCTCTAACATCTGAGCCATTGCAAGAAGTATTTTCTTGGATAAAATGAATATTTTAACATGAGTAATATATTTTAGCCTGGACCCGAATTGATCTAGATCTCCGCTCAAATTCGAATATTCTTTAGGTAACCAAACTTTTCTTGACTTGTCACTTGAACTAGACAAAATTTTTGAAAATTATTGTCGTTGGCTCTGTACCTACTCGGTCGCTAGCTTGTGTCTTTTCAATTGAATTTAATGAGGAAAATCATGAAAGAAACTTTATTCTTATTTCAACATATAAATGGTTTTTTTTTTCATGTAGTGTGTTCATTCAAATCTAGGTTAGTTTTGTCAACACCCTTCACGAGCTTTAAAGTTGCTAGCTATTAGGTCAAGAGTTCAAAGTTTTGATCTCCATTTTCGAACCAAGTTGCTAATTGCCAAGATTACTCGGATGAAGACAGAAGCATAATTTTTTAAAGTAAAACATGCTAAGGGACTAATGAGCACGGATGGGAGCTAGCAACGCAAGAAGAACATGCTGTAACCTTTGATTTACCTTTCCTGGAGGTTAAATCTCTACTGTTGACGTTAGAGTACGGTGCACAATGTAGTTACGGTTTAACATTCGGGCTTACGAGAAGGGTGATATGATGAGAAAGTTTCAGCGCGCAAAAACCAGATACAAATGTTCCATGGGGGGAGATTACTGAATTTCAAGGCATATACAAAAGAGTGAACCCCTAAGTAGTGAACTAGATACCAAGAATTGAATTCAAGATCTCTGACTATGATACTAGTTTTTTTTTTTTGGTCGAATACTATGATGCTAGTTGAGGAGTTGATTTTGTAACCGTCTTCTCCAAAAACTCAAGTTGTTAAAGCACCGTGAAGAACATATCTTAAATCTTGAAAGTACCCATCATCCGAAGGCTAGTCTTGTGATGACAATATCAAGCGTGAGAACCTAATACATGCGCGGGTGAAAGAATTCTTGAAACTCATCATGCATTATGAAAGAAAAACCCAATAGTATTGTGTGCGAGCATCATGAAACAAATTCAACACCTCTATTTTTCTATTAAGATAAAGCTGTGCAAACTTTTATTCTAGAAACATACACTGTTAGAGTAAGAATAAACATGTTTTATAGCTCAATACCAATATTACAACCAGCATATTACAATTAGTCAAACCATTTTTTTCCAAGATAAAGTCTTGCAATCCTTTTGTTCTAGAAGTTTAAATTGTTGGAATACAATTCGATTTACAGTAACAGCACTATTAGAACAAGGAGATTACAATTAATCAAACCATTTTTTCCAAAAAATTTTGAGCTATCAAAGAGCAAGCCAACCATTTATCTCTAGCACATCTGTTAACACTTTTACTTGCGTGTTAAATGTGTCTTACTCACGAAACATAGGATAATGATATAACCATGCCGATAAGATAACTAGCTAACAAGAAAACAGACAATGTGTTATAATATCATTTTAGACAAATTATCTTTCCTAAATGCTTAAGCTGTGGGAAAACGAGTCAAATATTTTTATACCACATTTCTTAACGGTTTTTTCATAGTAGTAGCACTTTAACTACATATATTTAATGTTATTAAGGACCATAACAGCAGCAATCCTAAAACTCATCAAGATAATGCATTTGAGTTGAGTCCTAAAACTTTAACTTCGCTGGGGCAGCCAACTCTCGCTTGGCCACCAACAAGGACCGTGGCCATCGCAAGTGAATGAGGGCTGCTACTGTTCCTTGTTTTTTTTCTTATCCTTGGAAATTTTATTTCTTATTTTTTTTTAATTTCTGGTTTTCATTCATTTTTATGTTGACATAAAAAAACAACATTATTTTGTGTTTGAGGAAGATCTCTCATGACACTAAAAGGCACGTAGAATCGGGAAAAAAATGATGAAATAACCCATGCGGCATTTTCGTCCACTTAAAATAAATGGAGTAAACAGAATGACTCAAATACATCGAATTTTAAGTTGTAGGATTTAAATGAACAAAGTAATATTTTAAGATTCAAAATGCACGAACAAGTTTCAAGACTTGAATTATTAAATGTCCCACGTTATTGTGTTTCCGCATACTTGTTATAGGACAGAAACAATGAACATGATGTGAAGATAATGCGCAAACGATATTGTTGTGTAGTCATCGTAATTTTCCACATCGTGAATAGTAGACCTTGTCCCCCGATCGGGGGAAACAGATAAGCTTACCTTTTTGCTCAAAAGAGAGAGCATTTCTCAACATTTTTACTCCCGAAAGAAAGCACTCTGACATTGGCCAATGGACACACATCTACCTATCATCTATCAAACTAGCTAGTCCCAAAGATTCACCAGCAAAGAAGTGGGTGTCTCTTCAATGCAAACAGTGAGAAGTGCGAATTCAAAAGTTGTATCTAACTTTGACGTGGGTCAACCTTCATCTCCATTGAAAAGGTAGGCCAATGTTTGATGCGTGAATTTGGTGCTTCGCCTGGTCTCTTGCAACAATCTTGAACGACGAAGAGACACGTTAGCATGTAGGATCTAGGGTTTTTTATGTGCATGTTATCCAAGTTCTTCTTTCTCGTCATGGGTCCTTTTTAGGTGAGAAATGATCGATCCCATGACCGAAAGTTTGAGATAAAACGCACTTTTGGTTGCGGCACTTGGACCGTCGGATCTTTAGTTCAATTGATGTCAACAAGAGTAATCGTCTTGGAGTATGATACGACCGTACTAGAGAGACAAGAGCCACAAGATTTAGGTACTCATGAGATACTAGAAGTCTTAAAACTAGAAGTCCAACTGACGAAGTTAAAATATACTAGAAGTCTCAAAACCTATCACAAAAGTAGCATTGAATCCTAAAATTTTAAAAAAGTGCATTCAAGTCCTCAAATTTATCATATTGGTGCAATCAAGTCATTTTGTTAACTTTGTCTAATTTAACTAACAGAAAATATTGATGTGATTTTTTTCTATTATTTCTCTCTCCTACATGGCATTAATGCTATTAAAACATGAAGCATAAGACAAAAATGACGTCGTTTTGGTCTAGATCATAGTTTTTTTACCCAAATTTTAGTTATATTAGGTCAAAAAAAAGGATTAAAGGTTTTAAAAAAACACAAAGAAAAGAAGAAAGAACTCAAACCCTCCCTTTGGGGCTCCTCTGCCGCCCCAACATCGTTGAAAATGGCTGACAGGAGTCGGCAGAGCCTTGGGGATGGCCGACGACTCTCACTGACCACATGCAAAGGCTTGTCGACCCTCAACGCCCTTTCCAACGATGGGGCAACAACCCTCCACTCGTGGGTTTTTCTTTGGAAAAAGTACCAAAAAAGTCATAAACCCATTACATCGGTACTAATTCATTCCTAAACTTTTTAATTGGACCAATTTAATCATAAATCTTTTCACATTGGTACCAATTAAGTCCATCCAGCCAATTAAGGTCGGAAATTATTGACATGGACATGGACGTCGACCGTCTTACGTGACACGGTCGGCACTAATGTGGACATTTTTTATAATATTTATATTTTTAAAAATTTGTAATAATTTTTAAATTTTTTTCCTTTCCCTTTTCCTTTTGCTAGTGCCGGTGGCCAGTCGCCGGCCACAAGCCATGGCCGATGAGGGCCAGCCTCACTTGGTGAAGGTCGCCCTCCCAGCCACAAGCGAGGGGGTCGGCCTCTTTGGGCTGCGCTTGGGCAAGGGAGCGAGCTCTGGCGAGGGCTAGCCTCATTGGGCCTCACCCAGGGGAGGGTGAGGCCTGGCGAGCCTCGCCTAGGGGACGATGAGCCTCGCCGTGGCCTAAACAAGGGTCGGTCTCACATCAAGGTGGCCGACCCTCACCCAAGCCAAGCTAGGCGAGGCGCAGCAAGTGAGGGGAGGCCTTGCTAGATCTAGCATGGAGGCCTCACCCTCGCCGGCCATGGGCACCAACAAAAAGAAAAGGGGAAAAAAGGGAAAGGAAAAAAAATTCAAAATATTATTAAAATATTCAAAAATATTCAAAAATATTATTAAAAATGTCTACATCAATGTCAGTCTTACCATGTAAGATAACCGGTGTTCACATTAGCAATTTTCAGCCTAAATTGACTGGATAGACTAAATTGATACCAATATGAAAAGATTTAGGACTAAATTAGTACAATTAAAAAGTTTAAAACTGAATTGGTATCAATGAAACAGGTTTATGACTTTTTTGGTACATTTTCCGCTTTTCTTTCTTTAGTTTGTGTTCTTTTGAAAACTCTTAGCCTTTTTTAATTTTTTTTAATCTAATTTATTGAGATTTAGGTTTAAAGATTAGGATTTGGACCAAAATGACGTCATTTTAGTCTTATGCTTAATGCATTAGCAACATTAATGCCACGTAGGGGATAAAAAAAAAACTACGATGCCATTTTCAGTTAATCAAGTTGGACAGAATTAACGGAATGGTTTAAATACACCAATTTGACAAGTTTTACAACTTGAATGCACTTTTGAAGGTTTTAATACTCAATCATACTTTGGTAACAAATTTTAAGACATCTAGTGCATTTACACATTTTTCTTGTCTAGTTGGAGATTTACTAATTATGCTGTAGGAGTATTCTATGAGGTACTCCAAAAAAAAAAAGGCTATATAGAAAAAGAAAATAGAAGATTCAAATACTAAACTTTCCTCAGAATTGTTGGAAGAACAATAAAGTTTTCCTACATTTGGAGGGATGAATTTACATCTTAAGCTTACTCCCTCTGAACAATTGGTACATCAACCATCAACTAAATGGTCCAGATTCAGCCACATCGTGCTGTTTAACTCGATTGCAAAAATGTCCATACTGGAATTATGACCTAGAATTTGACATAGTATCAGCTTATCAAGGACAATGCGCTTCGAATTGGAAGAGGTAATTAGCTCATTAATCTTCGTAACACACATTATCTTTAGTGTACATGTGTGCTCCAATAAGTGAATGTGTATTAAAAAAAAAGAAAGAAAGAAGATAGCCCGACGTAATCAGTAAAATGCAAAGGTTGACACTGGATTGTAAATGGAGCATTCTGTGCATTAATTAGTTCTTTTATCAATTGCATGCATCACATTCTTATTTTCTTAGGGCCTTGCTTTTGATTTTTTCTTTACCTGAAATGAAAGTTGACGCATGACTGGAGATCTAACTTTTCTTTTGTAGGGTTTAGTGCTCTTCTTCTTTGTAGGGGATCATGAGAGTTGTCTAACTCCATGATTGTTTTCTCTCCCTAGTTGCCTAAAATCTTTTCCTACTCGAGAGGAGCTTTCGATTTCCTCTTGAACTTTAGTGTCCACTTTCAATTTTACTCGAGTATATAACACTAGAACGCTTGGTGAGTTTACTTTGGCGGGATTGCGTTATCTGCAATGAGATTAGACAGATTTCGAATGTTAGGTACTTGATACAAGTTTTAGCAAACATATAGATGGTTTATGAAATTTCACAAAATTGCTATATCTCTCTCTCTCCATTAGTTCGGATATTATAATATCTCTACATAATTTTGCGAAAATTATCCAAAAAGTCATAAATATGATTTTGTCAATTGAGTCATAAATATTTTCACGTTTTGCTAATTGAGTCCATCCGGCCAATTTTAGTTGAAAATCGCTGGTTGTGTCACGTAAGACGGCCAGTGTCCATGACACAGCCAGCAATTTTAAGCTAAAATTGATTGAAGAGACTCAATTGGAAAAACATAAAAAGATTTATAACTCAATTAACAAAATTAAAAGGTTTAGTATTGATTTAACAAAAGTGCAATACGTTTAGAACTTTTTAGACAATTTTCTTGCATAATTTCCATAGAGTTAGAGGACCAAGTTGTGCGGAACTATATTCTAATTAATCATAGAACAACCAACTATAGTTATCAAAATTCTTGCAAACTAAGATTACAAAATACCAATAGCTCTCCGAATCATGTGATGATGAGCCAAATTGACCAACCCATTTCGATTCATCACATTGATGGACTTGACCTATGAAAATTTTATGGATAAAATAAGGATAAATCCTCATATCTTTTAGCAATAAACGGAAGCCACATGCTCTATAAATTAGTGATGCCAAGTCTTCCATTAAGCATATCAAGTCAAACCACCATCATCTTCTTTTTCTTCTCATCACTTTCACGTTTTTTTTACGTAATCCCCTTTGAGAAAAGTGCAATTTTAGCCTCAGTGGCCACCTCCCCAATAAGAGATACACTTAAATATAATAATTTACTTTAATCTACATGTGTTCTCGCTCACTTTCTCTATCTTTAACTTTTCTTGTGGAATGTGGTCTTATTGGATGCATAGAAAGTAAAGGCGCAAGACCAACCATATCCACCCAACGAGAATGTTCTGGATATGCCATACCAAATTGATTAAGGAAATTTACTGATTGATTAAAAATATTAGTGAGTTGAAATGCGCTAACGAAGGTCTACTTACCATCTTATGAAGGAGAAGATGTGTCTTTAATCATATCGACGTATGTGAACTCAACTTTAGAAAATAGAAAGCATCGCAAAACTTGCGAAAAGATGGAAAGATGAACCAGCAAATCAAACGTAAGACATCTTGTTGCGGAAGCCAAGCGATCGAACAATAAATTTGACAGAATAAGAAAATAATCGAACACCAGATTTACGTGGTTCGGTCGTAGTGACCTACGTCCACGGGGAGAGCAGCACGGAATTCCACTATAGATCAAGCGATACAAGGGAGATTACAACCACACTCGAGTCACTCAAACACTCTTGGTATTTTCCAAGCCCCAATTACACCCAATAACTCACGCAGTGTTTAGTCTCACAATTTCTCACGAAATAATCTCTCAATCTCGCAAAGAATTGTACACAAATCTTATCACAAGATTTACGCTTGAACACTAATTCTTCTTGGATATAATTCACGAACGAGAATTCACGGAAACACTCATCGCCAAGCACTCACGAACGTCTTCACGTCAACCGCGGCGCTTCAAGACTTCTTTATCAACAATAGCTCTTCAAGACTTGTTCTTCTTGCGGCCAAGTTCAAGAATATATAAGGATATAAATCCCAAACAACCCAAACTGACTTCTGCAGGAAACCTTATCTTTTATTTCTTCTTATTCTTTCTCTGACATGTTGACAGAGTCAAAGTTTAACATAAAATCCATGTGAACTTTCCAGTTTGAGAACAAAGACTCCAACGTGCATTAGGAAAGTGAATTTCAAATATTTCCCTTTTGCTTGGTTTCGGAGATCCACAAAATATTCAATTTGAAATATTTAGATTTCGCTTCGGGCTTAAACTCGAGACATATTTTAACAATCTCCACCTTGGCTCGACGTTTGAGCCAAATTACAATCACTTTGATAAAATCCGAATTTCGCTACTACTCTCCCACAGCCCCAATGGGCTCAACCGCCACAGACGTCTTTCAAGTCCAAGCCTCGCTTGAACTTCGATATAGCTGTTGACCTCATCAGAACACCAACTTCACATGCACCATTAACTGCTCTACAAGGATTTTCCGACACAATCTCCTTAATCGCAGATAAAGCAAAACCATTATTGCATCCATATCTGTCAGAAGATAGAATATGCACCTTGTTAATATCAGCAGTTACAGCAACTGTTGGCTTAATAAGCTCCACCTCGCTACAAGCACCATCCGTGTCGATTATTTCGCTAGTGCCCGCTACCTTAGGAGTTTCTGGTTGTAACTCCACCTCAAGCTGAACACCGTTCAGATCCATATGAACACTGCTATTAACACTCCTAGTCAGAAGTACTGGAAACTCGTCAAATGTAACTTCTCTGCTGATAATATGTGAATTTAATTCCGGGCACCACAACTTATAGCCCCGTTCACCTTGTGCATAACCTAGGAACATGCACTTTCTTGTCCTTCCATCGAGCTTACCATCACTAACTCGAACATAACATGGACAACCAAATATTCTAAGAACAGAATAATCAGCAACGTTACCTGACCACACTTTTTCGGGAGTCCGACATTCAATCGCAGTCGATGGGGATCTATTCTTCAGGTAGCTCGCCGTACTAAGCGCATCCGCTAGAAATCTTCTAGCCATACCAACACTAGAGAGCATTTTATGGGCCGTCTCTAGTAATATTTTGCTCATCAACTCTGCAACCTGCTGTGGTTCATTGACACTAGTGCGGTGTCTCACTATGCCTTCCTTCATGCAGAATTTGTTTAACAGCTCCAAGCAAAAATCCATACTATTATCAGTCTGCACCTGCTTGATCGTTTTACCAGTCTCCTTTTCGATCAAAGCTTTTAACTGCATGATCCTGACAACAGCATCAAACTTGTGCCTTAGCACAAACACCCACGTCTTCCTCGAGTAGTCATCAACAACTGTTAGCATAAATCTGGCACTCTTCCTCGAAGGAAATCGCGACAACCTGCGAACATCCAAGTGAATTAATTCTGCAATATCCGTGGTTTCTCTGACAACCGTACTAAACTGCACTTTCCACCGTTGATCTAAATCACAGCACATGCATACATTTAGTTCGTTAGCCACATAACCACATAGCAAATTTCTTTCACTTAGAACCTTCAGGCTTTTCTCGCTAATGTGCCCCAAACGCATATGCCACAATTCAGACTCTCGAACCGATGCATTCGACGTCTCCGCAGCGAATTCTGTCACTGTCTCTCCTTGAAGCTCATACAGGCCACTATGCTTGATTCCTTTCATTATCACCAAAGCACCTCGAACAACTTTCAGAACTCCACATTCTGAAGAATACCGACACCCAGCTGAATCTAGGGCACTCAAGGAAATCAGATTTTTCTTCAACTCAGGAACATGCTTCACTCCAGTCAATGTCCACACGATACCATCATGCATTCTGATTCTGACATCACCAACACCAATAACATCGCATTCATAATTGTTCCCCAACTGCACTTTACTATTATCCGTGCACTGATAAGTAGTAAACCAGTTCCTATTTGGTGTAGCATGAAAAGAGCAACCAGAATCCATAATCCATCCGCCAAACGACGAATTATTAGTGACAGACAAGACATAATCAGCATCATCCGAATTACCATCAGCTATAGCTGCAATATCATCCGTAGGATCAATTCTAATACCTTTACCTTTGTCGTTCTTCAGCTTAAGGCAATCCCTTCTAAGATGCCCCCTCTTGCCACAGCTCCAACAGACAATGCCACCATTCCTAGACTGACTTCGTCTATTCGAGTTCATATTACTTCTGCTAGCACGTGTACCAGTTCTTCCTCTATTTTCACCTACTAAAGCAGCAGATACATGTTCGCCAGATTCTCTTCTACGGATGTCTTCGCTCAGAATTAAATCTCGAACACCATCAAACGTCAAACTTGTTGACCCAGAGGAATTACTAACAGCAGTAACAGTAGTATTCCAACTATCAGACAATGAGGATAATAGAATCAAAGCACGTACCTCATCTTCAAAGTTAATATCAACTGAACTCAATTGACTAACGATCACATTGAATTCATTGATATGATCTGCAACTGACGCACCTTCGCTCATCTTCAAATTAAATAGACGTCGCATCAAGTAGACTTTGTTGATCGCAGAGGGTTTCTCGTACATATCCGACAGGGCTTTCATCAAACCCGCAGTGGTGTTCTCATTCACGATATTAAACGCGACGTTACGAGCCAACGTCAGCCGAATAACACCCAAAGCTCGTCTATCCAGCAATTCCCAATCAGCTTGCTTCATCGTCTCTGGCTTCTCCCCAGACAGGGGCACGTGTAGTTTCATCTGATATAGTTGATCCTCAATCTGCATCTTCCAAAAACCAAAATCCTTCCCATCAAATCTGTCGATTCTCACTTTTCCTTCTTCTATCGCCATCGATTCACTTCAACTCAATCAAGCCAAGCTCTGATACCAATTGTTGCGGAAGCCAAGCGATCGAACAATAAATTTGACAGAATAAGAAAATAATCGAACACCAGATTTACGTGGTTCGGTCGTAGTGACCTACGTCCACGGGGAGAGCAGCACGGAATTCCACTATAGATCAAGCGATACAAGGGAGATTACAACCACACTCGAGTCACTCAAACACTCTTGGTATTTTCCAAGCCCCAATTACACCCAATAACTCACGCAGTGTTTAGTCTCACAATTTCTCACGAAATAATCTCTCAATCTCGCAAAGAATTGTACACAAATCTTATCACAAGATTTACGCTTGAACACTAATTCTTCTTGGATATAATTCACGAACGAGAATTCACGGAAACACTCATCGCCAAGCACTCACGAACGTCTTCACGTCAACCGCGGCGCTTCAAGACTTCTTTATCAACAATAGCTCTTCAAGACTTGTTCTTCTTGCGGCCAAGTTCAAGAATATATAAGGATATAAATCCCAAACAACCCAAACTGACTTCTGCAGGAAACCTTATCTTTTATTTCTTCTTATTCTTTCTCTGACATGTTGACAGAGTCAAAGTTTAACATAAAATCCATGTGAACTTTCCAGTTTGAGAACAAAGACTCCAACGTGCATTAGGAAAGTGAATTTCAAATATTTCCCTTTTGCTTGGTTTCGGAGATCCACAAAATATTCAATTCGAAATATTTAGATTTCGCTTCGGGCTTAAACTCGAGACATATTTTAACACATCTTGCATGTTTGAAACTTAGACTAACACTTTTCCTTTCAAAACTATGGAAAATTAATAAGATATCTCAGCTTCTTCACATCTTCTTAAAGCAAGTTGACTAAGGAATTCGAATGCGAATGGAACAGTCAATGTATAACATGTGACGCTAAAAGCTTGTCCAAGCTTCGCCGGTCATGTTAGGATGACATGCGCATTGGATTAGGTCTATCTCATTTTGCCTTTAACTTTACGAACATTGTCAATGATACTTATCATGTCACACATTTCCACAGTTAATTTGCTTTATTTAAATAATAAGCATGGGAAGGCAAGCCAAAAAGAAAAGGGTAGAGCCTGGAGCATCTCTAAACCCTAATATAACAAGACATAAGAATATTCCAAATGTTTGAGTTACTAACATAGTTATGTTAGGGATAATTACAAAGTCAACAAGATGTTTACACTCGCATATCAATTAACATCCACACTTTCGAAACCTATAACTAGTATCCCGAGTCTTTGCCACTCCATATCAATTTACGCCATGCCATTCCCACTTACTTACGAATTTGCCATTTTTTTCTTCACAAATTGCCCCTACCCAACAGTAGGGGTGTAAAAAAAACCCAAACCGACCTGGCCCGACCTGACCTGACCCGGCCCGACCCGAAATTTTAGGGTATTTTGGGGTCAGGTCTTATTTTCTCTGGATATGAATTTTAGATGTGGGTATTTATTAAGATTAGGCCGGGCCTTTTTGACCTGTCACCACTTCCCCCCCTCCACCCCCCCTCTCCCCTTCGCTTCTTCTCTCTCGACCGTGAACTTCTGTCTCCCCCCTTCCAGTTCAGCCATGGTCTTCCTCACCTCCCACGTCCCCCTGACCAAGGAAAGCTTTCGATCCTCCCTCTTCGATTCAGACCGTTTCCCCCCAGCTCGATCGATCCCCCCTTCACCGTCGATCTCCGCAAGTCACCGACGATGGAGGAGCCGAGGGAGCGCCCGGGGAGAAACCCTAGATCTCTTCTTCTTTTGCTACTTCTCCTCGGCGCTTTTTTTCGAGATCCCTTTCCGCAGGGCCGATGGGGGGCGGTCACTGATGGCGGATCAGGAGGAGGAGGACCTGAAGATGGCGTTGCGCCTCAGCACGAACACTTGCCACCGAAGCCCAAGCAGAGCAAGCCCAGGGACGCTGCCGCCGCTGGGGGCTCGTCGCCGGAGGATAGCCGCCTGATGCAGAGGGAGCTCATGGCCGCCGCGACCAAGAAGAGGATGCTGGCCGCGAGGAGCGCTGGAGCGGAGTAGCCTCCGTCACCTGCTCCATCTCCGTCACAGTACCCGTCGCTGGTGTCGACGACGCCGAATAACGAAAAGTCTAAGCTTGTCCCGAAGCGCATCGGTTGTTCTCGATGGTTTTCGAGGGCGAAGAAGCACATCAGTTGATCTTCTTCGTCGACCCCCAATTCGTCCTAGACTCCATGAGACCCTAAACTCGACCCGGACCGACCCGACCTAACCCTATTCTTGGAGTATATACTGAATAGGGTCTTGGGTTGGGTCGGGTCGGGTCGCGCGTGACCCTGTATATTTCGAGTCGGGTCGGACATTATGAAAACCGACCCATTGACACCCCTACCCAACAGACATCCCACAAACCCTACCCTAAACTTCTCTCTCCTCCACCATCTCTCTCCTACCCAATCACCAACTAGCCACCCACCCACCATGCCCACTCGCCGTCTCGACTGCTACCGACCTTGGACCTGAGGCCGGCGACGATTGCTACCTCAGATGTAGTCTGTATCGACGTCGGGCAATCCAATCAAGACCAGATTGAGGTCTATCTATGACGAAGCTCGCGAGATTAATTTGAGCTTTTTCACATAGAACATTGAGCTTGCCGAGGCTGCGGCTAGCACGATCTCAAGCTCCAATTGCCGCGAGTCGCGAACTCTATGAAAGACGGGAGGGGCGGCCGTTCATGGGTGTCAATCGCTGAAGATTACGACAGCAAGTTACTGGAGGAGAGAGATGGGTGTAGGGTTTGAGGGTAAATGGATCTTTCGATTTCTCCAAAATGCAAATTGTAGGTTTATAAAAAGTGGAAATAGTGTTTAACTTGTGAGTGCAAATCTCAGCTAGCTTCTTGCAATTTTCCATTCGAAGTCATGCCTGATGAAGGTAATGCAATACATTAGATAACTCCTTGTACATCAAAGCACTCGATTCTAGCATATGACATGGACATCCCCACCGTCATACTGTTTGGCACTCAATACAGAAAGCAAGATGGCATAATTATCCCGATCAATAGGCGGACTGGGCTCGATATCAAACCAGCCTATAAAAATCAATTTTTCTTCGTCAAGGTCGAGCCTGGGCTGATCTAACTAGGTCTAAATGCGTGAGCCCAGGCCCAAGAGGAAATACTCCCACGGAGGCTCGCGATGGAGGCTCGCGTAAAATGTGCTTCGAGCCTAGACGGGCTCGGCGGCCAGCTAAACCCATGATCAGATCTAACATTAGCTTAAAAAGCAAAGCATAATAACATTCAAAGACAATAATCCTCTCAAAAGCCTTAATTGTATTCTATCGATTAATCACAACTTCAAAAACTTGCTGATTAAATCGTCCATTCTCACTAACCAAAGAACAAATCCTGGTCCGTAGAAAAGCAAACTTCTCTCCATGATCATGAGTCACCAGCTCCAACCCCTCCTCCGCCTTCAAACTAGTTCTATCGAGAATTTCAATTTCAAAGCAACTTATACCGATCTATAATTTTAGATAGGTACAATAAAATATGCATGATATCGAAATGTCTCGCACTTAAATCTTGAAACCGCTCATTTAGATCCTCCTTTAAAATCTATTTCCACACTCTCTTAGGTTTGACGTTCAAACTCTAAGAGCATAATTATGTTGTCACTGCATTAATTAATTTGTCATCTACTCCATTGGAATTGCCAAATTACAACATCTTGGGTCGAGAGACACAACAATAGCCCGAAAGCCCACAAAACTAGTCCACTAGACTAGTTTTCCAATTGGACATTGGAAATCCTTAATCACGGATTGTTTAATTGAACCAAATTTCCATGAGCCATAACTAAACATCCGGCTTAACTTGATCGTGATTTTGATTTAGCTTATGTATGAAATTTTTTTTTCGGGGTGGCTTCAACTATCGATTGTTTGATTTTTATACATTTTGCGGCGCTCACACTTGGAATTTTGTTTAAAATTGAGCGCTTAAAACATTGAAAAATATTCAAAAATAGACATGTAATATCATACATAAATTTTCTTAATTTTTCAAAACTCAAAAATGACTTACTTTTTCTTTTCAACTTTTGTTTTGGAAATTCCTCCAAACTGTAATGCCACCAACTTCGCGTATGCCCTTTGCCTCTCCTCTTCTTCTGGTCCTTTCCCTTGGTGTTCCGAAGAAAGATTACTCATTCAACTATTTCGTTGGCATTAATAGACAAAGGTGCAACCAAGGGGAAATAAAACCTCAACTATGATTTTTCTTTCACTACTTTTTGGATTTGATTATCTTTCATTATGTATAATATAATTTGATATTTCAAAGTATCATATGTAGTTCGGGCATTTACTCTCTCAAATGCGATATGCAGATCACTTTAATATAACAATTGGTTTTAGTCTATAATGACCATAATCAGGAGAGATCCATCAGCACCCTAATCAGCTTTGTGCACAGTCCTCTATAAAAGAAATCACCACATATTCTTGAATTCCTAGCACAAATACATGCAATTCCCGCGATCAGCACGATGGTTGGATTGAAATGGACAAAATTATCACCCTTGAACTCTAAAATGGCTATAAACATGTCATCTTTACGTGCTTATTTACTTCCATTGTGCCAATTTTGACATAATTATTATTTTTTCGTATTTGATGAACAGTGAACTCAACATTTTGGCCTCTTTCGAAAAAAGAAAAGTTGCTTTCTTGCTAAAATCTAAAATATTGTGCATATCTAAAAAATTAATGAAAAAAATATATGTGTTAACATTTGAATATTGTGAAAATTTCGTGTACTTTGAATTAAAAAAAAAAAGGTCAAAGTGAGTCTGTCGCGAAATTTAAATAAAGTAAAATGTAAAAATTCAAGATGATGAGGTGGATCACTGTCAAACCACTTCCTTATTCATGAGAAAATATTCGGCGGTTAGAAAGCGCCATGTCAATAATATATTGACATGTCTCAACTGAGGTGGAATAAAAATAAAAAATCTGATTTTTCTTTCTTCCTCCATCTCTGCTGATTGTCGTCCATGGCTGTCGGCATTGCATTCAAGCATCTTTTTTACCGGCTTTTCGGATTTGGCTATCTATGGTCACCAGTGCCAAACGAACCGGTGTCACTCACAGCCATGGCTCTAGATGTATAAGTTAGGCCGGGCCAAATCGGGAAGCACCGGCCCTAGGCGAGCAAGGACGATGGAGGATGCTCAGCTTGAGCGCAGCAGTGTCGGCTTGGACTCCGTTACTCACGGTCCTTAGGTCCGGAGTCATGGCGACCAAAGTAGGACTTTGTTGCTTGCAATCGTTACGGTGGAGACTAGATTTGGACTTCGTCGCTCGCCTTTGTTGCTCGCAGTTATAGTCACGACGACCAGATCTGGACCTTGCTGCTCGCTCGTTGCCATTGATGGTAGGGCAAACTCCAGTCACGGATCGTTGTAATGCCATTGTCGTTGCAGTCAGTGGATGGACAAGCAAAGCTTGCGACCATGGTTGAGCGTCAAGGCCAGATTCGGATGAGTAATGAGTCGACCGCAAGCTATGAAGGAGGGTTAGCTTGGGTCGACCGTAAGCAATACCGGAAGGGGTGGAGATGGAGGCTGGACGAGTGGTGGTCTGTCATGGAGGAGGAAGCGTCAGCAGCCATGAACAACAAACAGATTCATGAAGGAAAGTGGGTGCTGGAGGAAGATAGAAAAACAAAAATTTTGTCTTTTGTTTCGCCTCAGCCGACACATGTCAATCTATTATTGAAATGAGTGAAAAATATGCACCACATCGGTGATTGACACGACGCTTTGCAACTACTTAATATTTTCTTCCTTATTCACATTGGAGTATGCGAAAATCAAGTGGTCTCCGTGATCGACAATATGAAATTGAGAGGGACTTTTCTTTCGGTCGAAATTGAGGGAGAATTCAATTTACGCTTTTTTTCATGATAGGACCCAATAGGAAGTGAAAAGGAAACAAATTAGACGGGAAAATTACACAATAACTCCTCGAGCTTTGGGGGTAATACAGGTTTATCTTTAAACTTTCATCTCTGACACATTACCCCGTGGACTTTCATTTTGTTACGGTGATTAACCCTCCGTAATATGTTCCATTTGTTTGTGCAATACATGTGAGCGCGAAGGGGTAGAAGCGTACGTTCATCTCTCTCTCTTTTTTTAAGGAAATCTCTTTCTTATCCTAGATTTCTATAAAAATGAAAGAATGAGGCAAATAAAAAAAAATATTAATTGCAATATTAATATTAGAAAAGTATATATAAATGTTTATAGAAAAATATAAAAATTTAAAATTCCGATGTATTTATTGAAAGAGCTAATAAGAGATTTTCAAGAAAATGAAACGATTAAGTAAAGTGGCGAAAGGTCTCAATAACAAGAATGTCGAATTACAAAAAATGGATACTTATTATATGATTTTAAACTGTTAATTGATGCAAAAATGGTTGATTGATAAAAAGCATTTCAAAATATCATCTTAGATTTCAATTAATCATTTCTTTCAAAAGAAGGACACCAAAAATGCCAAAAGTTATGTACAGCGCTCACTTTAGTGCCAAAAGTTTTCGCCCAATCACTTTAGTACCAAATCGGAAAAAGAAATGATCACTTAAATACTAACAGCAAGAAATTCCAGCCAAAATTAATACTTGACTTTTATAATTAAAAAAAATGACATGGCATATTTTTTAAAGCGCGGTCAATGTGGATGTGAAAAAGAATGTCATTTTTCCATCCAACGTGCCTCCAACAAATGAAACAACGTCAAATAGCCTCTGGCCAAAACGATGTTGCAGAAGGTGGATGAAAATGAGGGCGTCGACTTCCCATTTTTGCATAAAAACCAACTACTCTCCTTGTTCAGACCGTCACTTGCTCGCTAGCCTGTTGACGCTCGCCTGCTGTTGCTGGCTCGCCGTCGCCCACTCGCCATCGCTCGCCTACCGCCATAACTTTCACTCACTTGGGTTTGTCATTTTCTCTCCCTTAAGTCTTCGACGGCAAAATTAAGGCACGAGAGGGCAAAATTAGGGCTCGGGTTAAAGGGAAAAACGGTTATTGGTACTAGAGAAGGAATTACAACACAATGAAGTTGTGATTGTGCTAGGAATTTTGAGGGAAAATTGAAACAAGTGCTCAAATTGGCCAGTTAGGGTTTTCAAATTGAGGTTGTCTTTCAATTTAGAGATTTAGAGTTCTTATTTGCGGCCGAACAATGTTGTTTTTATTGTTGACATGCTAACTGGATCTCTAAAAAAAAGGTCACATTGGATTTCCAGCCAACCAAATTGAAATTGGCACTTAAGTGATCATTTTTAGAAAAACTTGACATTTAAGTGATCCGAAAGACACTTTTGACACCAAGGTGTGCTCCTTACATAACTTTTGACACTTGTAGTGTCATTCTTCCCATTTCTATAAGTTGAGTTTATAAAATATTTTTACTGTATAATCATTTTTCTCAATAATAAGCCCTTTAGTGAGCAATAAATTTTAGTCATTTGACACATTTTTGTCTTTTGACATTTTTCTTTTTTATTCAATTTCTCAAAATGTTTTATTTGGTTCCGTCAAATGATTATATTTATCAAATTCTGATATATTCTTATTATTAGTGTTGTAATTAATTTAGTTTTCTCTCATGCTCTATGTCATTTCATTTTTTACAACAATTAGGAGCAAAAGAAAGTTTCCTATAACCATGCTCACACAAAAAAAAATGGGATAAAGACATACTTTTATTCCTTAAAAGGGAGGTGTCAGGCACGTGCCAACGGAAAAAATAAAGAAAAATTAGAAATAAAAAATTGGGAGGATTTTGTGTAGGTTTTTTAGAGGTGATCAGTTTCGGGATGGGCGGTTCTCACTCTAGAAGTAGGAACCCCTCGTTAAAGACCGGTTCTGAAAAATTATAATTAGAAACCGCCCATTGATTCCACATCTAGAATCGGAAACTGAATCGGTCCCCATGAGAACTGCCGGTTTTGGGCCGTGCGGTCCGGTGTTGAGCGGTTCCCTGTTTTTTCATTTTTCCCACATTAAAACTCAGAAGGTGAGCGTACTACTTGCGGAACCGAGAACACATTAAATATGACATATCTCAAACCGACCAAAACCTAATAAAAGTCCAAACAAACACATAGGGACCACCCTCATTCAACATTAGCAACCAACCAACCACACATCCCCTTCTCTCCATCATCATCATCATCATCATCATCGCCCAAGACCACCGCAAAGCTAACAGCAAATTTTCATGGGCGATGATGAGCAGCAAGAAGGTGGTCCCAAGAACCTCAAGAACTACTGGGGCAACACCCCCGAGGAAGAAGACGACTACTTCCGGCAGCAGGGCGTCCGTGGCACCACGTCCTTCCACACCTCGCCGCGGGGCCTCACCCTCTTCGCCCGGTCGTGGCAGCCCCTGTCCGCCCCGCCCCGCGGCGTCGTCCTGATGGTCCACGGCTATGGCAACGACGTCACCTGGACCTTCCAGATGACCCCAATCTTCCTCGCCCAGCATGGCTTCGCCTGCTTCGCCTTCGACCTCGAGGGCCACGGCCGGTCCCAGGGCCTCCAGGCCTTCGTGCCCAACGTCGACCTCGTCGTCGACGACGCCATCTCCTACTTCGACTCCATCAAGAACGACCCTAGGTTCCAGGGATTACCTCGGTTCTTGTACGGGGAGTCGATGGGGGGCGCGATCTGCCTGCTGATCCATTTCCGGGACCCTGTGGGGTACCAGGGCGCCGTCCTGGTCGCGCCCATGTGCAAGATCTCGGACAAGGTGAGGCCCGTCTGGCCGATCCCTCAGGTCCTCTCGCTGGTCGCCAGGGTCATGCCCACCCTGCCCATCGTGCCGACCGCCGACATCATGAAGAAGTCAGTCAAGGTCGAGGCCAAGAAGGCGATCGCGGAGATGAACCCGACGAGGTACCGGGGGAAGCCAAGGCTCGGGACTGTGCTCGACCTCCTGAGGGTCACCGACTATCTGAACCGGAGGCTGGGCGACGTGAAGATCCCGTTCATCGTGCTGCACGGGAGCGAGGACGCGGTGACCGACCCGGACGTGAGCCGGGCGCTGTACCAGGAGGCCCAGAGCGAAGACAAGGCGATCAGAATCTACGAGGGGATGATGCATTCACTGCTGTTCGGCGAGACGGAGGAGAACATTGAGGTCGTGCGCAGGGACATCCTGTCTTGGTTGGAGGAAAGATGCGAGCCAAGATTAGAGAATTGATTGTTCATGTTGTTGCAAAACGAAGCATTTGACCATTTGCCTTGATTGGAGAATTCTCATAACTTTGTAATTTTCAATTTCCCAATTTGATTGAAGGGACAATACAATGCCTTCGTGATATTCATAAGACGAGCGTGGTTTTCAAGCACAAGCACAGAACGCAGTTTGGTAGGTAAATATCCTCTTCCACCCTATGCTTTGGTATGGAGTCGATTGTTCTCTTTTTTCCCCCGATATTGTGCGGTCCTGTTGAATCTGTTGAGCATTTGGCGGCGCTCTAGCAAATATTATTCAATTTAGATCTGAGGCAGTTGATGGACATTATTCAATTTAGTCGATGATGATAACAGTGGTCGAGGATCGTCGACTCGGTTTGATTTTTACCGAGCAACTCTCGTACAGGTACAAGATAAGATCAGAATAATCAGAACTTGCAAGGCAGGACATAATTATCAAATTCACTGACCTCAAGTTTATGATCTCAGTATACAAATAAGTGATGGAGGTAAGCACAGAAAGAGAGAGGAAGAACAAAACCCTATATCATTTACAAATTTCGGAGGAAAAAATTTTTGCATCTTTACTGTTAGCTGTTGCTATCTGTCGCTGTACAATAACAAATGAGGAATGGTGAAGCAGAAAGTTTGATCATTCTCCTGTCAATATTGCTTCTGTTCAAATCGCTCGTATAAGGCTGCCGCTGCTACCAAGAACAAACTACCAGGCAGCACTAGGGTTAGTAAAGGATGTCTCACGATCCGCAAAATTAGATTTCCGAATCACACCATAAACAAGTAGTTCAAGTCCTCCACTGTTAGGCGGGTTTGACGACCCGCTTTCTCATCCTCGCCGAATGCAGATGCGACCATTAGCCTCTTCTTTTGCTGATGACATAAAAAAGAAAAAACATTTACCAGACTTTATTTTGTAAAAGAAACCCACACCCAATGAGTGATGGATGAGAAGCACATTAATCTACTGCTACCCATGCAGTAAATTCTCTAACATAGCAAAACGATATTGCTAGTTATGATGAAAGTACCCATAAATGTCAACTGATGATATCCTAACTGCGCCGACTAATGATGTATTATTTAATTGAAACCTTTTGTTTTAGAACATCTCTAATTTATATTTGGTGAGATACGCTCTTCCAATGACCAAATTAACTCAGTTCACTATGAAAAGGCTCCACAGAATAGATTTCCATTTGCTTTTTTTCAGTGACCAAAATGCAAGTGTGACCAAAGTTATTTCGGTTAAATTTAAACAGAAAAGCATTCATGACACAGGCAAGCTCACTTGGGCAAAAAAAAAAAAAAAAAAAAAAGAGAAACTGGGGGCTTGTTTATGTTCAATGTTTCTACAAGAACATGCACATTGGTGAGGAGAGCTTAACATTTATATGATGCCGCCACCTGATCATATCACATAACCAACTGACCACTTTTATCCACCTCCACATCACTCAACTTTTCATTAAATTCACGAAATATAAATGCCTGCCTAATAAACCCAGAAATTTCATGGACATGACAAGCAACAATAAAAGCTAAGGGTGCTATCTGACCTGTAGATCCAAGATGCGATCTTCAACTGTATCTTTGACAGTTAGTCGCAAAACTGTAACAGGACGAGTCTGCCCAATACGATGTGCTCTATCAACAGCCTGGTCCTCTGTCGTAGGATTCCACCAAAGATCCAGCAAGAGAACATGGCAGGCTGAGACCATATTAAGTCCTAGACTTGCAGCTTTCAAGGACATAATCATAACAGAAACCTACAAGTTTAAGAGGAAAACAGATAATATGAGAAAAGATTTCCAGACAGTACAGAGTGAATGTGTTGTGCGAGTATATTAAAAAATTAAAGGGATAAGTGCACCGGAAGCCCTAAAATTGTCACAAAAGTGCAATTGAGTCCTAAAACTTGTCAAGTTGATGCAATCAAGTCCTAAAACGTTAACATTTTCCTTATGTCAATTTGGATGGAGTTAATAGAATGACTTGATTGCACGTTTTAGGACTTAATTGCACTTTTTTGAAAATTATCGAACTCAATTACACCTTAGTGACTCCTTACCAAAAAAAAAAATTACACCTTAATGACAAATTTTAGAGACTTGATTGCACTTTTTTAAATTCCTTTGTGATAAGTTTAGGACTTCTAGTACACTTATCCCAAAAATAAACGTGTAAAGCAGCACGTCCACACCTCAGGCAGAGTGTTAAAGTCCTTCACAGCCTTGTCTCTTGCAAGAACCGACATAGTACCATCAAGTCTTCTATATTGAATAGATGAATCTTTCAGGCGACCTTCTAATAAATCCAACATTCTTGTCCACTGTGAAAATACTATTGCTTTCTCTGGAGCTGGCTTATTTGAAAGACCCGGGCCTTTTTCCACACAGAAATTTCCTTGAGAATGATTATCTTTGGGAATGTTCCTAGGAGGGGATGACCCGTCAGAGCAACTGCTACCCAAATGAGAAGAATTCTCTTCATCACTATTTCTTGATGTACCGTCCTGCATCTTGGACAGCGATTGCAGGACCTCCAGAGCAG
The DNA here is from genome assembly GCA_031216285.1 of Syzygium syzygioides. Classification (NCBI taxonomy): domain Eukaryota; kingdom Viridiplantae; phylum Streptophyta; class Magnoliopsida; order Myrtales; family Myrtaceae; genus Syzygium; species Syzygium syzygioides. The sequence goes on along the minus strand of CM062245.1, from coordinate 7,804,490 downwards.
CCCTGATCTTGGAGGAATCATACATATGACCCAGGGAACGAGGGTCAGCCGTCTCTATTAGTTCGGACCCCAAATTACTAAGTGGACTGTTCTGTGCACAATAATCAGCGATGGAACTCTTCAGGGAAGCTCTGGAAAACACTAGAGACTTACTGAGTCTCTCTTTGCACTTTGTGGCGGGGCAATGTCCATCATCACCAGTAAGGTGTTCACAAAGGCACTGGTTGCAAAATACATGACCACATAACGAAACAACAGCTTCTTCAGGTGGATCCTACAATTAAGGATTAACTCAACCATTTGAATCTGAACGTGCTTGACCATAAACCAAACTTGAAGCAAACAGTTCTCTTATTAAGATGTCTAGTCCACAAACAAATGACCTCAGATAACATGAAATTAAGACCAATCATTCTTGTCTGTTCCATGATAACGTTATCCTTGACATTATAAAAAACATGTAACTTGACTAGTTAACCGCAAGCCCCCACCAAGGAATTAGGGAGGCCCGTAACTACTAATTTATGAAAAACAATCTTTTCCATTTAAATGACCCCTATTCAATTCAAAATGTTGCTGCAGCAGCAGCCTCTTAAAGCTAACTATAGTTGCCTCGCCTTCACAATGACTTAATGAAAGACAGCACAATCAAGGTGTTTAATTCAAGCATTTATATCGATAAACAGTCAAAACTCCCAACATCTTATGATGTGATTCATTTCCTAAACCTAGCAGTCCTATTTCAGAGGACCCAGGGGACCATAAAAAAATTAAATGTCATTAACCGTGCACCAGGTATATACAAAGATCCACACGCACACGCACATGCATGCACGCATAAAGACAGATATATAACTCACATTGCAGATGCTGCAAATTGCTAAAGAAGCTTCCAAACAATTCAGAAGAAATACTAGTTTCTCCTGAGGAAGTTCCTTTGCCTTCCCAAGTGAGGTCTGCCACAGAGAACCCGAGTCATATCCCCTCACAAGCAGGGGATGATCACAAGCCTGTCGAAGGCGCAAAAGCATCAAAAGAATGTTCACATAGTTTTCTCTGACAGTCCCAGCAGCTGCATATTCCTGGTAGATGAACATATATCAATGTTAGTAACGTAATTGGGAAAACAAGCAGAAGATGCATAATATTAGAATTGCACATGACTGTCATCTTTCAACATGTTAAGCTCCAGAATGAAGAAAAGTAACTTCTTAGCACATACTTGAAATTGAGCACGAGAATCGGCCTCTAATCTTGAGTAAAAATCTCGCTCCTCCTTCGAAAATTCCACCTTTTTCAGTTCCACTGACTTTGGTGGTAAGTTTATGATAGGTTCACCATCAAGAAGTGTGCCTAAAACAGAGTCAATTTTTACATGATTAATTGGTAATTATACCTACACATTGTAAGGAGTTGATAGATAACGACCACCGTAAATATAAATTTAATCTCGGCCTCTCGGGCAACCAAAAAACAGAGATGCAATAAGCACATCATGTAACATGGGAAAAGGAAATTAGCAAGTTCTATTGAAATAGAAACATAGAAATATTGAATAATTTTATAACAATTGCAACTCGACATGGACAATCCTTGTATTCAAGGAAGCTTTGACCTACTTATGTCAAGGGGAAGAAAAAATAGCAAAGGTGACAATGAGAAGGAACCCACAAAAAAAACATTTAGCTAAGTGAGCCACCACCTAAAGCCTTGCAACAAAGAATGTGGACAAATCAAAGACAGTGATGCCAGTGACAAGATAACTAGTGAGCCTAAAACAAAAACACTGAAGAATAAATATGACACGATACATAACATCGCGGAGTCCTATATAAGCAAAAAGATAAAAGGTTTTGACATCATTACTATAAAACCAACTTAACCACCCCAAAGACAAAAAAAAAACATTAAGTTAAACATGTAAAATAGAACATATGAACAGGAAAAAGCACAATGTAGAATCCAAAGCAAGATTTATTTCAAGCAAAAGCAAGAAATGCACACACATCTTGATACTAAGCAGCAAACCTTTAGTGCGCCGGAGCATTATTGTTTTTAAGATTGCTTGCAGCTTTTTGTATCCCTTAGATGGACTCCTCTGGATTGGGCCTTTTATATTGGAAATGAATGTTTTGTAGACAGCATACGGGTCAAATCTGAGAAATCGGAAATAGCTATACAAATCATCAATTGCATTCTGAATAGGAGTTCCTGACAAGCACCACCGGCGTTTAGCGCGAAGACCCCAACAAGCCCTAGCTACTTGAGTTCTGTAATTCTTAATACTCTGAGCCTCATCCAAGACGACGCGGAACCATCCTACCTTTGCAAGAGGACCAGCAATAGACTCAAGCAATTCATTCTCCATCTTTCCATTCTTTGATCTTTTCTTATCTCGATTAAAAGCATCTTTCCTCCTCTTGCCGGATAAAAGTCCAGCAGGAGGAAGATCCTGATCCACTGGTCTTCCTTTCTCATCATCATCTTTATCAACTAGAGGCTGCTTAGGAACCTCCATGCTGACAATTGAATATGTTGTGAGGACAACATCATACTTGGCCAGATCAAGAGGATCCTTCGTCCGATTACCCCCATGGTACACTAGGACAGAAAGGCTAGCTGCACTTGTTACTTTGTTACGCAACTCCTCAGCCCACTGTCTCAGAACACTGGTGGGACAAACCACAAGAGTTCCAGCAGCTGGCCTCCCTCTTCCTCGTGCCAAAGGGCTCCCACTTGGTGGAGCTTGAAATTTCTCTCCGCCAAGCTTCGCATTGTTCAATTTAGGAGCCCCATCGACATTTTCATCCTCATCCAAATCAAAAGTTTGTAACTCCAACTTTGGATTCTCTTGACATTGTTTGAAGGATGGAGGTCTTTCCTTAAGTATAAGAGCAATAGTCGATATTGTCTTCCCTAGTCCCTGCACAAGGATATAAAAGTCATTGAGATAGTCACCATAAGTAGTCTTAGGAAATGGACAGGAGATAGATTAAGACCTGATCATCAGCAAGAATTCCCCCGCAGCAATTTATGGCAGTTTCCTTTTTCAACATCCATGACAAGGCAATTTTCTGCATGAGCATATGAGAAAATACTAAGTAATCTGCAATTCACAAACTACTTGCCAATGAACAAATAATCAAAAACCCAAATGGGAAAAGTTCTATATTTGTTAGAGGAGATTCTTTAGACAGTCACATAAAAACAACAATTTATGTGTAGGAAGAGCAGTGAATGACAAAGCCAATACACATGAAGGATCAGCAATTATTGCCTTCTCCAATAAAATACAATATCAAAATGGCAGTACTTCTTTTACAACACAGTAGTACATGACACTGGACTTGATCGAAGGACCGTTGCCAGATATTTTCCTTCTATAACAATTGTTTCTGTTCCAAGGTCTTCATAACAGTCATGGAGTCATGAGAATGACTGCTACGTCTCTTGCTATTTAAGACTGCATTATTCTCAGCAGTAAAGCACTCCAAGATTATCTACTTTGGGTTGACAAGTGATATTTACCATAATCATCAATCGGAATATTGGATGAAGATTTTGGTCCTACAGCATGAAACCATCTGCTAAGTCCAATTCTAAATCATGCTTCTAGCCTGGTATTTGCCATGATCATCAATCAGAAGATTGGATGATGATTTTGGTCCTACAGCATGAAACCATCAGCTAAGTCCAATCCTAAATCATGCTTCTAGTCTTATCTGGTGCTAATATCCACGTAAAGTGCAACCCCAACCAGAAAATAAGATTAACAGCCCTCAAGTGCTCTTCAAAGTAGAGCAAGCAAAAGCCCATCACAATTCTAAATCATGTCCATCACTCGTTAATGTTACGATGCCCACTGCACAAATATCATAACATATATTTAAACATATCGATATCAATGAAACGACACATCAAAAGAGCTTAAAGAAAGGGGGATCTCCAACCTGATGCCTCAAAAGAGGAACTGCCAGAGCACCGTCAGGTGGAGTTTCTTCTGACTTTGGCTGTGAGAGATCCTGCAAAACATGGCAAACAATAGTCTCATGTAAAGAGACCAGGTGGAAGCAAAAGCCAACTAATCCTTTCATTCACTTAAATAACATCCACCCCCAGAGTTTATTAGCTTTCTGCTAGTGGCATGTTGGAACAACATTGAGCAAGCAAATAGTGTACAACTGTAGCAAGGCTAGTTATCATGTCACTTTAATGAGTAAGAGATCAGAAAATCACATGCACAGCACATCAAGTGCAAGTCAGCCCATGTATGCAATTTCCAAGCATCTAATGCAAGCTTCAAGTGCAGTACAAAGAATCAATTAATTATGATTTTGTTTTATACTTTCGAAAAAAAAAACAGAGCAGTTCAGAGAATCAAGAGTACGAAGAATGGCCTATAAAAGTACATCCATCCATTAGAAGCCAAAAGAAAGGATAAACACATACATCTCTCTACAAATTGCCAAGGAATATTCATCTATTCAAAGGGCACGGGGCTACTGTTCCCACAAACAGTACCCCCGTACGATCCTGGTGCCTAATTGACAACATCTCACAAAGCGATCCAACGGCCACACGACTTCCCTCTCCCCATCATCTGTTTGTCTGCACAACCGTGCCACCCTTCGCCACCTACAGCAATGGCATTGCCAGCCATTGCACAAAGACCACCCCCATAGTCGGTCGTCGTTGTCTCCTTCCACAACCACCATCACCAACTGCTTTCCACCGCCCCCTCCTCACAGATCTCCTTCGCTGACAACTCTGCTCTCAGTCGACACTGTTGCCTTCGGCTTCCACTTGCACAGCCAAGTCTCATCCTCGCCATCATCAAGCCGAAGGTTGATTGCTGTGCTCAAGCCTTAGATCTCAGTTCTGAGGTCGAGTGAGCCCTAGGTCTGAGGTCAAAAGGGCTCAACCACTGGCAGGTATGTTGCCACGGTGGGGAGGCAAGGAAAGAGAGAGATGGCAGTTGGACGAGAGCTGCTGGGTGGCATCGTCAAGATCGGAAGGGAGGTGTTGGGCCGTCAGCGACATGGTGGGGCTCAGCAGCAAGCGGGCTGCGCCAGGAAGGTGAGGCAAGGCAAGCAACGGCAAGCAGCAAAGGAGACGCGTGGCCCGGTGGGTGGTAGCGACGGGGGGAGAAATTGCATACTAAGGTCTTGCTTGCAGGTGCGTTATATGGTTCTCAAGTCATAGAAATGTTTTTCAAAAAAGGAATTCCAACGGCTGAGAAAAGAAAGGGACATGTGTCCGTCATCAGAGAGAGGTGACACTACCCAGGTACAGTTAAACTCCGCATCCTCTTCAAAGGCTATTCTAATTGTCTACTCCTAATCCACTATAAAGGGACACAATATCAGGGGAAGTATACTGTTTTTGCAGACTGGTTAACTGGGTCAACAAATTTGACCAGTATAGCCAGATCATGAAGTAAGGTGATATAGTACTGCAGAGTAATCATCCTCCCCCACTGAAGCAGCTAATGTAGTCTGATTTTGAAAAGTGAACCAAACCCTATGAAATCTTATGTCTGCATCGAAATTGTGTAATCCAAGCACCAGATAAGATGTACTTTTACTAGTTCTTTCATGCTCCTCACTAAGGAAAAACCAGTTAACCATTCTCCAGTCATCTACATAAAAATGTGTCCGAAGTTACGACCCATATGGGGGACCTTTGCTTCTATAGTGCATTGCATCCAGTTCTCCAGGCCCATCTTCCCAAACTTGCTTTTTATAGTATCACCCAAATGAAAAGTTCTCAAGTTCTACAATAATCACCACTCCCAATTTTAACCCTACAATTTTTCTTATGAACCAAACCACCAGTAAAGCACATTCTAAAAGTGGATGACTACAAGAGTTTAACCATCTATAAATCTACTTTAGTTCTCATGTCCTTCGTAAGATCCTTGTATAGCATCTCCAAAGCATTTTCTGAAATCCACATCACTATCCATTTGGAGAGTATGTAATGCCACCCAAAAAATTGCATCTTCTCACAAAAGCCTCCAAAAGTCAATGTGGCACATGTCCACCAAACCATCTCATGCAGACTTTCTCATCCAATCCTCAATTGGGTAAAGACTTTGGTCGTAGTCAGTTCCGCTCGGGAACCAGCTGAGCAAGGGGCACTTCTCTCAATTGTCAAACACCAATTCAACTCTGATACACCTATTATCTATTTTTGAATGGGAAAGTAGCACCAAAGATCATCAAACTGTTCAGTTCTCAATTTATTGAACACATTTTCCATATGTATATCTGGCTAAACTTAAGAATTCACATAATATGGTCCCTCAAGCATCATAGCATTTTACCATCATCCAGGACTTCAAGTGCTCTTTTCCATTTTAAGCGTAGAGCTACTCCCTTCCCTTCTAGCAAAGATCTTGAATGAATCCTCATGGGTTTTCAAGAGAAGGTTTATTTTATCCACTGCCAATAGAACTAATTCCACATGAAACAAAGGATACCATGAATTTAGAAAATTAGTTACACAAATTGAATCTTCACACGTCTTCCAAAATACAGTGCGCCAAGAAAATCTTGTACCCTAAACTGCTAAACCTAATCTAAATTATTTCAAAATATATAATAGCTACTTGAGCGAAAATAAGAAGAATATAAGAGCTATTTATATCACTCACTGCTTGCATTTCATCATCTCCAATCTAGCAAGAGATTGATTCAACCTCTTCCTTGGCTAGATTTGCATTTCCCCTGTTTTATACACTCCATACCGGACACTCATAAATGGCAACTCTTGAATTCCAATATATTCCTTTGCTACAGCTCTAATTATCAGGACAATCTTACAGCGTCTTGACTTGACAACCTTCTCATTCAATCTCCCATTCAAAGATCCTTATTAACTGTTACATCACCTTGTCAATTGGATATTATGCACCACCTACTAAAGTCCAAACGAAGCTAGCATATGAATCTACCGATATGACGATGCCATCACCTACCATCCATGGGCATCAACCCCTGAAATTACACTTTGAATAACATCTATTCTGCTCTTCCAGACAGGCCAGCAGCAGTTTTTGGGTACTTTAACGACAAATAAGGAATAATATATCGGTAAAATATTCAGGAGATGAAAGCAGATAAACGAAAGACTGAAAGTTGAACCGACTGAACAAGCTTTAGTCAATTCATCTCACCAATAAACTAAATGGTTAGAGCACTTAGAAGAAAACATTTTTATAAATACAAAAAAAAAATCATTTGCATGGAAGGTATATGGAAGACAAAACACAATAGGATACAGACAGAGAATAACAATGTTTCCTATTATGTCCTGCAACAAGCTACGAAATTTAATCATACCTGCAATGCCGCTCGGAAAATTAACTGTTCGGAATTTGTCTTGGGGCGTGTACCACCCACTCCATTGTTATAGAGAGAAACATCATATGTGGCTCCTTGGTCAGAAACAAGTCCATTTACAGGTGCTACAGATTGAGGGGTTGGTGCAGGATGACTCATCTCCTCAATAATACAAATATCAGAGTCATCATCACCTCGTGATCTGCAATCAATTGAGCTACTCTCAGTTGATTCGGGGCTGAAACTAGAAGACCAAGAGGCAACATTAGTAGGTTTATTCAATGCACTGGATCTTTCGCCCTTAATGCAACCGACATGCTTCTTGCCAATTCTGAATGGCTGAGGATAAGCAAAGTATTGTTCTGAAGCATTTAAGTCTAATTTCCCATTGTGAGTAGGCGCTGCGAAACCATCAGCACTACCCACAGAATAACGAGCCTTTTTAGATGCATTAGCCATGGCATCATCCCCAACACTTTCACATAAGGTAATATTCTGATTCGCCGTGTTAATTGAGACAGAGGAACCCAGCATAAAGTTTTTGGTCCAAGCAGCTTTCCCATCAGCAACAAAGAAGTTATTTCCACAATTGGGTCCATCCGTGACTCCAGAAGTTCGGACTGAATCATTCACAGAATAAACTGAATCAAATTTTTCATCTTTCATACAATTTATGTCCCTTTCTCTAGACAAGCTTGATTGAGGCCAACGGCATGGCTGTTCTGGTGCGACGTCCTGTACAGCAAGTATATAATTTCCATTATTTGGTAACATCTGATTATTATCTTCATACTTAGAGCTGCATCCCATCACATTAAATCCACCATCTGGCAGATTAGAAGTTGAGTATGGACTGTGACTCGGAAACCTTAACATCTCATCTTCCTCATCAATCATAGATCCTTGATTTATTGGGGAAAAATAACCATGGTCACCATACATATGAAGCCACGGAGAATGGCCAAAAGTGGAAACATTGTCCCCAAAGGAACTATCATGGTCGTGAAAGATGGAAAAATCTGAAGAGGGGACACTCTTATATGACATATCTGAGAAGAGCATGTCCATCTGCAAATTTCGATTTTCAGGAGCCCCAAAATTTTCATTGCTAGTCTTATTGAATGAATCATGATTTACAATGTCTGGAGCTCTGGAAGCATCTGCAGTAGTCATAAAGTAACCAAAAACAGAGACTTTAGAAATGGAGAAAAAATAGACATATGTTAAAGGCATAAAGAACTGTGTTCTATGCCAACTAGGATATATATACATTCATACTAGAACAAGCATATACATCAATGGCTTCCAAAAGATAGATATAAATTCAGAATAGAACTCCCGTCCCACTTCTCTAGTAAATACTAATTCCAATTCCTAGAACTGGGAACCATATTGTTCTGACAATACAAGAAGTAATTATCATCAGATTAAGCAATAGTAGACAATGCGTGCACAGCAACAAGACACCTGTGTATCAGCATACTCTCACGTGAATCTGGAAAGAAGTACATAGTCACAAACTAACAAAGTGCATCAGTGGATTTCACTCTGCACAAGGTTTTACCCTTCCACAGTCTGAGTCACTCAGCTCACCGTCAAATTTTCATCAATCGAACAGCTAGAATGGTATGAGCAAATATTACTTACAGCTTTCACTCTGAGAATCATTGTGGTTGCCAGCACAAGGAACAGCTCTGCTCGCCATGAAAGATGAATAATTTGAAGTACCCTGCAGAATGACATTCAGGGGTTCATAATGCTTCTTGAAAATAATGTTGCACAAAATAAGCAGTCCCAACCACAATACACTGTTCGACCAAAAAAAAAAAAAAACCAAAATACAATGACAAAAAATTATCAAGAATACAATGGGAGCACTAAGGGAATAACCAGGATTCATGCCCGCTGTGATCACAGATGAATTTAAGAGGCAAAATTATCAATTCAATGAAAGAAGGAAAGGAAGAAAATATGAAGGGGTTGAGCCTCATCCCTCGATAGTCACATCAAAAAACAAGTGCATTTAACCAAGAATGGGAGTCCACAAAGGCATCCAAATCCATATCCCTATCCCCTTCCTAATAAACTAAGTCTAAAATGTTAGCTTTTGGTGGACCGGAGCCCATGTCTGTAACATACATCTTCTGTTGTCCACATTGATCTGTAGATGGTATGCGAGATCAATCGGATAGCGACCCTTTCAGAATAGTTCGGCAGTGGAAGTGAATGGACATCACCGGAATGACATACTCCATTTATGGCATAATTAAACCCAGATCTGAATTGTATTAAGTATGAGGTTTTAGCATTGAAGTGGATCTCCCTGTTGGTTGACGCCTAGGGCATTGAAATTGACCATTGACTGAGAACTGCAAGACCGCTTTGGTTCCGGGTTGGTGGAGGATCTAATCATTCAAGCAATTTTTTTCCATGCTTGTCTTGGAGTTCTGGAGAAAGCTGAGATCAATTGGATTGGCCTAATCGGAGTGGGGGAGGAGGCTCTCTGACCTTCTATTGTCCTAAGGTAAGTCTAACCCACTCTACTCGAGCAATCTATGAAGATGACTGGCATGCCAGAGCAGAAGTGAATTTCATGTTACAAAGCTGCTTAGCTCTCCAAAACTTTTTGTCCAAAAGTGTTAACATGGAAGATCAAGCACTGCCATTATCTAGCCTTCCCAAAACAAATGATCCCAAAGTTGATGACGCAGATAAAATGCTTTTTTGCTCAACTCTGCATCAAATGTTGATCAATTTTTGTAACTCGAGACTCATAAAGTTCTTCACTTATCTGCCGCGGTGTTTCTGGAAGCCACCTTGGACAAAGCATCTCTTTTGAAATGATAAACACAGTTCCACTGAAAAACACCAAGAGGTACTGCCCATATACAAAATGGCTTTCAGAAGGGAAGCCACTCGTACTAATTTATGTCAGAAAAATAATTTGTTTCCAACACTTCCAACAATTGTCACAAACGGTTCCTTGAGGAACAGGGAGATTTTGTCTAAAAGGGTAATGGTCATGACATGGAGAGGGGATCTAAAGGACTTTGCCGAGACCAATCTGGGAATGGACATATCAAGAGCGAGGCTTTATCCTTGATTAAGCTCAGTTGTCAACCGCAATTATCCCAGGAATGTTAGAAGCTGAGTCAGCAGAGTTTGTTAGAAAACCTAATACGTGCCATCATGCTATTCTTATTTTGCTAAGACGGAGTCTCGTAACGAAGAATATATGCCAGGATTTTATATGTAATGCACAAATATGAGAATTCCATCGCTGTCGGAATCCGCTCTCCCTTTCTCCAATTTCTTTTTTGCTCTCGCGCATCACGGTTTTCCCCCCACTTTTCATTCTAATCCTGCTGACCTTTTTGTTTTCCTTTAATTGCCCTATTGAACTGTTCTATTGCTTCCTAATGCATATCTTGGGCCATCACAAAAGGCAAATCACAATACCATCTTAACGCAAACGTGTCTGCCAAGTGATACCAAGTCAGAACACTATATCTGGGTTTCGCAATGAACAACGGCACCGAGAAGAGCGAACGCAGCACACACACTCAAACAAATTTGATAAAAACGGCAGACACAATTCACATCAAACATCTCCAAGCTCCAAGATTCTGCCGACCCAATTGGAGATCCGCAGCACCCAAAACACCCATCCCCTCAAAATCGGAAAAACCCGAAACCCCCCCCCCCCGCCCGCGCCCCCCAAACAAGCAACACGATCGAGGGGGAAAAGCAGCGCACCTGATCAGGCAGACCCTCCGGCGGCGGCGGCGGCGGCGGCGCCTCCTCCTCCTCCTCCTCCTCGATCAAATCCATGAGCTCGTCGTAGTCCATCGCCAGGTTATTATCGTCCTCCCCGGTACCCATCCCCGCTGCGCCCCAAGAAGAACCCGAGCTCTTGTCCGCCATCAACATCGCTCGATTCAGGCCCCCCCGAAAAAAAGAACCCACCCCGACCCCAACCCCAACCCCTCTCCCCTCCCCTCCCCCCTCCCCTCCCAAGCTGGCGGGCACCTCGTGGAATTCACGGAAGCGAACCTTCCATGCAAATCCCGCTCCAATTTCTCCGCGCCCGCGTTCGCACGCGACCAATCCGGGCGCACAACCGACCGTCCGCTCAACGCCCCGAGGAATTGACCGAGGATCGGGCGATCGACCGCGGAGCGCGCGCGAGCGATTTCGAGGAAGCTTCGGCGTCGACGACCGAGGCGGCGACGACTTTCCCTGCTTCCAGAGAGAGAGAGAGAGAGAAGGAGAGGAAGGGGGTCCGAAACGTAAAAAAAAAAAAGCGAAAAAGGAAGGAAGGGCGGGAGGAGAAAATTCTAGAGAGAGAAAGGGGAGGAGAGGGAAAAGCTTTTGCCCTGCGGAGCGTGAGGAGTGCGGGTGTGCGCAGGTTTAAATAGGGTTTGGCCTCCCTCGGCGTGCGCAGGATAAGGACTTCTTCTCCCTCTACTGTCTTTTCCTCGTTTCGGGTTCTCCGACGAAAGGGAACCGGCCAGCCCGAGCCGGACGCTCCGTTTTCACACCGGAGGCGGTTCTCCACTTGATTTCGATCCTTTCTTTTTTTAACCCCCGATCGAACCCGCCGACCAGCATGCGAGCCTGCTAGTAAAGGGATTCGAAAATGCAAGGTTTGATTCCACGAGGAGCTATCGAAGCCGCCGTTCGCCGGCACCCGGCCAAGGATATCAGGTATCTTCAAGCGGGTCGCGGATTTTACATGTATTTTGGAAATTGGGCATTTCCCTTGAGTACTTCATCGAATCGCGTCTAGATAGAGACATGAGTATGGAAGTGAAAGTCTTTCTGCCGATCGATCGCGTTGACCTCCTGAGAACCACAGCATGGTTTCTACATAGAGTTAACGGGAAAGATTGGTACGAGAAACTTCCCCGTTCAGGGTTGACCTCGAATATCGCCACTCGGGTACCGCAGTGCTTATAAGGAAACTCTCGACGACCATCCTAACGAAGTATATAATTGGGAACGTTGAGCATTGAGTTCTAGATATCATAAATGGAAGCCGACCTTACATAAAATCCAACGGAATGTTCGGAAAATTTGTAGCATCACGAGCAAATAACTAGATAAAATTGCAATTGAAAATAGTGCTAATTCCGTAAGTACCTTACTTTCCAAAATTGGATATAAATCTCGCATCTTTCCACAGTTTGAATTCCTTTCCTAAATTAGCTCACATCTCCGAGCCTTCTTTTTCCACACAAAACCTTTTTTTTTTCAATTAACGCTCCTGTGCACTAAGCGTGTGCAAAGGAATTAGGAACCGTTCGGAACCGGAGCAGACCGGCCCGAAACCAGTTCGATTTCCAATTTCAATTTACTATAACCGGTGAGTACTGATCCAGCTCCCGGTTCTAGACACAGAACCGTCCACCGACCGACTCGGACTGAATCGGTAATATATATAATTTTTAAGAAACATTTCTAATAAAAAAAAACGAAACATTTTGAAAAAAACGAAAACCCTAAAATCCATAATCTAAAGTTCAACGCTTATTAACTATGCGCTCGTCTCCTCACTCTCATTTTTTCTTAATCTTCTCTCTATCTCTCATTCATAATCTCGACTCTCAACCTCAACGCCCATTGACTCATGGCCTCGATTCTCGACTCCCATTAACTCATGGCCGCACTTCCGACCATTCATTGCCTCCCTCTCTCGCTTTCGGTCACTTCCATTTGCGTGGAACTCGGTAGGATCGATTCCATGAACCTAGGGTGGATCCATGGAACCAACAGCCGGTTCTCGATTCTAATTTCTAAGAACCGGTTTTTAGTGGGCAGTTCTCGACTGCTTACCCAGACCATACTTACCCCTAATATGCGCTCCCCTCTTTTGCTAGAGACGGAGTAAAAGACAACGCAGGATTCGACAGCATCACATAGTCACAGTCGCCTTGAGCTCAAGATGATCGCGGTGACTTCTTCGGCGGCTCGGTAGATCATTCGGTCCCGTCGACCGGCCAAATCGAGGAACGGGCCGGTTCGCAAAGGCTCTAGGGACCCAGAAAAAAAAGAAATCGCCAAAGGCGCATGTGCCTTTTTGTGGCACACGTTGGACGATTCCCCCCCTTCCTTTCACTTTGCCCTCCCCAATATTCTACTGGGCGACAATTATTTGGGCATTGATTGGGGGGGGGGGGGCGAAAACCGAAACGTACGATGATGATCGCCCCAACTCCATCTAACGGCGAACCTTATGCCCAAAAAAAAATTAATTTAAAATTATTTATTTATTCATTCATTCATTTATCGTACGACCAATTGGGTCGGGTTAAGGTTGCGTGGTCGCACGGGGCGGGGGCCCCACCTCCTCCCCGCGCGCCGCGGCCCCCACGGATCGGGGCCCAACCGACGACGAATATTTTAAATTTCGAACCCCCGGAAAATGAAAAACGGAAAAGAAAATTGAAAAAAGTGAGAGAAATTAGGGACGTTGAAATTGAGCCGTGTGGCGGTGGGACTTTGTTTTGTCCGCTCGCGTGAAGTTTCCGGCACGCGCCTCGCACACGTGTCGGCTTTCGTCGCGTTTTTCTCTATTTCATTTTCTCCTCTTTTTCATTTTTTCTTTTTTTTTGGGGGGTTTTAAAGGCGCGTTGACGGGTCAAAGTTGTCGAGCCGATGCGGAAATTGATGCCGTGGTCATTAGTCGGTGGAAAATTCCGAAACAACTGCTGTAGTGGTAAAATTGCATATCAACTTCCCAACCACCCCAAAAAGCAAACAGTGATTTGTTGTCCCCAAATTTGGCCGTTCTATAGTGGTCTCGGAATTTCTCGGATCTCGTCGGCGCGTTTCCGAAAAGCGCCGCGGCGGGCGACGGCTCGGTTCTCCCTCGCGCGCGCTTGCTTTCGGGGTGACATGGAAGGGGGCGATCTGTGGAACGAGCGAAGCTGCATCCGCGCACCGCTCAAGGCCATGAGGGCTGATTGGTGTCGGATCCTCTTGCGGATTTTTTTTTTCCCTCGAGACCGATTTTGTGTGAGGCGCGTACTGCTCTGTCGGGTTTTCTTTTCTTTTCTTTTTTTTAATAAGAGAATGCTCTTGTGCAAGGTAATGGATTTAGGGGTGATCGGTTTCGGGATACACGGTTTTTCACCTTGGGATCGGAACTGTCCATTAAGGACCGGTTTCATAAAATGGGAATCAAGATCCGCTCATTGGTGGATCTATGGAACCGATCTAAATGCCCCCAACAAAACCACAATTCCTCCTCAGGAGCTTACCGAATTCAGTAGACAACTAAAAGTCATAGGGTCACATAAGCATTTACTCGATTACTCATCCTAAACTTTTGGTACATGTCCAATTTAGTTCGTAGACTTGATAATCTAAGGATATAATAATTCATGGATTAAATTGAACATTTACCAAAAGCTCGTGAATTGTGAGTCTGTAGCAAAGTTCAGAGGCCACATTACACATTGGAGCAAAATTTAGGATTATTTGTATAATTATTCCTGATTACAAAGCCAAGTGAACCCAGAGAGGCCGTTCCACTCTAGAGGTTATACTTCGACACCAGGGAAGTTCATCTTTTGAAAAAGTTCCTATCCAACAAGGTAAATGCGCCAGATCGACCAAGGGAGGATTTTTAAGATGATTTTAGGAGCACCTATGATTGTGATTGCGAGAAGAGAGAGGCTCGAGACTCGAGAGCGAGCGATGAGGCCAAATGTCGAAGATGTTCGAGAGCGAGACTAAGAGAGGGAGCGACGAGGCAGGAGGCGACCGAGAGCGAGACTGGGATCGGCGAGGCCAGAGGCCACCGAGAGCAAGGGAGTGAGGCGAAGCCGTGAGACGAGTGAGGCAAGAGCCGGTGCAAAAAAGAGGGAGAGAGGGGCAAGAAACTAGGAATGAAAATTAAAATATATATATGTATGTATCAGTCCGGTCCGGGGTTCGGATGGGCGGTTCCACACCGGAATAGGGAATTGCGGTTCTCCAGTTCTTTTGCACATCCCTAGGTGAGTCTCGTCTAGGTATAGCTCATTCGTTCCACAAATGATTTTGATTTGCGATGAGGGTCTTGTGAATCCTCACGGCCCAAGTCAATTCAGTCCGGGCCAGAAGAGCCCGAAGCCCAAAACACTCGGGGGAAAATGAAAAGCCCGCCCGGCCAGGACCGACCCGACCCGACCCGAGCTCGCGCACGTGACCGGAGTTCGCTCGGAGCAGCGGGGCTAGGGGGGAGGGCGGCACGTGCCGCACGAATTTTTTGAAACCTGCAAGCGCACCGGAGGAGCGAGGAGGAAGAAGCAGCAGCCCCAGAAAGACACCCCATCTCTCTCTCTCCTCCCTCTCCGGCGAATCGAAGCAGGGCGGCGGCGGCGGCGGCGGCGGCGGCCATGGAAGCGATAATGGCGGAGTGCGTGCAGAGCAGCCTGCGGCACTTCATGCACCGGAACGCCATCTTCATGTGCGAGCGCCTCTGCGCCCAGTTCCCTTCCGAGGTACCCCCCCCCCCCCGATTCCGTTCCGATTGGCTCGCCGGAAAAGCTCGGGCGCCGGTGTCCGATCGACTCTCTCCTTCCTCCTCCTCCTACGATTCCTACGGCGCGTACTGTGGCGCCCTGTGCGCGGGGCGGGGGGGGGGGGCGGGGGGAGGGTTCCGTTGGGGTAGATTCGGTTGCAATCTGTTGCGGCCGCGTTTTTCCGATTCCGGCCTCCCGGTTTCCGCTTCCCTTGGCCCCTCCCGCCGCGCCGTCGGTGAAGTTATCGACGTGAATTTGCCATTGCGGAACACTGTTTTTGGTTGGAGCTTGTGTGTCCTTTTATGAAGCCTGTGATGATGGATTTTGAGTTTTTCTTCTTCTTTTCAATTTGTTTCTCCCCTCCTTTACTGCTCTGGTCGTTACGTTACGTGATGGTGTTGCATTGTTCCATGATTGCTGCTGACTCGATTCTGCTCCCAATTTGTTATTTTGAAGTCGATTTTTTCTCCGTCGTTTGGTTGCTTTCAGGTGAATCTGCAGCTATTAGCTGGCTGTTATCTGCACAATAATCAAGCTTACTGTGCTTACCATATTCTAAAGGGTAGGGCTTGTCCCCTGCGTCTTTGCGTTTCGTCAATTGTGCATCTTTGCTGAATAACCCGTGATGCTGGGGCTTTTCCCCCCTTGTCTCTTGGCATCCTCGCTTAAAGTTTTTCTGGGTATTTGTTTCCCTGATTGATCGGAGTGTTCTTCACGTGAAGGGACGCAAATGCCTCAGTCGCGCTACTTGTTTGCAATATCGTGCTTTCAGATGGATTTACTTAAAGAGGCTGAGGCAGCGTTGTGCAATGCTAATGAGCCCGGGGCAGAGGTACGTGATCTGCATATGCAAATGAAGCTACTGGTCCCGACTTATTTCACAATAAACAGTTTATGTCAGTCTAAGCTCATGTTTTTTATTATTTCACAAGAGTTTTATTGCGTATGGCTTGGTTTAATGGATGCGGTCATTTGCTAACTGCTGTTCTGGTCTCCTAGCAGGTTCCAAATGGTGCTGCTGGTCACTACCTTCTTGGGCTTATCTACAGGTTGCTCTCATGTTTTCTGCATAGTGATCCTGATAACATCCTTTTCTTATTGCATTGTTGCTGTCCGAAGTCGTTAAGGTGGTTTCTTAGTTTGTAGTCAGCGTAAGAGAGAGAGAGGTCATATCAAGGTGTGGACAAATATGAAAGAAGCAAAAAAAGTTGAAAATATAATTTTCTTTGAAGTTATTTTCTGAGAGATAAACTAAATTCCATCAATTAGGTACTGTGGGATACTATCCTCACATAAAACAGCTACAGCTTCAGATGGTGAACCGCCTACATACAAAAAGTTTTGCTCAAAGATTGCATTTTCAAGGGCAGTCAGTTACTTGTAGCCATGGTTTTAGGAGGAAAGTGAGATAGTAATATGTGTTTATGTAAGGAAGAAAAGGTAAGAGGATGTACTCTTGTCTGCAAAATAAAAGGGAAGTGGGCATGCACATCTTGTCCACTCTACAAAATTAATTATGCGAAAGTCCGAGGGTGGATAAGCTAGTGTGGAAGGAAAAACTTTACCCTTTAACAATCTATTCTGAAGCTTTAGCTCTTCCGTGCACCATTTACACTGCACTGTTGGAATTCTTTACGGTGTACTGGCAGCATGGCGAATCGCAACTTCTATATGTCTAGATGTGGCTTATATGGGTTGCATGATTGAGAGCTATAAGTATTAGCAAATGCTAAATTAGTTTTATGATATATCGTCAGTGCAATAATAGGAAACATAACACACCGGTTCTTTCACGATCTGAACATATGTTCTGACTCATGGCACACTGACAATTTGATATACGAAGTCAGTGATCCCACCAGTATTAGGTTTGACTTTACGGTCACAAAAATTCTTTTCACCTTTCTTTCACGTTTCTACTAGAGCTTTTCCGCACAAGGTGTAGCTATTGCAGAATTGCAGGTTTGTTGTGTTTTATTATATGTAAATCATTCAGAATTACATTTTTTGTTGTTAGTTTTATAGGATCTCACATGGCATAACTTTTGACTGATTGATGTGTAGTGATGGAATATGGTGTTCTATGCTAGTTAATTCTTTGTGTATCTATATGAGGCTCCCTTATCCATTTAAGTTTGCTTCTGTTCATAGATATACTGATAGAAAGAGAGGTGCCATCCATCACTTAAAGCAAGCTTTGTCAATAGATCCTTTACTCTGGTCTGCATATGAGGAGCTCTGTGCCTTAGGTTTGTATTAAAGATACCCTCGTTATCTTATATGACTCTGAGTTTTGGTGACAATAATTGGCATATTTCAATAATTTGATTGGTTCGATGTTATTTAATGTGCAGTGCTTTTTCAATGGACTCGAAAGTAGTTATAAACAATTTGAACTTAACTTTGACCTGGTCTGCTCCTACTTCTCACATTTAAGATGAGTGCTCCTGTTTAGTAAATAAAACCCAAAAATGTCTCATGCACGTAGCGATAACCATTTTCTGACTCTAAGCAACTTCTGACTTTCCCATACGTATTCTTAAATTTGTATGGAGTATGATGACAACCAACAAGCATACATTATGTAAATTCTGTGTCAAGTGTATTAATTTAAATTTAAATCGCGCATGTATGTGGCAAGTGCCTATCTTTTTGGCACGAGGCTATAAGTGCAATTGAGTTACTTGATGTACCTCTGTAACTAGTTTGAAGTAGGTGCCTTTCTTGGATAGTGGCTCTTTCTATTGACAGCAACTTGATCTTATGCTAGTTATCAATTATATTGGACCGCCACTTGCTTCATGAATCTGAACCTTGTTTTCGGGTGCTCATTAATATAAATTCCTCCACCTAGGTGTCATGTTCATCATGTTTTCTTGACTCTGTTTAGGTTCTGCTGAAGAAGCGGCTGCAGTTTTTGGTGAGGCAGCTGCTATTTGTATTCATAAGCAGTACTTGCACAATGGGTTTGCCCCTCCAAACGCACATATGTCTTGTGAGGATCAAAACTTGGATTCTACCAGGTGCTCAACTGATGATGTTAACCCTAAGCAACAGAAACAAATGCCAGGCAATAATACAAGAGATCTCGCTGGAAGCTACCATGGAAGTATTGCATCTTCCCAAGTTGCTAGTCAGCCTCTGAATGGTGGATCTGCTCAGCTATCTCTTTATAATACTCCTTCCCCACTAGCTACCCAGGTAAGGTAATGTTTTGTTTGGTCCTAATAGGTGAAAGTATTTGCAGTGCAATTAAGCTAATACTTCCATATTTTCATTACTTACCATAGCCAGCAATGACAATTTGACATGACTCTGTAAGGCGACGTAAACACGACATATCAGATGCTAATTCAACACAAATACAAGTATGGCAATAGACAAACAACAGGAGTTGATGAGCGCCTAAGGGCGGTGTAATCAAATAAGATAAAGGAAATCTATTGAGAAACCCTAATCTAACTCGTCTAACTCGAAACTGCAGGCCTAGACACATTTTCACCAATTTTTAGTGAAAAAACAGAATTTATACTATTTTAGTAACAACATGAAATGACATGAGTAACCCATGCAAATATGATGATGCGGCATACATTGCCAGCCTCAATCATAAATAAATGAATGTCTTGTATAACATGTGACAAGCTAAGAACTTCATTTCACTTGAAATAATGCTTGGTGTTATTTGTAATTTCCAACTGACCCCCAAACTTGATTGGTTTATTAGTTGATGTCCACCTTGTCAACCACGCTTTATTCCCTGGCAATCTGTGATTTTGAATAAATGCACATTCCATCTTATGGTGCACCATAGATTTGGAGCATGAAAATGAACATTCCCAGTGTTCCTATGCAAGTGATATGTTACTTTCACACAATATATCTGTTTTGCTAATATTCTGTAAAAAGATATTATTAAACTGTGAAAAATTTTCCTATTGCATCATCTATATTTTTTTAATCTAAATAAAAAATCATGTTTTATTCAAAATCCATGTCCAAAAGAAGTCTACCCCTGTTGTACCACATTTTTACCGTTTTATATTGATGTATTGGAGCTACTCTCCAGGTAACTTGTGTCATTCTTGCCTAAGTCTGGATTCTTCGTTTTGTTGTTCATCTCAGTGAAAGTCGTGTACATACTTCATTCGTTCTCTGCATGCTGGAGTCATTTTTGAGTTGGGAAAAAAGGTGGGACTGGCTATAGTGCATGGCAAGCAGTTCTTGGTAGAAACTATTCAAATGCTGTCATAATATGTTGGTCTAAAATTTTCAACCATGTTTTGACTTTCTTACTGTCCTCATGAGAATGGAACAGCAACTTCTTTTATCATGTTGAGTTCTTCATTGGAATGAACATGAGCTTATAAAGCTATGTCTCATCCAGTTTTTGCTCTTAACTTCTGATCGATAGTATTGTAGATATCATTTGGATGTTTCTGTTTTAAAATCTCTGCAGTTGTCAGGTGCTGCACCTCCTCTACCATGTAGAAATTTGCTGCCAAATGGACCAAATTTGAGTGCATTTGGTGCTGATAGCTCCCAACGGTCAACCGTAAACTCGACAATTCAAGCACCTCGAAGAAAGTTTGTAGATGAAGGAAAATTGCGAAAGGTTAGAAGCTTCTATCATTTATAATTATATGCTATGCCACAGCTTAGATTGGTTGACCATTGCATCTTAAGTTATTAATCGGGTATTATCACCCTATTGAAACAATTCTTATGTGTATATTTGCTTGTGCCTCCTGTCAAGACGTTGATTTATATGTTTTCACTGGATACTCATTTCTTGGGCTTGACAGGTGAATCCAGGTATGGGAGGTGGACTATAGATGTTCTAGAGTCCTTGGAAGAACAATAGGCTGAGTATTTTCCCACTGCAAAAAGAAAATAAGAGAGCAAGTAAAGTAGGTTAATAAAGTGAGATCTCACTTGTTTAGCAAGAATCCTATGGCTTTTGAGACCGCTAGTCAACTAGAGGAGATTTTTTATTTTTTCAATGTTGGATGATGTCAGTTGTTTCTCTGGGCTTTCTGCTTTTGAATTATTTGGATGAACTCATGCTCCTCCAAAGTTTGTGCTCTGATGATTCTCTACCTGTAGGATAGTGACTTGATGGCTATATGTAGTTTATACGGCATATGTCCCCTTTCATCTTGATATTATGGGGAAGATAGCTGGTAAGACTAATAACGCTGAGACCAAGTCGAGTTTCTTGTAATTTGTATTTCTCTGTGTCAGATTTCAGGAAGATTGTTTTCTGATTCTGGTCCTCGACGAAGTACAAGACTCGCTGGAGATGCAGGGGCAAATGCAAGTACAAATGCAACATCAGTTGCTGGAAATGGCCCTAGCAACTCCTCTAAGTATCTTGGAAATTCAAAACTGAGTTCTGTGGCACTCCGTGCTGTGACTGTACGAAAAGGACAGTCCTGGGCCAATGAGAATTCTGATGAAGGTGATTTTCTGTTCAACAAATGATTTTGTTGCCATTTAATTTTACTTAACATTGATGGATTTGCATCCTTATTTTAGAAAAGAGAGCATGGTCTATCACTTTGACGGTAAAAGCATGGTTGTGTTTCAAGTTTTATCAATTAATTTAAGTTTTAGTTACTCTGATCATTTAAGGCTCATACTTTCATGGATATATGATATGATGGTTTTGAGTTCAAAACATTGGTGATTGTGAAGCGTACTTGATTGTGCGCCTTGAAATTTGATGTGACCAAAACAATTCCTTGTAGGTTAATTAGGTATGGGAATGTAGATTATTTTTGTATTGGGTATATGAAGATAAACCCTTTCAATTTCTTTGTAAGGTATATTAATAGAGATATTTCATAAAGCAAATTGTTTGGGACTCACTAAGGGTGGTAAATAGATGTTCGGGTATAGTCAAATGTCAAGAAGTATGGATGGGGGTTGTGAAAATGGATGTCATGCTTGAAACAGTGAGGGATTTGTACAAATGTCTATCCAAAGCTTAAGCTATAAGATGGAGCAAAACCACATGAATATAAGGCCAATTTAAACCCTAACGTTAAGAAATGTGGGATACTTTAACAACCCATCTCACATGTGAAACAGATTGAGAAAGGCATATGGAATTGACAAACAGGAGCCTCACGTGAGAAATAAATCTAGGGTGAAACTTGACTTTGATATCATCTTAAAATGTCCAATCCGAAAGCTTAAGCTTTTTGGTGGAGGGAGACCACATATATATAGCATCATTTTAAACCCTATAGACAAGTGATGTGGAATACTTTAACAAATAATGATGCACGCCGAATTTGAAGTAAATGGATGAGTGCCCATTGAAGAATAGGAACAAGACCCAGAGACACAATGGCTGACACCTTTGGAGGTCCTTGCTACTTGCATAGCTGGGTCAAGATTTTAAAAGGCATCGTTAGCTCACAAGGGTTTGAAACTGAATATGCTCTTATGAACAGCTCAGAAATGTTTAGAGAAGTGAGCACCTGTGATCTTTTAACTTTTTTGCTATTCTGTTATGGTCAATGAAAGGATGTTTAGTCCCAAACTATGACTAAACATATTGAAAGTGTTTCTATGGTGCTATTTTCTCAAGTCTCCTCTTTTTGATGTTTAAATGTGTCATTGAGGGAGATGCATTGGAAAGAGCTCATTCTGTGTCCTAAATTTTCACATTGCTGCAGGAATATTTTAACCTTCTCTAGATCCTCTTTCAGATTGGCAGAGCTTTTTTTCTTTTTGGTTGTTTTGCGAAATCCACATATAATTTTTCCTTATTCACACGGCTTCCATTGCTGCTGCTTTTACTTCAATTGTAGTCCTCATTTATTTTGTTTTAAAGACCTCCCTGACTAGAAGTTGCTTTTATCACATCCTTTAGGAGTACGGAATGAGGTTTCTGATGATTCTCGTTCCAGTTCTACATTGGGGAATTGTTCTTGTCCTTTAGGTGATAATAGATCTCTTGATCAAGAAGGAGCAAGTGTGCCTTTTACTGGGTCTGTACTAACTAGTACAAGGGTGTTAACGGGCACGGCAGAATTATTAGGTCTTCTACGATTATTTGGGGAAGCCTATAGGCTTTCTTGCTTGAACAGATGTCAGGTACTTTTGAATTGCATTTGTAATAACAAAAGATGGTATTCTCGTCTTCTATGTAGCGTTTCATTTTCTGAATGTAATTTTCTTTTGTGCAGGATGCACTAGATGTTTACTCGAGACTTCCACACAAGCATTACAATACAGGCTGGGTGCTTTCACAGGTAATATTTATGGAAATGGCCCATCCTTAGATCTATCATCTTTTTCCGTGTGTTTGGTTTTACGTAATTATTAATTAAATGAATACGGAAACTACAGGATATATACCTAAAAGAAGAATGTTTTTGTCGGCTTTCTTTTTAAGTGCAATCTTATGGTTTATAGATTAAGGTGAGATCTTGAGAATGTGTTTACAGTAAATTGTTTGTGGTGGTTCGGTGATTTGAATTCAGTAAGAAGATGAAATATTCTTTGCTGCCAGAGGATGGAAAGAAGCAGAAACATCACACAATCATTTTTTTTTTGTTTTTATAAGCAATTTTGGTGTACATGCAGTAAAGATATATTAAGTGAATAAGCATGGAAAAATGCAGGTTGGCAAAGCATATTTTGAGTTGGTTGATTATATGGAAGCGGATCAGGCCTTCAACCTTGCTCGGAGGACTACACCTTACAGTTTAGAAGGAATGGATATTTACTCAACTGTTCTTTATGTAAGTGCTCCATCCTTCATATACTTTCTTCCGTTGTCTGATTGGAAATTCTGAACCTGTTTAATTTCCAGCTTTGCAAATTCAAGCAACCCTAGTCTGGTTCCTATCTGTGGTTCTCCTTTTCTTAAGATACCTGATTATCAGTAAATTAATCTCTTCACGTGATTGAGTTTTCTTATCATGTTGTTTTTCCTCTCTTTGCAGCATTTAAAGGAAGATATGAAGTTAAGTTACCTAGCTCAAGAGCTAATTGCGACAGACCGTCTAGCTCCTCAATCTTGGTATTTTTACCATAGTGTAACTTAATTGTCAGTTCAGAAGCAACTGTTCTCTGAGTAGCTTCACGCCTTAGATACTGATTTTGACGTTAATATTGCTTTAGTACTTTAAAGCAATTATTATACGTATCAGCATCGATCTGTCGCTTCACTATTGGTTTTCTCTTGAATGAGGATAGGATTGTCACTACTTTCAGCATAAGATTCTTACCATCAATGAAAGGCATAGCTTTATAAAATGCTGCATATTTTTCTGGCTATGGTGTGGGAAGATTGAATTCTTTGACACTGCTTTGTACTGATTGAACCAAGTAATTTGCAGCTTTACCTTCCACTTCTTGAGAATTGAATGAAAAGTTTCATAATGCTCATGGTGGTTTATACTCACTGTTATAGATCTGCGTTGAGTACTTAATATAGATCTGCTGGTTGCTGTAACTGGCGATTTTTCATTCTGTTGCATAAATGTATTCAAATAATCTAAAACTATGCCTTATAAGGATTAATGCTTTATAGACCTTGTTTGGGTCTCTGCTAGGAATGGTCTGTTACCCACTAGCACTTTTAGTTCACTAGGCTTATTACTTTGTTCAATAAAATGCAGGTGTGCCATGGGTAATTGCTATAGCTTGCAGAAGGATCATGAAACTGCTCTGAAGAATTTCCAGCGGGCAGTGCAACTGGATTCAAAATTTGCCTATGCCCACACTCTGTGTGGTCATGAGTATGTTTTCCGCCTTTCTTGCCCCTTCATAGTTTTCGTTCACCTACATATGCAGGACAAAATCTTCTAAACTGCTGGTAATTGTTTCCAGCTGTTTATCATGTCATCTTAAGTCTAATGCCTATTATATCTACAGATTCGTTTCTTTGGAGGATTTTGAGCATGGAATCAAAAGTTATCAGACTGCCCTCAGGATTGATGCAAGACACTATAATGCGTGGTATGGGCTTGGAATGGTTTATCTTCGCCAAGAGAAGTTTGAGTTCTCAGAGCATCACTTCCGCATGGCTTTCAAGATAAATCCATGTTCTTCAGTTATAATGTCATATCTTGGAACAGCTTTGCATGCCTTGAAGGTTGGATCACTAGTTGCATTGAAGCATTTAATACTTTAATTGAAGAGGAACAATATATATTCTGGTTGTCTGTCTGAATTTTAAATTCCTTCATCTGGCAGAGAAGTGAGGAAGCTTTGATGATCATGGAGAAAGCTATTTTAGCTGATAGAAAGAACCCTCTTCCTGTGTATCAGAAGGCTAATATACTTATGAGCCTGGAAAAGCTTGACAAAGCATTAGAAGTCTTAGAGGAGCTGAAAGAATATGCCCCTCGAGAAAGCAGCATTTATGCTCTGATGGGCAAGATTTACAAGTCGCAAAACATGCATTCTCAGGCGATGCTTCATTTTGGCCTTGCTCTGGATTTGAAACCATCAGCAACTGACGTTGCAACCATTAAGGTGATTTGACTTTTCTCCTTCCTTGCTGAATCGAATATAATCTCCTACAGTTTTTGATCTTTAGAAATCTGCTTGATTGCTTATGATTATGTGAGAATATGCAGGTGGCTTGTTTAACTTATTTAGTTTGCTTCTCCTTCAGCTGAGATGAATTTTGCGTTTCCCTCTTCCTGCTGAGCATGGCTCAATTTCTCCTCTCATCTATTTAATTTGTCGACAGGCTGCAATTGAAAAGTTGCATGTTCCAGATGAAATAGAAGACAGCTTGTAATTTTAAGAAAAAACTGGAGAGTTGAGAAGAGAGCACTTTGTACATTATCCGGCTCTGATTACTCGGCCTTGAACGTGGCCTCTGCTTGTGCTTTCGAGGGATGGCAAACATAAAAGATTGGTCCTCGACCCATTCAGAGACGAGTGCCCCTTTGATGGGCAGGTTCTTTGACCTCTTTTTGTAGATTACCAGGCACTGATGGGATTGAGCGACAAACAAAAGGAAGGCCAAGTTACATGTATGTTCACTGACCATGTTAAAATGTAACAGACACTACATTCATCTTCTTCCAACATTTGTTTTTGGTTTAGCCAATTTTACCTCTCAGTTAAGGACCGAATCCCTTGTACGTAGCTCCCATTAATGCTTCAATTCATTGAGCTTCTTTTAGGTAAGCATTCACATATTATGTACTGTGTTCTGAAAGAAACCTTGATTAGAACTTTAGCAAGAAGATGATATTTTAAACTTAATTCTTTTATTAATGGATGATGTTCATCAGAACTGAGTCTCGAAAACTTTAATAGTACTGGTTGCATTATCGTTCATGAGTCTTGCAGTATGTGCTCCATGGGCCTCCAAGTAGTTGGGTTAAAGAAATATGCAACGGTAAGCAGACGCAACGTATTCATGCATAGTGAGGTTAAAGACATTTAGCTGGTTTTTCTCCAAATATCGTCAGTGTTTGAGTGAAAAACAGGGGTCTAAGCCCACGGTTTGTGCGGACAGTCGCAATAGATTCATCGAATTAATCACCAAGTTTATTGATTCTCTCAGTTTCATGCATCTCGAGAGTTTAGATCACCATCCTGCTAATATGCAATGCGTACCTCTGTACGTATGCGAACAGAGCATAGAACATATCATCCGATTTCTTTGTTTCTAATGCATACATTACGTTAGGAGCTATGACTCTGAAATCGAAAACCTATGTGATGTCGTCATCGCCTCACAGCACGGCTGATGACAACCCCATAGAAGTACGGACAATCGCTTTTTTTAATTCATAGATGGACAAGAGAGACTGCATTGTTTTGGATGAGGATTCTTTCTCTTGACCCACCACCATTCGTAATAAGCCCTTGGATCCTCCTAATCCTACCGTGTACCATCAAAGCCAGATACGAGAAAAGGACAATGTATTAGACAATAACCCACCAAACTGCATTCCACATTTCACAAGTCATGGCATCAGGACAAGGAAAATCACTTAGTAGTCACCTTCGTGCTTGGATGATGCCTCATCCTTCTGGCGGATATCCCTAGTCAACATCGACAAGATCAACCCCTTCTCGTGCCATCCGTTGGCCTCCTCGCTATATATTTCCACCAGACCGCTACTTGATACTTCCATTTGCCAGTCATAAGAACCACAGAAGCTAGAAAAAGCTAGCTCAAGTTTGCAACCTCCCCCACCACTCCAATGGGTTCAATCCCTTCCCTACCACAACCCGTGACACCGGAGCCAACCCCGGAGGTCGACCACTTTGGCTACCGGGTGTACGTGTCGTTTTGCCTAAGGCAACCGACGCTAACCACAAACAACATATCTACCTGGATAGAGTGCTACGACCCTAATAGCCACATGTGGAGTTACGTTAGCCCGATTCCCGGGATAATTGACAGCTATATCTTGAAGGGTTTTGCCATGGTTTCGCTCCGAGACTCGATCTACATCATTGGTGGCCGACTATGCTACAAGGAAATGGTTCATGTTTCGGACGAATTGGCTGACTTGGTGGATGTGAAGGTCGAGGTCCTATCTACAGTTTGGCGTTACAATGTTCGAACCAATCAATGGTCTCCTTGTGCACCTCTTTGGACCCCCCGTTCGGATTTCACGTGCACGGTATGCAACGACAAAATATATGTCGCCGGGGGCCAGTCCACTTCGTCTAATGCTGGGGGAATTTTATCCGCCGAGGTGTATGATCTGACTCTAGATGAGTGGAGTTCTTTGCCTAGCATGAGCACGTTGCGGTACAAATGCACAGGGGTCACATGGAATGGTAAAATCCACGTGGTCAGCGGGTTCGCAGAGAGGTTAGACTCGGACTGGCCGTTGTGTGGCATCATGGAGCGATGCTCGGCCGATGTGTACGACCATGAGACCAGGAGATTGGAACTGCGGGCGAAAATGTGGCAATTGGGTGTTCCACCTAACCAAATTCTTGCCCTCGCTGATGGGAGGCTGTACAGCTCAGGAGATTGCGGCAAGGCATGGAAGGGCCACATCGCGGCCTACGATCCCGAGTTCAACATGTGGAACATCGTCCCCGGGTCGCAACAAATGACTCGATCTTCAGCGGTGCACCCATTAAATGTTGCAGACGGCAGATGTTCACCACCAATCCACCCATTAAATGTTGCGGAAGGCACATGGCCACCAATCCAACCAATGTACGTTACGGTCGCACCGATCGGGACCCGTCTGTATTTCTTGGTTGGGTATCGGACCTCTGGGGACTTGCCGAGGACGGTGTCAATGGTGCACATGTTTGACACTTTTGCCAATGCTAACTACTGGAAGAGTTTTGGGCTGATTGAAGAGGATGGAGAGAGAGTTTTGTAGCCATTGTTGTGTTATTCGGCTATCTTGAGAAGAGCAGAAGCAAAGAGAGTGCTGGCCTGCGTGGAAACCTATTCCTCAACCTGTTCCTTATGATGTTTTGACCACCCATGAACTCCAATTCCTATATTGCTTTGTCCATTTCCATTTTAACATTCTAAAATGCTTCTGATGTTCTCAATTAAGGGACAGAACATTAAATAACAAGAAAGAAGAAGATACCACCAGACTCTCTCCTTAGGTTTTTCCCTCAGAACTATTTTCTCGTTGAACATATACACTCTCTTCAAGAAACGAAAAAACAAGGAGAATGTGAAACTTGAGGCAGTGGAGCACATGTTTTGCCCACAGAAACAGATTTAATGAGTGAACAAGAAGCCGATTGAAACAGTTTGGAGCATGCCAGAAAAGAAAATCATGGCAAGATTGTTAAGACTGCAGTTTTCTATGACCAAAGGAAGGAAAAGAAAAAAAATTACATAATAATCATCGTGCATGTGATTGGTGTGCTAGCTACATTTGTATTAGGCTAATTGAAAACTTGCACTCAATGACATTGGCTAATGTCTAAATAATTCTTCGTAAGGCATGAAGGATGTGTAAACCGACTTTAATATCACAGACACGAT
Organism: Syzygium syzygioides; assembly: GCA_031216285.1. Taxonomy (NCBI): domain Eukaryota; kingdom Viridiplantae; phylum Streptophyta; class Magnoliopsida; order Myrtales; family Myrtaceae; genus Syzygium; species Syzygium syzygioides. Next base: position 7,775,670 of record CM062245.1, on the reverse strand, counting down.
TGAATGCGTAGGCATGACCAGTACGTATGTCAGCAAAGAACCATCCACTGAACTCTGCTCTTCGGAAGATTCAAGATTGGCGATGACAACGATGAGTTCGAACCTCCCTTCTGTCTGGCAGAGAAGTGAGGAAGCTTTGATGATCGAGGAGAAAGCTGTTTTAGCTTATAGAAAGAACCCTCTTCTTACGTGTATCAGAAGGCTGATACACTCACGTGCCTGGAAAAGCTCGACAGAGCATCAGAAGTCCTAGAGGAGCTAAAAGGAATATGCCCCTCCAGAAAGCAGCTCATATATGCTCTGATGGGCAAGACTTACAAGTCGCGAAACATGCGTTCTCAGGCGATGCTTCATTCTGGGCCCTGCTCTGGATTTGAAACCATCAGCAGCTGATGCTGCAACACATTAAGGTGATCTGACTTCTCTCCGTTCTTGCTGAATCGAATGATATTTTTAACAGTTATCGAGCTTTATAAATCTGCGTGATGTGCAGTTATGTGAGAATGTGTAGGTGACTCCTCCTGCAGCTGAGACGATTTTCATACGGCCTCTTTCTGCTAAGCATGGCTATCTTGCTCCTCTCTCTTCTATTTCATTTGTTGACAAGCTGCAATTGAAAAGTTGCACGACGCAGACGAAATAGAAGACAGCTTGTAACTCTGAAGAAAAAACTCGAAAGTTCACAGGAGAGCATGGTGTACATTATCCAGCTCTGATTACTCTGATTACTTGTCCTTGAACGTGGCTTGCTTGTGCATTCGAGATTTGGCAAACTTGAAAGACTTGTCCCCAACCCATTCCAAGATGAGTGCCCCTTCATGTGGGCAGGTTCCCTGACCTCAGTTTTGTAGATTACTGGACACTGAAGGGATGAAGCGACAAAACAAAGGTGAGGCTGACTTACATGCATGCACGTTGACCATGTTAAAATGTAGCAGATACTATATTCATCTTCTTCAGTTTTTGTTTTCTTTAGCCAGTTTTACCTCTCATTTTAGGACGCAATGCCTTGTACTAAGTTCATATCCATACTTCATTTTTATTTTCTTTCAGGTAAGCATTCACATATTTGATACTGTGTTGTGAAAGAGACCTTGATTAGAACTCTAGCAGAGAAGAGGTTGTTTTAGACTTGTTTCTTTTGTTAAAGGACGATGTTCATCGGAACCGAGTCTCATCGAATTTTAGTTTTCGGTTGCATTTTTGTTCATTGGGCTTACAAGGTGTTTCACGAGCCTCCAAATAGCCGGGCTTCTGCTCTCATGCACTTGGGTTAAAATATACGATTGGTAATATTTTGGCATAATTAGGATTAAACTCGTGCTTTGATCAATGATATGCAACAGCTGCAACCGAAATATCTTCGGTATTGGAGTGAAAAACTAGAGTCTAAGCCCACGGTTTGTTTGGACAGTTGCAATCAAGTCAGCGAATTAATCGCCAAGTTCATTGATTGAGCTTTGATTCTGAAATTGAAAGTCCTACCTCATGTTGTTATCAACTCTCAGCACGGCCGGCGACAATACCATGGGAGTATGGACAATCCGTTCTTTACAAGTCATAGATGGACAAGAAGGATTGCATCGTTTTGGATAAGGATTCTTCTCTTAACCCTCCATTGATAAGCTCCTAGGATCCTCCTAATCCTACCATGTACCGTCAACCATGATACGAGAAAAGGACAATGTGTTCGACAATAACCCACCAAACTCCATTCAAGGATCACTAGGATATACATCAGGACAAGGAAAATCACTTAGATTTTACCTTCATGCTCAGATGATGACTCATCCTTCTGGCTAACATTCCTAGTGGATATCGGAAAAACTAACGCTCATCTCGTGCTATCCTTTGGCCTCCACGCTATATATTTCAACCAAATTGCTATGGGAAATTTCCCATTGGGCAATCACAAGAGCCACAGAAGCTAGATAAAAGTCAGCTTAAATTTGTTACCTTGCCCACCACTTCAATGGGTTCAATCGCTCCCCTGCCACAACCACAACCCATAGCGCTGGAGCCATCCCCGGATTTCGATCCCATTGGCTACCAGGTGTATGTTTCGTTTTGCCTGAGGCAACCAACGCTAACCACAAACAACATCTCTAACTGGATAGAATGTTATGACCCATCTAACGACATGTGGAGTTACGTTAGCCTGATTCCTGGGATAATCGAGAGCCATGTCTTGAAGGGTTTTGCCATGGTTTTGCTCCAAGATTCGATCTACATCATAGGTGGCCGACTCTGCTACAAGGAAATGGTTCGTGTTTCGGACGAATTGGCCGAGTTGGTGGACATGAAGGTTGAAGTCCTATCCACCGTGTTACGTTATAGTGTCAGAACCAATCGATGGTCTACTTGTGCAACTCTTCAGACCCCACGTTGGGATTTCGCGTGCACGGTGTGCGACAACAAAATATATGTCGCTGGGGGACAGTCCACTTCGTCTAGTGCTAGGGGAATTCCATCTGCTGAGGTGTATGATCCAACTCTAGACAAGTGGAGTTCTTTGCCTAGCATGAGCACGTCACGGTACAAATGCGCGGGGGTTACATGGAATGGTAAAGTCTACATGATCGGCGGATATGACAAGAGGCTAGACTCAGGCTGCGGTATCCCTTTCATCATGGAGCAGAGCTCGGTCGAGGTGTGTGAGCCCAAGACTGGGAGATGGGAACTGATGGCAAGGATGTGGCAATTGGATGTTCCACCTAACCAAATTCTTGCGCTTGATGACGGGAGGCTGTTGAGCTCAGGGGATTGCCTCATGCCTTGGAAGGGCTACATCATGGCCTATGATCCCGAGTTTAACTTATGGGACACCGTCCCTGGGTCGCTACAGAAGACTCTATCTTCAGCAGTCGCCATGTCCAATGTCGACGACGGCAGTTGGCCACCAATCCAACCATTGTACGTTACAATTGCACCGATCGGGACCCGTTTGTATTTCTTGGTCGGGTATTGGGCCTCTGGGGACTTGCCAAGGACGGTGTCGATGGTGCACGTATTTGACACGTCTCCAGATGCCGAGTGCTGGAGGAGTTTCGAGCCGGTCGAAGAGGACGGAGAGAAAGAGTTTTGTAGTCATTGCTGTGTTATTCAGCTGTCGTGAGAAGATCAGAAACCGAGAGAGACATGGTCTGTGCTAAATCAGTTTCCTCTACGAATGCCTAGTGATTTTTAGACCCTCTATGAACCCCGATCCTCATATCAATCTGTCCATTTCCAGTTTCAACATTGGCAAGTGTTTCTGATGTTCTCAATTAAGGAACAAAACATCAAACAACAAGAAAGAAGTCATAACCACACTCTCCTTACAAGGTTTTCCTCCAAGAAACTATTTTCCTGTGAACACATTCACTCTCTCTCCCTTCAGGAAAGAAAAACAAGGAGAATGTGAAACGTGAGATGTTGGAGTTCGTGTTTTGCACACGGAAATGGAGTCGATGAGTGAACAAGAAGATGATCGAAACAGATCTGGAGCATTCCAGAAAAGAAAATCATGGTAGACTGATAAGACTGCAGTTGTTAGTGTATGAGGATTTGGTGATTAATCTCCTAATCTATATCGTTCATATCATGTTTGGCAAGATTTAGACATGTAATCATAATCCACCCAAATTGAATTGCTGTTGCTCTTTCCTTGTCTTTCCAGATTTGGCAATGTTTGAAGGGCAGAATCATTTCTAGTCTCAGCTTTCTTGTCGAAATTTAGGGGAAAAGTGCCAAAAAAGTCCTAAACCTTTTGCATTAGTGCCAATTTAGTCCTAAACCTTTTTTTTATGTCAATTCAGTCCTAAACCTTTTGCATTGATGCCAATTTAGTCCTAAATCTTTTTTTTTGTGCCAATTAAGTCCTAAACCTTTTATTTTTGTGCCAATTTAGTCTTTCCGGCCAATTTTGATAAGAATTTACTGACGTAGACGCCTGCCGGCCGGCGACCGGTCACCGGCGCCGACGTGGCGCTGACGTGGACAACTTAAATAATATTTTAATTTTTTTGAATTTTAATTTTTCTCCCTTTTTTTTCTGTTTCTCTTTTCTCTGGCCGGTCGCCAGTCCGGCGAGGCCGAGCCTCGCCTTGGTCGAGCGAGGCTCGAGCCCTCGTCGGAGGCCGCGGCAAGGGCGAGCCTCACCATGGTCGGGCGAGGCCCGACCTTGCCATGGCCACCGGCGAGGCCCGACCATGGCGAGGCTCGCCCTTGCCGCGGCCTCCGGCGAGGGCTCGAGCCTCGCCCTCACTGCGGCCTCTGGGAAGGGCTCGAGCCTCACCCGACCAAGGCGAGGCCGGCCTCTGGCCTCTGGCTGGTCGCCGAACCAGTGACCAGCTAGAGAAAAGAGAAATAGAAAAAAAAATTAAAATATTATTTAAGTTGTCCACGTCAGCGCCACGTCGGTGCCGGTGACCAGTCGCCGGCTGGCAGGCGTCCACGTCAGCAAATTCCGATCAAAATTGGCCGGAAGGATTAAATTGGCACAAAAACAAAAGGTTTAGGACTGAATTGGCACCAATTTAAAATGTTTATGACTTAATTGGCACCAAAAAAAGGTTTAGAACTAAATTGACACCAATGCAAAATGGTTAAGGACTGAATTGGTACTAAAAAAAGGTTTAGGACTAAATTGATACTAATGCAAAAGGTTTAGGACTTTTTTGACACTTTTCCCTGAAATTTAGTATAGCCTTATTCAATTCCAAAATCCCAGAAATGATTCGCAAATAAAAGAATAGAACAAACAAGAAGCTTGTGTCGCTAAAACACAATCATACGTTTAAAATCACGTAATCCCCTAATCCCACTTGAGAAGAGGAGAATTTCTACCTTTCGTCCGTGCACTCGCAGTCCTTTTGCTAATCAAGTCTATGTACTTTTAATCAGTCTTATGAAGCCCTTCAGCTTTCATAAATTTCCCGAGCATTGTTCGCGCACGTGACATGCGCATGTCATTGCACTCCCCATTTTAATCCTCACGTTGCACGTTCGCAAATCATGCAAGCCGGATTGAGCATAGGAAAAAAGAAAATCACACAACAAATGCAAGAACTCAATCGAAAAACTCGCCATGGCTCACCATCCTGGACCAACAGTAGATGAAAACAACTTAAAATGAAGCGTGGTTTGTTTTGTGCTTTCTTCTCTCGTAAGAACTTCCCAATGTTTTGGAGACATGTCGGCATATATCGAAGGAAGGTTAAATCATTAGATGGATGATTCAATCATTATATAGATGGATGAAACCTATATGTATGTACCAACGGGACCTTTCCTCGACTGCGATTTAGGGGAGAAAAAAAATGACAAATCAAGCACCAAATTTGCCCAATTCAATGGTGGGCTAGATGATGAAACATGAGGTAGCATTATTGAGCCTATGGAAGTCCCTATGCGTATATTCGTAGCGCCATGTTCAGTTGCGCCCAACCCCCCTGGGAGTGGTCAAGGCTAGCGTGGTTTGTTGTTTTTTTTCCTACTTTCCATGGAAAGAAGAGAAAGTGCACCCAATAAATCGGCCTTTCAAAAGCTTTTAGGTATCGTGTAGGAGTGCTATAGAAAAATTCTTGGTAGCATGATGCAAATCCTGATTCACGTGAGTAGTTGAATGAGGTGAGATCCGCGTGGAGTTCACCCAGATCGATCGGGCTCGCATGTATGACCCGATGAAATTGAGCTCGACTTCATAGAAATAAAAAAAAAGCAAAAAATGAACCCGCCACCTTTAAACGATTATGTTCCGATTTGAGTTGGTGGATATAAAAAGAAAGGAAACACATAGAGGACATTTCATGCACGTCTAGCTAGTGTCAAGCAATTCGTGCAATTAGCTGTAATTTGAGGCATGGGTTGGCCAGTGAGAACAATCTTGAGGGGTTTGGGCCAATCCTTGCTGATTTTGTAAATATGTGGGATTGCATGCGGGATTAGTCCACCTGCACAGGGTTTTGATGGGTTGTGAAACTGGTTTATGGAAAAGAAGAAACACTACTCTTTGGTCTTAAAATATATCGAAAGGGATAAATAACGATAGGAGTCCTGAAACTTGTATTGATCCGATAGTTGAGTTCGTTAAGCTTTCGTTCCGTGCATTTAATGTCGGTTCAAGCATAGGAACCGAGAGGAGATGAATTGGTCGAAACGTAATCAAGTATGATTTTTCGGGCTCTTTTCATACGAGTGCAAGATTTAAAGCATCTATAGATCGTAAGCTTCCGTGATATTGTGTGACTGCAACGATGAAATCAATCTTATGCAAGTTTTCGCTATAATAGAGAGAGAGATCTAGATAGAGAATATCGAGACCGGATTTATTGTGGTTTGTTTTTTATTTCCAACTCTAGCGGCCCAACCAAACCATATCCATCGTCATGGACGAGGTGGACCATGAAATACCAAGGAAAAAATTCATAAAAAAATCACAAACTATACCCATTATAACATATATCCAAAATCCCAAATTATGCCTACTATATATGACATATTTACCCTAAAATTTTTTTTGTGACATAAAAAAACCGTAAAATTTTTTCCTATGTGACACATTTATCTTTTTCTGTTAAGGTTCCATTCGATAATTTTTCAACTAAAATAATATCGTTTAAGAAGGGTTTGGATGAAAGGATCTAGCATATGTATTTAGATGGCAAAAAATCGATAGAAGACTTTTGTCTTTTTCGTGGAGACTCATAAGAAATTCCTGAAACGTTTGTAGAACCAGTAAACTTGCTGACGAACTCAGTCAGTATATCATGCCGACTTTCAACAGTCAGGACCGATCCCCAGATATCGAATCAAACTCATCTGAAACAATCACGTGAGCGCCATGCCAACACCGTTTGCTTTATGCCGTCTATGTATGTAGATTTTTAATGGTTTTCATTGACATAACTTTGACAGAGGGTAAACATGTCACACACGTACAAGTTTGAGATTTTTTGTGTCGCATGAAAATAAAAGCTCAACGGCAAATATGTCGCGGTTAGCATAATTTAGAGTTTTTAGTAGCTTGCTTCCAAATACCGAAAAACAAGAAGAAAACCAAAGTTCGACACGAGAGCACATGTAACCCTATGCATCGACATAAGTTTCCACTTCATCCGCCACGGCGTCGAACGTTAAAAGCTTCGATCCGTGACGTATACTCGCTACCGCAGGATCGATACGGATTACAGATACGAATACGACGTATTCGATCCTCAAGAGGAGATCCCCCCCGCTCCCGCACGCGAGAAAGATCCTTCACGATCTTTAAAAACGCTCGGCAGCTGCAGAGAGAGGATCGGGCGTCAAAAAGGCGTACGTGGCACGTGCGACGGTCGCAGACACCGTAGACTTCCCGAGGTACGGTTCCCCACACCCCGCGGCCGCACGTGCCTTCGGGAGGGCGCGCACGCGCACGCGCGAGCGCACGCTTGTACCCTGTACCTCCGTAGCCTCGTCCGTGAGTGCGGGTGCCGTGTGTCCGATCGCTTTCATCGACGGCCCCTGATGTCGCCAATCCCGAGACGAGGGATGTGGGCCGTCCGATCCCACAGGAGCCGGACATGGCCCGAGATGCTGGCGCGGACCTGAAAAGTCCGACATGCGAGGCCTGGACGTTGTCCGTCGCTCCTCTTTTTTTATTTTTTTAAATTATGTTTTTCGGAATTTCTTTTCTTTTTTTTTTTTTGCTCGATTCGCCTTTCTTTCTTCTTTTCGCATCGATACGAAAGCCCGACCGAAGGAGCTGCTGGGGCCCACCGGGCGCCACCTGGCGAGAGGGGGGAGGGGAGGGAGGCGGAGGTCGGTGGGGACCGCTGTGATGGAGATCGGAGCTTCGGAGGTTGGGGGTGCAATCGGGCGCGCGGCCCAACGTGGGGGGATATGTGAGGGGAGGGTTTTTTTTTCTTTATATGGAATATGCACTAAAGTTTCCTAGGACTAAAGTATATATAAAAAGAAGAAATGCAAATTATTCATGGTAGAGGTTATTGGTTTCAAGATGGCTCGGTTCCACGTTGAAACTGGGAATCAAACCAGAAGAGCCGATTCCCAATTTGCGGAACTGGGTATCCGCCCAGCTAGTCGTGGAACCGGTCCAGCCCAATTCTCGAGTGGGTCCAGGTTCCGGCGGTGATATCTTTCTCTTCTTCTCTTTTCCTATTCCTTACGAGACTGTAAGTATTGTCGCATAATCTAAGATTTTACTTGTTAGTGTTTTGGGTCTTTAATAAATGAAAATCTCAATGGAAAGGCGCTAAATGGTGTGATCAAATATGATCGAGTATCATTGACTTTTTTTTTTTATCAGAATCGAGTATCATTGACTTGCTAATCAATTAAAAACAAAAAAAGCATCGGTCCGGTCATGGTAGTTTGGTTCAGACCTGAAATCGGGAACCAGAACGACAATCGTCGATTCTAAACTTTAGGAAGTGAGAATCACCCAGAACCGACCAATTCAATCCAAATCTTGATTTAGTCCGATTCCAATTGTTGAGGAAATTTCCTAATAAATTTTGTAGTTGACAAAACTATTCATGTTAATCTTGTAAATATGATATGTACTCTGAAGTATTTTCATCCAAGTAAATATATTCTGAAAGTGGCAACTTTAATACTTCAAGAGAAATTAACTTCCTGGATGCTTAGACTTTACGAGGTTCAGAAGGAAAACTTCAAACTCTACAAGTTTCAAAACGAGAAGTTTAAACTCTACTAAAATAGATACTCAGTCTTTATCTTAAGATGTAAGAGATCTTCAGACTCTAATTTTGAAGGACTCGGATTTTACTGAAGATCTACACTGACTCAGGTTCTGAATGTAAAGCAAGGACCATAAATTCTTCAGACTCATAATTTATTCATAACAAAACATAACAGCTAGTGATCTAACTTAGATTTCACGAAAGGAAAGTTTTGATTGACTCAATCTAAGCCTAATTGATTGACAATCAAACATTATGACAAATATATATCACAATGGATAAAAGTTTACTTATAGAAACCAAGATTCTGATTGTATGGGCGATCAGATTCAGTGGAATTCGGATTTTATCAACCAACGGCTATTTAATCCATTTTATACAAATCTGTCTAAGGGCAAGATTGGAAGATGATCCTCTGAAGATTGTCCAACGGCTAGTTTGGAAGTGAAGGAGTATAAAAGGAGGCCAATGAGGAGCAGAAAGTAGAGAATGAAATCGAAAATCAACAAGTCCAAAGTCTGAGCACATTCCGATTCTATTACTTGTCTTTCCTAAATTAAATACTGAGATTTTGAGGGATACTCTGTAAAAGTGATTATGTGAGATAGAGAGTTTTATTATTCATCCAGTGATATCACTCAAATCTTATAATCGCCTTGATCACATAGTGAAATCTAACTAGTAGGCTATAAGCGTGGAAGAGTAGACATAAATTTGATCTAAGCCGATCCACTATAACTTCTTGTGTGCAGTTTTCTCTATCCCTAATATCTCATTATATTGTATACACTGCACAATAGCACATTCAGAATCTGAACATTGTTCAAACTTTATTGATTATAAATCGTTTCTACTTTAAATTCTTCAAAATCACTCAAATCACCTATTCACCCCCTAAGTGATAACTACTAGCTACAACACCAGTGCTCATCCCTAATCTATAGGGACCATATTCATGAATGTCCAATAATACCAAAAAATTTGGCTTTTAAAGTGTTGATTATGCTAACACGAAAGAAAAGCTTATGTATCGAAAGGGCATATATCCATATTGACAACTGCCTATGACATTCGTTATTAAAGTTTTGTTCATAAAAGAATTTTGTCGACGACTGTTCTCAGAACACTTACTAAGTAATCAGACTCGAGAAAGTTTACAATTTTCAATGTTCTTTATTTTTTCTTCTTTCATGAAAATTTAAAATCTTTTCTTATATTGTTGGGGTCACTACGCTGTTAGAAGATAACTTCCATGTACATTTGATTGGTCTCTTGGCAAAAAGTCACAGCATTTGCAATACCCTCCTTTATATTTTGAAGGGGCGATCATCGATTCTCTTCATTGTCTTTGGTTCTCTGTGCAGCGTCATTCGATGGCTATCAAACAAGTTCAACCCGGTTTGTCCCTTCGCAGTACACAGCTTAAATGTAGAAAGATTAAAGTCTGATCATAGTACTCCAGGGATAAATTTTTTTAAAGTATGTGCTTCTAAGTAACTTCGAGTTATTAACAATGAACATGACCTACTTGACCAATTGATGTGCTCTCAGTTCATTTACAAGGGTAATTTGTTCATATTGCTTCCAAACATAAGTTATAAACAATGGCCACTTGATATGATCAACAATTAGGGGTGAGCAAAAGGAAGTTCCCAAATTAAGAACCGCTCAGACTTGATCGGACTGCCGGTTCTAGGCCAAGCCCAGGGGCATTGATTCAATTCTCGGTTCCATAACATTGGAACCGGTGAATTTTGGTCCGGATCCTAGTTTTAGGTGTGGAATCGTCCACCCGAACCACTCAAATCGTATATATATATTTTTTACTTTTTAAACTTTTTTCTTAAAAATTTGTAAAAAAAAATCCTTAATCTATGTGCCATTTCACAAATAAAGGCCCTTCAAGGCTAGAACAACTACATTTACTTATGCACATGAGTAAAATGGCGAGAATAAATCAAAACAAAACAGTAGTTGCTCATTTCAACTAGATTTGCCACAAATTAGAAAAATCTCTGTAAAACTTATAATGTAATGATTATATATACACTTTGATTATCAAGAACATCTTCAATTTCATCTTGAACATTAACAACTAATAAAAAAAAAACTGAATATGCCACCAGTTTGATTGGCCCACCGGGGAATCGGACTACTCGAAAACCGATCACCCCTATTAATAATATCTTAAATTAATATGTATAAGGCATAACTTAATAAACTTTTTTTTCTCATTGAAATTTGTAAAAAAACAAAAGGGAAAGGTTCAAGTGGCCATATGCCCTTTTGCCTTGAGAAGAAAAGGCAAGGAAGAGTCCTCTCCTTGTTTGTCATGCCATTGCATGGACAAGATGGGAAGGTAGTGGGGTATTGAACATGTTGGGGGTCTTGCTTCCTCCTCATGGAATCCACTTAAAATTACTTTTGGGAGGTCCCCCAAAACTCAATTAGAGGTGTGTTTTTATATTATTTTATTTTTTTCTCCTTTTTTTTTTTGCTTTTTGATGATTTCATCATGTGTTGGTCCATGTTTTCCCATGCAAAGGAACAAAAGCAAATTGCTCCTTTTCAAGATAACATAAAAAAAGATTTAAAGCCTTTTTCCACTGAATTCACCATTAATAATGATGACAATCCATTCTCCCTAAACACCATGAGCCAATTGACACATTTTTATAACTTAAAGGATTTATATACAAGAACAGAAAATGTGGGCGAGCCCATTATCGGTTAAACAGCTAATAGGAGCAGTTTAATCACTTTTGAAAAAAAAAATTCTTAGTACTATAATGGCAAATGACTTATGTGAAGACATTTTTTTTTCCGCCTCCAAAATAAATTTAAAAAATGGATTTTTTTTTATTTCCTTTTGTTGATGAAGTTGGGTGGGGACGATTGGAATTGGAGAGCCCGGTTGCGGAAGTGGTGATTCTGGGACCAGCTTTTGAAAAAGTTTTGGATCGCCAAAATCAGAGTCCCTCCCGCATCTGTACAAACTCACCACAGTAATAGAAATAAAGAAGAGGGTCATCTAAGATCTAAAGTTGAAAACTTTAGAAATAGCTAAATCAAAGATCTACACAAGATTTTCCAACTTGGTTGAAGCGTCTGCATCAAAGAACTTCTGAAGATGTTCAACAAGAAGTACCTAAAGAAGAAGCTAGGCCACAACCGTAGCTTGGCTTGTCGCCTTCTCCGCATAAAAAATGGGTACATGTACTTCCTTGCTTTGCTTGTTCCTTATGGTAATTTGTTAAATATATACTCCATTTCAATTTTTTATAATTATTAGGAGGAGAATGTCTATATAGGCATATATTTTTTGATTTTTTTCCCTTGTTATCTTTTTTTTTTGTATGAAGGGAAAATGACATAAATAGTTCTTGAATTTTAGTCCAATATTCAATGTGGTTCCTGAACTTTAACACAATGCATAATGTAATCTCCGAACTTTAACCCAATGCACAATGTGGTTCCTGAACTTTTAATACATATTTAATTTAGTCCCTGAACTATATGAAAATATTCAGTATAATTCTTCCATTAATTCAAGTTCAGGGATTACATTAAACATTTTCATATAGTTCAAAGACTAAATTGAACACGGACCGAAAGTCTAAGGACCATATTAAACAAATTAAAAGTTCATGAATCATATTGAACATTAGACTGAAGTTAAGAAACTATATTAAATAAATTCAAAAATCAAAAAACATATTACATATTTAGTAAAAATTTAAAGATTATTTGTATCATTATTCTTGATACGAAAATATCCATCAACTCTTCTCTGCCGTGAAAAGCGCAGCAGCAAAAATGGCAAAGCAAATGTCGTGTCCCATCTTTAATAAAAATTCACTTTTTGTCTAGGAATTATACTCAATTATTGTTGGGTGCTTTCAGGGGGAATTGTATACAAAAGATATTCCATGGGCCTAGCCTTGTGCTTGGATTTTTCCACTATTGAAGGTGTTAAAAAAAATCTCAAGAAAGTTCTTTTTTTTTTAATTCTTCCAAATGCAGTGTCCTATATTTTTTTGAAAAATTAACAACAAAAAAAGCATTGTTACTGAGAATTTTGATTTGCAAATATTTCGGGTGGACTCAATAACATAGTTATTTAAGTGTGTCATTACAAATGCTTTAAGAGCCTCTGTTGACAAAATTCAAATTAACATAATTGTTTTGGCTTCACGTATTCTGGATACTTGTTTTATTTATTCAGGTCAATTTTATTTTTCACCGTATCTAATTTATCGCTTAAGCAGAGGGATAATGACTGAAATTATCCTTAAATTTTGATTTAATATATAATGTGATCCCTAAAATATTTAATTTGTTAATCCGATCCATATGTGAACATATACCAAAATTGACGACACTGAAATAAATTAACAGTTCATGGACCACATTGCACGTTGGTTTAAAACTTGAGTACTATATTGAACAAAATAAAATTTCATAAATCATATTACACATTATACAAAAATTTAGAGATTATTTATGCCATTATCCCTTAAATATACAACAAGTCGAAGTGATATCTTTTTAAAGTTTTTGCTATGTTCTATATATACACGTTCCCAAAGCAAAGCACGGAAGAACAAAACAAGCTCTCCAAATTCCAAAGCCCTCTCTCCTCTCTCTCTCTCTCTCGCCTCTCTTTCTCTCTCTTCCGTGTGAGAAAAACTCGAAAAGCTCGAGTACTTGCTGCGCAGGCCCACATGCTGCGTCGTCACACTGTCAAGCAACACAAGCCTCAAGGCTCTCTCTCTCCCTCTCTCTCTCTCTGTCTCTCTCCACGGTGACCCAGAAACATCGGCGATGCCCTGAAGACGACGATGGCGAGAGCGCGAGGCTTGAGCTTGGCCGGTCATCAATGGCCGCCGATCGGAGCTCCTCACTACCACCACCGCCACCCTCAGCACGACCCCAACTCGCTGACGACGCCGCGCGAGGGCAGCAGCGGCGGGAGCCAGTTCGAGTACGACTCCGTCAACGCGGTGTCCTTTGGCTTCGTGGCCACCGCCGTCCTCATCTCCATGTTCTTGGTCATGGCCATCTTCGAGAAGTTCCTCCGCCCCTCCCCGTCCCCGTCCCCCTCCCCACGCGACGGCGCTCGGCAGCGCGTGGATCTCGAGCCCCGGGGCCACGCCGGGAAACTCGGCCACCCGTCCCCTAAAGTAAGTCCCTCTTTTGCTCGGCCAGCCAAAAGAACATCATGTGTCTTTCGTGTGCTTTAAGGTAAAAAAGAAAGAAAGAAGGGTTTCGCTTCGTCTTTCACGTGAGTTTCACCCTGTGGAGCATTCCATCAGACGGTTTCTTTGCAAAGTTTGCATGAGATCTTCATGTGGTTTTAGAAAAATCGTTTCTTGAAAACTATGTTGAGCTCAGTGCAATGCCATTCGACATGGGATTAAATCGAATTTAGAGATAGTTAGAGAGTGTCAATATATCATCAAAATCATTACAACTTGGTAACAAAGATATACGAAAAAAATTCAATCTTTAAAGTGAAAATTGTGACTTTGATAATTCATCCTAAAGAATGTGGGTGTTCTTGTAGTGATCTTATTTATATATATATATTTTTAATTTTCGTTTCTGGGACCATTTTAAAAGGTTGTAGCTTTCTTTATAACCTTTTCATTGGGCACGTCTGGTTCTCCCCTTTGACTGCTTCTCTGACTTTTCAATTGGAAAAAAAAAGGGTGGGGAATTATTCATAATGTGGAGGAAATTTCTGCCTTCTTTTGACGCCTGATGTTTTCGTTTTTTTGACCATTTTGGAATGATGATTGCGACTCTGACACAGAGGCTTTGGTGCCTACCCTTTGGCCTATGCCTCACGCTTTTGCTTTCTTTCTTCATCTTTTGCGCTTGTAATTTTAGTTTTGAAGAAAAAAAATTTTGGGTTTCTTTCTTTGGATTGTGGAGAGAGATGAGAGATTGATATACAAAATGAATTTATACAGTGATGTTACAAATGAGTATCTAAGTAGTTGGATCGTATGCAAGAATCGAACGAAGATATGCCCACAAAACTTGTGTAATAAGCCTTTTGCGTTGTAGCAGTATTCTAGATAATAAAGAGCCAACTCCACTGTGGATTCTATATCCTCCAACAACTAATCTAGATACGAAGTGTCTTTTCTTCATTGTAAATACGAACTTTGTGCACCTCCCATTTACTTACACTCTTGTTTCCACCAGTTCCTGCAACACACAAACCATCAAGGACCAAGCGTGAATCCACTGTTCGATCGATCAGCTTATTTAATCTTTATAGCCCCGACTTCGTTTCTTTAGATGTTAAGAAATCGCGACGGCTTCTTCTGAAAGTAATGCCACGCCTCTGCGCCCCAATCTTTTCTAAGCACGAATGGTGTCAATTACAGCTGCTTTCTCGGGCATTTCCCATTGCCACGATGGGAAATTTTGTGAATGACTTGTCGATTAGGTAAATAGGTTGAACTTCAGTGACAATTCTGAATTCGAAAGCTTCATCGAAGACTATGTCAAGCGAAGATGTACTGATTATATCCGGCTAATTACCCGTAGAAATCCGCCTTATGCGACACACCCACACCCTCTCAATATCGGTTTGGAAAAGGTCAAAATTTGTCGATCAGTTTCAGTTTCCTGTGCACTGGTCAACTTCATAAACAGGTCGGGTTTGATCGGAAAAGAACAAGAGAAGATGCGTCACCAGAAGCACTACCACATGATTGTAATTTATTTGGTTTTCTTGTGAATATCTTACCTTTGATTGTCCATTGCCACTTGATGTCAGGATCTTCTATGACATGCTTTACAGTGGCTCGTCTGTTTGAATATGATCGCATTCCCTTCAACCTCGCGATCGAAATGACATGTTGCAAGATCGTGCGTCTAAAAATATGTTTATCATGCATTCTGAGACTGTTTTCTGATGGCTTAAAGCTTTTGGTACCATTGGTCCAACAATATGAATGCATAGCTGCTGCAATTTGACCACAGTGAAGTGATGTTGATACGAAAGAACAGCTGCAAATTAGCAAAACAGGCTAACATGATTTCGACATTTGTGGATGCAGATGACCGTGTATGATGACGGAGTTTCGGTGCTCATGCCTGGGGACGACGTCCCGTCGTACATCGCCCACCCGGCTCCTGTGCCTTGTCCCCGGGAAAACATCTTGTGGCCTTCTCACTGACCCAATGCCCCATCTTGATCGCCGCCTCGCGGACTGATTTTGCTCGATCACCGCACGATCCGTCACACGGGGTTTCAGTACCCATTGCATTGAGCCGTGAGGATACTGGGGCTTTTGATTGTCGTTCTTGAGTCAAGAACGAGAGAGTTTTCTTGGGGTCTTCTCTTTTAGTGATGAGCTCCCTCGTTTTCTTTGTACAGATCGTCATAGAGAGTTTGCAAATGAAGGCCGAAAGTGGGCTTATTTTAGCCCCCTTCTAGTTTAGCCAATCTTCTTTCCATCTAGTCTTGAAAATGCAATTTTAGGTTCCGGGCATTTTCTGTTTGCCCCCTTTTTTATTATTTTTATGGGTGAAAAAACAAATGTGCATGAAAAATTGGTAGCTTATGTCCACCAAGAAAACCCAATTGCCCGTCATGCAATCGATTAGCTAAATTGCTTTATTTTATTTTTCAGTCAAGGATCTCGATTTTTCATATTTGGCTCAATAGGGACCCTCATTATATAAAATTTGCCATGTCATGCGATTTTACTTAAGTCGCTCGCTCGCTCAGTAAAAGTTATCTCTATCGTCTCCATCGAGGTGTTGAGAGATGAGGGGAGAGAGAGAGAGAGGGTACCGTTTATATCACTTTGGCCCTTCAACATGTCTCTGTCGATATGATATCATCTCGAGATGTTACATTGGACGCCACCGTGGACAATTCATGGCTATTTAACGGCGTTAATGTCCATGATTTGCATTTTTTTTCTTCTGTGATTTTAATAAACGCCTCACATTGACTCGTATTTGAAAAAGTTGAGGTACTTGATTGAAAATCGAAATTAAGTACTCAGATTGTAATATTAAATGTAAATTCAAGCGCTTTGGATGTTATTATTCAAAGAAAAAAGGACAAATGAATAGGCGGATAAGTTGCCAATATCAAGGCTTCAATTTCATGTCAGCTCTGAGGTTTCCAATATAAAATAAACAAATAAGCAAATAAACAAATAGGTAAATAAGTATAATAAAAATTTTGGGCTGGAAAGCGGAAGCACATTGGGCTTTAAAGTCTAATCCATATGTAAATTCTTAAGTGGTATGACCCAGGCTCATTCCCTATTCCATGTGCTCTGCCCAAATTTCTAAAATGGTTATGATGACAGGTTTTGTATAAAATAAATAATTTTAAAAAATGTTTTCCCTAAATTTGATAGTTTGTATTATTTACAAAAATAAATGAGCAAAAAATATTTTCATCGTTCAGGAAAATATTTAGACATAAATTGTTCCCGATAACAAAAACATTTGTTATCGACTAATCATTTCAAGATAAAAATACTTTAGTATTTGGACTGCCCTAAATCCACACTAAAAATGGCCACATACGAACCTTGGGGAACCGAAATGACGGCGAGTTGTGGGCCCAGCCGCTCCCATTCTCTTCTCTCGTTAGCTTCCGCATCTCCATCTCCTTCCCCTCCCCTCCTCGCCGCTCGCGTGCGCCTCTGCTCTCGCCGGCCAACCCTCGCCGCTTGGATCGAGGCCCTCCTTGCCCTTGCCCGCGCGATTGCCGGCGGTGAGAGTCATGTTTCCCTTCGGCTTCCTGATATGTTGCGAAAAGCCGAAAAAGGAACAAGTGTGTCGGATTGAATAGAATGACGGATGCACTTTGATGATGGCTCGTGTTTTTTCCGATCCAACAAGTATCATCCTCGAGTTCTACAAGCGATTTCATATTTAGATGAATCACGAATCCCCTTACTTGCCCATATGAAGAGAGAGTCGTGCAACGAGCGGATAATGCGAGTGTCAAAATCATTCCTAATTTCTTCAGATTTATATTCATATGAATGCCTTCTTGATAATTGTTGTTGTCTCGCGGGGGAGCAAAATCAACATTTAGTTCCATTCAATAGCGTATTATAGTCATAGTTTTAGCAAGGGCATTGCTCGTCACTCGGGCATAACCCGATCCCCAAGCTTAGGGATCGATCGCGGATCATCTTGTCATGATGTTCACTAGAGGTGGGGACCTGCGATTCGGGCAATCGAGTCATTTTTTTAAATTTCCGGGCGCGGATTTATCGCGGGGTCCTAGTACCGTCGGTC
Organism: Syzygium syzygioides; assembly: GCA_031216285.1. Lineage (NCBI taxonomy): Eukaryota > Viridiplantae > Streptophyta > Magnoliopsida > Myrtales > Myrtaceae > Syzygium > Syzygium syzygioides. Next base: position 7,757,692 of record CM062245.1, on the reverse strand, counting down.
CATAATGCGCACCAAAGTCCGCGGGCGTCTTAATATGCAGGGTTGATGGAGCCCATTTGCGTCACGCCGAGATTGGCACGGCACGGGTCATGCCTCTGTCCCATGCCCGTTGCACGCATTTCGATTCCGTGCGATGTCGCAAACGATTCCATTTTCTTCTTAACATTGTAGATTTTAATAAATGTTGGCACGAGAAAATGAGGAAACGGTACGAAAATCCTCCAAACAAGATAACAGATGGGGGGAAAACATCCAGATGCCATGAATTGTTCTTTTTTCCCCTCGCCCAAATCTGATCCCCAACATCATGGGTTCGGAATCAAGACATCGCGTGAATTGGGGGGGATTGATCAGGCCCCGTTTGGTTCGGCTTTGGGAAGGGGCATTCGGCCTCGAAAGCCCCTTCCCAAAATGCCGAACCGTTTGGTTCGGCTTTCCGAGTCCGGAAAGCCGAAAGCCAGCGTTTAAAATGCCATTGGAATGCCGAAAACCCAAAGCGGGTCCGGACTAGCTTTGGGCTTTCAGCATTCCACAAATACCTAAGCATATTTTTCCCTTCCCAAATTGCCCTCACTCAAATTTCAATTTTCTGGTTTTGCCTTGTTATTGTTCATCATCTTCTTGGCCTGTGAGGGTGGCTGGCGAAGGTGGCCGGCGAAGGGCCGGCGAGGGTGGATCTGGCCGGCGAAGGGCTGGCAAGATCGCTTGACCTAGGCGATGGTCGCCTGGGGTCAGGCGACTGCCCAGGCGTCGTAGCCTGGGTCGGCAGTCGCCCGACCCTAGGCGGCCGTCGCCTGGGTGGGGCGACCTCGCCAGCCCCTCGTCTGCCCTTTGCCGGCCACCCTCGCCGGTGGAGAAGGTGAACAGTAGTAGGGGCAAAAATGGAGAATTAAAAATAAAAATTACCAATGCCCTTTGCAAAAAATAATTTACCAAACACCACTTAAGCCAAAGTAGCTTCGCAAAATTCTTTTTACCAAACACCAATTACATTTCCCCAAGTGGCTTTCACCTAAAGGTATTTGCATTCCTCCAAGTTGCATTTGAAAAGCCGAATCAAACAGGCCTTCAAAGTGAAGCTGCCAATTTCAGCTTTGTCTTCATAGTAAAGCCCAACAAATAAATAAAATCAAAGCCCCCCTTTTGTTCTATTCATTTTATTTTTTTGGGGTCTATTTCTTCCTGTCTCTTTTGCAATTAATAACGAAAATGTATATTTACTTATGTTTGTTCCCATGCTCCCAACGGCTCCATAACGGGTTTTTTTCCCCCCCTCCTTTTGGCCGTGTGCCGTCAGAAATTCAATTCAATTTCGTGGAACGGCATGATGGTTAGCGACCGATATTACATAAAAAGGAAATTACAATATATAGGAGTCCGTGATGCGATGTTGTCTATCTAGATAGACACGAATTTCAACAAGGAGATATGAGAATGTTTCGGTTGATGCAATTTGGGATTTTCAACATGGAACGATGTGGAAAGATGTTTACTTGCTTGCTTCTTCTTTTTGGTCGGAAAAGCATTCACAGCATTCTCATTTGAGTAAAAGTTTGGGTACATAAAGTACGGGTTTCGGAACACGGCAATTCCAAAAGACAAGTTGCAGGATAAGCAACCCAATTAACCGGTAAAGACTTATTTACGGTGGACCTTCACGACCCAATCCTTCTCCGGGTATAGTTCCATTAAATTAGTTTTATCGAGGTTTAAATTAGGGATTTCATTGACGAATGTCTCGGAAGCACGCCCCGAAGAACCAATGATGGGAATGCTACGGTTTTTAATACAGTGACTCTGCCGATGTTATTATTAATCCATTTATAAAGTAAATATCAAAAGCATACCTCACTTTTGACTCATTGGCCATTTATATACATCCTCCATTTTTGCAAATCCCTTCCGTATGCCTCTAAACAAAACTTGACTTTGGAAAGAGTAACTAGCTTGTACCTCCTCGCAAACTTATTTGTGCATATTACATAGGGTTTGGGTGATTTAGTTTTTAGTGTCTCGTATAATTGCGAGAATGTAGGATCTGGAGATGGGCATTTATGGAAATAACATGACTTTTGCATCAATAGGGACCCAGATGTAATTGATGCGAAGGTGTAAAGTGATTTTCAAAGGTAAAACTCAGGTTACCTGAATTTGATATTTTCAAAAGTAGAAAGATGTAAGTGATCATAGGATGAACTTTGAGGTACGTTCACGGTACTTTCCCATATTTTTTATATTAAATTATTTTAAACTAAGTATGTTTAATGAGTATTCCGAGAATATTTACTAATACGATTTTTAAAATAATAAGACTTAGGGTTGATAGGGTAGGATAGCATTTTACTTCAATGGGTAAATGTACCCTAAGCTATGGGGTGGCTAGGTTAATTAATTTGGAGAAATGAATGATAGAGGGGGCCCAATCTCATTGTTGGTGTACCATATTTCTTGTCACTATGTGACCTTTTTATTACATAGCAATTATTTGAATAATGAATGAGCCGTCCCATGTCGGAACCTTTGATTCACATATATAACTTTAGATCCCATTCCCATGTTCGAATCTTCTAGTACAATTTATATGATCCATAGTTTTTAGATGAATGCCTATGAAGTTCGAATTCAAGATCTATAAGATCTTCATAATTTCGAGTACCGATTAGCGGTCTTTCCACCGCAAGGATGACCGCAACAAAGAAAATTTTACACGAGTAGTGATATATACCATTGATTTGAGGATTATTAACTATACCTATATCAAATCAACAACGTGTAAGATTGCTCGCGTAAGGTTTTCTCTTATATTGACGATATATACTATGACCGAATCTATGTAAATGTCCTTTTTTGAGGCAATCGCTTATGATTTGGGGGGCCCTGGAACTTTTGTTAAAAATGCTTAATCATGATTAGTCGTGCAAGACTCGAGCTGCTTTGTCTGGTGGCCTACAACCACAGCAAAGTTTGGATCCAAACAGAGAAGGACAAGAGGAAAAGAGGATGGCACGACTCATGAGTTGAATTGAATCCAAGGCTTGTCTCGGAGACAATTCTTCTTTTTCTTTTTTTGAATTATATTAACTAGTCCACAAAAAGGCTTACTAAATAGACAAATAAAAACAAAATTTACAGTGCACTATTTCTCTCGTGCTACAACAATTATTATTCTAACCCTAATATCCTGATATATGGACCCAATCTAAATGCAGAGAAATTATCCGGTTAGTTTTAACCTATTGCATGTACGCCAATTCTGTCATAAAGTTTCTAATTTTGCTAGTTTATTATTAACTATTTGCGCGAAATTCCAATATAGTCTTGTCGACCACTTTTCGTCGAAAATCGCTGAGGACGGCTGGCGGCGACTGGACCGCTAACGTCAGCTTTTTCTGGCAAAATTAATCAAAAGGATTATATTAGAATTTGGCGCAAATGTTTATGATTAAATTGATAAAATTGAAAAATTTAAAACTGAATTGGCATGCGTATAATAGATTTATAACTGATCGGGTAATTTTTCCATGTAAATGGCCATCAATTGAGGGCCAAAATTCTGAACGAGATTCTATACATCCGCCAAGAAGGGTTTGCATGGTAGGATCGAGTATATCCATTTGGATGGCAAAAAATCGTTGATGGCGGAGAGAGGAACATTTCGGATTCATCAAGGATCGTGTGCCATTCGATCCCGACGTCCGTGTACCGGGTCGAATCCCTCCCGACGCATCATTTCAGACTTAAAACGGGGGCGTGGGGGGGCGATGCTTCACTCGCGGGGCGGGACTTTACCCGCCGCAACCGGCACGCTCTGAGCGAGGACGGTGTCGGTTTCCTCCCCGGTTTTTCAACAAAAATCCACTCATCCTCGACTCAGGCGAAGGCTCCGTCCGGCGACGAATGCTCGCATGGTCGTCGCGTGAACGGAGAACCGAAAAAAAAACGACAGCGTATCGATCTCGACACGTTACCCAAGTCGAAGAATCAATGCATTTAACCAACCTAACCGATCCGTCACCAACCAGCATAAATAACCCTTTTCCCCCTCCGACTCCTCACGTGCAAATATTCTTAAAATTCTTATCGAAGCCCCAAGCCCAACCATGCCCTTTCCTTGTCCTCATTTGCAAAAAAAAAAAGAAGGAAGGTAAGTCCTTTTCCCCGAAACCCCCCCGAGGGTAAATCAGATGCGTGATTCCTGCATGCAAAGTGACGGTGCACCCGCTTGGAATTGAAGAGGAAGGGCATAAAAGGAGAAGAAGGCAAAATTGAGGTCAATTTAGTTGCGTTACAATCTTCCCATATCCCACAAATTGACATCTCGGAGTTGACTTGCGTATTTTACAGATTCCGAAGCACAAAAAAAAAAAGGAATTGCCCGAGAGAGGGGTGAAAAATAGACAAAAGTGGGGTGAAATTGAAAAGGAAAAGGGGGGGATGGCGCGAAAATGTAAATATTTTTGGGGGCATCTTCGCGATTTTCATAGGAATATGAAGCACTCCAAAGAAACGAGCGGGTTTTCGAGGGACTCGTTGGCGCCGCTCATCCTTTTGCCGCCGCCACCGCCGCCGCGCGCCTCCCGGTTCTTGCCCTCGGTCGGACCCGGCGTGGCCCGCCCCGGAGACGGGTTTGTCCTCCGAGCGGACAGGGTCCGTCCCACTGCCGGTCCGGCCGAGCCGGCGGCGCCCCGGTTCTCGGCCCGGCTCGGCGCCGGCGACCTCGACCTCCTCCCCGACCTCTCTCCCGGGTCCGCCCTCCCGCCGCGGGCCGGCGCCGCCCGGAACGAACCCGGTTCTCTTCCCTGGACCATCCTCAGCGACCCGCCCGGGTTGACACGAGCCGGAGACCGGTCCGACCGCCCGGCGGTCGAGCCGCCCGGCGCCCGAGATCTGCTGCCGCGATCGCCGCGGCCGCCAACGTCGCCGGAGAGAGACCGGGACTTGGCCGCCGGGCCCCGGGGCTTCGCCGGGGACCTGTTGCCGCCCCTCGGTTTGACGTGGACGGCGCCCCCGCCGTCGTCGGTGAGGTTCGTGGCGGTGGACACGCTCTCGCTCAGGCTGCAAACCTCCGAGACCTCCTCGGAGCCCTCGTCGGCGGCGAGGTCGGCGGCGGGGCCCTTCTCGTGCCTCGCGAGAGCCGCCGGGCATTCGGCTTCGCGGGCGCCCCCGGGCGTGGGCCTGGGCTTCTTCGGGCAAGTGGGTGTCTCGGAGAGCACTTCCTTGACGGTCTCCTCGTCCATGGAAGGAGGTGGAGCTCTGCACTCGGCGGACTTCACCTGGGCTCTCTTGTGACCCGAGGAAGACGGAGCAGAGCGTCGCCGGTCATGGGCGCTCACGCAGCAACCCATTGTCGAGAGACCCTTCTTGTCTTTGCGTGATCTTGAGCGCGTGCGTGGGAGGTGAAGTTGAGGGATGGATTATGGTTTGATGTTGGAGATGAAGAAGGCGGTGGTGCGAGAGGGAAGGGAGGTTAGGAAGGAGGGAGGGGGGGTAGCAGAGGAAGAATATGATCAAATAGGTGAATAAATGGTGGTGTTGGGATCGGTTAAGTGAAGGGTCAATGCAACGAATTTAATGTGTCGTTTTATGTCACTACCCCCCATGTGTTCCCACAGTTATGAGCATGAGATGTGATGAGGGACTCCTGTGCTTGTTGAATTAAATTGGGGAATTAAACAATGGGTACACTTGCCCGAAAAATCTTAAACGGGTACACTTGATGATAAATTTGCCCCGAGCTAATTTTTTTACCACAAAAAATCCCAAACTGATACACTTGTGACAAATTTACCCTCTGTTAAATTGGATTAATATCATGAAAAACTACAAACTGGTAAATTCGTAATAAACGGAGGAGTAAAACCCTAAACTAGTATACCCATCAATTATCACGTCTCATTCAATTCAGTAATTTGACGGTAAAATTTATAATGGAATTGAAAAATTGGTAGTGGAAAATGAGCGTTAAATGGGGTTGGATCAGTTAAGGTCAACGGACGAATTTTGTCTCTTTTTACTTTTTTTTTCCCAATTTGTAATGAAGAAGTTTTTCTTTATTTAGCTATCGATTGTAATGTCGATCTCAATTCTACCTCACCGCGTTATACATACAAATAAATTTAGTGAAGTTTTGCAGATTGGAATGGTGCGATAGATTTGACGATGACAGACGGATCTGAACGTTTTTTTTTTAAATGCTATCGAGTAGATCATAACTGCTCATTCCTTTTTCTATCATTTCTTTTACCTGAGCTTTTTTTTTTAAAAAAAAAGAAGGAAAATGGGTGTGCAAAAAATGAAATGTATCAAAAAATTTGTGAGGAAAAGATGCATCGAAAATTTTAAATTCAAGGCATTGAGCTTTGATATGGTTCAACTCTTACTTGTGTGAAGCCTTCGTCTCATTGTCACTCCTATGACACCTCATTAGCTGATCACATCAACAGTCAAGCGTCGGCACTAATGGACTAGTTATGGAGGTGATTTGGACTTTGATATTTCGGGAAAAAAAGGAAATTTAGCAATACAGATGAGGACAAATTTCACATAAAGATACGAAATTGGCCTTTTTTTTAAAAAGAGATTTCAGGGTGGATTATCTCAAGTAAGGTCTTAAAGTAAAAACTAATTTCAAATAAAGTACCGAGCTCGCCAGTTGGCCAAATCTTCGTAGGCAAGCGCCCATGCATCTCACGCCCATGCATCTCACATAAATCTTTCGTGCACCTAACATGAGACGACAAGTTTGCAGATGAGGTTCGGTAGTTCTCCAACTTCCATCTCCTTCCATTTCTGTGTATTTTCTATCTTTTACATTACTATTGGTGTGATTCCACATCATCGACATTTTACCAAAAATTTGGTTGGATTCCGATTAAAATGCATCATTTATAAATAATCAAGGATTAATGCAATATGCACTAATGTTCACCCAATACCAATATCATCTTATCCTACTACATCTTCATGTTTGATAATTTAGGAAACTTGTACCTTGTCAATAAGACAGACTGACACAGAGAGAAAATGATATACATACCTGAATTGGAGAGCCCTATAATGTGATTTCAACTCTAGTGCAAAAGGTCATCATATTTGATAATTTACTCAATTTCAGATAACGTACATTAGGTAACTTAACTATGTAATCCGTAGCAACTTTATCTTCTCCAGCTTTATCTGTGACAAAGGCTCACATTGAGTCATATTCTCATGCTTGCATGTCTTCCTGCTATACAAATATTTGTATCTCTTAAAGAAACTACGAGTCTTTCGATCGATAGCACTTTTGACACTTACGGCTTTCAGCGCATTTTGGCGTAATAGGGCCATGGTATATACTTGAATAAGATTTTTTAGGAACAAAGACTTTAAAATAATGATAGCGGTAAGAGGGAGGCCATTGGATGAATTGGCAATATACTTGAATTTAGAGATGTTGTGAATATCGAGATGTTTTAGTTCTCGAAATCCTTTAAGTGCACAACTCGTGAGTGTTCTTCCTGAAATCTCTCAACTCGTCCAAATGCAAGTATTGAGTCTTCAATAGAGTTTTCTGAACCCATTCTCTTAAAAGAATGTTATTGTACATTTCCAATTTGAACTCCATGGTTCTCAAACCTTTAAATTCCCTCCCATAAACATTTTCTATTATGATCTAAAATCTAATCGGGTTCTCAAATGATATAGGTCATCATCCTCCAAGAGTATGGTGGGATCACAGATTGATATTTCCAAAGCGGTTAGCTTTGTCATGCTCTTCAACTGCGCAAACTAGCATTACATGATTTTGATTGTATTTAATTCTCCCCTATCCATCGTTAACTCTACCAAGTTGATTAAGCCTTTTAGTACACCTAGTTTGATTGTCTTAAGCCTGCGGAAGTTGCTTAGATTTAATGATCTTAGATTCGTTAGTTCCTTGATTTCCTTAATATTATTATGCGTGAGATGCATCTCAAGTGTATCTTTTGTGCATCTAACGTGAGATGCATGAGTTTGCCAGATGATGAAGATTTGGTTGATCAAGGAGCTCGAGGTCTTATTTGAGACTAGGTTGGTCGCTTCAGAGTTTTATTTGAGATCCACACATACCCTCTTTTGAGAAAACAGTCCTACTTTATATCCTTATTTGAAATTTTCCCTAACAAGACCTCTTTTAGGTAATTAGACTTTTTCATAGTTAAAGTCGGTGGTTGCTAAAAAGTAAAAGAACACTTAACCCAAAAAGAAGAGAAAATCGAACAGCTAATAAACAAAATTGAGCCAAAATTATACTAAAAATTTTGTTTATAAGTGCCATGGAAAACTTGTAATATACCTAGTTAAGGAAAACTTGCATTTTCTATGCACTATCAATAGTGTGTTATGCGTAATCAATATATTGAACATGAAAATATTTCTTTAATGGGCATGACTAATAAGTGCTTAGACCATCTATAAAGGAGATAATTGTCTAAAAGTCCTAAATCTATTGCGTGGCTGCCATATTATCCTAAACTTTTCAATTTTGTCAATTTAGTTGTAAACAATTTAAAAATTTGCCAACTTAGTTATTTCGACTAATGTTGGCTAGAAATCGCTAATGTGACCAGTCATGAATAGCACTAATGTGGATGATTTTTGGAATTTTTTAATTTTTTTTTGAAATTTTCTTTATTTTCCCTCTTTTCTTTTCACTAGTGGCATGTCACCAGCTCTTGACCATAGTCAATGGCCGACTCTTGCTTGTGGCTGGCCAAGCGGCCCTTGCTAGATTGGGCGAGGACGACCCTAGTCCAAGCAAGGCCAGCCCTTGACGATCGCCACCTGTGGCTGGTGGCAGGCGATTGGCCATTGGCAAATAAACAAGAAAGGAAAAAAGGAAAACAAAATAAAATTTTTAAAATTTTTTAAAAAAATTCCAAAAATCATCCGCGTCAACGCCCGCTAGCTAGTCAATGCTGGCTATGCCATGTAGGCCAGCATCTACCTTAGGGATTTTCAATTAAAATTGGTCGGAATGACTAAATTGTCAAACCGTTAAAAGATTTATGACTAAATTGGCATAATTAAAAAATTTATGATTAAATTGCCCTTTGTACAATAGATTTATGACTTTTTGAACAATTTTCTCTTCTGTAAATGGGGATAGAGTTTGTAGCAAAATCCTATTGACTAATATGAAGGGAATCTTTCTACATGAGAGAGTAAGAATCCATTCGGACCATGAAGTCGAAAAACAGATTAATCATTTCTCTCTTTTCCATGACCTACCATTTACCTTAAAACTTCAATTCTTATTGTCATTTATGGTATTAATTTTGCAATTGAATTTTACATTACTCGCTTTATTTGCGCAAACCTTCTGTCATAAATCGTGGCTTACTCCATGAAATTACCGACTTGACATCCATGAGGCATAGGGTTAGCATAGAATATTACGAACCATATGACCCAAAAAACTTACGGCCACTAAAGAGAAATTATGCTCCCCAAAGAAATGTTACAAAAAGATATTTCACAGATAAATTAGTGAGGACAACTACGCACCCAAAAAAAAAGCAACGGTCAATTAGGTAATTTACCAACAATAGAGAAAGAAATTTACTATTAAGTTAGGGATATTACTACTCTTTCGAGGAATATCGCGAACCACAGGACTTACAGAACTCACGACGACAGATAAAAACCTACGTCCTATCTCCTATGAAAAAAACTTACGAAATGACATGTGACAGGTAAATTGTTGTTAGTGAGAGGAAAGTCGCGATCAATTAGGCGGGATCTGGTCTCATTTAAGGACCCTATGCTAACAATAGAAATTGAGGAATGAAGGGAGGGGACACTATGGGCCTGTTTGGTTCGGCTTTAGGGGAATGCAATTGGGGTAATGCAAATACCTTTGAGTGAAAGTCCATTGGGGAAAAGCAAATGGTGTTGGTAAAAATATTTTGTAAAGTTACTTTGACCAAAATATAGTGTTTGGTAAATTTTTTTTAACAAAAGGACTTTGAGAATTATTTTATTTATTTAAAAAAAACAAAACTTACTCATCGCCGGAACCGGCCGCCGTCGCCTGAGGTCAGGCGACCCCCGGCGAGCCAGATCCGCGGCCGCCGGCCGTCGCCCGAGGCCAGGCGACCCTCGGCGGGGTCGCACGACCGCCTGGGGTCGCGCGACCCAGGCGACGGCCGCCCTGGGTCGCGCGACCCAGGCGACGGCCGCCCTGGGTCGCGCGACCCCAGGCGGCCAGGCGACCCCGCCGAGGGTCGCCCGAGGCCAGGCGACCCCAGGCGGTCGTGCGACCCCGCCGAGGGTCGCCTGGCCTCGGGCGACCGCCGGCGGCGGCGGATCTGGCTCGCCGGGGGTCGCCCGACCCCAGGCGACCTCGCCGGCCCTCTCCCTCACCGGCCGCCGGAGACTGCCCGAAGAAGATGAACAGCTTCCAGAACTTAAAAAAAAAAAAAAAGAGATGAACAGTAGCATTCCGAGAATGCTGAAAGCTCAAGGCACCCCCTAGGGTGCCTTGAGCTTTCAGCCTTGAGAAGGCCAACATTTGGCCAAGGAGCTTCCAAAATAATTTACCAAACACAAAATATTTCCCCCAAAGGGCTTTGGAGGCCCAAAGCCCCTTTGTAAAGCCGAACCAAACACCCCCTATGACTGGCCACCCAACCCTCGTCAACCACGAAAATACGAAAGCCAATGTAGGAAATTAATTTAGACGTGGACATATGTAAGAAGAGACGTGCAAAGATTCAGATGGGAATTGAATGTGGGCAAGGGGAGGACAATGTCACGACGATCGATCACATTGCTCGACGAGAATATGAATTGAGGACCACTTGCTTTTATTGAATGAAATGCTTTGTAGACTATACACAAGGATCAAGGGCTACGCCCCTTCTGAAATAATTGGAGAAATAACATAAGTAAGGCATCATTAACTTCGAAAGAATTTGCGAACATATTGGTTCACGGTGTTGCAACATGAGGGGACATGTCTGTCTTTTGCCTCTTTTCATGTGTCTTTCATCTAACTAATTAAGATTAGTCATGATTAATAACCTAGATATCAATGTAATGGGCTTTCTTTCTATTCCAATTGAATTAATTGATTTTTCTCTAGGTCAATGTTTTGCCTGTTATGAGATATGAGGTGCCTATGTTGTCGATGCAAACCCTTCTTCTTCTTCTTGGTGATCATCAGCAAGAAACATCGCCAACCGGACCCCACCTGGAGCAACTCTTTTCATGACAATCGCATCCCAAATTGAAGTGATCATCTGTCACCACACGGCATTTCAACACGTCATATTTTAGTATATTGTTGATGTGTGATTGATATCAATAACGCTAACAACTATTATGAACAAACGACAATGCGTTTCATGAAATGTGATGTCGCTTAGCTAGATAGATTGAACTCAGGCAAAAGGATCTCTTCCCGAACACATTCTGCAGATGTTGAGCTTATAGTCAAGAATCCTATTGAGGCTATGAATCTTTACCTGCAAGAGTGACACCAGACTTGATGCCTTTGTAACCATATTTGGAGGCAATGGCTATGCTCTCGGCTGCGTACTTGGTTGGACATGAGTCGAGGTCTTCACAGTCGGTCCACGACGAAGTGTCATCTGACCAATCCCCCTGATGTCACAACAGCAAAAAAGGCAGCAAAAATCTAATTACAGAGGCATTACAGACACGTCAAGAACTGAAGAAACATTTAAACGCAGGATCGACTTCTTTCCACTAATAATCCTTAAAATGGAGCTATGAGATCACTTTGAACTAGAGAGAGAGAGAGAGAGAGAGAGAGAGTACATCAGTTAAGTTGGCCTCAATGTCTTGAAGGAGGAGGCTCATGTCCTTCTCATAATAATCTGCTTCTGCAGTCAAAATGATCTCCCTATCCCATACCTATTCATCCAAAAGAGAAAACAAATAGTCAAATGGCATCTACATTTCATATTAGTTGGCCCTCTAGCTTTTGGGAGACCGCACGTGCACATCACATGCATGCACATGTGCAAGGCAAGGCTAATCAAGGGATGAGCATCAGGCAACGCAAGGCTTAGCTATTGTTAGCCTCTTAAGTTTATTGCGTCATTTGACTTAAACGCAACGCAAAAGCTATTTTTGAGCAAACGCCGTGGCGTCCAAGCAAACTGATGGTACAGAAACAAAACGTCAGCGAATGAAATGGGTGTTTTTCTTTTCACCGAGTGGAAAAGGGAAATATGAAATCAAAGTTCATGCTGCTTACATGATGAAGATTAGATTTGTGCCTGAACCAGCGTAACTCGATCGAGTTCCCTCCTTTGTCGCTCGTGAACCCGATGTGCATCGGCTGGCCGAAAACGCGATGAACAGCGAATATTATTTAGGAAAGATGACTAATATCTTCATGAACTATAGAGATCAGAAGGTAATAATGCTTAGAGCAGACTGGATTACCTGATGAATATCTCCCATGAAGTGTGACAAGAACAGCAATGCTTCTGTCATGTTATCTGTATTGCTAACAAACTTACATTTAGAATATCATGTTCCGACTCCTCACGTGCGAATATTCTTAAAATTCTTATCCAAGCCCCAAGCCCAACCATGCCCTTTCCTTGTCCTTATTTGCAAAAAAAAAAAGAGGAAGGTAAGTCCCTTCCCCCGAGGGTAAATCAAATGCGTGATTCCTGCATGCAAAGTGACAGTGCACCCACTTGGAATTGAATAGGAAGGGCATAAAAGGAGAAGAAGGCAAAATTGAGGTCAATTTAGTTGCGTTACAATCTTCCCATATCCCACAAATTGACCTCTCGGAGTTGACTTGCGTATTTTACAGATTCCGAAGCACAAAAAAAAAAGAATTGCCCGAGAGAGGGGTGAAAAATAGACAAAAGTGGGGTGAAATTGAAAAGGAAAAGTGGGGGATGGCGCGAAAATGTAAATATTTTTGGGGGCATCTTCGCAACTTTCATAGGAATATGAAGCACTCCAAAGAAACGAGCGGGTTTTCGAGGGACTCGTTGGCGCTGCTCATCCTTTTGCCGCCACCACCGCCGCCGCGCGCCTCCCGGTTCTTGCCCTCGGTCGGACCCGGCGTGGCCCGCCCCGGAGACGGGTTTGTCCTCCGAGCGGACAGGGTCCGTCCCACTGCCGGTCCGGCCGAGCCGACGGCGCCACGGTTCTCAGCCCGGCTCGGCGCCGGCGACCTCGACCTCCTCCCCGACCTCTCTCCCGGGTCCGCCCTCCCGCCGCGGGCCGGCGCCGCCCGGAACGAACCCGGTTCTCTGCCCTGGACCATCCTCAGCGACGCGCCCGGGTTGACACGAGCCGGAGACCGGTCCGACCGCCCGGCGGGCGAGCTGCCCGGCGCCCGAGATCTGCTGCCGCGATCGCCGCTGCCCCCAACGTCGCCGGAGAGAGACCGGGACTTGGCCGCCGGGCCCCGGGGCTTCGCCGGGGACCTGTTGCCGCCCCTCGGTTTGACGTGGACGGCGCCCCCGCCGTCGTCGGTGAGGTTCGTGGCGGTGGACACGCTCTCGCTCAGGCTGCAAACCTCCGAGACCTCCTCGGAGGCCTCGTCGGCGGCGAGGTCGGCGGCCGGGCCCTTCTCGTGCCTCGCGAGAGCCGCCGGGCATTCGGCTTCGCGGGCGCCCCCGGGCGTGGGCCTGGGCTTCTTCGGGCAAGTGGGTGTCTCGGAGAGCACTTCCTTGACGGTCTCCTCGTCCATGGAAGGAGGCGGAGCTCTGCACTCGGCGGACTTCACCTGGGCTCTCTTGTGACCCGAGGAAGACGGAGCAGAGCGTCGTCGGTCATGGGCGCTCACGCAGCAACCCATTGTCGAGAGACCCTTCTTGTCTTTGCGTGATCTTGAGCGCGTGCGTGGGAGGTGAAGTTGAGGGATGGATTATGGTTTGATGTTGGAGATGAAGAAGGCGGTGGTGCGAGAGGGAAGGGAGGTAGGAAGGAGGGAGGGGGGGCAGTAGAGGAAGAATATGATCAAATAGGTGAATAAATGGTGGTGTTGGGATCGGTTAAGTGAAGGGTCAATGCAACGAATTTAATGTGTCGTTTTATGTCACTCCCCCCCATGTGTTCCCACAGTTATGAGCATGAGATGCGATGAGGGACTCCTATGCTTGTTGAATTAAATTGGGGAATTAAACAATGGGTTACTTGCCTGAAAAATCTTAAACGGGTACACTCGATGATAAATTTGTCCCGAGCTAATTTTTTTACCACAAAAAAACCCCAAACCGATACACTTGTGACAAATTTACCATCTGTTAAATTGGATTAATATCATGAAAAACTACAAACTGGTAAATTCGTATCCTAAACTAATATACCCGTCAATTGCCACGTGTCATTTAACTCAGTAATTTGACAATAAAATTTATATTGGAATTGAAGAATTGGTAGTGGAAAATGAGCGTTAAATGGGGTTGAATCGGATAAGGTCAATGGACGAATTTTGTCTCTTTGTACTTTTTTTTTCCCAATTTGTAATGAAGAAGTTTTTTTTTATGTATGTGATGCCGTGGTGGTGGGTCCTACGCTAGCGTCACTCGAGGACTAGTCGTGCATCACCGCCGGTTTATAGCTGAGTCATCGCTTGCCGGTCGCGCGGACACCTTTATTATAAAAAACAAAAAAAGTTTTTCTTTATGTAGCTATCGATTTTAATGTTGATCTCAATTCTACCTCACTGCGTTATAAATACAAATAAATTTAGTGAAGTGTTGCATATTGGAATGGTGCGATAGATTTGACAATGACAAACGGATCTGAACGTTTTTTTTTAAAATGCTATCGAGTAGATCATAACTGCTCATTCCTTTTTCTATCATTTCTTTTACCTGAGCTTTTTTTTTAAAAGAAGGAAAATGGGTGTGCAAAAAATGAAATGTATCAAAAAATTCGTGAGGAAAAGATGCATGGAAAATTTTAAATTCAAGGCATTGAGCTTTGATATGGTTCAACTCTTACTTGCGTGAAGCCTTCGTCTTATTGTCACTCCTATGACACCTCATTAGCCGATCACATCAACAATCAAGCGTCGGCACTAATGGACGAGTTATGGAGCTGATTTGGACTTCGATATTTCGGGAAAAAAGGAAATTTAGCAATACAGATGAGGACAAATTTCACATAAAGATACGAAATTGGCCTTTTTTTAAAAAGAGAATTCAAAGTGGATTATCTCAAGTAAGGTCTCAAAGTAAAAACTAGTTTCAAATAAAGTACCAAGCTCACCAGTTGGCCAAATCTTCGTAGGCAAGCGTCCATGCATCTCACGTAAATCTTTCGTGCATCTAACATGAGGTGACAAGTTTGCAGATGAGGTTCGGTAGTTCTCCAACTTCCATCTCCTTCCATTTCTGTGTATTTTCTATCTTTTACATTACTATTGGTGTGATTCCACATCATCGACATTTTACCAAAAATTTGGTTGGATTCCAATTAAAATGCATCATTTATAAATAATCAAGGATTAATGCAATATGCACTAATGTTCACCCAATACCAATATCATCTTATCCTACTACATCTTCATGTTTGATAATTTGGGAAACTTGTACCTTATCAATATGACAGACTGACACAGAGAGAAAATGATATACATACCTGAATTAGAGAGCCATATAATGTGATTTCAACTCTGGTGCAAAAGCTCATCATATTTGATAATTTACTCAATTTCAGATAACGTACATTAGGTAACTCAACTATGTAATCTGTAGCAACTTTATCTTCTCCAGCTTTATCTGTGACAAAGGCTCACATTGAGTCATATTCTCATGCTTGCATGTCTTCCTGCTATACAAGTATTTGTATCTCTTAAAGAAACTACGAGTCTTTCGATCGATAGCACTTTTGACACTTACGGCTTTCAGCGCATTTTGGTGCAATAGGGCCATGGTATGCTTGAATAAGATTTTTTAGGAACAAAGACTCTAAAATAATGATAGCAGTAAGAGGGAAGCCATTGGATGAATTGGCAATATACTTGAATTTAGAGATGTTGTGAATATCGAGACGTTTTAGTTCTCGAAATCCTTTGAGTGCACAACTCGTGAGTGTTCTGTTGGGATTTTGGCACAAAAAACCCATAAAATTGAATGAGAAGTGTGTGGGTGAAAGTGTCCCACGTAGGGTAGAAGAGAGATGGGAAATGAGTTCAAATAGTTGAGCCTCACAAATGGGTTTGGGCCCCAAGGGGTACCCCACTTTTGTGGAAGAGAGAGGACTTACGTCAAGCACGGTCCACTCCCCCCGCGCGCGCCGCCGCCGCCGTCCGTCCGGTTCGGGGTCCGCCGGTTTTATTTTTTCCGAACAGACACATTGTTTAGTATTATTTATTTTTATTATCGATTTTTTATTTTTTGGACAAACAAACAAACGTGTCTGTTCGAGGTTCGGTTCGCCCGAACGAAGAACCGAATCCCTTCGTGACTGTTCGCGAACCGAACCGGTTCGAACCTTCACGAACTTGGAACCGCCGGCACTCTCGCAACTCTTCAATTTTTCGCCACACACATATATCCGAACGGTTTAGTTCGGTGGGATTACTACTTCGTGACATTAGCATTTCCGCGTGGCATGCATACTCTCGCGAGGCATTTTCCCGACATACTTACACACGCATAGTCACTTCATTTTGTGCGATTGTTATGCAAAATTGCGTTCGTTGGAGTCCTCCGGAAAAGTACCACTTCGGAGGAACGCGATCCGTTCTATCCTGGGAGACGATTGTCCGATATCCTCGGGTACTGATTGAGGGGCCAAATTCGTCTTAAGGACACGACGTTATTTCGTCGGGCTCGGATCAACATTCCGCTTATTTGTTCGTACTGCTGTTTTCAGGTTTGTTTTCTTGACATTTAATTTCGGTTTCTAGTATATGAACATAACCGACAACATTCTTCGACAACATGTTCTTCTTGAAATCTCTCAACTCGTCCAAATGCAAGTATTGAGTCTTCAATAGAGTTTTCTGAACCCATTCTCTTAAAAGAATGTTATTGTACATTTCCAATTTGAACTCCATGGTTCTCAAACCTTTAAATTCCCTCCCGTAAACATTTTCTATTATGATCTAAAATCTAATCGGGTTCTCAAATGATATAGGTCATCATCCTCCAAGAGTATGGTGGGATCACAGATTGATATTTCCAAAGCGGTTAGCTTTGTCATGCTCTTCAACTGCGCAAGCTAGCATTACATGATTTTGATTGTATTTCATTCTCCCCTATCCATCGTTAACTCTACCAAGTTGATTAAGCCTTTTAGTACACCGAGTTTGATTGTCCTAAGCCTGCGGAAGTTGCTTAGATTTAATGATCTTAGATTCGTTAGTTCCTCGATTTCCTTAATATTATTATGCATGAGATGCATCTCAAGTGTATCTTTTGTGCATCTAACGTGAGATGCATGAGTTTGCCAAATGGCGAAGATTTGGTTGATCAAGGAGCTCGAGGTCTTATTTGAGACTAAGTTGGTCACTTCAGAGTTTTATTTGAGATCCACACATACCCTCTTTTGAGAAAACGGTCCTACTTTATATCCTTATTTGAAATTTTCCCTAACAAGATCTCTTTTAGGTAATTAAACTTTTTCATAGTTAAAGTCGGTGGTTGCTAAAAAGTAAAAGAACACTTAACCCAAAAAGAAGAGAAAATCGAACAGCTAATAAACAAAATTGAGCCAAAATTATACTAAAAATCTTGTTTATAAGTGCCATGGAAAACTTGTAATATACCTAGTTAAGGAAAACTTGCATTTTCTATGCACTATCAATAGTGTGTTATGCGTAATCAATATATTGAACATGAAAATATTTCTTTAATGGGCATGACTAATAAGTGCTTAGACCATCTATAAAGGAGATAATTGTCCAAAAGTCCTAAATCGATTGCGTGACTGCCATATTATCCTAAACCTTTCAATTTTGTCAATTTTTTTTTTGGTAAGGACAATTTTGTCAATTTAGTTGTAAACAATTTAAAAATTTGCCAACTTAGTTATTTCGACTAATGTTGGCTAGAAATCGCTAATGTGACCAGTCATGAATAGCACTAATGTGGATGATTTTGGAATTTTTTAATTTTTTTTTGAAATTTTCTTTATTTTCCCTCTTTTCTTTTCACTAGTGGCATGTTGCTAGCTCTCGGCCATAGTCAATGGCCGACTCTCGCTTGTGGCCGGCCAGGCGGCCCTTGCTAGATCGGGCGAGGATGACCCTAGTCCAAGCAAGGCTAGCCCTTGACGATCGCCACCTGTGGTTGGTGGCAGGCGATCGATCACTGATGAAAAGAAACAGGCAAATAAACAAGAAAGGAAAAAGGAAAACAAAATAAAAATTTTTAAATTTTTTAAAAAGAATTCCAAAAATCATTCGTGTCAACGCTCGCCAGCTAGTCAATGATGGCTATGCCATGTAGGCCAGCATCTACCTTAGGGATTTTCAATTAAAATTGGTCGGAATGACTAAATTGTCAAACCGTTAAAAGATTTATAACTAAATTGGCATAATTGAAAGATTTATGACTAAATTGGCCGTTGTACAATAGATTTATGACTTTTTGAACAATTTTCTCATCTGTAAATGGGACAGAGTTTGTAGCAAAATCCTATTGACTAATATGAAGGGAGTCTTTCTACATGAGAGAGTAAGAATCCACTCGGACCATGAAGTCGAAAAACAGATTAATCATTTCTCTCTTTTCCATGACCTACCATTTTACCTTAAAACTTCAATTCTTACTGTCATTATGGTATTAATTTTGCAATTGAATTTTACATTACTCGCTTTATTTGCGCAAACCTTCTGTCATAAATCGTGGCTTACTCCATGAAATTACCGACTTGACATCCATGAGGCATCGGGTTAGCAGAGAATATTACGAACCATATGACCCAAAAAACTTACGGCCACCAAAGAGAAATTATGCTCCCCAAAGAAATGTTACAAAAAGATATTTCACAGATAAATTAGTGAGGACAACTACGCACCCAAAAAAAAAGCAACGGTCAATTAGGTAATTTACCAACAATAGAGAAAGAAATTTACTATTAAGTTAGGGATATTACTACTCTTTCGAGGAAAATCGCGAACCGCAAGACTTACAGAACTCATGACGACAGATAAAAAACTACGTCCTATCTCCTATGAAAAAAACTTACGAAATGACATGTGACAGGTAAATTGTTGTTAGTGAGAGGAAAGTCGCGATCAATTAGGCGGGATCTGGTCTCATTTAAGGACCCCATGCTAACAACAGAAATTGAGGAATGAAGGGAGGGGACACTATGACTGGCCACCCGACCCTTGTCAACCACGAAAATACGAAAGCCAATGTAGGAAATTAATGTAGACGTAGACATATGTAAGAAGAGACGTGCAAAGATTCAGATGGGAATTGAATGTGGGCAAGGGGAGGACAATGAAGTGGCTAACACGAGTCACCTAGAGGGGGGTGAATAGGTGATCTTTAACAATACTTCTAAATTTCGCGGGAATGAAATGTAGAACAAAAGAGTCTGAATAAAATTCAGATTAAAGTTAGATCTGAAGAACGAAGTACTGAAATGCAGAACGTAAAATGAGAGATGAGGAAAAGAGAATCTGCACACAGATGTATAGTGGTTCGGCTTATGGCAAGCCTACGTCCACTCTCCCACGCTTACAGCCTACTGGCTGGATTTCACTATGTAATCAAGAGGAATTTACAGACTTTGAGTCTCAGCACTATTGTGTATGATAGGACTCTCTATCTCACACAATTACTCTTTACAAAGTAATCCTCAAGATCTTGATCTTAAGTTCAGAACGACAAAAGAACAGATTGAAGTGAACTCAGACTTTGGACTTGTTGATTCTTGAATCTCTCTTACTTTTGCTGCTCATGTTCTCCTTAAATACACCTCTTCATCCACACTAGCCGTTGGACAACTCATAGAGGATCATCTTCCAATCTTCACCTTGGACAGATTTGTAAACTAAGGATTGAGTAGCCGTTAGTTGATAGATTCTGAATCCCACTGATTCTGGTCGCCCATACAAACAGAATCTTGGTTTCCATAAGTAGAGTTTTTGTCCGTTGTAGATCATTCTTGTCTTAGTATTTGATTGTCAATCAATTTGATTAAGATTGAACAAATCAATACTTTCCTTCTATGAAATCCATTCCAGATCACTAGCTGTTATTCTTCGTTCTGGGTTTTGCTTCTGAAGAATTACTGCGTCTTCGTCTGCTTCTGAAGAATTACTGCATCTTCGTCTGCTTCTGGAAATTTCAGCTTCTGCGTCTGCTTCTGAAGAATTTCAGCTTACGCGTCTGCTTCTGGAAATTCCTGAATCTCAGAACTTTAGCTTTCGTGGGTCCTCAAGAACTCATAGAGTCTGAATTATTTCTGCGTCTGGAAAATTTCTCAGAACTTAAATAATTCTTCTTAACTTGTAAAATCTGAATAACTTCATTCTTAACTTCCAGAATATATATTCCTGAAATGAGAATTTCAGCTTACGCGTCTGCTTCTGGAAATTCCTGAATCTCAGAACTTTAGCTTTCGTGGGTCCTCAAGAACTCATAGAGTCTGAATTATTTCTGCGTCTGGAAAATTTCTCAGAACTTAAATAATTCTTCTTAACTTGTAAAATCTGAATAACTTCATTCTTAACTTCCAGAATATATATTCCTGAAATGAGAAGGTTTAGAATAAGCATCAGATTTTCAAACATTATGGAAGGTTTTGTCAACTTCAAAATCAATAGGAGTTTTCCTCAACAGACAATGTCACGACGATCAATCGCATTGCTCGACGAGAATATGAATTGAGGACCACTTGCTTTTTATTGAATGAAATGCTTTGTAGACTATACACAACGATCAAGGGCTACGCCCCTTCTGAAATAATTGGAGAAATAACATAAGTAAGGCATCATTAACTTCGAAAGAATTTGCGAACATATTGGTTCACGGTGTTGCAACATGAGGGGACATGTCTGTCATTTGCCTCTTTTCATGTGTCTTTCATCTAACTAATTAAGATTAGTCATGATTAATAACCTAGATATCAATGTAATGGGCTTTCTTTCTATTCCAATTGAATTAATTGATTTTTCTCTAGGTCAATGTTTTGCCTGTTATGAGATATGAGGTGCCTATGTTGTCGATGCAAACCCTTCTTCTTCTTCTTGGTGATCATCAGCAAGAAACATCGCCAACCGGACTCCACCTGGAGCAACTCTTTTCATGACAATCGCATCCCAAATTGAAGTGATCATCTGTCACCACACGGCATTTCAACACGTCATATTTTAGTATATTGTTGACGTGTGATTGATATCAATAACGCTAACAACTATTATGAACAAACGACAATGCGTTTCATGAAATGTGATGTCGCTTAGTTAGATAGATTGAACTCAGGCAAAAGGATCTCTTCCCGAACACATTCTGCAGATGTTGAGCTTATATATAGTGAACAATCCTATTGAGGCTATGAATCTTTTCCTGCAAGAGTGACACCAGACTTGACGCCTTTGTAACAATATTTGGAGGTAATGGCTATGCTCTCGGCTGCGTACTTGGTTGGACATGAGTCTGAGGGTGTCATCTGACCAAGGCCGCTCATTTCACAGCAGCAAAAAAGGGCAACAAAAAGCTAATTACAAAGGCATTTCAGACACGTTAAGACCTGAAGAAATATTTAAACGCGGGTCGGCTTCTTTCCAACAATAATCCTTGAAAGGGAGCTGTGAGATCACTTTGGACTAGAGAGAGAGAGAGAGAGAGAGAGAGAGAGAGAGAGAGAGAGAGAGAGAGAGTACATCAGCGAAGTTGGCCTCAATGTCTTGAAGGAGGAGGCTCATGTGCTTCATATGGTAATCTGCTTCTGCCGTTAAAATGATCTCCCTATCCCACACCTGTTCATCCGAAAGAGAGCATAAAACAGTCAAAATAGTTAAGTCCATTTCCTAATATCTGGGCACAAAACAAAGAAAATATTCTTGGAATTGCATCGGCCCAATGGGCCAAATCACTAGCCCAGCCCACCAGTAGGCCCACCATCTTTCGGTATACCGCACGTGGGCATCACATGCATGCACCTGCGCAGGCATGCATGAGGGATTAATCCTAATTCCAGCATCACACGCACGCACATGTTCAATTTGTGCTTATGAACACTCCTAAAACTCATTTTAATCTTGTCATATCACGCCGCAAATAACAAAAGGATATACCTTGCAGATAAATTGCAATTAGTGAGGGCAATTACGTACGCTAAAAAAAAATAACGGATCGATTAGTTAATCTACTAGAAAAAAGATATTTACTATTAACTTAGGTGTGTATTACTATTCTTTTGTGGAGTATTGCGAACTATAGGATCCACAGAACTTACACCAATAAAAAGGAAACTGCATTTTGTGAAAAATTACGAAATGATGTATAAAGGGTAAATTGTTCTCCTGGCATGCACTTGACAGGCCACCAAACCCTCTTCAACTACCGAAATGCGAAGGCAATGTAGGAAATTAGTATAGACCCAGATATTCTATATATATAGGATGCATTTATTTTTAAAAAATCGAATGATTTGAAATATATTTCCTCAAATAATCGCTTTTATCGCTTATAAAAATGAACGAACAAAAAATATTTTTATCATCCACAAAAATATTTTCAAGCGATACAAGTGGTTATTTTTTTAAAAAAATATTTTTCGAATAATTCATTTTCCGCTAAACTAACGGAGCATTAGGGTTGATTAGTTGTAATCAAGTTGCAAATCTCTACATATTTCTCCAACCAAACCCGTGCAGAGAAATAGAATCACATTGCTGAAAAAGAATATAAATTAATGACCAACGGCTACGCATCTTCTGAAATAATTATAGAAATTACATAAATAAGACATCATTAACTTCCAAAGAATTTGGAGCATTAGTTCACGGTGTTGCCACGTGAGGGGACATGTCTTCATTCGGCTCTAATCATGTCTCTTTCATCTAACTAATTACTTGGGCGGTTTAGAAGATAATTCGTGATTAATAACTTAAATATCGATGTAATGGGCATTTCTTTCTAATCCAATTGAATTAGTTGTTCTTATTCTTGGTCAATGTTTTTCGTATCATGAGAAATGAGGTGCCTATGTCGGTGATGCAAAGCAATCTTCCTCTTGGTCATCATCAGCAAGAACCCGGTTCAGAAACATCGCCAATCGGACTCCGCCTTGAGCGACTCTTTTCATGACGATCGGCATCCTCGAGTTGAAGTAGTCATCTGTCATATCACACGGCATTTCAACACACGTCATGTTTTAGTATATCGTAGATGTGCAGTTGATATCGATAACCCTGACTATTACGGGCAAGATCGCGTGCTTCCGTGTCGCCTAACTGACGCTGCGAATGACGATCGCGTTTCATGAAATGCGATATTGCTTAGTTAGATAGATCGAACTCAGGCAAAGGATCTCTCCTCAAATACATTCTGCAGATGTTGAGCTTATAGTCAGGAATCCTACTGAGGCTATGAATCTTTACCTGCAAGAGTGACACCGGACTCGACGCCTTTGTAACCATATTTGCAGGCGATGGCTATGCTCTCGGCTGCGTACTTGGTCGGACATGAGTCGAGGTCTTCACAGTCGGTCCACGACGAAGTGTCATCTGACCAATCCCCCTGATGTCACAACAGCAAAAAAGGCAGCAAAAATCTAATTACAGAGGCATTACAGACACGTCAAGAACTGAAGAAACATTTAAACGCAGGATCGACTTCTTTCCACTAATAATCCTTAAAATGGAGCTATGAGATCACTTTGAACTAGAGAGAGAGAGAGAGAGAGAGAGAGAGAGAGAGAGAGAGAGAGAGAGAGAGTACATCAGTGAAGTTGGCCTCAATGTCTTGAAGGAGGAGGCTCATGTCCTTCTCATAATAATCTGCTTCTGCAGTCAAAATGATCTCCCTATCCCATACCTATTCAACCCAAAGAGAAAACAAATAGTCAAATGGCATCTACATTTCATATTAGTTGGCCCTCTAGCTTTTGGGAGACCGCACGTGCACATCACATGCATGCACATGTGCAAGGCAAGGCTAATCAAGGGATGAGCATCAGGCAACGCAAGGCTTAGCTATTGTTAGCCTCTTAAGTTTATTGGGTCATTTGGCTTAAACGCAACGCAAAAGCTATTTTTGAGCAAACGCCGTGGCGTCCAAGCAAACTGATGGTACAGAAACAAAACGTCAGCGAATGACATGGGTGTTTTTCTTTTCACCGAGTGGAAAAGGGAAATAGGAAATCAAAGTTCATGCTGCTTACATGATGAAGATTAGATTTGTGCCTGAACCAGCGCAACTCAATCGAGTTCCCTCCTTTGTCGCTCGTGAACCCGATGTGCATCGGCTGGCCGAAAACGCGATAAACAGCGAATATTATTTAGGAAAGATGACTAATATCTTCATGAACTATAGAGATCAGAAGGTAATAATGCTTAGAGCAGACTGGATTACCTGATAAATATCTCCCATGAAGTGTGACAAGAACAGCAATGCTTCTGTCATGTTATCTGTATTGCTAACAAACTTACATTTAGAATGTCATGTTCAGAGGCTAAAATAAATTAAAAAAAGCGCATTTCTTGATAAATTTTACATCTTCGATCTGCAGTTCCCTCTTTGTAATGCAAGAGCTGAGAAGTGAAGTTTTGGATGGCACCAGCAACGCACATGTTCTTCTTGCCATGTGGATCATGGCAATCCCCTAATGAAACCATGTGAAAATAATTTTCCGTTAGTATCGTACATTCTTCTATCTACGTATAGGCTCTAAGGCCATAGAAATTGAACTTAAAGTGTCTTACTTGCATAATCGAAGCTGCAATCGTTGTCTGGCGTGTCGATGAAGTGGAGCGAGCTCGTCCACTGATACTTGTGCCAGTGCCGGATTTGGTCTGGCCATGTGCAGAGTGACGAGAGGTCGCCGTTGGCATATGGCGGTAATAAATGCTGGATGACTTCAGCCGCCTCCGGCTTCAGTAGGGACTGCAAAATAGAAAGCAATGGTTGGCTTGCTAATTACGGTATAGGTGACCCATCAAGCTTTTGCAGTTGCAATTAGCTAAGATATTCTTATCGAGAATCTCAGGGTATCTGACGTCGCACCTCTTGTATAGATAATAACAGAGGTTGAAGGGTAGCGGAACTTTTTAACTCTAAAAGACATAAGATCGGCATGGCATAAACAATTTGGAATGTTTATTTTCATTTGACCAAATCTGCACTACAAATAGGTAGATTTTTGGCTTTTACCGGAGATCGGTAGATTGGAATTTAAGCAGCTAATCGAAATCGTTATTTTTTGTTCGTTCGGGTGTGATCATATGATAAATTGGCAGCGGATTACTTGATAAAAAGTTCGGAAGACCATGTGACAACTAAAGCTCGCAATAGCCTGTCAAAGGCTAACAAGAGCTTAAAACAACATTTACACGGGACATGGTCTTATTTCAACTTCAACAAGTGTCAGTCGGATCAAACCTCAGTGGGAGAAGTGCTATACAGATAACGATAATGTCAAAGATGATTTCAATTCACCCATTTATCCAACCACTTCCTGAGGATTTTCAACTGCAGAAGTGGATAAACAGAACTCCCAGGACCACACTTAAAAACATTACCTGTGCAATTTGACAGGTCATGATGTGCCCTTCTTTGCTCCAGCAATGAACCCAAGTCACTAACATGAAAACCATGCTCATCGACACAAACAACCGGAGA
Source organism: Syzygium syzygioides (assembly GCA_031216285.1). Taxonomy (NCBI): domain Eukaryota; kingdom Viridiplantae; phylum Streptophyta; class Magnoliopsida; order Myrtales; family Myrtaceae; genus Syzygium; species Syzygium syzygioides. The sequence goes on along the minus strand of CM062245.1, from coordinate 7,731,914 downwards.
TTAGACATTTTCGTCGAAACTCAAAACAACACAAGCTTCCTCTCAAACCGATCTCCGCTATATCGCCGATGTATGTATATTGGAACGATGAAATTGATCACCCGAAGAACAATAACATATGCATACACAACTTATGAGAACAGTTCCATTGCTTGCACGTAAGCACTTGTAACTGTTTTTTGCTTGAACCAAAAGTTTGACTAACATGAGAAGCAAGAGATTGGGGCATATTCTGGGATATACATAGAATCAACATATAAAATAGGAGTGAGAGGATTAGGTGGCCAGAGTGTGCAATTAATTTTTGCCTTTAGAGGTTGACAGAAGGAGAGAATATAGGTAGACAGTTTGGCGTTGTAGACCATCCGTGTGGCTGAACTGAATTATCTGGTCCCCACGCCGTGAGCTTAAGAAATAGTTGGCGTACTCCAATCGTCTTTCATTCATGTGCAGTTTGCTTTGAAGAAGCGAAAACCCGGTTGAGGATCACCGCTAATCGGACCCCAGCTTGAGCTAGTCTCTTCTCCACGATGGGCAGCCTAGAGAGGAAGTAGTCGTCTACATGGAAGAAGATCAATATGCTATCAGTACGTAAGACAAAATAACTATGCAACGAAATTGAGGCAGTTATGGTTGTGATATGTCTAGTGCCAACAAAATTTGCACTGGGTCAATCAACATTACAGGATACTGGCGGAAAAAATAGGATGAGATGGCCTCTTGAAGCAATTTTCACGTGAATTTAAAGTAAAACAATTGACATCTTTGCACTTTCATCTCCATTACAATGGATGTTATAGCTTTTGACCTGTTTGGTGTTATAGCTTTACCAGCACATAAAGCAGTAAGCAGATTTTGGAGACATCTCATATCTCTCAAACAGGACATACTATTTCGACCAAAAAAAAAACAGGACATGCTATCTATCAATAAATGTCTTTACCAGAATGTGGTAAATGCTAAACATACATATGTACTTTCTGTTAGTTTTATAATCCATCATTGAGAAATTCAATTTTCACCCACCAGAAGAGCAAATGAAAAAGAAAAAGGAAAGTGGACCTGTTAGAGTACTTCCCGGTGTGGCATTCCTGTATGCGTATTTACATGCCAACTTGACGCTTTCAGAAGCATAACTGCAAAAACAAAGATGGTGTCACACAATTTGGTTGATGTTCCTTTAAGTTACAAGATTTGAGAAAACTGAATCTTGAGCAACAAAGCCCAATGATCCATGCGTATATTTGCTACGTCAGCTTCACCCTGGGATACTATTCGCAGGATAAAAACAATACTCATAAAAGAGGTAGCCTGAAGAATACATGCAGGACTGGAAGTGTTATAAATAATGCATCGGTGACGCGTGGTGTGGCATCACGGTAAAACAATCAATTTGACTAAGATCAGCACATGTAAAAGCAAAAGTTAAGACTTACGGATCAGGACAAACTGTATTGTTAGATGCACAATCTCCCCAAGACAGTACATCATTGGACCAGCCATCCTAAAACACCAAGATATATAGAAAAGGTAAAGAAAAAACAGTTACACGGTTATAACACTTGTGCATGCATGATTTTGCATGATGGGACACGCCCTCACTGAACTCTAAATTAAATGACACAAATGGCAAGCAAACTAAAGGAATTGTAAGATCAGATTATCATATAGTAATTATCAACAGAAACTTAGGTACAAAAAATTAATTTGACAAATGAAAAAAGCACTGACAGCTACAAAGATGGAGCACCTCGCACTACCCTAGACAAGACAATCAAAGTGCACTTCATATGAAGAAGATCGGGCTTCTCTAGGTTGCAATGGCATAAAAAGCTGAATAGGTTACAATTTATCAAACAAAGAAACAGCAAAACCTTCAGTTTACACAGCTACAATATTTTTACACTATTAAACTCCTGGAAGCCATATTCTGCACTTTATAATTAGATAAGTCTCATTATTCTAGCAGTCATATCCCATGATACAACATCTTCAGCTCCCAATGGACTTTGTGAGTTATTTTTCTACTTTCTAATCCCTTGAATAAACAAACAGAATGAAGCTTAATGACTACTAAGCCTTATGAAAATTATGAGATTTATTACTTAAGCAAGACTAATTACAGCAGCAAAGCGCAATTTTCGGGCATTAATGAGAAGATGAAAAATATAACAATCTGAATTAAAATTGGAAAAGCATACCGTGATATTTCTCTGAATGGCTTGAATCATCTGAGAAAGATCAGACTGATAAAATGTTTTCAATGCAGAATCAATGATCATGTTGTCCCACACCTGAAATGATATCATTTTTCCAGATGTAAGGATTTCTTGTTAGTTTTATATCACATGACAACAAGATCGTCCCAATTGATGAGAGCAGTCACTACTGGCAAATTGGCAAAGTTGACAGACAGCAAGACTACAAGGACACTTAGTTAAGAGATGGGTAAAACTGAAAATGAACTTGATCTTGTCCCTTGTACATAAGGTTGGTCAGTTCACATGGCTCTCGATTACATTAGACTGGATTAAAATCAAATATCCTGCCTAAGAATAATCATAACATACACGAGTTCGTACTTTCACTTAGTAGACATGCTTTATCATATATAGATCAACTTAGTCTCGCACAAGCTTCATGATTCAGAAGACTCTAAGATGAGGAAAGATCAACAGCATAAAACATCCTTCTGGTTCAACCTTTACACTCCTTCACATAAAATTTCGAAGACAAAATAGTCAAATATCAAGGCATTTCAGAAGATTGATTTCTTCTTTCTTAGAGGATGGCACTGCTCCTTGTCATATATCTTGAATTATTGCACACTTGATGTTCTCATATTACTCCATTGGCAATGGACCGGACAGGTCACGAGGCTTGATCAGTGGAAGAAACACTTACATGGTGTAAATTAGTCTTCCTCCGGTACCAACGAACAATTATTGTATTTCCACCTAAATCTCCCGTGAAACCAACGTGGAGGGGCTGCCGGACAGAAGTAGATAGTTAACCTAAGATTTTTTCATAGTTTATGGATGAGGTGAACCATGGATTCCCTAAAGACGAAGTCATACGCAATTAAGAATTCCCTGCTTGCGGTAGATTATCTAGCCCATGCAAGATGTTTCTCCATGACTACCGTGCAGTTTACTTTTGACAGAATAAAAATACTTGAAATTAGCAAAAGCTATTTATTTGACAGCTATAAAACATTTGGCAAATCTCATCCTTCATCGTTGCTAAGAGATTCCAGAAGTGCAAACCTGATGGATGTCCCCAACAAAATGTGATAAGAAAAGAAGCGCTTCTGTTAAATTGTCTGTCATCAGCAGAAAGGAGTGAGACCCCAAGACGGAAAGATTGTAAAGAGGGAAAGGACATGCATTGATGCACCCTAAGAGCAAATGATGCTTACAATTTGTTATTGCATAGGAGTTGCCAGCTGATTCGAGTTGCCTTGTATAATTGTAGATTGCCCCAGTAACGCACATATCTTTGTGCCCGGAAGAGTCATGACAATCTCCTGCAAAATAAAAGGTAGAGAGCATTATTTTCCCCTTTTTAGCACTAAGTTTAGTAAGAACAATAATGGCCAAGGTTTAATGACAGACATGAGGAGTGTAATACATTAGGCCAGTCAAGCATAGCTTATGCTCACCTATTTTGATCTCTAACCTAGACTGTCGAGTGATAGCGATGAGTCTTTGCACAATATAATGAGGTCGTTGTCACCTAAGCTCTTACATAAATTTCAACAGTCAGGGCAAGGTGATCAGTGTTAATAGCCACCATTCGATACTGCATATAAGAACTACAAGCAAACACATGCCCTATACTTCAAGAGAAAATATAGCATGATTGATTTAGTTACTCAAGCACGAAGGTTTGGAATTAGTTCCAGTCACCTCTGCCTCTTGAGTGTGCTTTACGTAATTTGCTAAATCAAAAAAGCAATAACTTGCTTGCAATATCCAGCATAGCTTAGATGATGCAAGAGCATTAAATAGATGTAACTGTGGATGCATATATCAAAGTAGTTTGACAACAGATGCATAAAGAGTACAAGAATCAGTTCAAGGCAAGCTTAATGCTATCTCAAAGCAAGAATAATATGGCATGCGCTATAAAAAGATATAGTTGCTAAGAGAAGAAGATTCACAATGCAGGAAAGGCACACAACTCACTGCAGTATTCATAGTTACACTTGAAATCTGGTGTGTCAACATAGTGCAAAGCACCACTCCAGTGATAGTGGAAGCGAATCTGATCGGCCCAGGAGCAAAGAGATGCAAGATCGCCTCCAGCATAATCAGGAAGCAACCGTTTTACTGCAGCCTTGGCATCTTCAGTTAGATACTCCTTGCACATTTAAGATGATAAATCAATTATTTCCAACCAAAAGCCAATACCAATGAAACTCCAATTTAGTCACCTTATGTACATTGATTTAAGCAACCATATGATGATAGGAGTTGGAACCCCGTTACCAGTCACCACTCCCACCTCTTCCTACCTAACTGAGCGAATGCCCCCTGATCTTAGTTAAGATCTGATATTAAATCAATGCAGTCGACCGGAGAATAAAAATTAGATCAACCACAACTTACCTTCCAGCAACCCCGTTCATTTATTCTTGCAATTCCCTAACCTTGCAAAAGTTTTTACCGAATCTATCAACCACAAACTCAACCTTTTTCTGTAAAGCCACCTCCAAAGTTTTCGATTAGCTGATATATGTGTAGTACACCAACTAGAATCTGAAAGCGGACTGCCTTAATTGTATTCATTGAAAAGTAACTCAATAAAGAAGAACGCTAAAAGCTTCCGCACACAACACAGCCAACAACCCAGCCAAGGACGCAAGTTTTATCTATAGAAGCTAACTCTTCCAACTGGTCTGCGGGGAAAACATTTGGAGTGAAGCAGACGAATCGATGCTAAAATTTAAGCTATCACAACAGTCCTTATGAAGGGCATATCATGATCATAACGAATGAATTCAGAGCTCTTTTCAAAAAGCCATCTGGATTGTCCTCAACCGAAGCAGATCAGTAAAAAGGAGGAGATAAAAAAAGATATAACACCAAAAGAATAGTTAAATTACCTCTGCTATACTGCAAGTTGCATAGTGACCTTCCTTTCCCCAACCAAGAACACCACTGATCAACTGAAGAAGCACGACAAACCTCCAAAGGGAAAGAAACCCATCTCCACCCATATCCTACCAAAACACAATTCTTGAAACTGGTGCTTTCAAATGAAGCCAAAAATTGAAAGAAAAAAAAGAAAAAAAGAACTTCAATTTAGTATCTAATCAACCATTGCGCTAATACCAAGAGAACCCTCCACTTAATTTGCTGATCACATAACTTCAAGAACAAAATGGAGAGTCGAAAGTTCTGATTTTCAGATTCCTCAAGAAATGAGGAACGGTGACTTTTCTGAGTTCAAGAACTCAAATTTGTCACCAACCCTCAGCCGGACAATCACATTAGCAGAAACCCACATGAAGACCAAGACTGTAGTTGCAAAAGATTACCTTATTCTTCAGAGAATCATGGATTCTCGAGGTGGGGGACTTTGCCTGTTTCCGGGGCAACTGCTGTTCAACGTTCGATGGAATTTGGAAAGAGGGTAAAATCCCAAAAGATAAAACATTCAAAAAAAATTAAATAATGAAGCGACAAGGACGTTCGCAGCTTCGCATCGTGCGAACGTCTGATGAATGATTGGCTTCCTGTCTGAAAAAATGATTGGTTTCTTCAATCAATTATGGCGAGTTATTGTTTGCATAATTGCGATTTAACCCTGGATTTTGAAGTTTGTTTCAATTTACGTCACTAACCCACCATTTGTTATGAAAAAAATTGCACAAAAGTCCTTGACTTACTGCAAACATCCCTAATACATTAAGGTATTTTTCTATAGGTAAATCGTAATCACCGATCGTAATACAGATAGTTGATATATTTCTCGTCTTACGCAGCGCTTAAATTTTGAAATCGCTTGCTTAAATACATTTTCAAATCGAGCATGCTAAATTTAATGTCATCGTCGATGTTTGAGCCTCGAAATTTATATTCCGCCAAACCCTTAATACTAGTTCAAACGGTGACAGCTAGATTCATAAATATACATTTTCTCAAGAAATTTTTTTACTAATTTGTTAATTTGTTGATATCTTATTTTCGTGGCATAAAAAAATTTCACATAATTTCAAGGCTTCATCTTTTTACCTTTGATTCCCTTCATACTAGACAAACGGCAGCTAGATTAGTCTTGTCAAGTAGACAAATCGATTATTGATTAACGCTAGATTCATAGCTAAGATGAGCCTAGAGAATATCATTGCGAACCCAAATCAAGTTTTCATTGACTGAATTACATCAAAATATCTCACTTTATAGAAGAACACAAAATATTATTACAAAGACATCAGAGGTGGAACTGTAGTTCAAACTCCAACCTCATTATTGCATGTGAGAATCATCATACTTTCATGACAATATATAGAAGTTTGTAAGTTTAGATATGTGGGAATTAATGTGCTATTTTCTGCATATCATTCCAATGCCATCTTCCACTCCACTGGTGCAGCTCAGCATAGCGTATTGCCTCAGCAACGAGTCCTCCTTGTCCCCAGGAGCGAACACACAAGAGGCGCAGTCTGACGAGAGGAGAGAGCTGGTCCTGTACTTGTCCTCGCCACCGACAACCGCCATCTCGACCCCGGGCTTCGCCGGGTTTGCAAAGTCTGCCCTGTAAGTCCTCCCTAAGACCCCGTCGACCCTCGGTGAGAGGCCGAAGAATCGGAACTGCACTTCCAGATGCGCGAAACTGTCGTTTCTCGGTATTCCGTAACTGTGAATCCTATTGTCTTCCTCAGTGATTGGAACTACACTAACGAAGAGCTCTAGGGTTTCTTGTACGATCAATGTGACGCTGTTCTTGCTCGCGGTCCTCTCCAATTTGATTTCGTTGCTCGGTGAGTTCCATTCGGAATCGCGGGTTTCTGGTAAAGTTATGGACGTCCCATCGTATGAAAATCTCAGGCGGTCGATTTCGTCACTCCATGTCTCTGCCCTAGTGGCTTCGAGAGTGAATGTGTGGGAGCCGAAGAGGAGACCCAAGGCTTGGATCCATGTGAAGTCGCGGGCTCTCCCAACAGGTCGGAGCCCGATGAACCGAGCATTGACCTGGAGGCCGGTGTCGGATACCAACGCGTAGTGCTCGTCGCTCCTGCCATGGAAATAGAAGACGATGTTGTCCCCGCCGACGAAACGGGGGTCATAGCACGCAGCCCCCATCCCCTTGCAATCCGGCTTGCGCTCTGCTCACGGGAAACGTGTTAGCTGCATGACCCTCGTTTGCTAGAGAGATAATGCCGTTTCATAAACTTCTATAGCAAACGATGCGACAGTACGGTCATGGACAAAGATCAAAGGTTGATTCGTAAGTGTCTGTCGTTACTTACTTCGACAAACAGCTTCGCATTTGGGCGAGTAGCAATCCAGATAGCAGGCTTTGGCCTTGTGGTCTCTGGGCTTCACCTGAGGGCACTCGACCGGACATGTCACGTACCTCATGAAGCACCTGCTCCGGCGGCTGTTGCACGTCACCCGCTCTCGCTTCGCATCCACCATCACCTCCAAAGCAGCACTCATCAGCACAAACATCATGATCGACATCAAATGACGAACACTAACAGATGCAAACTCCATAATTTCCTTTTTCCTGAGTTATATGATTGCAAAGGAAATGAGATACAGAAGCAAGAAAACAGCCTCCGGCTCTTTAAATAAGTTCTTGCTCGAAGTGGGTTTTTGCTAGATGTTAGGCAAAATTCTAGCTGCTGGTGGTCAGATTGCAGAAGAGTAGACTAAATATGAATATTTAAGGAATTTTTTGCATGCAATTAATCTTAGTTTCGAGCAAAACAACGATCCCAATTTCTGAAGTTTTGACCGATTTCACAATCTTGGTTTAGTCATCTCCAACATGGACGTTCTAACGTACGTTACTCCCTTGGATTATTATACTTTTAAGTTTAGTACACAATCTCGAAAATTTGAGATTTCAGATTTTGAAGGTTTTGGTGTTAGTTGAATTCCAAAATAATGTGGAACGCAGGTCAAGATCGCCAAGATTACATTGTGAGTTACATGGTTAGGTACAGAAAGTGTGCGTCGCTTATGTAAAATATGCCGCGGGGGCTAAAATCCATTTGTTAAAAAATGCGTCGAGTATAACATGAAAATGCCCAACTCGAGGGACCACGGATTGCAATTTTTAAAAATATGGGAAGAGTTTGGTTTTTTGTATAACCTATGGAAGGAGATTAAGTGGTGATTTGCCTAATTGGGTTGCTTGGCGTTTCGAACAAAACAAGAGAATGTATGCGCACCGACCTAACATCGCGTGCAGTTTGGTTTAATGAGGAAACTTCAGGTCTTGGATCCATTAAGTTAGTCAATATCTAGAGGTATATCAATCAGTGAATTATTATGTTTATTAGGATTACTTGGAAAAGAAAGAAGGAGATCCTATTTCATAAAAGGCATCGAACAATATAATTAAAAAGCCAATTAGGTTTATTCACCTACAAATAACTTCTGTCAAATGAAAATTAAGAAGCTCAAATTCACTAAAGAACAAAAGTTGACATGGAGATGAGCATTGATCACGGGGCACAAACTTTGTCTAGTTAGTGAGGGAACGCGATTATGAAATTGATTTCGGCAATTCTAACAACGTAAACAGGTGATATTATTATACCAAATTACTGAACTGATAATTAACTTCTACAACATTGACAATCGATTCAAATCTATACTGCATATTAAGCAAACATAATGGACAGTTTAATCGTAAATTTACGAAAAAAATTCTATAAAAAAAGCTGCCCGTGCGTATATTTAAAGTACTGGCCACACATAATTTTTTTTTTTTTTTTTGGTAACCCAGGGAACCCCCGCACGGCCGACAGCCGAGGAGTAAACCCTGGGGGCGACACGTGCTAGCCACCACACACGTGCCACCGGTTAAGTCACCCTGCGGCGCCCGGGATTCGAACACTCAACCTTTTGCGAGAGGAAGAGTGCGCGTTCCAGCAGCGCCACCCAGGCGGGTGGTAAAGCCACACATAATTATAGATACCTAAAATCAAAATTTATTATGATCAAGCTGATTCTCAAGTTATCAATGAATTCATTACTTCTTAAATTTAAATTTAAAATAACTGCCGAGCATTCTATAAATTTCTCTTCTTTTCTTTAGTGCTAATTGAAATTATATGCCGAAAACGGTTCAAAATCTTTACGACTTTGCCGTCGCGTCGAAATGCGAGCGAGGCCGGCACTGCTTCAGCATTGCAAGGCCGTCCTCCCTGCCGGAGCGGCCGGAGGAAATCGAGGCGGTCGAGGTGCCCCCACGGTCGCCATCGAATTGGTTTGTTCCCGCAAGGACAACTGATCGATTCTTGCTCAGGAGCTGTGCCAAGACCTGGCTCGAGATCAAGGGCAACAAGGTAAGTCGCAAACACATGTCGTGCCCATCTAAATAACATACAAGCCCTGATCATCAGAATCATAAGGACCAAGCAGTGCAGCCCGGTTCGCTTGAGCTCGACGAGAGACTTCGGACCTTCGCCGGGGCCTTGACGGAAATTTGCCCCTTAGTAACCGTGGGAAACATCCAGGTGACAAGCAATCATTCGCCGGCCGACCGGTCATTTCGCCGCTGATGAGCCTTAAGAGTAGGACTTCCAACGTAAAAAAAGGAAAAATCTCGACTTTTGAACGTATTTTTAAACAGAATCCGCTCTAATGCCGAAAATCTAAGGGAACTTTGAAAAATCGAGAGCACGTTTGGAGGGATTCTTGAATATTTTTGCCGAGCGATATGCCAAAATAGGCAATCAAAGAACTAGTTGAGAATCACCGGGCATGGAAATTCTTCCCTCTTCTTTACACGTAGTGTCTCTACACGCCAAGTAGCGAAGACCCTTTTGTTTGTTGAGATAATGAAATATATGATATCTGAATTTTAACTCAGTATATAATATGATTTCTGAATTTTAAATTTATTCAATATGGTCCATAAAATTTAGTTCAACGTGTAATATCATCTCTAAATTTTTAATTTATTTTATATAATTCTGGACTTTTGGTATATGTTCAATTTAATATCAGAACTGTATGGAAATATTCTATACTGTCCAATTTAGAGATTAAATTAAATATATATCAAAATGTTAAATAAAATTTAGAAATGATATTATATATTGAATTGAAATTCGAAATTATAAAGAATAAATTTAAAATTGAAGGACCATATTACGTACGGGACCAGAATTCATCCGCCCATTGACATTTGTGTCATTAGCCCTTGTCTGTTTCCGCACGCTCATCGCAGAGCGGTCAACGCCACCTTTGCCTCTTCGCTCCTCCCTCCTCTCGGCACCGCCGCCGGCCGACGAGAACGCGGGTCAGCTCGGCGGAAACCGGCGATGAGGGCCGTCGTGATCACAACCCCCGGCGGCCCGGAAGTGCTCCGGCTCCAAGAGGTGGAGGACCCGGAGCTGGAGGACGGCCACGTCCTCGTCAAGGTCGCCGCCACCGCGCTGAACGGGGCCGACACCCTCCAGCGGAGGGGCATGTACCCGCCCCCGAAGGGCGCCAGCGAGTACCCGGGCGTCGAATGCTCCGGAACGGTCGAGGCTGTCGGGAAGAGCGTGTGTCGCTGGAAAGTGGGGGATCAGGTTGAGTTCTTGCCTCTTCTCTTTTTACGCTCTGTTTAGCTGAATTCGTGGGTGAAAAAGTTGGACTTCTTTGGTAGTTCTTTGTCATGAGGGTCGAACTATGTGATTTGGGCGTTGTTGTGTAGCTCTATGCAGGACTTGTTTGTGAATACAATTGCTTTTTTTGTGTTTTAGATTGAAAGGGTTGAAGTTCCACAGTTCGAGGATGAAGTAATTGGGGGAAGCTGCTGTTAAATCTTTAATCTTGCGGGCTAGTAATTAGCGTTCTTGTGTATTTTAGTGCGTGAATTGCGAATTTTGCGGTGTATCATTGCTTCTGGATATGCACTTGGGTTTAAATTAGAATTCATTGCAATGCTTTCTTGCATTCCAGACGTAAACCTTTCATGCGAGGAAGTGTGCCTGGAAAATTTGCTTGATACAGTAAATATGCTGACAGACTACTCCTGTGTAACAATCTGCATGGTTTAAGGTAGTCAAGTGTTTTGAGATTGGATGGCCTATGGACGATCTATCTGCTGGCGAACCAATCGTATGATAATCTTCAACACGGGACCTCATATTTGTTCCTGCTAAAAGAATTTTCAATATCTTTTATTGATAAGTAAAATTTCATCAAGGAGTTACCAAGAGGCTACTGCCCCCATATGAAATGGCTTCACCTATAAAGAAAATTATGCACAAATTACTGTTTCAGACATGTCCGACTAACTAGATGTATGAAACCAAACTTTTCTGATAGAATTTTTTGACTTAGCTGCTAATTAGCAGCAGATATGTACCTAGTTTTCTGGTGTTGAGGAGATCATTTAAACTTTTTTCCAGTAAAACATTAAGCTTTTGAGATTGGGGTCAAAGTGCGACACCCTTTGATTGAGGGATTTTAACTACAATATCACCAAGAAACTGCAGCTGGGAACTGTATTTGATATATTTTGGATCCTAGAATTTAGTAAATCTTCTTAATGTCCACCCAGATAATGGGTGGATATTTGTGGATTTCCGGTTACTGAGGAAATCAATTTTCTTTGAGGCCATTTTCTGTGGGAACTTTCATAAGCTCGAAGCGTGATGATTTTGCCTTCCTTTAGTTATTCTAGGACTGCTGGCTTTTGAGATGTTTAAGGTAATATTGACTCGATTACACGAAAGTGGCACTGTGATAATTTGATGATGTGCAGGTTTGTGCTCTGCTTACTGGAGGAGGTTATGCGGAGAAAGTAGCAGTTCCAGCAGGGCAAGTTCTTCCTGTTCCTGCTGGAATTTCGCTTAAGGATGCTGCGAGTTTCCCGGAAGTGGCTTGCACTGTTTGGTCCACTGTCTTCATGATGAGTTGCCTCTCTGCAGGGGAAACGTTCTTGGTAACGGCTCGAGGCTATGAGCGTGGATGTCTTATGTGGTCATGTGATTACTAATGTTTAGTGAAGATAATGGTGTGTCACATTTGCTGCCTAGCATTGGGAAGCAATTAGCTTTTGTACCAGAGCTTTTTCACTTTTTCAGTTGCTCTATTTTCTCTTGACAATTTTCTAAGATGGATCAATATAGACATACATTATTACGAGCAAAACCTAAGCAGCCTTTCACTTCAGCATCCGAAGGAGTAGTGCCTGGGAAGTCTAGCCTAGAATCATAAGTACAAGTAAATTTTTTTAATGAGAACAAGCAAATTTCTCATGGGATGGAAAGTAACGTCTCTATTTACTTAGTCTCATTTGGCTATTAAATTATTCCCAATTTTTCTACCATTGTTTTCATTCATTAGCATACTAGTGAAAATTGCAGATACATGGTGGCTCTAGTGGAATTGGCACTTTTGCTATTCAGATAGCAAAATATTATGGTGCTAGGGTATGTGTAACTGCAGGTATTTTCAAACTAATTGTGGCTTCTATAGACTTGGCACACTGATACACTGTAACTTCTGTACTGATCTTTCGATTCACAGGAAGTGAAGAAAAGTTAGCTGCTTGCAAGGATCTGGGTGCAGACGTTTGCATCAACTACAAGACAGAGGACTTTGTTGCACGAGTGAAAGAAGAAACTGCAGGGAAAGGTGCATCATGCATATTTTTTGTTCTTGATATGGATCAGAATCATCAGACATAATCACTTGATTGGAGGCTAAGTGTTCTTTATTCATATTGAAGATGAATTGGCATATTATGTCAGAAATAGGAGGGAGCAATTACTAAGCCTTTTATCACATAATCTTGCTCCACTAATTTTCTGCATTTCCCACAACTTATTATTCACATTGGCTTTTTTGTTACATTCTTACTCTGTTACAGATCCAATAAAATGCCTTTTTACAGTGTTATATGCAGCTTGTTACTTTGGTTCATTAGAGGGGAAGTTCTGTAGATGTATAGTTAAGTTAATCCTTTTCACCTGAATCGCAAGCCGTTGACTGATGTTGTGTCAAAGCTTTATGAGGAGATTTTAACTTGGCAAAGCCATGTCTTGACATAGAAATCATTTTTTTAAACACGGATCAAGTCATTCTGATTGTTTGAGACATATAAGTGAGATTTCACATAATTTAAGTAGTTATAGATGAACCATATGACATTATGTTGGTCAGTGAAAGAAATTTATTTCCAAAAGTTTGCTTTGGCAGGTGTCGATGTGATTCTGGACTGCGTTGGTGCATCCTACTTCCAGAGAAACCTCGATAGCTTGAATATTGATGGGAGGCTATTCATCATCGGCACTCAGAGTGGAGCGGTGACGCAAGTGGATCTGAGAAGTATTCTTGCCAGACGCCTCACTGTGCAAGGTTCACAAAATTTATTTTGTTGGTTCTTAAGTTTGATGTGGTTGGCAATTGGATATTTTGATTGGTTGAGGATTCTTCTGATACAGTTAGTGCCATAGAAACCATTACCTTAGCGAACTTGGGCACTTCATGCTTACGAATTGAGCAGGTCGAACGGTGATATCGGCAATATTCTTTATGTGGAATCATTGTAAACTTGTGTACTTGTGTATGCAGCGGCAGGCTTGCGTACCAGAAGCACAGAGAATAAAGCTGCGATCATAAGTGAGGTAGAGAAGAAAGTTTGGCCAGCAATCGAGCAAGGCAAAGTGAAGCCCGTGGTTTACAAGTATCTTCCTCTAGCCGAAGCAGCGGAGGGCCACCGGCTCATGGAAAGCAGCAACCATGTTGGGAAGATTGTACTTGTTACATAATATTGTGGACTTGTGGTGTCTTGTCTAGTTAAGTTGCGTGAGTGGGTCGCTTGGTTATGTGAATAAGCACAATGCATAATACCTTTTATAATCAAATGGCAGAGACAGCTGAAATAGACCAAATAACTGCCTTGTTCTTGCTTTTACTTATGAGATAAAAGCCCTTTGGACAACATAATAGAAGAAAGCCTAGAAACAAGGCAAGCAAGGAAGTTCAATCTATATGAACTACGACCGTTAGCTGCATAGAGCTGCAACGGCCAAACTCTTTAGGACCAGCGGGCATGGGTCACCGAGCGTATCTACCGTTACCGGTATCGAGCATGCGTCCCGACCGATACAAGCCTGTCGACAAAAATCAGCAATCAACTCATGTATATGTTGTCTGTGCATATTGTGTATGCATGGCAAAACATCATGAGCACGCTTAAAAAATGTATCGCAATTTACGACCATCGGTTCCAATCATCACAATTCGCTTTTTCTGATAAAAGAGAAGCAATAAGAAAAGCAGACGTACCTGCTCTATAACTGATACTACATTAGAGTGACAAGCTCCTGGAGCAAATGCACCGCAGCTTCCTTGAGGATTCCCGAAGCTAGCGAAGCGGATCGAAGTGATGCGCCACCCAGCTTCACAGGAGAGTTGAACTTGAGGGCCGTTCGGCATAAACTCTGAATTCGGTTTCCAAGAATCGACCGGAGCAGGATCCGCTTCGGATATCACTGCACATATTTCTTGGCCGGTGCGTGTTAGCACGGAAACTTTCGAAGGATCTCCTCCGATCTCTTCGTGAAGAACTAGGAGATTCTCTCCTGGATTTATCCAAGAGCGTGGGACATGATACCTTAGTGTCGGACAATGAAACCGACCGTCAGAGTGGGTGAGAGAGAAAAGCCATCCGTGCCTCAGACCAACATGTACAGGAGAAACAAAAGATAATATGTCAATGATCTCACAATGTTTGGGTAGGCTTGCCACAATCCTTCTGACATTTGGATGCATCATAACTTCCTCTGTAGTCGCAGTTGTCGGTGCAGCCGGTCAGCGGCGAGAGATAAGCTGGCCAGTAACGCCCTACGCTCTGACCGTTCACCCACGCTTGTCCCTTCCCCATACTAGCGAGATTCAACGCTAATGGGCCGGTTCCTTGAGGAGCCGAAAACATCACCTGAAGACAAATGGTAAGAGTTGAACAAAACTAGCTCCAATCTTCATTGAAACTGTCCTCAATGTGTAAATCATTATGTGAATTGGAAAACATTGAGCTACTGTGAATTGTACAGACCTTATACCTGATTAAGCTCTCATTAACCGGTACGAGCTCGCCCTTTGTCCATAGTGAACTATTTGCCATACTTATTCTATCTAATCCAAGATATTCACCTTCAAGTCCCACCTGAGTACAGGGAAACAAAAAATCCGGTTAGTTTATGCTTTTAATGAAGAGCGTGATATGCTGCTTGAAAATACGCGAGAATAGATCCAACATTAATAGCGTAATCTTATGAACATACTCAGCATGCAAACTAAAGGTTTTAGGAGGAGCAATCTCTCACCTGATAGGTCCATTCTCCAAAAGAGAGATCGGTTTTACCATTTCCAAGTCCATCGACGATGACAGAGAAGGGTCCCGCTCCTTGAACGTCGAACCAAGGCCCAAAGTTCTGGTGAACAATATGTGAAAGATAAAGAGAAGAGACACATTAAAAGGAACATAAAACCTCACTTATCCTTTGCAAATTGATAATACATCTCAAGCGCTAGCAGTTTGTGGTAAAGCTTTATAGAGAACATTGCGCATGTCCATGCATTATGAATTTATTCGAGATGGTTCTTTTACCTGTAGACCAACCATCATACTCAGCACATCCAGTGTATTATTTCCTGGGTTAAGATTAATTTTCTGAGTCATCGAGAAATTTGCACTGTCGTGGTTACCATATCCGAATCCTTCATCATGCCAGACGAAAAATGAGAGAGTTTTACTAGACACAAGAAAGCTTCATGCCTCAGTCGATGCGATTAAGGAGCTACACAGACAGATGGCAAGGTTAATTAGAAGCATCCATCAGAAGAAAAAGTTAAAAAGCTAAGAACTACTGCACATTGCATCAAGATCATAGTGTAAAATCAAAACTGCAATTTTTTCCCACATGGACAGACAGATTAGTTTTCATGGAGAAAAACTACAAGGCAAGATGAGTTCTCTGATGTTTAGTTAATCTCTTAGGCATTTACACTTACCCAACAAGAATTTCGAGCATCTAAGAGTAGGTGAGGCATGTAATACCGATTCTCACCAAATTCCACGTCTTAAACTCTGAAGTAGATGGTGGCTCCTTGAGCTAAGAAATTGAGTAAAGACACCAACTTTTTGCCGAATATCACTGCCTTTGGTTTAAGTGTGCACGTTGAACACAGAACAGCCAAATTCATACATAGTACAGTGCCGAGTATGATTTTGAGAAAAGTACTCACCGACGACTTGTTGGTTAATGAAAACAAGAGCTGCATGTCCCAAACTCAGAAGTAACAAAAGACCTTCGTTCTCTTGATTTGAAGCGTCGTTCTCATCTACGTAGATACTGCTACCATTGCAGAGAAGCATCAGATGGCAAATGCAGCAATAACCCAACAGTAGTGACAAAATATTCGCAGAATGTCGGTTAAATTTGAATGATTATGGACACAACAAATTAGGATGTAACTCTCTAGGGAGACAGTCGAAATGCTCCTTCGAACTGATAACTTACCTCGATTCTGCAATTGCCTAAACTTGACTTATATCGAAACAGTAGGTCTAGAACTAAATCAGATGGTTTGCAAAAATCAGTACAAGATCCGTGGATGAAGCGCCTTACCTGGTCGTGTACCATAGGAAGTCGCTAGTATCTTTTGTCGTATTTATTTGCTCCAATAGGCCCAGTCTAGTAAAAGAATTGTTGCTCCAGATACCAACATGTTCTTTATACCAACTCCAGGACGATGGTGCAATAGAAGTCTCACGTGCAGTGGTTGCGTGAGCAAACGCGCTATCGGCAACAGTCCTTTGTGAAACAACCTGCAATTGTTATCAGTTGTAAATGACACGATCATGCTCAAGGAGATATGTCAGCTAAAGGATTTCAACCAGCCAAAAATGGGGAAACCATATAAGTAAGTGAACAGAAACACGAGGTTTAGAATCTAAACTAGCTGACTGATCAAAGCATCATGCTTGTTTTTGTCTCGAGTTTCATAAACTTATCTTAATCTGTATCATCCAATAAAGGCCAGAAGATTGAGAAACTATACAAACAGAAGATAAAATGTCAATTGAAACATAATCTATTTGATGTCCATTAAGTGGGAAAGTATCTGTACCTTTGCAGTGTTATAGATGACGGTTTTGCAATCTGGAAGGATGCTCACAGACCAAGCGGGAAGGAAGTACGAATTCCCGTTAAATTGGACCGTAGCATCTTGACTGCTGTCATAATTCGCAAGAAAAGCTGCACAGTCATTTGAAGACTTGTAGTAGACGTGTGCCTGAAGAAAAGTGTTTCAGAGTTCAGGCTGAGAAGGTAAAAGGCTTTTCGGAGGCAATGGAAAAAATTGGTTAGGCTCAAAGGTCACAACAGATATGCAAAAGCAATTTCTTAGATCAGTTTACTAAGACGAGAGTCAACTAAGGATCATTGATCCTAACACGAGACTTGTGCATCATTAGGTTGGGCCATCGGTAAATGCTGAAGAAGCCTTTGTGGTTAATACAGTGATCTTTCAAGATGCATCAGAGCTTCCTGACAGTACAACTGATAAATAGCAGGACCTTATGTCATTTGATTTTTGGTTGCGTCGATGAAACTAATGTTACGTCCCTCATGCTTTGTAGTCTTTTCTGTCCTGCCAAATTTAAGCCAGGCTATTGTATTCTCACCTCTAAGTTAGAGCCAAGTTGCACATGAGTCGGCTCAGAACTGACCAAATAATCTTCACATACTTTTATAGCCTTGTGTAGGTCGCGCAGGTGCCCCCACTTCGGCTGCCTGATAAAACCTGCATTCAGTTTCTCTTGTAAGATACGCATCCACAAGATGCTATAGGAAATGTCACAAAAATTCCATTATTTGACCATGAGTCGACGACATGTGAATGATAATACGAAATGTCTCACCATACTCGTCCAAAGGAGCATCGTAATCATAACTTGTTGCAACCAAAGGCCCACCAACGGTTCGTCCGAAGTTGCTTCCTCCGAAATACTGCCAAAGTATCAGCCCTTAGAACGGTCTCGTGGAGGTTGCCTACGTAAGATCAAGGGTTGAAATGTACGAAAAACGAACCACACTTACTGATACAGTAGCTCACCATGTAATAGTTCTGAAAAGTACCGCCATATTCGAAAAAGCGCGCCACTGCAAAAGCAAGGTCCTCAACCGGTTGATACGGAATTGGGTAGCCGAATGAGAGAAACCTACAAAAAGATCAATAAAGACGAAACAAATTTACTCAAAACGGAAATTCATTATGCTATGGGCCTCTGGTTTAACAAAGTAATGCCGCAAACAATTACCATCCGACGTAGTACTCCGTCCACATTTTGGGTTTGGAAGGAGAGTTCGGAGTGAACTGATCGCAGTAAAATCCATTGCAGGTGTTGATCTGCACTGATTGAAGAAGATTAATGAACTCTTAAAACCAACATAGATTGTCATGAAAAGAAGAGCTTTGAGTTGTTCCGAACCAGAAAGCATCCGTAAGCTGTAACTAGTAAAAAACCATGTCACAAAATAAATGCTTACAACTGGATCCGGTGCGTCCCTTTGCGAGCACATCACCCAAGGTACGGACGTATTCATGTTAACAGCAGTTTCTGCTGCCCATTGGACATATAATTGTCCACCAATTCCATATGCCTCTTCGACATTACCGTATTCATTCTCTACCTGTCACAGCATGTGAAGTATATCAAGTGCACAAATTATTGGTGGAAAATGCACTTAGCTATAGCAGTCATGCGAGCATTATTGATACTCCTTCACAAAGGGCAGAGCATAAAGCAGAATGAAAGAAACTTATGCAAGCGAGAAGATAGATTTTGGAAGGAACGTGACACGCTAGTGATTTCCTCTGTCATGCTACACAGTATTAGTGCAGATTTTTACAAGCAACCTTGCATTGACCTTGTCGAACGAGTCTTTTCATACTGGTTGACTACTGAAGGTGAGTTAGCAAAGATTCACCAAAACAGAGTCCGACGAATTCATCTGAACCCTGAAGTTGCAATATGATTTATTCAATGAGTATGTGAATACAAGTCAGAGTACACTCATTGATCACCTGTGCAAGAATGATGGGTCCGCCTTGGGACGCAAAGAGATTCTCCTCCTTCATCAAACCGACTGTTTTGCCAAGAAAAAGCTCCATTTCGGTCTGTATTTTACAGTTAAACCAGAAGGGGTTAGGACTGAAAGCCAAAGGAGTATGAAAAGCTCGATCATCCTAAGTACTAATTGTGGCACACTCAACTACAGTCGAAGTATGAATTCACCTTGAAAGGTGTATTGGTAGTGCGGAATTGAATTCCTGGAATGAAGTGTAGCCACATTGGGAAGCCCCTGTCTCGAGAATTCAAGAACGTCACAAGATCATCCATAATGCATTATTACCAAGAGCAACTAAATGAGATAAAGCCATCACATGTTCCAGAAAAAGATGAGAGGAGCTTAAGCAGAACAGACCCGTAATTCCACTTGGCACAAACATAAGGGCCGATTCTCAGATGGACAAAGAGACCACTTAGTACACCACCTTAACAAACTGCACGAGGTCAAATCTTCCTTCAAAGTAATACTGAAAAAGGAAAATGAAGGATGTATTAAGAAGACAAACAAAAAGCAATTTGATTTATGATAATAGCGAGAGAAAAGTCTTGCTATAATTGCTTAGGTAAAGGCGGAGAAAGTCACAATCATCTGCTTAACCGTTTGAAACTCTCCAGCTCATGAGTAAACACACTGGTTTTGAGTGTAGTTCGTATAGTTGATGGATCAACAATAAGTACCCCGTGACAATGCCGTCAACTAGTACCACAAGAAATAACCGCGAACGCAGTATTTGTGCAGTAAGCAAAAATGCCCAACTTCATACCTGTCCTTTCACGGGCTCATGATAGTTCCAGAAAACATAAGTCTCGATCACATCTAGCCCCCCTTCCTTGGCTTTCCTAATAAGCTCGGGCCATACCTAAATTTGCACATCACAAATCACACAATCATGCAGTGCAACAAACGATACCTAACATTACCAAATCAGTAATTCAAGAAACAAAAGCCGAAGCGGAGACCTACCTAAGGCATGGTTCGTGGGTAATGGATAGAGCCGGACTGCAAAATCCTCCTCTGTCCATTAATGACCAGTGCTCTACCATCATAAGTCACACTAGTACAGAGTACTCTTTGAGTACAGCGGCCCTCAAAAACTAAGATGACACACAATAATAACACTTCTACAAAGTGCTTCTTCTCCATTATTTTCCTTCAATTTGCAGCACGCCGAATGCAAAATTCGTATCGGGGAGTTCAACTGCCTAAGTTGCTGGGAAAGCAACACTAAATGGCTATAAGCTTCATGGAAAGTACCTTATGTAATGTCATGAAGACCAGGCAAATGACAAGAAGATGAGATTACGATAATCTTTATGATAAACCAATCTGATGCTTGTGAAGGTAGACTTGTTTTCTTGGACATGTTTGTGCGTTGTTCTGGGAGTAGATGCGTGGAAGAGAATGTGCAGACGGAATGCACAAAGCTTGTCTTTTGGGTATGTTTGATTCCGTCGGCATTGCTTTCAAAGGGAAGGCCCAAGGAGGAAAGAGACAACGGGACATGATTAACGTATTTTTGGAAGCTCTCAAGGTTAGCAACCAAAAGAAAAATATCAAAGTTTATTGAATTGAATGCCAGATTTTGGCGGATGTCACAACAGCAAACTAGCGGTCGGAAGTCGGTCTACAAAGGTAAATAAATTGCTGGACGGTCCACATTTATTACAAGGTAATCTTTGACACGTTCTTGAACTGGACCCGTTCAGCGACAATGTGGAAGTTAGCACCTGCTTGAGGTTCCTGGATCTTCTGTCCCATGCGCATAGTGGTCAAGCTGCTCCTCGTCTAATAAACACGACCATCCCCGCTTGCTGATAAGGACCCTTTGGCCTGGGGTCAAGGGACCCTTGAACCGTGCCCTTTCATCGCTATATTATACTTATCGTTAAGAGGGTTTTTCAGAATCTCCCTGGTGGCCCCTAGACAAGATCATCCTCATCTGCTCCTTCACACGGGAATAAAGGGTGTTGTCACCAACCAAAGTACAGAATATGGACTAGGTTTTGGTCTGTGCTTGCCAGCTTTCTTTAGGTGCAGGTTAGAGAGAGAGAGAAGTGCAAAAAAAAAGGTCTCATGTGGATTCTTAGTATCTGATTAGACCGATAACCTCGCCACAGAAAAAGAATTGAGGTGTTCATGACTTGTTCGTTTGATATATAATGATAGTGGGCTCCACAAATGCGTTCCTCATTTTTAATTGTACAAGTATGGGTTTCAATGGATCAAGTCGAATACGAGTTACTACAAATATAAATAAGCCAATATGGATTAAAATGGATTGTCGCGATTCTTCAGGGGTGAACTCGAGGGATTGTTAAGCGGGCACGGTTTACCCTCTTGCAAGTTGGTACTTACGCTTTGCATGGGCTTTTCCAAACCTCACTGATCATAACTTGATTTCTCATTATTATTTAATTAATTTTAGCGGGGGCATTGTTCATCACCATAGCAAGATCCACTACCTTCACCCCCTGTCTATAACCTGACCCCTAAACTCGTCCACATGGGTGTTCTTGTCCGTTAGCACGACCCCCACACACTTCTCCACATTGTTCATGCACCACGTGAAGTCCTACTCCACTACTCGACCCGAGCACTCGAGCTGCCCCACCGACTCGATGAACCAATTCATTGAGTCACCCATTCTTCGTACATAATAATTCATAAGAGAAAAATTGTTAAGAATTGGAGCGCAGGTTGTGTCGAGTATTGGTTGAGTCCGAGTAGGGCCAAGTAAGGGTCCCCAAAATTGCGTTGAGTAAAAATAAGTTAATTTGGGCTGGACCATTTTGACTCGACTCGAACCACCTATTAGATGCTACTACCGTTCACATTTTTTTGAAAGGATAGACACAATTTCCTTCCCTATGTAAGAATGTGACTCTTCATCGTCTAGGTCAGGAATGAAATTGAGAGCAAATCAAAGAAATGACATCAAAATCAAATCAAGCTTTGTCTTAAAAAGCCCATGAAATCCAGAGGGCCATGAATCAATGTGGCCCAATCTCATTGCAACCTATGGTGATGGTTTAGATTCTGTGCATGGGAATACAACCAGAAAGATCCTTTTTGACCTAGGATTTCGCCACTTGGCAGTTGGCAACAACCTAGGATCTGGCCGGTGCTCGGAAAACGCCTTGTTTCACACTCTTTCACTACTTTGACTTTGGAAAAATTGCTTCAACCGTCACCTAACCACATCCACCCGACGGTGTCTCGTCAATTCTAGTCATTGTTTAAGAGTGTTTATGAGTAAATGACTAATAGACATATCCATGGTTAGAAGCGTCGAGAGGGTCGAAGATCTCCGTTCTTCCATAATGAATCCTTTGGTTAGAAAGTAATCGACTTGTGTGTTTAGGTAGTTACATCGAATGAGAGACCGGAAGACAATCGCATGCAAATAGAGCTCTTGAAAAGCTTCCGGTACGCCGCACTCACTATTGGTGTAAAAAAGGACAAGGAAGAAACCCTTCCGGAATTCTCAACTCAATAAAAGTATGCGATTCGTATAAGATGAGATAAGAAGTGGGAGATGATGAAATGATGGAATTTACTAGCTCGAAATAACAGACACAACAAATAAATTATTGTTATGAAAAATTATGGCTAATCATGTGTCAAAGTTCCGTGAATTCAAGCTTATGAATGTAAGTTTTTGTTGGGCAATACTGTCCACGGTTCCTTGCATTGTTCATTCGGATTCAAGATACGAATGATATTTACACCTTCACAAGGATAAATACATATGGAATCAGTGATACCACATCAAAGTATCACGTCATAAAACCAAATAAAATAAATCGAATCTCCGACTTCTTCGTCGCCTTCATTCTGCACCCTCTGATTTCAATTCCTTACGTGGGAAGGAATCTGCACTTTTCACCTTAAAGTTGAACACCTTAAGAAAGACACTGTTAGAACAGCGATACAGAGAAAAGAGAGTCAACAAGCAGGTAAAAACAGTTTAAACTAGACCGTCGCTCTCAAACCCGGGTCGTTCTTGACTGGTTTTGAAGGTCAGGAAGATCATGACGATCAAACCTAGCAAAGAACAGCAAACCGAATCCTCACGCATTTCTGGGATCAGAGACCACCGCCCACATTCGAAAGCGAAGGAGGGGGCGTTTCACTTTCTCTGCAATTTTCCTGGAAAATCCGACAAGAGCGAGATAATACCGAAATCAAGAGAGGTCGAGCAAGTGGACGAGGAAAGGAGGTCGTGTCGGCCAATGAAGCGTTACGAGACCGGTAGTTATTTCAGGGAGTGGAAAAGTCCTACTGCTACGTTCATGTCTCTGTCTTTAATTCAAGAGGGGATGGGCCCGTTTAACCCTATCCTGTAAATTTTTTCTTGCTAGTTGATGATATGTTGCGACCTCAAAGCTTGAGGAGTCAGATTCAATGGGGAGCGTCAATTTTCCACTGATGCTAAAGTGTTCCTTGCCTTTTTTTACTCGGTCATCTCGCCGGCAAAATTGCCAAGGGCCGTGAATCAATGTGGCCCAATCTCATTGCAACTTATGATGATGGTCCACATTCTGTGCATGGGAATACAACGGTTGGTCTTTGTCACAACCAGAAAGATCCTTTTCGACCCAGGATTTCGCCACTTAGCAGTTGCCAACGACCTAGGATCTGGCCGGTGCTTGGAAAACGCCTTGTTTCACACTCTTTCGCTACTTTGACTTCGGAAAAACTGCTCCAACTGTCACCTAACCGCCTCCACCCGACGGTGTCTCGTCAATTCGATTCATTGTTTAAGAGTGTTTATGAGTAAAATGACTAATATACATATCCATGATTAGAGGCGTCGAGAGGGTTGAAGATCTCCGTTCTTCCATAATGAATCCTTTGGCTAGAAAGTAATCGACTTGTGTATTTCCGTAATTACATTGCATAAGAGACCAGAGGACAATCGCATGCAAATAGAGCGCTCGGAAGCTCCCGGTATGCCACACCTACTGCCAGTGTAAATAAAGAAGGAAACCATTTTGAAATTCTCGATGCAAAAAGAGTACGTGCCCATGCAATTCGCGTAAGAAAAGATGAGAAGAGGGAGATGATTCTCCAAATGAAATGACCAAATTTACTAGCTCGAAATAACGAACACAATAAATAAATTATCCTTATACAAAATTATAGCTAATCGCGTGTCAAAGTTCCGTGAATTCAGGTCATGATTGTATATCTTGGTGGGCAATATGGTCCACTGCTCAGTTGGTTCCTTGCATTGTTGATTTGGATTCGAGATAAGAACGATTTTTACGCCTTCCAAAAGGATAAATTCATAATGGAATTAGCGATACCATGTCCAAGTATCACAACAAAAAAAAAAAAAAGAAAAATTGCGAATCTCCGACTTCTTCGTCGCCTTCATTCCGCACCCTCCGATTTCAATTCCTTACATGGGAAGGAATCTGCACTTTTCACCTTAAAGTTGAACACCATAAGACAGACACCATCAGAATAGTGATATGGAGAAAAGAGAGTCCATAAGCACGTAAAAACAGTTCAAATTAGACCGTCGCTCTCAAACCCGGGTCGATTTTGACTGGCTCCGAAGGGTCAAGAAGATCAAACCCAGTCAAGAACAGCAAACCGAATCCTCGCACGTTTCTGGGATCAGATACCACCGCCCACGTTTGAAAGCGAAGAAGGGGGAGGTTTCACTGTCTCTGCAATTTTCCTGGAAAATCCGACGAGAGCGAGATGATACCGAAATCAAGAGAGGTCGAGCGAGATGACGAGGAAAGGAGGTCATCGTGTCGGCAGATGGAGCGTTACGATGCGGTTTGGAGTTTTACGGGTCAAGGCGCTTCTGGGAGGCGACCGGGGGTTTAACAGAAAGCGCGAGACCCGTGAGAGCCCTACGTTCGTGTCTCTTGTCTTGATTTACGTGGGGGGCCCAATCAACCTTATCCTGTAAATATTTTCTTGCAAGTTAATGATGACGCGCTGCGACCTTAAAGCTTGAGGACCAAGACTCGATGTGGAGCGTAAGATTTTCCATTGTGGAAACCTTTAGTTACTCGGTTATCTCATCGGGAAAATTACTGAAAAAGTTTCAAATATATCGTACGGATGTTAATATAGATTTATATCTTTCAATTTTATCGATTGAATTTTAAGCCTTTTGAAAATTTGGGGATGCGGTCATTCCAAACAATTTTTGCCGGTAATTGTTGACATGGATGCCGATATTCTTGCGTGGCATGATGCTGACGTGTACCTCCGTACAATAGATTTAGGAAATTTTATTGGTAATTGTCCCTATCTCACCTAAAAATGTGTTTTCTTAGAGCAAGTTCATGGCGCTGATTCAAAAGGTTAACAAGTTTAGGGATTTCATCCCACGAATCGCAATTTTCACGATTTTATTGGGAAAACAATTTGAGTTCAAGAATCGAATTTGTCCCTTTTCTCTAATTAAATTAAGGGTACAAAAAAGGCTTATATCCAAGAGCAACAGACAAAAGATCTCTAACTAGAACCCGGATAATAAATGCCTGGAGACCCTCTTAAATTGCAATTCACAATTGAAAACCAACAAATTGAGCCATTTCAAAATAGATGCCTCCAAAAAAAAAATGGGACATAAGCCACCAAAAATCCTAAATTATATCCACTGTGACACAACAACCCTATACTTTTTTCTATAACGACAAAAATTCTAAACTTACACCTGTGTGACACAATTATCCTTCGTCAAAATTCTATAAAAAAAAAATAGTTAGAAATCTGCCTACATGAACTTGAGAAAGAAAACAGTGTTGATTGACGCACACGTGACTTAAATGAAATAAAAACGACGTTTGGCTGAAAAATTATCTAATGGAATCTTGACGGAGGGTAAATGTGTCACATAGAGGAAAAAGTTTAGGGTAAATGTATCACAATGGGTACAGTGTGGGGTTTTTGACGTCACAAAAAAAATTCGAAGTATATACGTCACAGTAAACATAGTTTGGAAAAAATGATATGATTGTGTGATGTGCTAAGTTGATTGCAAATATCACGCGACATCAATTGTAATCGATATGTGACCTTATCTTAGCAAATTAATATTGGGTATGCCGAATCCATATGACCCTATTACGCCGGCGCTTAGCTCAAATGAACCCGACACAATCCTTTTTTTCATCTTCAAAGACGAGAAAAGGCTCCATTTTCTCTCGTGAGACATTTCAATGGAGAAAACATCAGCTAATTAACGAAAAGATTATCCTGATTTTAAATGGACCGACAAACGATCCTTCTCCGACAAAAGAGAGGAAAGACGAGCACTTTATCCAAAATTAGTGGAGACATCTGGAAGGCCATGTTCATGGGGTGTGGGAAAACACAATCAATCTAGAAGATAGTTCCCTTACTTATTTGAGAATGTGACTCTTCATCGTCTAGGTCAAGAATGGAATAGACGGTAAATCAAACAAATGACATCAAAATCAAATCAAACTTTGTCTTAAAGCCTGGAAAATGTAAAGGGCCATGAACCTATGTGGCCCAATCTCACTGCAACTTATGATGATGGTTCAGATCCTGTACATGGGAATTTACGGCTGGTCTTTGTCACAACTAGAAAGATCCCTTTCGACCTATGATTTCGCCGTTTGGAAACAACCCAGGATATGGCCGGTGCTCAGATAACGGCTTGTTTCACACTCTTTCGCTATTTTGACTTTGGGGAAATTGACCGTCACCTAATCAACTCTACAGGTCCGTGTCTCATCCATGCAAGCCATCATCCCATGTGAATAGGAGTGTTTTGCAAAGTTAATGACTAATATATCCATGACGATTGAGATTTTTTGTGACATCGATGAAGGCAACGAGAGAATTGAAGATCACCCGTCCGGCCATAATTTATCCTTAGCTAGAAAGCAATCGACTTGTGTGTTTTGGTAGTTGTATTGCGCAGGAGATAGGACTATCGTTTGTAGATAGAAATGCTTGAAAGCTTCCGGTACACCGTACCCATCGTCGACGGAAAAAAGAAGAAACCATTTTTAGGATCTTGATGGAAGAAGAGCATGCCCATATAATTCACGTGAGATGACACGAGGGAGAGACGTCAACGATTTTCCAAATGAAATGACGGAATTTACTAGCATAAAACAACGGGCACAAAAAGAAAATTTACCATTACTAATTGTGGATCAAAGTTCCCGTGAATTCAGTTCATGAAGTCAAGTGGCCCCTCGCATTGTTGATTGCGAATTGACCCCTCCAAATTTCAAAATCCTTACACGGAAAGGAATCTGCACTTTTCACCTTAAAGCTCCACACCAAAAGAAAGACGTAATAGAATAATCATACAGAGAAAACTAGAAGAGAGTGAACAAGCACGCCAAAACAGTTTAAATTAGACCGTGTCACTGTTTGACTGTTCCAAAAGTCTAGAAGATCAAATCTAGTTAAGAACAGCAAAACCGAATCCTCACGCATATCCGGTATCAGAGACCCACCGCCCACGTTTGGAAAGTGCGGAAGCGGGGTATCACTTTCCCTGCATTTTCCCGGAAAATTTGACGAGAGGGGAGGATGATACGAGGAGAGGTCGATGAATTGAAGAAGACAAAGGTAAGGTGGTTGTGGTTGTGTCGGCAGACGGAGCGTTACGGTCCGGTTTGGAGCTTTCACGGGTCACGGGCGCTTGGAGGGTGACGGGGTTAACAGAAAGCGCGAGACCGGCCGTTGCTACTTCGCAAGTTGGAGAGTCGCGCCACGTTCGTGTCTTGTCCTTAATTCAAGAGGGGCCCGTTTAACCTTATCCCGTCATTTTTTTGGTGGCCGGAAGTCATGATGCTTTGCCACCTTAAGGATTAAGATTTCATGTGGGGCAGGGATTCTCATTCACGCGAGTGTTAGCTTGACGACTTAGGGTTCATTTATTTGGAAGAGAACTGTTTTCGAGAAATTATTTCTTCGACTTTTCGGTATTTGAATGAATGAAAATTAATCGATTTATGGAATATATTTTTCATGTACCGAGAGCAACAATCTTAGATTTTGAAAAAAAAATTATGACTTCCTCTTATGGTAATAAGGAAATCATTTTTCCTAAATCACTAAACGAGTGAAAACTAACCATTTTCATTTGAAAATAATTTTCGTGGAAAATATTTTCCATTAACACGGAATTTCCAGCTAAATAAACGCATCCTTAGATTCAAAAAGTTAACAAGTTCGAGGGTTTGATCCCCCGGAATTGCAAATTCAAGACCGTATTGAAAAAACAACGCAAGTTCAAGAATCGAAATTTACACCGTTTTCCGTAAACCCTCGAGCCACGGTCAAAAGATCTCTAATCCAGACCCAAAATGCCACACGGGATCACTCGTGATCAGAGTGCGATCTCGTATTAGATAATTGGGTACGTAAGATGTGCATACGA
This sequence comes from Syzygium syzygioides, assembly GCA_031216285.1. Taxonomy (NCBI): domain Eukaryota; kingdom Viridiplantae; phylum Streptophyta; class Magnoliopsida; order Myrtales; family Myrtaceae; genus Syzygium; species Syzygium syzygioides. The sequence goes on along the minus strand of CM062245.1, from coordinate 7,703,190 downwards.
TACTATTACCCGAGCACCAATCTCAATGAAACCCGATACGATTTATATGAATTACATTTGAACAGTCTCGTCAAATACATGTACCTCTCTCTCTATCTCGCGTCCGCCGCCGGCAAACATAGGAGCGTGCAGTGCGCACGAGCTGGAGGCCTATCTGTTGACCAACTTCAAAGATGAAGAAGCTCCCGATGGAGAAAAGTTATCGGCTAAAAAAAGATTATCCAGGTTTTCAATGGACCGACCAACAACAACCCCCTTTCGACGCAAGCGAGGAAGGGAAGGAGACAGAGAGCAAGACAGCGCCTATCCGAAAGTAGTGGAGACATCTGGAAGGGCCATGCTCGTGGGGTGCGTGGGCGAAACACGATCAAATCTAGAGGCTCCCAATTCGCGGCTTGAATTGACCCCTCCAATTTGAATAATATGCGATAAAGGGTATGATTATCCACAATAATTTTTAACTAATCCGCAGTTCCTTTTTCTGTTATATATGTATTCAAAGCCGGAGTTGAAAGAGTGCGTGTTCTTATGCTCGTCACGTGACACTCCACTTTAACTTTGTGTGAACGTCATGAGACGAGCCAAACGGCCCTCATTCAATCAATTAACATCAGTTTAGTTAGTCATCCTCAAATATCTAGAAATGGATACAAAGTATAAAGCAATCTCCTTTTTTATTTATTTATTATTATTATTATTATTTTGCTTTTCGGAGTCTCCTAACCCGTAAAGCAATCTTTTTTTATTATTTTTTTTATGTTTTGCTTTTCGGAGCCTCTCCTTTTTCTTATTATTTGACCTTTTGGCCTTTTCGATTTTTTTAATTATTTATTTATTTGCCTTTTGGAGCCTCTCTCTCTCTCTCTGCAGATACAGATTATACTCCTCCTAGGCGATTTAAGTGGAGGTTAGTGCATCGTTTTGAAGTTGAGTATGTCGACAAGTCAAGACCCGACGGTCTTCTCGAATTCAATGGGAGGTCGGTTTTATCGAACGAACGAGCTTAACTCAGTAAATTATGTGCACACTCTTCACGCATGTTTGAGCTCTGCTCAAATCGACTTGATTGGACCTACGATGATGCAATTGCGATAGAATTTCGACTCCTAAAAATGTAACAATATTCGAAATCAGATTTCGCTGCTCCACTGGCATGGCGAGCCGCGCAAGCATCATGAAGCTCTGAAAGTAAGAGAGAATCGATAAGCAAACACTTAATATATTTCAACTTCGATTTAATTTGGCAAATCGCCAATCAATGAAAGGTATCATCTAGACCGATGAGATGTTTCCGTCGAAACACAACCCGACAATTACATTTCATCGCCTTTAAAGTTAATCAGCTCAACGTTGCATCGGTCGATCTCTTTATTTTTTTTCAATTTTAACAGCGACGAGCGTTCGAATTTCTCGATCCGATTAATGTTATTACGATGATTGCCTTATCTCGCAATTGAAATCGAAAGACATTGAACCCGAGACGTCGAATTTTCACGTTCTAATCGATCGGCTGGGGGTCAACGTGCACTTGAATTTTCTAGTCCTTCCTGCTACGACTTGTCAAAAAGAAAAGCAGTTTATTTAATTCCAAGTTTTTTTCTTCTTTTTTTTTGAACAAAAGAGAGTGAGTGGGCCCAAGGTGGGGTCCCCAGGTAAGCCACGCAACCGCACTCGCCCCACACGCCTACCGTCGGATCCGATCGGACGGCTCCAAATCGCCCTGAAACCGCGTCTGCGTCTTAGTCTTCGTCTTCGCCTTCAGTCTATTTAGATAGCCGTGCAGAACTCCCAGCCGGTGCTCTTCATCACTGAAAACTTCACGTCGCAAAGCTCGCACTCTCGGACTTCGCCGCGAAACAATCCGCGAGACGGTGTCGTCGAGCGCCTTGATGGCGTCCCTGAAAGCCCTGCTCGTGTCGGCCTGCGCGGTGTCCATCGCCGCCGTCGCTCTCCGGGCCGCTGTTCCATTGATCTCCGAGCCTCTGGGTCCCCGGCTGCCGCCCGCGGTGGGCTCGCTCCTCTCGTGGTTCAGGCCTCCGTACCTCTTCATCGTCGTCAACGGCATCATCGCCGCCATCGTCGCCACCTCCAGGTGCTTCCACCGCGCGCAGGCGGAGAGGATCACGTTCGAGGTCGCGGAGGAGATGGAGGTCATGGAGGCGACGTCGGCGGCCGCAGCGGAGGAGGCGTTCGACGAGTCTAACGATTTCGAGGAGAAGAGGGTGGTGGTGGTGGTGGCGGCGGAGGGGAATGGCGGGGGGTCCGGCGGCGGAGATGGATATAACGGTGACTGCGAAGGGGACAGGAAGGTGGCGTTCGGGAGGTCCGCGTCGGCGCGGCGGAGGCGAGTGGACTCGTCGGAGAAAGCTCTGGTTCCGCCGAGGCTCGGTCGCCGGAAAGCCGCCGGCGGCGACCACCTGCAAGGTAAGCAGGGCGAAAGCGAGGTGATATGAATTTCGAAGTTTGCAGTACGTACGAACAAGAAAGTGACGAGGATGACGCTCTTTTGATATTTTGGTCAACGGATTTATGAAACCAAGTCAACGTATTCACGTAATATCGCTTTTTTTTTTTGCATGAGATTTAATTTTTTTTATCAATGTAATTCACTTTGTATTAATTATAGGGGGCAAAGCTTTAAGCGGATCCAACGAAAACATGGAGAAGGTTTGGAAAGCAATAACGGAGGCGAAGGAGGTGGCAAGGGTGGGGGAAGCGACGTCGGTGACACGGCGCATGAAAGCGAGCGACACCAACCACCAGATCAGCTTGTCGGAGCCGTCGTCGCCGCCTCCTTCAATGCAGAAATCGGCAACATTCAAAGATCGGACCAATTGGCAACCGCCCCTCTCGCCCATTAAGTTGAGGAAGGAGCTGAGTCCGGACGATTTGAACCATCAAGTCGAAGCATTCATTAACAAGTTCAAAGAAGAAATGAGGTTAGAGAGACAGGAGTCGATGAATCAATTCAAGGAGATGATTAGTCGAGGACTGTAGGGCCATGGAATTCACCAAAGGAGTGAGTACTAAGTAGGTCATGTGAAAAGGTTTTCTTTTTTTATTTGTAAAAGCATTGTGCGAGGAAAATGATGATTTTTTTTTTTTCATTTCCCCTGGGACCAAAGTTTGTGAAATTTATTTTTAGGAGTCATACTATAGTCAGGTCTGAAAACAGCTGTAATTTTTATTGTTCCGGGGATTTCATATATACTTTTTATAGGGCTTTTTGTGGGGTTGATGCAAATTCATGTACAGGAAAGATAGAAAAACCAGATACGTTGAGTCAATGGTGAAATTGGAAAAAGAATTTCTCTATTTTCTTTGATTTCAATGGTGCAAAATTCTTCATTACTTTTCGTTATTAATCATCAGTTGTCAGTTCTTCGTATCGATTCTCTTCTTTCCTAGTGATGGACCCACGATTGGCAGCAAATGGGCTCCACTCCATGGGCTTCTCCATATGGCCCGTTTTGACCCCGGATCCGCTTGGGCTGCAGTGTCCAGCAACAGGTTAAGCCCTAAAGATACACACAACAAACTTTGGGTGCTAATCGTAAAAAGTTAAAAAAGAAAAAGAAGAAGAAAAGATAGTGCTAAGTGTACTAAGGGTGTGTGGGGTAGCTTTTGCCCCATTGCCTTCGCATGAATGTTAGGAACTTCCGTCTCTGCATTGGCCAAGACTTCCCAAGCCATCAGTCATGAAGACGGTCTTTTGTTGCTGCAAATGAGCTTGTCTTGAAGAGTAGTGCTTCCTTGAAGCAAACATCTTAAGAAGCATGGTATCAACACGCTTATCTGGCTTTTTAAAAGGAACAATGAAACGCCAAAATGGAATTAGGAAAGTAGTCTCTTTGCAATCATTAGGAACTTTCGTCTTTGCATGACCTAAGACTTCTCAAGTTGTCAGTCATGAATATAGTAATTTATTATCACAAATGAACTTCTCTTGAAGAGCAGCGGTCTGCCTTTTGAAAAGGAACAGTGAAAAGCCAAAATGGGATTAGGAAAGCAATCTCTTTGCAATTGTTAGAAACTTTTATCTTTGCATTGCCCAAAACTTTAATCTTTGCTGCTGCAAAAGAGCTTCTCTTGAAGAGTAGTGCTTCCTCAAAGCAAACACCTCAAGAAGCATAGCATAAGCACGCTTAATTGGCTTTTCAAAAGGAGCAATAAAAAGCCAAAATGGAATTAGGAAAGCAATCTCTTTGCAATAATAAGAATCTTTTGTCTGCGCACAATTCTCAAGCCATCAGTCATGAAGACTGTCATTTGTTGCTGCAAATGAGCTGCTCTTGAAGTGTCGTGCTACCTCAAAGCAAACACCTTAAGAATCATAGCATAAACAAGCTTATTTGGCTTTTCAAAAGGTAAGTGTGGCCGCTTAAAGCTGTTTGTCTTAATATTAAGTAGTGTTAAGTTTACCATGACTATATAAAAGTAAAAAATTAAATGATATGACAGACTACGAGAAGACATTCAAACAATTTTAATAATGATGTGGCATATTGGAAGGTAGAACTAGCAATCTGTCTTCATACATTGTCAAATTTGGGTGATGAAACAACACATTTGACCGCTTCGGCTATAAACTTTTATATTTAATTTTGTGAAAATATGTTCAAGTACCCGTAAACGTAGCTACATGCATCTAAGCGTGTCCTATAAGTACAAGAAGTATGTTAAGATAATATGATTAAGCACATCATAAAATGGATTAAAAGGATTGATCCGGACACGGTATGTCAATAGTTCATGCATAAATGACTGGCTCGCTTTTATAGGAACACAACACGGTTTCATACTAACACGGTCAGCCGCGTGCAATGTGAATGGATCGTGTGGAAAAATATTAGCCCTAGATCTAAGCCAATAAGATCATCGGTACATACTTAGCATTATCCCTTGTCTCCTAGTTCTTGTTAACACCTGTTAGAAAGCAAAAATGGTTATAAAGAAACCTTAGAATGATGTTGTCGGTTGTTTTCAAATCCGTCCTCTTCAACTTTGCCAAAAATTAGAGAAAAAAGGAAGTTGGGACGATTGTTCGAAATTTCATAAATTACATAATTAGGTGTGACAATAGGATATAGTTAAATTTTGACTTTGCGGGCGAAGCATACAGAGAACAGGTCGGAGGTCCATGTTTGGTATATGCCATTGGCCCAAATTCAAGCCTAGATTATGAGCCCACATCTTACCTGAAAAGTAATTCCACATAAAGTTCTTAGGTTGCGTATGATTTGACTTTTTGGGAAAGGATTTGGGGAAATGTAAGGGACATTATGTTAAAGAAATTTTTGGAAATGCAAATTGTGCTTGGCAACGCATAATGTAGATGTGCACTAGGAAGAAACTTTGGTTAAATTCTGTTTGGAAAAAATCCTAAAAAATCACACTTGTAAAGGACTTTTTGCTTCTTCTTTTTTTTCGAAAAAAATATGAACCTCAAATCCTTCGCTGGATCCCAATGAGCCAGCATCGGCGGCTGTCACCAGGGTCGCACGAGGTGGAAAATGGTGAGGGCATTTTTGTAATTTCGAAAATTTAGCGAGGGCAATGATTGGAAGAAAAAAATGTATTAGCATTTCGGAAATGTAAAAGCCCAAAGCTCCTACGAATTTGCCTTGGGTAAACCCACTTTAGAGTACTTTAGAAATACAATGCATTTCCCTAGAGTTTTTCAAAAATAATTGCCAAACCCATTTGAATTTGGCCAAGAGTGTTTAGAGGCTCAAAAGCCTTTGAGAAAATGGTTCCTAAACGCAATGTTAGCACTTACAATTTATGACATACCAACGTAATAGAGACATTATAATGATACTCGTGCAATGCATTGGATTGGTTGTGTATTTTGAAAGAGTACAATGATCTTACTATCATTACAAATTCACAATTTTTCTATCGAAAGAGAGATCATAGAATTATTAGAAAAAATTGAAAAAGGGGAGATGACAGTGTTTCTGGCAAGAAGACAATGTCCAAACACCGTGGGCAATGGATTGCCATGTTTATCCTTTGTAGATTTAGCTATCGACATTTGAAGTGAGTTTCGAGGAAACTCGCGATGTCAATTCTTGAAATTCGCGTATTTAATCTTAGATAGAGACTTCTTGCTCTATATCCTAGTCGATTGTCAATCCTAATTAGGTACAATTTGCATGTTAATATTTGCCTGTTTGTCTAAGGACGCTCATCGTGGCATGATTCGGTAAGGATGTCGCTTCGATATTGTTTATAATGACCCAGTTCATGTATTCAAAGCCGGAGTTGAGAGAATGCCCACTCTTGTGCTCGTCACGTGACACTCTTCTTTTCCTCTATGAACGTCATGAGGCGAGCCAAACGGCCCTCATTCAATCGATTAGCATTAGTTTAGTTAGTAATCCTCAAATGTCCGTTACTTATCAATATGAATATAATTATACATAGTATTGGATACGAAGAATGTAAGTTCAAATGTATATTTAGATGTATTCGATCAATAGAATAGATAAAAAGTGCGCCCTCCTCTGGAAAAATTTCCAAAAAAGTCATAAATATATTGCACTTGTGTCAATTTAGTTATAAACTTTTTTATTTTTGTCAATTAAGTCTATCCAGTCAATTTTGACCAGAAAACACTAACGTGGGGTTCAATTAACACTGGTCGTCCTTTATGGTATACCAACACAAACATAAACAATTTTTAAAAAAATTTCTGATTTTTTTTTCTTTTTATTTGAATTTTTTTTTTATTTTTCTCTGTCCTTTTCGCCAATGGCAGGTCTCAGCCTCAGGTGACGGCCAGCCAGCAGATGGCCCATGAAATTGACGTTGACAAGATAACATATGGAAGCATTGCGTTGACTTTGTAGTCGTTTCGAGGCAATGAGGACGACCACACTTGTCGTGCGTTTCTGGCAAGAAGACAGTGTCCAAACACCGTGGGCGATGGAATGCCACGTTTGTCCTTAGCAAATTTAGCTGTCGACATTTGATGTGAGTTTCGAGGAATCTCGCGATTTCAATTCTTGAGATTGGGATATTCAATCTTAGATAGAAATTTCTTGCTCCATGTGCTATACGATTGTCAATCCTAATTAGGTATAATTTGCGTGTTAATATATGCCCGTTCGCCTAAGGACGCTCATCGTGACGTGATTCGGTAAGGGTGTCGCTTCGATACTGTTTATAATGACCCGAATTGATTAACCGTACCGCATGGGTTTGATGTAGAGGCATGCTAAGCATAGCATCTGCCATCATTCATTTATTTCAGACACCGAGTTCATTTAAGAGGATACGGCAACCGCACGCCAAAAAGTTGCTTGAAATGGCGGATTTATAAATCTGCAATGGAACATTCAACTCATAAATATGTCTTTCTTAAAACCGACACTTTCATTGCTCGATTTTTCTCTACTGTTTCTATCTAAAATCTATGCTTAATCCTGGATTTTCACCTAATGAAACCTTTCGCTCATATGTCCAAATCCCAATGGTCTTCTTGTTAATAATCGCATGAATCTTTTGTGAGATCTTCTTACGAGTTTTCAATTATTAGTAACTCGGCAAAAAAAAATAATGATTGATAATAGCTACAGGAGACCCTCTTTTTACATAAAAAGAAAAAAATCCCAAGTAACCGTGTGGAGTCGCGGTTACCTCGAGACGACTACATACACTTCTAGCCCCGTTAACCAGTTGAACCGAGATTTTTGGCATGTACAAGTGGCTCTCATCCGGAGCAGTTTCGCAAGGAGTTGATGACATGCGAACGGTTGATTTTCAGGTCCTAAGCTGAAAAATCTCCCGACACCCTCGACAAAACTACAGGATCGATGATCACGAGCTATGTCTCCCCCAGTTTGTTCAAAAGAACAAAGGGGATGCCGTCTTTTGCTTCCGAAATGGTAGGCTCCGCGAATGACGGCCTCAATCGAATGACCGTTTAGAAAAAGGATACCTACTACTTTGCACATGATCAAGAAGTCTTAAACTCAACACATAAAGCAATACCCTTTTTTTTCTCTGTTTTTTTCTTTGCTTTTCGGAGTCTCTTAACACGTAAAGCGATCCCTTTTTTTATTTTTATTAGGGAAAAATCCACCAAAAACCCCAAACTTTACCCCATATGACACATTTATCCCGAACTTTTTTATGTGACACCAAAACCCCAAAAATTTTTTATTTGTGACATATTTACCCCAATGTACATTGTCTATGGGCATTTTTGTCTTTTCCGCTTTTTCTTTTTTTTTTTTTTACTTTTTTTTCCTTTCCGTCGAGGGGGGCCTCGCCGGCGTCGAGCGAGGGCGGCCCTCGCCGGCGTCGGGCGAGGCTCGCCCTCGCCTGGGCGAGCGAGGGCAAGCCTCGCCGGCGTCTGGCGAGGCTCGCCCTCGCCTGGGCGAGCGAAGGCGAGCCTCGCCCGACGCCGGCAAGGCTCGCCCTCGCCTGGATCAGAGCGAGGGCGAGCGAAGGCGAGCCTCGCCCGACGCCGGCAAGGCTCGCCCTCGCCCCTCGCCTCCGACGCCGACGAGGGCCGCCCTCACTCGACGCCGGCGAGGCCCCCCTCGCTGGAAAGGAACAAAAAAGTAAAAAAAAAAAAAACGGAAAAGACGAAAATGCCCATGGACAATGTACATTGGGGTAAATGTGTCACAAATAAAAAAGTTGTGGGTTTTTGGTGTCACAAAAAAAGGTTCGGGATAAATGTGTCACGAGGGATAAAGTTTGGGATTTTTAGTGGTTTTTTCTCTTTTTATTATTTTTTGCTTTTTGGAGCCTCTCCTTTCTTTTTCCTTTTTTTTTATAACTTTTTTAGCTTTTTTATTTTATTTATTTATTTATTTGCTTTTTCAAGCCTTTCTCTCTTTGATAATTACATTTTATCGCCTTTAAAGTTAACCAACTCGACGTGCATTGCCAACCTCACAATATTTTTCAGTTTGGACATCATCGAGCATTTGAATTTTCTCGACCCGATTAATATCCTTACAAAGATTCCCTTGTCTCGCAATTGAAATCGAAAGACATTGAACCCGAGACGTCGAATCCTCACGTTCTAATCAATTGGCTGGCGGTCACCTCTGCCATTGAATTTTCAAATCCTTCTTGCTACGACTTGTCAAAGGACGAGGAAGTCGCTATTTTTGTGTTTTTTTTCAAAGGAAAAGAGGGTGGGTGGGCCCAGGGTGGGTCCCCAGGTAAGCCACGCAACCGCACTCTCGCCCCCCACGCCCACCGTCGGATCCGATCGGACGGCTCCAAATCGCCCCAAAATCAAAGCTTCGTCTTGGTCTTTGTCTTCCTCTTCGTGTTCGTCTTATTTATACCGCTATGCAGAACTCCCAGCCGGTGCTCTTCATCACTGAAACCTCCACTTCGCAAAGCTCCCACTCTCGTACTTCGCTGCGAAACAATCCGCGAGATGGTGTCGTCGAGCGCCTTGATGGCGTCCCTGAAAGCCCTGCTCGTGTCGGCCAGCGCGGTGTCCATCGCGGTCGTCGCTCTGGGGGCCGCTGTTCCATCGATCTCCGGCCCCCTGGGTCCTCGGCTGCCTCCCGCGCCGGGCTGGTTCCTCTCGTGGTTCAGGCCTCCGTACCCCTTCGTCGTCATCAACTTCATCATCGCCGCCATCGCCGCCACCTCCAGGTGCTTCCACCGCGCGCAGCCAGAGAGGGTCGCGATCGCGGTCGTGGAGGAGACGGAGGTCATGGAGGCGACGGCGGCGGCCGCAGCGGAGGAGGCGTTCAACGAGTCTAAGGATTTCGAGGAGAAGAGGGTGGTGGTGGCGGAGGCGGCGGCGGCAGGGAATGGCGGGGGGTCTGGCGGCGGAGATGGATATAATGGTGACTGCGAAGGGGAGAGGAAGGTGGCGTTTAGGAGGTCCGCGTCGGCGCGGCGGAGGCGAGTGGACTCGTCGGAGAAAGCTCAGGTTCCGCCGAGGCTGGTTCGCCGGAAAGCCGCCGGCGGCGACCATCTGCAAGGTAAGAAGGGCAAAAGTGAGGTGATGTGAATTTCGAAGTTCGCGTACGAGCAAGAAAATGACGAGGATGGCGGGACTGCCTTCTTTTGATATTTCTGTCAACGGATTTACGAAATCAAGTCAACATATTCACATAATATTGCTTTTTTTTTTCATGAGATTTAATTTTTTTGTATTAATGTAATTCGCTTTGTATTAAGTATAGGAAGCAAAGCTTTAAGAAGATCGAAGGAAAACATGGAGCACGTTTTGAAAGCGATAACTGAGGCGGAGGCAAGGGCAGGGGCGGCGATATCAGCGTCACGGCGTGTGAAAGCGAATGACGCCCACCACCAGATCAGCATGCAAGAGCTGACGCCGCTGCCGTCACTACCTTCGATGCACAAATCAGCGACGTTCAAGGATCGAATCGATTGGCAGCCGCCCCACTCACCTATTAAGTTGAGGAGAGAGCTAAGTCCGGACGATCTGAACTGTCGAGTCGAAACATTCATTGACAAATTCAAAAAAGAAGTGAGGTTGCAGAGACAGAGTCGGTGAATCAATACAAGGAGAAGATCAGTCGGGGAACATAGGGCCATGGAATTCGCCAAAGGAGTGAGTAGGTATAGTGAAGTATAAGTAACAAGGTTTTCCTTTTTTTTATTGTAAGAAGCATTGTGGGAGGAAAATGATGATTTTTTTTTTCATTTCCCTTGGGGCCTAAGTTTGTGAAATTTATTTTTAGGAGTCATACTATAATCAAGTCCGAAAACAGCTGTAATTTTCGTTATTCTTGGGATTCAATATATACTTTTTATAGGGCTTTTTTTGGGGTTGATGCAAATTCATGTACAGGAAAGACAGAAAAACCAGATATGTTGAGTCAATGGTGAAATTAGAAAAAGAATTTCTTAATGTTCTTTACTTTCAATGGTGCAAAATTCTTCATTATTTTATCTTTATTAATTATTAATTGTAAGTTCTTTATATCGTTTCTCTTATTTTCCAGTGATGGGCCAACGATTGGCAGCAAATGGGCTCCACTCTATGGGCTTCATCATATGGTCCGTTTTGACCCGGATCCGCCTGGGTTGTAGTGTCCAACAATAGGTTAAGCCCAAAAGAGACTTACAACAAACTTTAGTTTTTTTTTTTTTTATAACCCAGGGAACCCCCGCACGGCCGACAGCCGGGAAGTAAACCCTGGAGGCGACACGTGCTAGCCACCACACACGTGCCACCGGTTAAGTCACCCTGCGGCGCCCGGGATTCGAACACTCAACCTTTTGCGAGAGGAAGAGTGCGCGCTCCAGCAACGCCACCCAGGCGGGTGGTACAACAAACTTTAGTTGCTAATTGTACAAAGGAAGAAAAAAAGGAAAAAAGATGATGCTTAGTATATATACTAAGGGTGTGAGGGGGGAGCTATAAAAGGGTTTTCATGAAGTGCAAATAGTGTTCCGTGGACTTTTTAGAAAGCAGTTTTTTAAAGAAAAAAGAAAGAAAATGGAAGAACCGGTGTGGATCCAACCATCGTGAAGGCAAACCCGGTGGAAGCAATTGGAGCCTGCAAGGATCGACCCGTCAAAGAGGGCAGGCAAGGCGGTGTTGAGGTCGCGCAATCTCGAGCAGCCTGGACGAGGCAAAGTCGAGGGTCACGCGACGTGATGTTGTGCCACCTTGATGACTTCGATCGAGCAAACCCATATCTTGAAAAACCTAGATTTCAGCACTCAACAACCTTCAACAAGCCTTGCATGATCCTTGGCTATCCTTGACCCTCCACATCTCGCCTCAACCCTCCAAATCTTGCTTGATAGACCCAAAATTGCCGATGATCAATTCTCAACGACACTTGACCCATGACTATCAATGATCGGGCCACATTCATGCTAAAAGTGTTCCTTTCCTTTTTTTACTCAGTTATCTCACCGGGAAAATTACCAAAAAAATTTCAAAAAAGAAAAAGCGTGAATTTTATCTTAAGTGACAATTCTGGCGCGAACTTTTTTTTGTTCCAATAAAAAGCATCAACATTTACTCAAGTCCTAAATTTGGTCCATGTGATGTGAAATTTTCAAATTGTTCGGATCAAATTTTGGATTTAAGTGAAAGTTACTGATTTTTTATGAGACAAAAAAAAAGATTCTGGCCATAATCATCATTCAAGGTAAAGTCAATTTTCAATTCAATTCTATACCTTTCATTTTGTCAATTGAGTCATAGACCTTTTGACAATTTGCCAATGTAGTCATTCCAATTAATTTTGATCGGTAATTATTGACATGGATGCCAGCATTCCTGCGCAGTACAACACTAATATTGACATCCGTACAATAGATTTAGGAATTTTTTAGTAAGTATCCCTATCTCGCCTAAAAATGTGTTTTCTTAGGGCAAGTTCATGGCCTTGATTCAAAAGGTTAACAAGTTTAGTGATTTTATAGCATGAATCGCGAATTCCATGACCTTAATGGGAAAACAGTGCGAGTTCAAGAATCGAATTTATACTTTTTCTCTAATTAAATTTAGGGGATAGAAAAGGCTTATATCCACGCGACGGACAAAAGATCTCTAATTAGAACTCGATTAATAAATGCCTAGAGACTCTTAAATTGCAATTCACTATAGAAAACCAAAAAATTGAGCCATATTCAAATAGATGACTCATAAAAGAAATGGAGCATAAGCCGCCAAAAATCCTAAACTATATCCACTGTGACACAATTACCCTATACTTTTTTCTATAGCGCCAAAAATCCTAAACTTATATATGTGTGACACATTTATCCTCCATCAAAATTCTATAAAAAAAAAACTAGTTAGAAATCTGCCTACATGAACTTGAGAAAGCAAACGGTGTTAACATGACACCAACGTGACTTAAGTAAAATAAAAACGACGTTTAGCTGAAAACATTATCTAATGGAACCTTGACGGAGGGTAAATGTGTCACATATGTATAAGTTTGAATTTTTTATGTCACAAGGAAAAAGTTTAGCGTAAATGTATCACAGTGGGTATAGTTTAGGATTTTTTACGTCACAAAAAAAAAATTCAAAGTAAATATATCACAGTGAGTATAGTTTGGAAAAATGAAATGATTGTGTGCTGTGCTAAGTTGATTGCAAATATCACACAACATCCATTGTAATCGATGTGTGACCTTATCTTAGCATATTAATATTGGGTATGCCGGATCCATATGACCCTATTACGTTGGCGCTTAGCTCAAATGAACCCGATGCGATCCTTTTTTTCATCTTCAAAGACGAGAAAAGGCTCCATTTCTCTTGCGAGACATGTCAATGGAGAAAACATCAGCTAATTAACGAAAAGATTATCCTGATTTTAAATGAACCGACATATGATCCTTTACCGACACAAGAGAGGAAAGACGAGCACTTTATCCAAAATTAGTGGAGACATTTGGAAGGCCATGTTCATGGGGTGCGGGAAAACACAATCAATCTAGAAGATAATTTCCTTCCTTATTTAAGAATGTGACTCTTCATCGTCTAGGCCAGGAATGGAATTTATAGTAAATCAAAGAAATGACATGAAAATCAAATCAAACTTTGTCTTAAAGCCTGGAAAATGTAAAGGGCCATGAACCAATGTGGCCCGATCTCACTACAACTTATGATGATTGTTCGGATCCTGTGCATGGGAATCTGCGGTTGGTCTTTGTCACAACCAGAAAGATCCCTTTCGACCTATGATTTCGCCATCTGGAAACAACCCAGGATCTGGCTGGTGCTCAGATAACGGCTTGTTTCACACTCTTTCGCTATTTTGGCTTTGGGGAAACTACTCTACCGGTCGGTGTCTCATCCATGCAAGTCATCATCCCCTGTGAATAAGAGCGTTTTGCGAAGTTAATGACTAATATATCCATGATGATTGAGATTTGTAGTGACATTGATGAAGGCAATGAGAGAATTGAAGATCACCCATCCAACCATAATTAATCCCTAGCTAGAAAGCAATCAACTTGTGCGTTTCGGTAGTTGTATTGCATGGGAGATAGGACTACCATTTGCAGATAGAAATGCTGGTAAGCTTCCGGTACACCGTACCCATCGTCGATGGGAAAAAGAAGAAACCAATTTTAAGATCTTGATGGAAGAAGAGCATGTCCATACAATTCATGTAAGATGACACGAGGGAGAGAGGTCAACGATTCTCCAAATGAAATGACGGAATTTACTAGTATAAAATAACAGGCGCAAAAAGGAAATTTACCATTACTAAAATGATTACTAATTTTGGATCAGAGTTCCGTGAATTCAGTTAATGAAGTTAAGTGGCTCCTCGCATTGTTGATTACGAATTGACCCTCTAAATTTCAAATCCTTACAAGGGCAGGAATCTGCACTTTTCACCTTAAAGCTTAAAACACCATAACAAAGATTTGATAGAATAATCATATAGAGAAAACCAAACGACAGTGAATAAGCACTTCAAAATTAGACCGTCACTGTTTGACAGTTCCAAAGGTCCGGAAGATCAAATCTAGTTAAGAACAGCAGACCCGAATCCTCACGCATATCTGGGATCGGAGACTACCGCCCACGTTGGTTAAGCAAATGAACGAAAGAAATAGAGACCCAACCCACCCCAATTTTTCTTTTTCCGGGGCGAAAGGCCTAATTCAACGAAGTTATTTTCAAGAACTGCCTCTAACACGATAAACTATCTGCCGTATATTCTCCTTCTATATCTCTGATCATGCTATCATGTTGCATTAGAAGTGGGCATCTGTTGACACCTAAATTTTATCTAGTCATTTAGGGTTTAAGTGCATAGAAAATTAGGGGTTTATTTTTAACCCCTAAGCAAAAATATTTTCATTAAATTACATGGCATATAGATATTAGGCGCATCTGCATTAATAGAATTTAGTGAAACATATTTTCCTTTTTAATTTATTTCTTTTTTATTTTATTTAAAAAAATCATCATAAAAAATTTTAAAAAAACCAAAATCAAACTTGTTTCTTCATTTTTTGGACCGCACCTCACATGTTTGACAAAATGTTCCAATGGACAGTACAAGGTTAGAACGTTAAACCTGGTCATGTGTTTTTTTTTTTTAGCATTTCATTGAAAACTGGGACCATCTTCTGATGAGATATGGGTGTTTAGATCCTTGTACATCACAATTGATCCGAAAATCGCATTGAATCTCACCCTAGACCATTTTTTTGAACTTGCACACCACGTGTTCGATAAAATGTCCAAATGGAAGTCCGAATGATTTTTGTGGAATCGGTGCCTAGAACTCGGTCTTTGTGTTTGTTTGGAACTCTTGTTTGTCGAATCAATACTGACTTTGTGTTTTTCTTGCGTTTATGCCATGGTTCGCACGCTGTCCGAGTCAGCCGCACAAACACGTATCCCTATCAGAGAACTCCTTCCCCATCCAAGAGGCCAGCGGTTTGAGACCACCACCATTAGCTCACTATCTCCGTATCATATGCGTGTCTTGTTGGCCACAAAAATGACACACCCAGGATCACCATAATTAGAAACTGAAACAAGTTAATGGAGAAATTATCGATTCTCATACCTGGTTTGGAATCCATCGAACTTGACGCGTAATTTGCGACGGTTTCCAAACACGAACTCAAGTGCTTCTCCCCTATCCCCTTCGTTAGAATACTGGCCTAATGAGATTGTTACTTACGAGAAGAAAGTTCTCTCTAGATCCGTATGTGAGTCAGATTGTATATCATCAGGTTAGGGGATGGACTTGAGCGCTATTTATAGAGTCTTCGACCACGGGTTCTCTCATTACGGGCCGAGCCGTACTTGGCCTACACTAGCTAATCCTATATTAGACTTATTAAGAATCCATATATCTTACCTTTATTAGATCAAACTAATTAAGTTAATTTCAATTAATGAAGCTCATATTAGGAAATTCTTACATTCTCCCATTTGGGCGATATTAATTGAAACAGAACTGTGTGCACACTCTTATATTGGTCTAGAGATTATTCTTAATAGTCAATTTGATCCTATAAAGTCTCGAACACAGAATTATGATGATAACTGCATGTACTCACGCAGAGCCTTCCATGGTCACAAGTGCTTTCAACTTTACTGATATAGATTCAATATGGTAGTGTGTTAAATAAACAATACCTCATAATGAATGATACTTCATTTGTTGTCCATTTTTTTAGTCCAAAATTCTCTCTCCTTAAGTGTCACAAAACCTAATGTGTCACCAGAGAATATCATTCATGATTCCAACGAACCTTCATAAGTCTTACCTTGATAGTTAACTGTATTTTACGTGTAACAAGACATATCGTTAAGGCTAATACCAAGAATGTCCCATAGCCTATACTCAAGGTTTATACAATGCCTCGAGATTTTCATCAAATATGTGTACTCAACTTGATAAATCTACATTCACAAATACTTCATTGAATGCAAAAGAGTTGATACATATTCAAATATTACAAAATGTAACAAAATCAGATACAAACTTTATAAGAGCAACATAAAACTAAATAGCTCCCACTAATTAACAATATTTCATGATACTCCTAAGCCGATGTTAATAACATGTCGATCAAATGCACAAGGACGAAAGCCTTTAGTTAGTGGATCTGCGATCATATTATCTATCGAAATGTGCTTTACTACAATGTCATCATTCTGAACTTTTTCCTTTATAGTTAGGTACTTAACCTCTATATGCTTAGACCCCTTAAGACTTATGTTGTTGTTAACAAACAACATTGCAGAGTTATTGTCACAATACAACTGTATAGGCCTATCCACAAAATCAAATACTTTCAACTCCTTAATTAGGTTCTGGAGCCAAATTGCTTGAGTAGAAGTCGAAAAGCATGCTACAAACTCTGCTTGTATGGTAGAGGATATCAGTGATTTATGTTTCTCACTTTTCCATGATACTGCACCTCCTGCTAACTTAAAAATGTAACCCATTATCAACTTCTTTTCATCATGACAGCTAAAAAAGTCTAAATCTGAATACCCGACCAGCTGTAGGTCCTGAACATGTTTGTAAATTAGTATATAGTCTTTTGTCCTCTTTAAGTACCTCAAAACTTTCTTGGCAGCAACCCAATGATCGTGTCTTGAATTTTACTGATATCTGCCTAGAAGTCCTGTTGCAAAAGTAATATCTAGTCTAATACATACTTAAGCATACATAATACTCTCAAGTGTACTAACATAAGGTACATCCTTCATTTGGGCTTTCTCAAAATCTAAATGAGGACATTGCAACGACTCAACTTATCACCCTTAATGATAGGAGCAATTCCTGGCTTGCATTGCTACTTGTTGAATCTTTCTAAGATACAATCAACATATACCCTCTGAGATAAACCCAATAATCGACGAGAACGATCCTTATGAATCTCAATGCCAAGGACAAAAGACATCTCACCAAGGTCCTTCATATCAAAGTTCTTTGACGACATTCGCTTTGTCTCATGCAGTAAACCAAGGTTACTGCTCGCAAGTAGAATATCATCCACATAAAGTATAAGGAAAATGAATTTCCTTCCAATGACCTTGCAGTATACACACTGATATACCTTGTTCTCAACAAAATCAAATGAAGCGACAACACTATGAAACTTCAAGTACCATTATCTAGAAGCTTGTTTAAGACCATAAATAGACTTTTTCAGTCTACATACAAGCATACCTGAATCATTTGCCACAAAGCTTTTGGGTTGCATCATATAGACTTTTTCATTAAAGTCTGCATTGAGAAAGGTAGTTTTAACATTCATATGGTATAACTCTATATCGAAATGAGCTACCAATGCCATAATCGCTCTGAAAGAATCTTTAGAAGAGACTAGAGAAAAAGTTACTTTATAGTCTACTCCTTCTCTTTGAGTGAAACCCTTGGCTACCGGTTTGACTTTAAACTTCTCAATCTTTCCTTTAGAGTCTCTTTTAGTCTTATACACTCATTTACAACCAAGAGGTTTATGGCCTTCAGGTAATTCAACAAGTTCCCAAACTCCATTATGCTTCATAGACCGCATTTCATCTCTAATTGCATCCAACCACAATTTCGATTGAGGACAAGAAACAGCTTCCGCATAAGTCACTGGATCAGCCACAAAATCGATATCGTAGTTTTGCTTTCCTATATAAACTAAATAGTCCGGTGGTATAGCTGATTGTCTCTCCCTAATGGATCTCCTTACTGGAGCAGCAACAGCCTCATCCTGCATCTAAGAGCCTTGAGGATCTTCATTAAAAGCTATCTCAACAACAGGATCCTGAGCCGCAACATATTCAATCTGTGGTGAGGGAGTCTCCACAATTATTTGTATGGGAGGAGATAAAGATACAACATTACCCACCATACTATTATCCTCAATAGTCTGTAAGTAGCTACTTTCTTTGGTCACATCAAACTCCAGAAACTTGGCTGTCTGCGATTCCACAATTCATGTACCTCCATTGGGACTATAGAATCGATATCTTTTCGAATGATCCGGGTAAGATACAAAGTAATACCGAGTGGTTCTGGAGTCTAACTTACTTAATATTGGATTATATAACTTCACTTCTGCAAGACATCCCCAACCTTAAGATGATTTAAGCTAGGCTTACGTCCAGTCCATAACTCTAAAGGAGTCAATGGAACAGCTTTAGTAGGTACACGATTTAGAATGTACAAAGCTATTTTCAAAGATTCACCTCATAGAAAATCAGGTAAATTTGTCCTACTAATCATACTCCTCACCATTTCCATAAGGGTGTAATTGCGCCTTTTGACTATACCATTTTGCTCAGAACTCTCAAATATAGTAAATTGAGCCACTATCCTAGAATCCTCTAAGTATTTGGCAAATAGCTCCTTAAGTTGTCCGACATCGCCATGCTTGCCATAGTACTCTCCGCCTTGGTCAAATCTAACAATATTTATGACTTTTCCCAATTGTTTCTCAACTTCAGTCCGAAAAATCTTGAACTTATCAAGAGACTTAGACTTTTCTTTAATCAAGTACAGATAGCCATATCAAAAATAGTCATCAATAAATGTGATGAAAGAAAAATTTCTACTTATGTCAATGTGAATGACCTCCAACAGGTCAGAATTTCAGACTGTAGTTTTCTTCCTTATCTTAGTCATTTTACCTCTACAATAATCTACACATGTCTCTAGGTCATCTTTAATTATCGGCCTTTCTACTCTATCTTTAGAGATATGACCAAGTCGTTTATGCCACAATGCATAAGATTATTCCTTAGGTAGTGGTCTCTTAGAAATAATCTTTTCAACCGTATAAGTAACGTATATGTTATTGGGAGACAAACATAATTTATACAATCCGTTGGATATATTACAGCACCCAACCTTATTTGAATTAAGAAACAAAGAAATAACATTGTTCTCGATTTCAAAAGAGTAGCTATACATGTCCGAACACAATACGAAAACTAAGTTCCGTCTAAAAGAAGGTACATAAAAAGTGTCTTTCAACATTAATCTAAAACCAGAGTCTACAATCAATATAACATCTCCCACAAACACAACATCGGTTTTCTCGTTGTTTCCCACAGTGAGTCTTGACTCATTCTTATTTGGCTTCCTCTGATTTATAAATCCCTGTATGGTAAACGCAACATGATTAGTTGCACCGCTATCGAGCCACCAAGAACTAGATGTTACTTCTAATAGGTTAGATTCACAAACAAGAGTCAAAGAATCATTACCTATAGGCTCACGTTTGGACAATCAAGCTTTGAATTTTTCACAGTCCTTCTTTATGTGACATTTCTTCTTATAAAAGAAGCAGCGGTCACCATCCCTTTTGAAGGATGTTTTCTTTGGATCCATATTGTCAGATTGACCGGTAGTGTCATGAGTACCTTTATGAGTACGATTTCTAGACTTATTATCCTTCCTTTTGTGGGAACTCGAAACATATAAGGCTAAATGCCCTTTTTCCTTCTTAAGTTTCTCTTCCTCTGCCACCACCCTTGCTATCAAGTCATTAACCGATCAAGTCTCATATTGGGAATTGTAATTTGTCTTTATAATCCCAAAATCAAGTGGAAGAGTGTTCAGGGCTTGATGTCAGGAATGGAAATATTAAGAGCTTAAAGCTTTGTCTTTAGGTTTACCATCCTAAGGACATAATATCTAACCCCAGCAGTACCATCATACTTCATATTGAAGAACTTTTGAAGAAATGTATCAACCTCAGCATTAGATGAAATGCAGTTTCTAGCCTCTAAGGCTGCCATCATTTCCTTAGTAGTATAGTCAGCCCGCAAATCACTTTTCAAGTGTTCTTAAATAAATTTTTTCATTGTCAATAAGCAAATCCAATTGTTCTTTTCCCAAGTAGCATAATCCGTTTTCTCAACTTCAGTATTGGTGTCCGTGATATCTGCCGGCTTATTCTTTGTAAGAGCAATGTGAACATCTGTCAGCTCCATTCCAAATAGAAAATGCTATTTTCATTTCTTAAAGTTCAATCCAGTAAGGATCTCAATGGAAATAAAATTGTCATTTACAGAAAAGGTCATTGGAAAACAAACAAACAATACAATCAGCATTATATGAGTACTTATCCAGGGAGTGACATATATTATCACATAATCACTTTTAGGCAGAAAATATGACATGCAGTTATACACTTTCCACATAATAGCGGCCATGGGAACATATCCTAATCTTTCATGAAATCACCACCTTTTGGTGTATGAACCACTAAGATCAGTCATTTCTCAAGCACATGATATACATGTACCCCTTCCTAAACCAATATAAGATCACCTCATTTGAGAGTATGATCACGCAATAGAACAGGAGACATCCCATCACAATATGAGAACGATATTTTTTAAACCCAGTCAAGTGTGCCACTTTGGCAATCACTATCCAACTGAATCCTTGAAAATCTTTCATACTAGAAATATGAGTTTTATGTATCACATTCACAATATACATGTAATGTTAGACATAAAGATAGGGGCGTATATCTTTCAAATTACATGTCATGCTAATTATATTATTACATTCATTAATAGACAATGAATTACACTCTACACAGTCCTTATATGGTGATATACATGTGAGCTACCATATGCATTTCTGAAACCATAAAGAAATGCAAGAAAATACTCAAAAATACCCTAAAAATATGCGTATATAGGGTTCTATACGTATTTTCACATCCGTAAAAGCTTCAAACATGTAAAATAAATACACCACAATGTAGAGAATCTTGATATGAGCTCATAGGTACTAAGAACGTCCCAAACTGACGTCGAATGTGCCCTCACGAGCCGCCAAAAGGCGTGGCGCGTGCTCGCATGTTCAGCCGGTCAAACAGTCTAAACAGCCGGTCCAACCGGTTGACCGATCCAACCGGTCAACAGTTAATGGATCGATCCAACCAGTTGATCGATTGGGTCAACGGTCGAGTCGAGTCGAAATTTGGATCAAGTCAACGGTCAAGTTGGGTCAGGATCCAGGTCAATTGGATCCGCACCCCCTACTAACGTCATCCGCCAATTATCGACAGTTACCGGCAAAAAACGCGCAGGTTCAGCACGGCCACGCGTGGCCGTCATGCGCCGCCTCGCCCACGGCGTGTGTCGGTACATGAGGGCACGTGCGGCCTCGTCCGATGACGTGCCATCCATCGTTCTTTTCGTCTCAATAAGTAGATTTCGAATATGTAATAAGATTTTACATTCATCTGACAAAAAATTCCGAAAATAGATAAAAACCTCTCGGACATAACGAAAAACGGTCCTAATCCGCATGTTTCAGTTCTAATCTATGGCAGGCTCTGATACCACATGTTGGCCACAAAAATGGCACTCTCAGGATCACCATAATAAAAAATCGAAACAAGTTAATGGAGAAATTATCGATTCGCGTACCTAATTTGGAATCCATCAAACTTGACACGGAATTTTTGACAGTTTCTGAACACGAACTCAAGTGCTTCTCCCCTATCCCCTTTGTTAGAACACTGACCTAATGAGATTACTACTCACGAGAAGAAAGTTCTCTCTAGATCCATATGTGAGTCAGATTATGTATCATCAGGTTATGGGAGGGACTTGAGCACTATTTATAAAGTCTTCAACCATATGTGAGTCATATGTGAGTCAGATTATGTATCATCAGGTTATGGGAGGGACTTGAGCACTATTTATAAAGTCTTCAACCATAGACCCTCTCATTACGGTCAAGGCCGTACTCAGCCCACACTAGCCAGCCCCATATTAGACTTATTAAAAACCCATATATCTTACATTTATTAGACCAAACTAATTCAGATAATTTCAATTAATGAAGCCCACATTAGGAAATTCTTACATGTCTATCTGTTTGCTTGCGTTTTGGCGTGTACTGCTACCACCGAAAGTTTGATGGTCGGGAAACGAAAGTGTGTTGCCGATGTGAGTGATTTAGTGGCCGATGACGCTGGCTTAGGGACTTTGGTTCGGTGATGGTGGAGTAGCAACTTCGGTCTAAGCAGATTCGTCGTCGATGCCACTCGAAGAAGCCGATTTTGGTTCGGAGTTTGGGGTCGCCAGCGATTCACCAAAAAGAAGACGTTTGCCGGTGAGCTCTCGGTGAGCCCATGAGGAAGAAGACGTCGAGTCTAGGCAAAGGAAAACAAAAACGGGGAATAAAAAATTAAAGAGAAAAGAGAAATCGGAAAAAGAAAAGTAGAAAAGGATAAAAAAATCAGAAAAGAAATAGAGAAAAAGGGTTCCTAGGCAGATTAGAGTCGAGTCAAATAGCTGGGCCAGATCGGGTCAGGGGACCCGGTTCGAAATGCTTATTTTATTAATAAAAAGTAATTAAAAAATCAAAAAATTCAAAAAAAATTGGGAAATTTTCAGAAATCAGTTTTTTTGGCTTAATTTCATTAGATATTAGTGTTTATTTCATTCTAGGCTTAGTTTAAAATTTGTAAAAATTAAGAAAACCCTTTAAAAAGTTCCCAAAAATTTGGACAAGCCATTAAGGTTTTACTTTAGGACTTTTGATTGCCTTTTCTTTTTACAAACGATGCTAAGTCGCTGACTGTTTATTTTCTTTATGATTATTTGATTGTACACCTTTAATACATTGGTTGTTATTTTTCATTTTTAGCATGATCAGATGGAATCTTAGCTTTTTTGACAAGCTGCCCGATACGTTAGTTTGTGAATGTTCAAGTTTAGGTACCGAAAGAACACTAGTTAGATCGCTAATATAACCAAGTCCCCGATCTTTAGAATATCTAATTTTCGCACATATCGAGACGACACTCCGATATCTTGATTAGGATTTCTAGCCAATCGTTGATTATGACTAGCGGCGACTCTAATCAAATGTGTAAATTAAATAATTCTCACAACGCAAGGTATGAGGCTTGGGAGTACCTCAGTCTTTAGATTAATGAACTATCTAGTTTGTCCTTCAAACGAATCAATTAATGTTCACGTCCTTTAGCAAATACCTCTTGACCTAACCAATCGAGACGGGTAGATCGCAACAACATCGGCGCCTTGAAAATCACTTCTCTCAATCGTACCCGCCATGGAAAACCGTCGAGTGGTGCGAAGAGACGGGTTGCGTGAGGCCTCGTGTTCACTGTCGTTCAGGGCTGTTTTTTGTCACACCGTACCTGTCCGTTCGCTCCTTGTCGAAGGCAGGTACGGATGGTGATGGCAGACGAGACAACCGCGAAGAAAAGGCGGAGCTTCCCTTATCTCGACGTGCAATCGAGCCTACCGCACAGCCCCAAAAACCAAAGGATAACGCAGTTTGTGCACCTGTCATTTGTACTTAATAGCTTGACGTAAAGCCATTTTTCTACCCGTTCACATTTCAAGGCCCACAACTTCGTCACCCCACACGTAACAAGATGACGCCTAGGTTTCTGCGTGTTCATTCCGTTTTCCACACGATGTCGAGAGAAGAATCTCTAAACGATCGTCAGTTTGTCGGCTCGACAACCTTGTGACCTTAGATTACTTTTTATGCTCTCCCGTATCGGATCGAATGGTGGAAGTGAGCGACGATGTCAACATGGTTCACCAGCATCAATGATGGGGAAGTGTCGTTGAGCGATGGCTTGAAGTATCCCAAGTCAAAGTCAATGCTTGGTCTCGGGGATAAGGCCACGTATTGTGATAAGCCTCACATATTTTGGGTCGCGGTCTAGCAAGACAGCTTGTTTAATCATAGATGTATGCCAATGGATAAAAACCAAAGTGCTGAGACATAAAGAATCGATTTTTGTCGACTATTTCGCGCAAATCATAGCGGACCTCACGCAATTTCAAATAAGGATACATGAATTATCTTTAGTTGATACTGGGAATGACTAATGTTTATCGTTGGGATTGTTTTCTCTTGTCAATTTTGTTGGATGTTTCATCGGTTTTGAATTATTCGAAACAATTGTATTGTAACAATTTTAATGGAAAGTATGACTGCAATCAATTTTTAAGGGCTTTGTAACATTTGATTTGATTTATTTCTTTATTAACCATCTCCTTTATTTGTCTATAAAGAAAATCTCTAAATCACAATAAAAACATACAAAAGAACAAGCTAACTTTCAGATTATTACACTTGGATAGAGCGCAACCATAGGCGGTTTCAAAACAATCTAACTAACATTCAAATTATTTGGGCGAAGGTGCAGAAAAATGTAAGAGGTAGAGCTTCGATATACCAAAAAATCAAACCTTCGCAAGCTAACTTTCTTTTAGCTACTTTATGGAGACTTCCTATCTCCATTTTCTCGAATTATTAGTAGTAGTTGTAATGTCGAGGTATGCCCCTAAGCTGCTGTACATCATCTGTTATATACTACTTATATTTTACAACAAAAAAAAAAGAAATTCTCTCTTTTTCCGTTTATTTGCTGAGTTATGTTCCCTCGATTACTCTTATGCGGAGTAAAGATGAAGACTTATTATATCTCGAGAGAATAGCCACTAGAGCCCGACGCACCAAGTTTGAATGAATGAAAACTAATCAATTTGCTGAATACATTTTCCATGAACCGAGAACAATAAACTTAGATTTGGGAAAAAAATATGACTTCCTTTCGTGGCGATAAGGAAATCACTTTTCCTAATCCACTAAATAAGTGAAAACTAACCATTTTCATTTGAAAATAATTTTCATGGAAAATATTTTCCATTAACATGAAATTTTTAGTTAAATAAACACATTCTTAGATTCAAAAAGTTAACAAGTTCGAGGGTTTGATCCCCCAAAATTGTAAATTCAAGACCATATTGAAAAAACAACACAAGTTCAAGAATCGAAATTTACGCCGTTTTCCATAAACCCTCAAGCCAAGGCCAAAAGATCTCTAATCTAGATCCAAAAAGCCACACAAAATCACTCGTGATCAGAGTGCGATCTCATATTAGAAAATTGGGTAACCCGAGCACTAATCTCAATGAACCCTGATACAATTTATATGAATTACATTTGAACAGTCTATCAATTAAATGTATCTCTCTATCTCTCGTCCGCCACCGGCAAACATAGGAGCGTGCAGTGTGTACGAGTTGGAAGCCTATCTGTTGACCAACTTCAAAGATGAAGAAGCTCTCGACGGAGAAAAGTTATCGGCCAAAAAAAGATTATCCAAGTTTTCAATGGACCGACCAACAACAACCCCCTTTCGGCACAAGCGAGGAGAGAGCACTATCCAAAAGTGGTGGAGACATTTGGAAGGGCCATGTTCGTGGGGGTGTCGGGGGAAACACAATCAAATCTAGAAGCTCCAAATTCGGGGCTTGAATTGACCTCCAATTTGAATAATATGTGACAACGGGTAGTTTATCCACAACAGTTTTTAACTAATCCGCAGTTCTTTTTCTATTATATATATTTAAAGCATGATATGAGAGGATGTCCGCTCTTGTACTCGTCATGTGACACTCCACTTTACCTCTATGTAAACGTCACGAGGCGAGCCAAACGGCCATCATTCGATCAATAAACATCAGTTTAGCTAGTCATCCACAAATATCTAGAAATGGATATGAAGAACGTATGTTCAAATGTATTTTTAGATGTATTCAATCAATAGACTCGATAAAAAGTGCGCCCTCCTCAGAGAAAATTACCAAAAAAAAATCCTAAACTTATTACATTTGTATCAATTCAGTTCTAAACCTTTTTATGTTTTGCCAATTGAGTCCAAACTAGAAAACGCTAACGTGGCGGTCCAATCAGTGCCGGCCGTCCTATGTGGCATACCGATACTAACGTGTACAATTTTTAAAAATTTTTGTGACCCTTTTTTTTAATATTTTTTCCTTTTTCCTTTTAATTTTTCCGTTTTTCTCTTTCCTTTTCACCAATGGCCAGTCTCAAGTGATAGCCAAGCACCAGAGAGGGCTGGGCGAGGCCGCCCTCGGCAGCCATAGATAAGAGCCGGCCTCGCCTGGGTAGGGCAAGAGTCACCTGGTCAGGCAAGCACCGCCATCGACAATGGCCCATGTAACTGACGTTTGACAGGGGAACATATAGAAGAGATTAGGATGTGGAACATGTTCCGGTAGTAGCGTTGCATCACCTCACTACTTGGCATACGAGGGAGACATACACTTGTGCGTCATACCTTCGATCAATTTGAGTCGACGATGTTGACTTGTAGTCATTTCGAGCCAATGAGGACAGCCACACTTGTCGTGCATTTCTGGCAAGAAGACAGTGTCCAAACACTCTGGGCGATGGAATGTCATGTTTCTTCTTAGCAAATTTAGCTATCGACATTTAACGTGAGTTTCGAGGAATCTCGTGATTTCAATTTTTGAGATTGGTGCATTCAATCTTAGATAGAGGTCTCTTGCGCCATGTGCTATTTGATTATCAATCCTAATTTGGTATAGTTTCTTTTTTAATATCCACCTGTATGCCTAGCGGCGCTCATCGTATTATTCAATGAGCGTGATTTGGTAAGGATGCCGCTTTGATATCATTTATAACAACTCGAGTTGATTAACCGTACCGCACGGATTTGATGTAGAGGCATGCTAAGCATAGCAATTGCCGTCATTCATTTATTTCAAACACCGAGTTCATTTAATAGGACACGGCAACCGCATGCCAAAAATTTGCCCGGAATGGCGGATTTGTAAATCTTTTATTGAAAATTCAACTCATAAAAATATCTTTCTTAAAGCTGGCGCTTCCGCTGCTCGATTTTTCTCTACTATTTCTATCAAAAATCTATGCTTAAATTCTAGAAACCTTCCGCCCATGTGTCCTGATCCCAATGGCCTTCTAGTTAATAATCACGCGAATCTTCTATAAGATCTTCTTACGAGTTTTCAATTATTAATAACTCGGCAAAAAAAAGTAATAATTTAGGAGTAGCTAGAGGAGACGCTCTTTTTGCAAAGAAGAAAAAAAAAACCCGTTAACCGAGTTAAACCGAGATTTCTGGCATGTACAAGTCGCTCTCGTGTCTCGTCCAAGAGCAATTTCGCAAGGAGCTGATGACATATCAACGATTGACTTTTAGCTCCTAGGCCCAAAGTCTCCCGACATCCCTAATAAAGCTGAGTTGACTAACAGGATGCTGTCTTATGCTGCCGAAATGACAGTTGACATTTATTTTGTTTTTATCTTTGCTTTTCGGAGTCATTTAACATTTAAAGCAACCCTTTATTTATTTATTTTTATTTGTTGCTTTTTGGAGCCTCTCTTTTTTTACTTTTTTTTTTGGCTCTTCTATTTTTTCTTCTTTTGCTCTTTGTACCACCCCTCTCTCTCTCTCTCTAAACGCATACAGATTATACTCCTCCTAAGTTCGATTAGTCATTTCAACCAAATTCAAATTGTGACCAATTCGATTTTTGGTGGTACATTTTTTTAACTGGAGTAGCCTGACGAGTCGAGACTCGATGGCCTTCTCGAATTCAATGGGAGCTTGGTTTTTTCGGGCAAACGGGCTTTTGATTAGGTAAGTTACGCGCGCGCTCTTCCGCACATGTTCGAGCTCACCTCAAATCGACTCGATTGTACCTACGAAGATGCAATTGCAATATAATCTCGACTTCTGAAAATGCAATAATATTGGAAATTAGATCCCGCTACTTCACTAGGATGGCAAGCTGCATGAGCATCATGAAGCTCTATGAAAATGAGAGAGAATCGATGAACAAACACTTCGTATATTTCAGTTTCGATTTAATTTGACATATCGCCATTGATAATATAGATATCAATAATAGGTATCATCAAGATCGATGAGTTGCTTCCATCGAAACACAATCCGATGAGCACAGTTCATCACCTTAAAGTTAATTAACTCGATGTGACGTGGGTCATCTCTCCCCCATTAGTGTTCGAATTTATCGACCCGATTGATGTTCTTACAAAAAGATTCCCTAATCTCGCAATTGAAGCCGAAAGAAATTGAACCCAGAGATGTCGAATTTTCACGTCCTAATCATGTAAATTAAATTTGCTTGTCCTTCTTGCTGTTACGTCGCTATTGTTTTTTTCTTTCTCCAAAGGAGCAGACGTCCGATGGGACGGCTCCTAATGGCCCCGAAACCAAGTCTTCGTCTTGGTCTTCATCTTGGTCTTCAGTCTACTTATATAGCTCTGCAAAACGCCCGGCCGATGCTCTTCATCACTGAAAACTTCACTTCGCAAAGCTCCCACTCTCGTACTTCGCTGCGAAACAATCCGCGAGATTGTGTCGTCGAGCACCTTGATGGCGTCCCTGAAAGCCCTGCTCGTGTTCGCCAGCGCGGTGTCCATTGCAGTCGTCGCTCTCGGGGCCACTGTTCTATCGATCTCTGGCCCACTGGGTCCTCGGCTGCCGCCTGCGCTGGGCTGGTTCCTCTCGTGGTTCAAGCCACCGTACCCCTTCATCGTCGTCAACGTCATCATTGCCGCCATTGCTGCCACCTCCAGGTGCTTCCACCGTGCACAGCCGGAGAGGATCGCAGTCGCAGTCATGGTCATGGAGGAGATGGAGATCGTGGAGGCGACGCCGGCCGCAGCAGAGGAGGCGTTCGATGAGTCTAAGGATTTCGAGGAGAAGAGGGTGGTGGTGGTGGCGGCGGCGGGGAATGGCGGGGGGTCCAGCGGCGCAGATGGATATAACGGTGACTGCGAAGGGGAGAGGAAGGTGGCGTTCGGGAGGTCCGCGTCGGTGCGGCTGAGGCGAGTGGACTCGTCGGAGAAAGCTCTGGTTCAGCCGAGGCCCGTTCGCCAGAAAGCCGCTGGCGGCGACCACCTGCAAGGTAAGAAGGGCGAAAGTGAGGTGATATGAATTTCGAAGTTCGCATCACCTACGAACAAGAAAGTGACGAGGATGACCAAACACATGAAATCAAGTCAACATATTCACACAATAAAGCTTTTTTTCATGAGACTTAATTTGTTTGTATTAATGTAATTCGCTTTGTATTAAGTATAGGGGGCAAAGCTTTAAGAAGATCGAAGGAAAACATGGAGCACATGGCGGAGGCAGAGGCGGAGGCGGGGGCGGCGATGTCGGTGACACGGCACATGAAAGCGGATGATACCGATCGCCAAATCAGCTTGTCAGAGCCGGAGCTAGAGCCGCCGCCGCAGCGGCCGCCTTTGAATCTGAAATCGGCGACGTTCAAGGATCGGGCCGCTCGGCAACCACCCCTCTCTCCCATTAAGTTGAGTAGGGTGCGGAGTCAGGATGATCTAGACCGTCGAGTCGAAGAATTCATTAACAAGTTCAAAGAAAAAATGAGATTGGAATACAAGGAGATGATCAGTCAGGGAACGTAGGGCCAGGGAATTCGCCAAAGGAGTAAGTAGGTATAGTGAAGTGCATAAGCGACTAGGTTTTCTATTTTTGATTGTAAGAAGCATCGTGGGAGGGAAATAATGATTGTTTTTTTCATTTCCCTTGGGACCTAAGTTTGTGAAATTTATTTTTAGGAGTCATACTATAGTCAGGTCCGAAGATAACTGTAATTTTCGTTGTTCTGGAGATTCCATATGTACTTTTTATAGGAGTCATACTATAGTCAGGTCCGAAGATAGCTGTAATTTTCGTTATTCTGGAGATTCCATATGTACTTTTTATAGGGCTTTTTGTGGGGTTGATGCAAATTCATGTGCAGGAAAGATAGAAAAACCAGATATGTGGATTCAATGGTGAAATTGGAAAAAGAATTTCTTTATTTTCTCAATGGTACAAAATTCTTTATTATTTTTCTTTATTAATTACCAGTTGTAAGCTCTTAATATCGATTCTCTTCCTTTCTAGTGATGGGCCCACGATTGGCAGCAAATGGGCTCCAACTCTATGGGCTTCTCCACATTGTCCGTTTTGACCCAGATCCGCTTGGGTTGTAGTGTCCAACAATAGGTTAAACCATAAAGAGACATACAACAAGCTTCAGGTGCTAATTGTAAAAAGGAAAATAAAAAAAAGATAGTGCTAAGTCTACTGAGGGTGTGTGGGGGAGGTTTTGCCCCATTGCCATTGCATAAATATTAGGAACTTTCGTCTTTGCACCGCCCAAGACTTCTCAAGCTATCAATCATAAAGATGGTTATTTGTTGCTGCAAATGAGCTTCTCTTAAAGAGTAGTGCTTCGTCAAAGCAACACCTTAAGAAGCATAGCATAAACAAGCTTATCTGGCTTTTCAAAAGGAACAGTGAAACGCCAAAATGGGATTAGGAAAGCAATCTCTTTGTAATCATTAGGAACTTTCGTCTTTGCACCACCTAAGACTTCTCAAACTGTTAGTCATGAATACACTCATTTGTTACTGCAAATGAGCTTCTCTTGAAGAGCAGCGATCTGGCTTTTGAAAAGGAATAATGAAAAGCCAAAATGGGATTAGGAAAGCAATCTCTTTGCAATTGTTAGGAACTTTTTTTTTTTGGTAAGGAATCGTTAGGAACTTTCGTCTTTGCACTGCACAAGACTTCTCAAGCTATCAGTCATGAAGACAATCTTTTGTTGCTGCAAATGAGCTTCTCTTAAAGAGTAGTGCTCCCTCAAATCAAACACCTTAAGAAGCATAGCATAAGCACGCTTATCTGGCTTTTCAAAAGGAGCAATGAAACGCCAAAATGGGATTAGGAAAGTAGTCTCTTTGCAATCATTAGGAACTTTCATCTTTACACCACCCAAAACTTCTCAAGCTGTCAGCCATGAATACAGTCATTTGTTACCACAAATGAGCTTCTCTTGAAGAGTAGTGCTTCCTCAAAGCAAACACCTTAAGAAGGATAGCATAAGCACATTTAACTGGCTTTTCAAAAGGAACAATAAAAAGCCAAAATGGAATTAGGAAAGCAGTCTCTTTGCAATAATTAGAAACTTTTGTCTGGGCACAATTTTCAAGCTATCAGTCATGAAGACTATCATTTGTTGCTGCAAATGAGCCGCTCTTGAAGTGTCGTGCTTCCTCAAAGCAAATACCTTAAGAATCATAGCATAAACAAGCTTATTTGGCTTTTCAAAAGGCAAGTGCAACCGCTTAAAGCTGTTTGTCTAAATATTAAATAGTGTTTAGTTTACCATGACTATATAAAAGTAATACATTAAGTGATATAACAGACTATAAGAAGACATTCAAACAATTTTAATAATGATATGGCAGATTGGAAGGTAGAACTAACAATCTGTCTTCATATCGTGTCAAATTTAGGTGATGAAACAACACATTTGACCACTTCGGCTATAACTTTTCTATTTAATTTTGTGAAAACATGCTCAAGTACACGTAAACGTAGCTACATGCATCTAAATGTGTCCTATAAGTACAAGTGGTATGTTAAGATAAAATGATTAAGCACGTCATAAAATGGATTAAAAGGATTGATCCAGACACAGTATGTCGATAGTTCATGCATAAATGACTGGCTTGCTTTCATAGGAACACAATTAAGTTTCATGCTAACACAGTTAGCTTCGTTCAATGTGAATGGATCGTGTTGAAAAATATTAGCCCTAGATCTAGGCCGATAAGTTCATCGGTACATACTTAGCATCATCCCTTATCTCCTAGTTCTTGTTAACATCTGTTAAAAAGCAAACATGGTTATAAAGAAACCTTAGAATGATGTTGTCGGTTGTTTTCAAATCTGTCCTCTTCAACTTTGCCAAAAATTAGAGAAAAAAGGAAGTTATGATAATTGTTCAAAATTTCATAAATTACATAATTAGGTGTGATAATAGGATATAGTTAAATTTTGAATTCGTGGGCCAAGCATACAGTGAATAGGTCAGAGGCCCATGTTTGGTATATGCCATTGGCCCAAATTCAAGCCTGGATTATGAGCCAACATCTTACCTAAAAAGTAATTCCACGTAAAGTTCTTAGGTTGCTTTTGGTTCGACTTTTTGGGAAAGGCTTTGGGGAAATGTAAGGGACTTTATGTTAAAGAAATATTTCGAAATGCAAACTGTATTTGGCAACGCATAATGTAGATGTGCACTGGGAAGAAACTTTCGTTAAATTTTGTTCGGAAAAAATCACACTTCTAAGGGACTTTTTGCTTCTTTTTTTCGAAAAAAATATGAACCTCAAATCCTTCGTTGGATGCTGATGAGCCAGCAACGGCAGCTGTCACCAAGGTCGTGCAAGGTGGAAAATGGCGAGGGCATTTTTGTAATTTCAAAAATTTAGAGAGGGCAATAATTGAAAGAAAAGAATGTATTAGCATTTCGGAAATGTTAAAGCCCAAAGCTCCTACCAATCTGCCTTAGGTAAAGGCACTTTAGAGTACTTAAGAAATGCAATGCATTTCCCAGTTTTTCAAAAAAAATTGCCAAACCCCTTTGAATTGGCCAAGAGTGTTTAGAGGCTCAAAAGCCTTTGAAAAAATGATTCCTAAACGCAATGTTAGTGCTTACAATATGCGATACCCCTACGTAATAGAGACATTATAATGATACTCGTGCAATGCACTGGATTGATTGCGTATATTGAAAGAGTATGATGATCTTATTATCATTACAAATCCACGGGAACTATTTAGAATTGGCAAGTTCGATCTAGTTCAATTTCTGAGTTGGACCAGGACCGATGCATGCCCCTAGTGTTGAGCGTCAAAATTTGTCTTCGCTTGCACTTGGATTGTTGCGCGGGTAGACAAATGCCGCGACGTAATCTCAAATCAACATGACCCATTTTGAAGCTGTGAGGACACGAGCGAATCGCGAACAATGCCGCCAGAGGAATGACTCGCAATGACGGATCCGAACGAGAGGAGGAAGAGCGAGCGAGCGATCGATCGATCGATCGAATGGGTTTAGAAAAGTAAAGTCACGGAGAATGAGGAGGCGGAGGAGGAGGATTAAACAATATCGAAAGACATGAAAAGGGAATTTGAAAAGGTAATCTCGATGATTGCATGGATCACAGATCAGATAGAGACTAGATTTGGGGGTAAAAAGCAGAGGTGGTGGTGGGTGTAGGGCAGAGACGTCAACTTCAGTGGAAACCTCGAACGCATCCCCATAACAAATGACAGCAGCAGAGAGAGAGAGAAGAAACTTCGCCCTCAATGATTCGTCAGCGCCCCCCTCCCACCTCAACTGCTACACGCAGATGGCGTAATCCTCCAATCATAGCTCCCCTCCCACACGCTATCTCTCTCTCTCTCTCTCTTTCTCTCACTCTGTCTCTGCACATCGACGTTTTCTAGGTACAGCGCGATTGATGGAGGGGGCGATCTGCCGTCAGGACGATGATGCTATGTTATGGTAGCCTCCTCTTTTCGCCGTAGCTGTCGCACGGTGTGTCGTTGTTTGACACTTAATGCGAAACGGTTCTTGATTTTTTTTGAGTCCGAGAATCTTCAGCAGATGCTTTTGAAACGAATGCTAGTCTAGATTACGAAATTCGTGTTTGTAAAACACAAAAAAACGAAAGGGTTCGTGTTTTGCTTCATCCTAATACCATCTCCCATCTTATATATTTAATATTGTGACTTGCGTCCATCTAATCATAATCTTTTCCATACTTGATCGATTCCAATCATATCTTAGCACGAAACCTCCTCTCCCTCTCTCGGCAATCGTTGTGCTTCTTACACCATTGGCCGCTCCACCGCCACGCCTTCGTGCCGTCTTTCGGCCATGCTATGATTAGTAGGCTCGGGTTGACCTCGGCGGGATGAGGAGCAGCGGGTGTAACAGAGGTTGTGGATGATGGGTGGTGGCGGGAGGTACAACGGAGGCGACGGGTGGAGGAGAAAAAATGAGAAGAGGTTGAGATTTCGAATTTTATTCAATTTTCAATGAAGGCAAATTATGAACCTAAGCAAGTCCTTAAATTGCTTTGTCTAGACTTTAGAATGTTAAACACGAGGTACTCTTTGAGCTGAGAGAAGAAAAAACTTTCCCCCAACTTGGGGATTGGTCGTGCGACCATTGGCAAGTAAACATAATGAATGCAGGGCAGCCCAATTAGAAGCTTGGGCTTCCCCTTCTCTAATGAGGTAGCTTTGGTAACACCACCAAAGATTCAAGATAGGCTCTCGATTCTTATCGAGAGTCCAAGTGTGACTATCCAATGGTTCGTTTAAAATGCCCGCTTCACATCCAGCTTGAAAGCACTAGTCAAATGAAAGTATGGAGATAAAATCCAGTTTTCAAGATACTTCACTTCATCTGTTTAGTAAGCAAGCCACACTCAATTTTGGATGGGGTGATCACAAAAGAAAAGGAGATTTTAAGCATTCCTTACCAAAAAAAAAAGAAAAGGAGAGATTTAAGATAATTACGAGAATAAAGAAGAGAAATGATTTTAAAATGATTGGGTTACGAAGTCTTTTGGTGGCGGCTTGGAGGAAAATAATGTATAGTAGCTTAAACATTCTTTTATGTAAAACTACCTCTATGCTGTGTTTGGGAGCCCAAAGGAAGAAACTATGGAGAGAAAATGTAACTAATTTCGATTTTTCCCTTCATTCCTTTCCTTCAAAAAATCGAAAATGTTCCACATTTTCTACCTGTTTTTCCCCTCTCTTTCCAAATAGAGCTTTAAGTGTCTCCTAAGAGAGAGCTTCAAAAGGCAAAGGCAATTGCATCAAACTTCTTTTTCCCAAATTCGAACACATCATATATTTGAAACTAGTTTCGCCAGACATAATTTCTCCATTTAGGCTTGAATTCAATCGGATTAAATGTTTTTAAACTCGGGTTCCAACGTATAGTACTAGGGGCTCACATTGGCTTAAAATTTATGTTCTACTTTTCACTCAATCTAAATCCCACTATGGTCGCACTTTGCCTTTTTTCTAAACTCAAAACACCCGAAACTTTCACCGTATAAAAATATCAACTCGTAAATTTACGTATAACATTTTCATAGTTTTTTGAAAATCAGTTAATATTAAGGGTTAATACCACGAAAGACTCCAAGTAATTTTTTTGATCACGAAAAACCTTAATTTGGTACATTTGTAACATATTTATCCTCCGTTAATTTCCGTTATATTGATTAATACCACGAAAAATCACAAACTGATATACATATGACAAAAGAAGGTAAAATCCTAAACTGGTATATCCATCAACCGTAATCAGTCATCCAACTCAACAATTTGACGGTAAAATTTGACAAACGAAAATTAATGAGAGGTAAATTTGCAGCGAGTGTATCAGTTTAGGATTTCCCTTGGTGAAAAAACTAGTTTTGGATAAATTTGTTACAAATGTACCAGTTTGGAATTTTTATCGCGTTACTCTAATATTTATAATTTTGACCAGAAAATAAATAAAGCCTTCTAATTACTAAAGACCATGAAAAAAAAAAGAGGAGGAGGAGGCCCTCAATCATCATCGACAATAACTCGCAGCATGCAAATTGGAGTCTTCATTTTCTATTCATAATAAATAAAACAAATAAAAAAAACATCGTTCACACCCGATTTTTCAAAAAAACAAAGGTGCAAAAAATTGCAAAAGTCCTCTTCAGCTTGCAATCTCCATCTCCATCTCTCCCTCTCTCTCTCTCTCTCTCTCACGAGATACACAGAGAGAGCTCAACGCACACCCAATCCCGCGTCCTCCCTCTCTGTAAGCCATTCCCTCTCTCTCTCTCTCGATTCCCATATTTAATCTTGGTTTTTGTGTGCGCTGCTGCTGATTCTTCGCCATCGTCATCGTCAACGTCGTCTCCGTCTTGTTCGAGCTCAGCAACGTGCTGGGTCGTCCATTGACTTCGTCGCCCCGGCGATCTTCTGTGATGGGTTCCTTGGGTTTTAGCCGTGCTTGCTCGATCTAGGGTTCTTGGGCGTTCTTGAGGTTGTGGGTTCGCTGATTTGCTCGGTTCCGGTTCCGCCGAATCATGGGTTAGACGGGCGGGCTTTTCTCCTGTTCTTCGGGTTCTTGGTTCTCTGCGAATTTCTAATCTTGTGCGCGTTTCCGAAGGGTTTTTTGTCGGGGCTTGCGGGCTTGGTTTCTGCGGAATGGTGGGGAGGGTCTTATCGTGAAATGCTAGAGTTTTTGTCTTGTTTTGTTTCTTCGTTAAAAAAAGGGAGCTTTGGTTGATGGTTTGGTTTCCCCTTTACTGGGTCAACCCAGCATGATGATTCGTTTCTTGGGTCTTTGTGTTCGTTACCGTTTATAGTTTCTGCGATTGTTGCTTTGCATCTATGCTGTTTATGCAATGTTGGGTCGAGCACAAGAGCTTGAATTAGCTGATTTTGTCGTAATGGCTGTTCAGTGAAGAAGGTTTCTTCTCTTTGCGCGTGTCCCGTTCCCTTCTCCAATCCTCCGCACTATCCCGAATCCGTAATTTCCTCGAATACCCCAATTCCATACACAATACAATATCTCTCCGAGAAATCGTGATGGAGGTCAAGCTATGGAATGACAAGCGCGAAAGAGAGATGTACGAGAATTTCGCCGAGCTGTATGCTATCATCCGAGCCACCGAGAAGCTGGAGAAGGCGTATATCCGCGACACCATCTCGCCTTCCGAGTACGAGACCAATTGCCAGAAGCTCATCGCACATTTCAAGACCCTATCCTCCACGCTAAAGGACACGATCCCCAGCATCGAGCGCTTCGCGGACACGTACAAGATGGACTGCCCGGCTGCCATCAACAGGCTAATGGTCTCGGGAGTTCCCGCCACGGTGGAGCATCGTGCCGCCGCAGCTGCAAGCACTGCGACGTCGGCCGCCATTGTCGCGGAGTGCGTGCAGAACTTCATCACGGCGATGGACTCGTTGAAGTTGAACATGGTGGCGGTGGATCAGGTCCATCCTTTGTTGTCAGATCTCTCAACCTCGCTCAACAAGCTGACAATATTGCCGCCGGACTTTGAGGGGAAGATGAAGATGAAGGAGTGGATTTCGAGGCTTTCCAAGATGGGGGCAGCAGACGAGTTGACAGAGCAGCAGTCTCGGCAGCTCCACTTTGATCTGGAGTCGTCGTACAATTCATTCATGGCAGCGTTGCCTAATGCCGGTACCTGACTGTGCTTTACTAGGTTTGTCAACCAAGTTGATTTTGGTTTTTGCCTCTCTATTTGTGGATGCTCTTTGGTAGATAATTCTTCATATTGTCGCTGTTATGTGATTGGATCGAATTGGAGCTTGAAAGGGTTGTTGATTCTGCGATTGTGTGCCTTTTGAGAGTGATGTTATTTTGATTTCACAACTGTAAGAACGAGAATTCGGCCTTATAAAGATTGGATCTGTCCTTTTATATTCAGTTTACAATGTCGAATGTGTGTATCTATGGGTGTGAAACAGGCAATATCCTCATAATCTTTCAAGGTTCCCTTTTTGGCCATCGTCCTCTTCAAGATGAACTCCTCTGTTTTAGAATCAATCAGTTGGGTATTTGTCATACCAGTTTTGGTGGTTGGCTCTGTCGGATATCTGCAGTGATTCACAGTCGCAGATCACTTGCTCTGCTTCTGGAACAGAAATTAGAGTTATCGATCCACAGAAAGAAGTATAAAAAGATCTATCAAATCGCTCATTGAATCGGATAAAGCCCCTATATTTCCTAGCTGGGAGCAAGATGGGAGAAAGGGAAGTTGAGATGAGACCAAGTTCAAGCAATGGGAGATGGCACTACCCTTTTCTCCTTTAACCATTGAATACATCTCGTGTAGTCTGTAATACTTCAATCCCTCCAAGTGGCATTTCGCTGCTCACTCTTGTAAGACCAAAGGCAATTATGCATGCAGCTTTCAGTTCTGGACATCTCGCATCCTAATGATTCGTGTCGTGATTGTAGTAGTGTCCCTATCTTGAATCAGTTCGGAACAGAGTCTATTTTGTCATGACTGGTGAGATATGAGTTTCATCATCAAGGAGAGTAGGAGGGTAGGTTAACCAAGAACAGTTTCATTCACCAGTAAGTTTGTGTCACGCTCGAGTAGGTACCTATTATATTCCGAGTAAGTGTTCATCAATCACAAAAAGGTTAGTCAGATCGAAATTCTCGCTAGTGTCTCGTGGAAATAAAACGTAGTTAAGTTTTCTAGCTAGGGTTATGCAGTTAATTGATGTTGGAAGTCAACAAGTATCGTTAGGCAAGGGAGGGAAGAGAAAGACCGAGTCAACTCAGACAACCCCAATCCTCCAAATTTTTCATGAAAGACAGGATGCCACATGTTACATCAAGAGCAACCAATGGAAGTGCTCAGCTTTCTTGAACGGCTCTCGTTATGTTCTATGGTCCCCAAAAATAACCTCAACCACCCCTCTTTTGTGTAGCATTCAACCTCAAACCCCAAAAATTAAGGAAAGCTCGTATGATGCACCAATTTGCTGGTGGGTTCGATTCTTTCTGCTGTTGTTTGCCACCTTCCCATCCTCCATCACAAAGGAAAACAGAACAATCATCTTCAGACATTGAAGAGGAGGATGATTCTCTTCATTATTAGCGTTTAGGGCGGGTTCCTTCATGTCCTTGCGCCAAAAACAAAGAGGACAGGGATAATTGGAAATTATCCGGAGGAAGATCAAGAGGGAAAGAAGCAAAGTTTTGGCAAGATGAATGATTTATTCTCCGGCTCGTTCAAGAAATACACGGACCTCAAGCAACAGAACTACCTCGACGACATGGAGGCGGGGAAGGAGACCGTGAACCTCGACAAGTTCTTCGAGGACGTTGAGAACGTGAAGGAGGACATGAACCAGGTCGAGAAGCTGTACAAGAGGTTGCAAGAGGCCAATGAAGAGAGCAAAACCGTTCACAACGCGAACACGATGAAACAGCTCCGGTCCCGGATGGACGCCGACGTCGGGCAGGTCCTCAAGCGGGCCAAAATCATCAAGGGCAAGCTCGAGGCCCTCGAGCGGTCAAATGTGGCCCACCGGAGCATACCCGGGTGCGGGCCCGGCACGTCGGCGGACCGGACTAGGACGGCGGTCGTCGGCGGGCTAGGGAAGAAGCTCAAGGACTTGATGGACGACTTCCAAAGCTTGAGGTCCAAAATGAACGAGGAGTACAAGGAGACCATCGAGCGTAGATACTTCACGATCACGGGGCAAAAGGCGGATGAGGAGACGATCGAGAACTTGATCTCGAGCGGCGAAAGCGAGAGTTTCCTGCAGAAGGCAATCCAAGAACAAGGGCGAGGCCAGATTCTCGATACGATATCGGAGATTCAAGAGAGGCACGACGCCGTGAAGGAGATCGAGAAGAACTTGCTCGAGCTGCACCAAGTGTTCTTGGACATGGCCGCGCTCGTGGAGGCCCAGGGCCACCAGCTCAACGACATCGAGTCGCACGTCACCCACGCCAACTCGTTCGTGCGGCGGGGCACCGGCCAGCTCCAGGAGGCGAGGGAGCACCAGAAGAGCTCACGGAAATGGATGTGCTACGCGATAATCC
The DNA here is from genome assembly GCA_031216285.1 of Syzygium syzygioides. Lineage (NCBI taxonomy): Eukaryota > Viridiplantae > Streptophyta > Magnoliopsida > Myrtales > Myrtaceae > Syzygium > Syzygium syzygioides. Next base: position 7,663,410 of record CM062245.1, on the reverse strand, counting down.
TCGTCATCGTCGTCGTCGTCGTCCTCATATTCCCGCTCATAAGGTCATTTTTGCCATTCTAGATGCAAACAGAGCAATGTGGGAAAATCAAAGAACAATTCAGTTCTTGAGCTTCAGAAATGAAATGTAGATTTGGCAGGAAATTTTTGAACTCCATTGTGTTACGATGATTTAAAGGGAAAATTTTTTTTCCTCAGAAATAGAAGGGAACGTGATAGTGCAGAGATTCATTTTTCATCTGCCGTGATGAGAACAAAAGGTTTTGAAGCTCTTGAAGTCAACCCAGAAAGCGATCGCTCAAATGGGTTTATAATGTAGGTGTGCAAATTAAATGGAGTTGCAATAATTGTCATTACGAATGTTTTCAATGTGTGGACCAACTAATCAGCCTGCAAAATGTGAAAATCATGGAAATCCCTGTGATAATTGTCCTAAAAGTCCCGAATCTATTGTATGGCGATCAATTTAATACTAAACATTTCAATTATGTCAATTTAGTTATAAACTTTTTGACGATTTACCGATTTAGTTCTAATCTTTTTAATTTGTCAATTTACTCTTAAACTTTTTGAAAATTTGTTAATTCAATCCTAAACCTGTTATTTGGATAATTGACCGGAAAAACTGCTCATAATCAGCTGGTTCAGTCCGATTAGGGCGATTCTCGGTCTGGGCGATTGTTTTTGCTCACTCCCTAATCACCGCATCCAATCCATATAGGCATTTCCAAAAAGTAAAATGAGAACAAGAAAAACTAAAAACAAACTCATCGTGCTTTGTCGAATTAACCTTGTTTTTCTAATAAAGTAGATCCAACGTCGAAATAAAGCAAATAATGTTCATCGATTCGCCTCGCAAAACAAAAGGCGATGATAGGCGAACAATCAGGCCTCTTCAAATCTAGTTCAGCCTCGAAACTAGATCGAACTGGCCTTACCCGATCGGTTCCGGGAGGAGCCGGTCTCCATAGAAGAGGCGGCAAGCATGCTAGGCTCCTCAAAATTTTTTTTTTTTGGGAGGGTTTCTTTTTGTGGGTTCTCAAGGAAGGGGCTGATAAGCTCGGCCCAAATGACTATGAACCCTAAATCGAAACAGTGCGTCCCGAATCGGGTCGTCGGAACTCCGAAAAAAATCGCGCCTTTCTTCAACCAGCGAGGAGCTTGAGCTGAAGCAGGAGGTGGGGCTGGCATCAATGGCGGACGAAGCGGAGGTTGAAGACGACGCGCCTCGCGTTCGAGGCCGTCACATCAGGAAGCGAGCTCTCAAGAACAAAGCTCTCTCGGTCGCCTTCGACGAGAAAGACCTCAGGTACGACAATTGACTTGAACTATACGGCCCGTGCTTGCCTTTGTTCGCTCGCCGTCGGTAATTCAGAAGAAGGGTGTGCGGCTGTCGATTCGGGCATCGATTGTCGTGCTCCACTCGTACGTTTGTGTTGGTGAATTTTTTCCGCTCGAACCTTGTTGTCGTGCAATTCCGTTTTGTTGGAACCTCTGTGTGTGTGTGTGTGTGTGTGTGTGTGTGTGTGTGTGTGTGTGTTTGTGCGAGAGACGAGTTTCGAGTGCAGTTATTGTGTTTTTAATTTGTAGTTTGGGTCTTGACGAAGGGACTTTGTGACGGGGTTTCACAAGAGAAAGAAGAAGAGGAGAAAGGAAGCGCAAAAGCAGCAAGAGGAGGCGCAGCGCCGCAAGCGAATCGAGCAGCGGAAGAAGGTATGCACCTTGTCATTTGAATGTTAGTTTCGGAATTTTTTTTTGAGGCTTTATGGCATTGGAATCGGTTCGTTCTTTGTTAGTTGGAATCAAATGCAATGGATGATTTCAGGGTGTGGATCCTTGGAGTGATTTTGTTGTTTTGTAGCTCAGTGTGTATGAATTCGATGTTTCGCGGAATAAGTGTTAGTGTGTTGCTTAATTGTAATTATATTAAGGTGTTGATCATGGATTTGCCTTCATGTATGAGACTTACATGGCACTTTTGCATCTTCCGGGGGAAGAATTCTTATAATGTGAATAATCTTTTGTGTGCTACCATTGTTTTTCATGAACGAGGCATTGCATGTCAATTAGGATTTAAGGAAAAGATGAGCGAGTGGGGTTTTAGATACTGACTAAAAAAGAGAGTATTCACCTTCTGGTTTCGGTGGATTGAGCGCGTAAAACTAGAGTCATGACCAGCAGGTATCTTTTTTTCATTTTGGGACTTGCCCGGTCTGCCATACTGTTGTATTTTTCAAATTGGGAGAAGAGTCCTATGATTTTAAGTGTCAGAGTAATAGTCTTCTACAAGCTCAGGGTCGTTGCTTCTCTCTTGAACTCTGAATTGCATCCGCTTAGCTTTTCTCTTTTACTTGAATGGACACCTTAAGAGTGAATAGAGATTACAGAATAAAGATAGCCAACTTGCTCTTTCTTGATCCAAGTTTATCACTTGCATAATATCGACCGTTGTATCTTTCATGTTACCTCCCCTCATGTTGCTTCAAATGCTCATACCTTTTAATTTCCATCTTGATATTCTTCATGTCTGATTTCAATATTTGTTGGGAGGGCATTGCATTTGGATTGATATCTGTCATATCAACTTTATTGAATTGAGCCTTGCAACTTGTGTCCAGAGAAAGCTAGAAAGAGAGCTTGCTTATTATGATTGAGGTCCTCCATCCAATGGTACTGAACTTGATGAAAATGATGAGCTATTAGAGAATGATGAGGAAACTGAGCCCCGCATATCTACATCAGGTAAATTTAATTGCTTCAAACTTCGATGGGATTATGTTCAGCTTATTTATCACTTATTTGGAGGGTCTAATGGTCCATCTAATGGATTTCGTTTGTTGTATTTTGGATTCCTTATCTCGCAATTGAGCAACCAATCATGAGTTGATAACTTCTATGGTTTGGTATAGTTAATTTTTGTCAGTTTGGTATATGGTAGTTCACAATTCTTACCTTAGTGGTGGATTGATGCTTATATTTCTCTGATGTACCTTAACTTCAGTTGGTTACGGAAGCTCTGTGGTACTTCTGTATCGTTGAAGGACTAGCCAGTTTGAGTGGCAAATATATCATGCAGCAGCTTCGCCAACTGTTGATATCACATAGTCAAACTAAATGATCGTGAATTTTTCTTATTGAATGCAGTTGAACTTTAAACATAAATTTGTTTTCTTCTGATAAGATGCGATCTAAATCTTGGTTTGTCCCACCACCAGACATGAAGAAGATCTTCCACGTTATACTTTCTCCAGTTTAGGGATTTTGGCTAATGTGTTTCAGTGTAGTTGGAAATGCCTGCTTTTGTTCCCTTAAATTGTTGGGTCCAGGTGGATTCGGTTTGAGGCATGATATCTATGCCTTATGCTAATATACGTTTCTGAAATTTTGGAGGATAGGAATGACAGTATATGATAATGGAGACATGAAGGTCACTGTGAAAACAAGTGAGATCGCATCGGATGAAGAAAATGATCTCATTGAAAAGACATGGACCAACAAAGCTGCTGGAGCTGATAAAGGGCACAGTGTACCTGTGAATAAGAAATCATTCAAGAAAGTGGTAAAGCAGAAATCACACAGAAAGGTGCAGAATAAGAGAGGGAGAGATAAGGGCAAGAAAAAGAACAAGAAGACGCGCTAGCTCTTTGTTGCCAGTCTCACTTAAGCCTATGCAAGATTGATGCGGCTACTTTTGGCTGTATAGGATTCCTGGTGGGGCAAAGGTTTTGTTTACAAGCCCACCATTTAGGTAACTGCTGAGTGCTGACCTCCCTCCATGATCATGGATGCATTTCCCAGTGAAGCTAGCTTTTCTTGCTATAGTGCAATTTTTTTATTGCTTTTCTTCAACAAAATAGTGTATTTAGAAACATGTTAGAACCTTCACTTTGTTTTGTTGGGAAGTCCAACCTAATATTATATATCTTCATGCAGTATGATGACCGGATGTGCTTAGGTAACAAATGCTTGCCAGTTTCTTGTCCATTCTGTCATAGTTTATGTGCATAAATTAAGAGATTCGTGGTCTTGCTACTGGGGATTGGAAGATTGAGATGATAAATTGGTGCCTGCACTCGGTTGCTCAAATAAATGCAATAATGCAATTTTCTGTGTTGTGCAAAATGCGATCGGAGAGTGTTCACTGTTAGAGTGTTTGCTCCATTACTTTAAGACACTTTTCCATTGAGGCAACACTGAAGTGCAGAGGCCAGAAGTACAACCTATATGATCGGTTGGACTGATTGCAATTTGCTCTCGCGAGCTTGTTTGAATATTCTTCTTGTCCAGCAAGGTAAATCGATCCTTGGGGAGAGGTTATTCCGCTGCCGCCCTGTAACGTTAACGCTGCTGCCTGGACACAAGGCGGTCCTTATAGTGCATTTTTGGTTACCCACAGTCACGCGCACACCAACTTGAAAAAAGTTGCATTTCTTTCGCTCCCAAGGACACTTCTCTCTCTTTACCTTCCTCTCTCGCACACCCTCTTAGCTTACACCGACGCCTCTCTGTCACAGCTACCACCTTCTCCACTCCAAACCGGTACAACCACCACCACCTGCCTCTGTCACCTTGGCCTTGACTTAATTTCATGCCCATCACTTCTCTGTCTCTTTCATGTCTTAATCTCTGTCGTTCTCTACCAACGAGAGCTTGACGATGGCGTCGCCTCCCCAATGAAGAGCTTCATTGAACCTCTGGCTCTGAAAATGGCGTGCAAGGGCCTCGTCTGATTCTGCGCCATCAAGGAGATCTGTCAAGGCATAAGAGCACACAACAATTGGGACTCTTACAAGAGGAGAGAGAGAGAGATCGGTGACAACAGGGAGGAACCAAGCCCAAGAGATTTGACCTGATGGAGGAGAAAGAGGTTGGCTCGTGGATTCAAAGGGTCATAGACAGTAGTACAGTCGTGGTGGTGCAGGATGGCGACGATCGACGTGGGTGCTAATCGAACAGACAGAGTGAGAGTGGAAGAGGGGGGCCTTATGCATCTTGGGGGCTGGGGCATGAGTTTTTTTTTAGCTGAAGGTACATGTAAGGTTATGGGGAATATGAGGAATGTTTGCCAATTGTCCAGGCAGCAACATAAGCTCTTCCGATCCTTAATCCAACTCCTTGACCAAGCATCCGGTTCATAACTTGACTGCCTCACTCTGCTACTTGTGACTCTTGGTCGTTGGACTCTGTAGCAGAGCTGAGATCAGATGTTTAAATTTGAACATTCCCTCTTCTTGTTAATTTGCCTACTATTCCCTCCTGTTTTTTCAATTGTCATGCGATGTGATTACATTCACACCGTCTTTAACATGTCAAGTCAGGTTGAGTACAGGCGGACGCTGAATTGTAGCAAAGATACTATCTATTTCATAGTGAAGAGGAAAAGAACATCGCCCCCCTTCCCATGACGAAAATTAGTCTTTCATTTTCGTACAAAGGCTAATTCATGAAAAGTATGTTCGACGGTTCTAAGATAGACTTCTGTTTGGAACACGGCTCGTATGAAAAACAAGGCAGGCGCAAGTTCGAATAGAGGTTTCTGTACTAAGACCGATTATTGGTCGCTAGAGTTTGTTTCGGCCACCCCGTTTTAGCATACCTTATCTCATTTGAGGCATTTGAAGTGCTGAAACAGTGCAAATCGATATGACCAGAAAAATAAAGCGTAACTTGATTATAGTACTCAAAAGAGGACCCTTCATGCTTTAAAGGAGATGACTGTTTGGGCAAGCAAAACAATGCAGACATCTAATGTAGATCAGCACTGATATTTCTTTTCATTTATGGAACAAGGAATGGTTCTGGCCTTTATGTTTTGTCCTTCTTTTTCAAATACACATTTTGGAAGGCACATCTTCTCTACTTATAAATACGCATTATCCCATCTGGGCTTCTCATAATTTTTCGTAGTATCACCAGGAATTTCGAAAGAACCAGCTCTTTTGATACATGGTCGTTGGCCAGAGAAAGTGAAGAAAGTTTACGAAAATGGTCCTGTCATCGTCGATAAGGAGCAAGGCAGAGTCCGATGGTCCTCTCATTTTAGCAAGGAATCGCCGGAGTAGGAGTAAGCTGTTGCCTGATCTTCCCGAAGACGTGCTAGAGCGCATCTTTACGCTCTTGCCCATCAAACAAGCAGTGAGGGCCGGAGTTGTCTCGAGAAGATACAAGCAAGTTTGGCTCTTCAGCAGGAAGCTACACTTTGGTAGATGGTTCACAACGCACCAAGGCATTCTAGAAGCTATCTCGATTATTAACCACGTTTTCAGGGCTCATGCAGGTCCACAGATCCAAAGCTTCAAGTTATATATCGATCCAACGGATATTGATGCGATGGTCAGGAAGTGGATCGAAATCTCGATTTCGAAAGGGGTGGAGGAGCTGGAGTTAAACTTTATCGCGGCGAGGGTTGAGCCTTTCCTGCTTTCTCGCAATTTTATCGATGTTGAGTCATTGAGAGTTTTGAAGTTAACCTTCTGTGAAATTGATTTTCCGCCGAATCTCACCAGTTTGCATCTCCTGGATACCCTGATTCTGAAGAAGGTTGAAATTACGTCGGAGATGATCGAAACCATAATTCGTAATTGCACCCTCCTCGAGACTCTTGAACTGGTACGTTGTGATGCCATCCGTCAGTTGAAGTTGAATGCACAAAATCTTAAGAGGTTTAAGGTGTTAAAGTTGGGAGATTGCTCAGATCTTTCGCTAATTGAAATCGATGCTCCGAGCCTTCACTCGTTTTATTTCTATGGTCAAGTACCTCTCTTCCTCTTTGAAGATATATCGCTGCTGAAGGATGCAATACTGAATTTCGTACCCCCAAAAGGCTTCATGAGACATTCTTTCGTCAGGAACATTTTGGACAATCTCGCTCACGTTAGCGTTCTCACGGTGAACAGCATCTTTCTTGAGGTATCTCACATTCCGATAAGTTGCCCTCTTTCAGAAACTTTGTCTAATTTAGTAGGATATTGACTTACCACAGTTATTACATAACCATAATGTCTGGATTTAGGGCATATCTCCAAATTATGAAGATTTGAAGCACAACATACGTGGACTGCCGTTTTTGTATTGCAATCTGAAGGAATTCCAACTAATCATGCAAGGCGGAGTCTATTGCAATACTTATGATATTGCCGTTTTTCTTGACAATTGCCCAGTCATCGAGAAAGTATTTCTCGATGTAAGCTCATTAAGTTATATTATCTTTTATGGAAATGTAGCTAAGCTACTCAATTCAAGGAGACTACTGGAGATTTTGTTTTCAATGCCTAAGGCTTTGCTTTAATCTTTGCAGCTTAATGAATGCTCTTTTGAAGGGAGCATTTACTGGGAACTGCATCAGAAGCAAGAGCTTGAGTCCTTTGGCTTCCTCTGCCGCCTCAAGTTTGTCAAAGTGAAAGGTTTCAGGTTTCAAAGTCATGAACAAGAACTGGTCAAGTTTTTTCTGCAGAAGGCGATCAATTTGGAGAGTCTTGCTCTGGTTAGTGCGAGGAATCGCCTTTATCCGAAATCTTACTTGGATAATATTGAGAGGAATCAAAATTTCCTTTTGTGGCAGACTTCTCCAAGAGCCAGAGTTACGTTTTCTAATGACTGCAAAGATAAGACAACCCGTCCGGCGCATCAGAAAATTTGGCAGGTATGATGCAGGTTGTGTGTTCAGGGAGGCAGACTTATTAGTTACGAGTTTTATAGAGCATCTGAGTTTGTGATTTAAGCACTTCTTCGTCTTCAAGAAGAGTCTGCGAATCGAGCAGGAGAATGGAAGCAACAACATCTGAATCACCCACCCTTTTTTTTCTCATTTTCTTGTGGCAATAAATTGGACTTTGCCTACCCGCTTAATAATTTCAAATATTGTTCCATATTCTTTTACAATCTGCAATTACAAGATGCGTTTTTTATCAGGCTGTTCCTGTAAATAATTGTCAAGAATAACATCAATCTTCTTAAGAGGTGTAATGCTCTCCATTTCATAGGATGAGATTGGCAAATTTAGGTAATCTCAAAACAGCACACGACTGTTTTCCAGCTGACAACAAAGTGATCGAATGTTGAAACGGAATCGTTTGCTTTCGGAAAAGAACTTTTGACAACGTTTATTGATCCATCATTTGTTTGATCACGTTGTGATCTAAAAAAGCACCCAAAAAGGGAACCATTCAGGAATCATCTCTAAGGTAGCAGCCCTAAAACCCCTATACCTTTCCAAGACCTTGGAGATATCAATGCAAATCCTAAAAGATTCAAAGTTAAAATTGTCAAAAGCATACAAAAGAGATGGTGGTGGGGCAAGTCAGAGGCGACAAATTTCAAAGTGAACGCACACAAGAACAGATGAAGCCAAGATAAGAACAGAACAACAGAAGCAAATATATCATCTCTCAGGTTTATTACACAGAACAAGGAGAGTATGCAGGATTAACTCTGCACTCCTCTCTCGTGTTTTTATCAGCATGGGAAGGGCCGCAGGATAGCCCATGGCCCTTCAAACAACTCGGAAATCGCCTAAAATTCTGTCTCCTTACAATGTACACACAAAAAAAATAAGAAGCTTTCTGAAGCCAATCCATCTTCAATGAAACATTTGAAGAAACCGCAGCTCAATGATTCTTTCTACATGTACATCATAACCCTATTCATCGTGTCTCTCTCTCTCTCTCTCTCTCTCTCTCCCCACCTAGTCCGTGTCAACCAGTCTACAACAAGAAATTTATCTACACTCTACAGAACCTGGATCCGGAGCACAAAGCCGATTAGGTCATATCTCAGTTTCCATGAACAGACCTCCTCTCCGGGTCCACTGCCCTTCATCGGGCGAGGCGAACAGCACCGCCGTGACATCCGCGAGCTTCCTCCGGCTGATACGTGACCTGAAAGTCCTCAAAGGGGCGTTTGGGGCTTCAATCTCCTCACAGTCACTCGGGTTCTGTGGATCGATCGAGTTCCTGAACGTGCGGATCTTCGTGGGCGTCGTGTATGCAAAATGCCACTGCTTCGCCACGACAGTCTGTAACAGAAGAAACGAATCAGCCGCCGCCCCGCAAGAAACAAATTGAGCATATTGAAATTGCAATACTATTATTACAGATGAACTTACAGCTTCTTTGACGGTCTTGGACACGCGAACCAGCTGCTTCAAATCGCCGTGCTCGACGTGGCAGAGTATCCTAATCTGTTGAACCCCCCAAAATGCTCAATCATTAAAACCCATTATAAATCATCGTATCATAATCCAAACCGCGCATCGATTTAGGCAGCATTCGAGCAAATCGAAAGCGCGAGCCAACTCACCAGAATGTCCTGAGGCAGGGCTTCGAGACCGGACTTCTCGGAGCCGTCGAGCAACAGCCTCGCGCTGCACTGCCTCTTCAGCGGAGCTCTGAACTCCGCCGACTTTGCCCGCCACGCCGCCGCGGCATCGTCCGGGCCCTCCGAGATCCCGACCCTCTTCCTCCCGAGGCCCCGCGTGCACCTCACGAGCCCGAACCCCAATGCCTCCTCCCCATCCCTCGCCTCGCTCTGCCCACCACCAACTCCGCACCCCTTCAGGTCCGACCCCATACCGCCGCACAGCGCCATTTCTACTCCCTCCCTCTCTCTCTCTGCAGAAACCAAAGACACGAACCTGGTCGGATTCGATCGATTCGCGTGAAGTGCGTGTGCCTGTGGGTGTGTTTTCGTGAGTGATTTCGCTGCTTCTCCTTCACGCTTTGCGTCAAGAAACCATTTGACGGGTCCGCTTCGTATTTATATAGCCGTTAACACGGATAAATGAATTAATTTAAATTCCTTTCTCTTTTCCCCTCTTCTTTAACTAAAAAGCGAGGAAGTAAAAAAAAAAAAAAGGAAATTTTGAAAAAGGAGGAGAGAGAGAGAGACAGAGAGAGAGAAAATATCTTACGCGGTTCTCGAATTAAATTTTATTTTTTTTCCATTAAATTACTTCACGCGAAAGTACTGGAATCCTCGCGCGTGTGCGGGATATTAAATTCTTCCTCATTTAAAAATTTATTTATTTTTCTGGTTCCTATCGCTTTGGCGGTTAAAATTGAACTAGCCGTTGGAGGGAACGGGACACGTGGCGGGATCGGGGTCGGGGTGGGTTGGGGGGGAGGATGACGTGGCGGGGTGGGCGGTCCGAGTCGGCTGGGTGGGGTCGGTGGGTCGGCTTGCGGAACACGCGGGGATTTTTCTGGTGTGTCATCGGATGCTGCTTCGCGGACGGTCGGGGATGGGATCGGGCCGTTGGTGGGCGTGCCGACCGCCGGGGTGGACGTGGCGGGCGGGGCTGCGTCGGGAATTGCGTCGTCGTTCGTTCGTACACGCGGAGGCCAACTTGGTTAAGTAAACTTCCCCCACCAAAATCTCCCCCTTTTCGTCCCTCAATTAATTAGAAAAAAAAAAAGAAATTATGAGAAATTTGGCATTTTCATGTCGTTGCTTGCACTGTGCTTTGGCCAAAAAGCCAAAATATAAAAAGAAAAGAAAAAATATAGATGTACTATACATCGATATGGCCGACATCAATAGCAACGTGGAAACCCAAATTAAACATGCGGTACGCCAGATTATGCAATCGAAAACAATGTTCTAGAGCCGAGTGCGAGTCGCTCGTTGTCGATAGAGGCAGGCACTGCGAATGGACCCTCGCATCGCATCTCCTAGGTCTTCGAACGGACGAACCGGGTCGGGTTTATACATGGTATCATGCCCAAATTCGTGTCTTTTTACGTGGATGGGATGGGATCGGAATCGATTACAAATTGCACCGACCCAACGTTGGAGGAAAAGTTAGTGATGAGGGAGGGAGGGAGGGAGGGAAGGAAGGCGGGTCGAAGTTGGACCGAGTTCGGTGGGCGGGCGGGGGAGGAGGTGGTTTCCGGTTGACCCAATCGTGTCCCACAGCTTTGCCAGTTCCAACTTGGCGGCCGACACGTCAATGGCCCGAGCTTCGAGGTAAGGTCGAAGGTCGGGCGGGCGTTTCGGTTTTGGGCGGGCTTTGGCATGAGAAGCTTCCCACGTTGGACCAATGTGTGTGTGGGAGTGGGGGAGACCTCTTTCACTCGCTCAATGCCGTGCTAGGGAAGCCAATTGGACAATTTTTTCTACCGTTTTTTTTCCTCTAAATTTGTGGGGGGTGCTGACTTTGACCCTGCAAAATGGAGGAAATTGGGGGCAGACATCCTTTGGGCATTTCTTTGTGGACATTGTAAATATTAATAAAGTGTGCTGTGGAAATCATCACCTCTTTTGTTTTTTTTTTTTTTGCACTTTTTTTCTATAGAGATTTGGAAGTTTGGAGCAGTTTTGGGTTCCTATGGAATTATGAACACTTGTTGTGATCATATCACTTATTTGTTGTGAATGTGGACCAACGAGAGGGGAGGATGATCCATTATGTTGGTTGAGCTTGTACTTTCGTTGATCACCTAGAATCTTGACTGGCTGAGCAAAAGTTTGATGACGAAAGCTAGTTCCCAAGTACGCCTGCATCTTCAAAGTTTGATCCAAAGTGTGTTGTGGAAGCAACTTAATTATCACCTCTTTGGTTTGTTTTTTTTTGTGTTTTTTTGCACGTTTGTTTCTGAAGAGATTTGGAAGTTTGGAGCAATTTCGGGTTCCTATGGAATTATCAAGGTTTTGTCGTGATTATATCAGTACAAAGGGATCATCTCAGTTGTTGTGAATGTGGACCAAGGAGAGGGGAGGATGATGATCCAAGATGTTTGGTTGACCTTTTACTTCTGTTGATCATCTGGAATCTTGACTGGCTGAGCAAAAGTTTGATGACGAAAGCTAGCTCCCAAGTACGCTTGCATCTTCAAATTTTGGATCTGACGTGAGATATTTTAGGTTGGTGATTGAGCAATCGAGCCGGTTCAACTCGAGATCTGACATGAACCGATTTTATCCAGCCAGTTTTGAACCAGTTTCCCGCGGGGGTCGGTTCGGTTTCTAGATTAAAAAATTCAGGGAGTCGGCCTTTGACTGGTTCGGTTTCCCAATCTTATATCATGAACTGATTTCGGACCGATTCGAAACAAGTCCTAAATTAAGTCTCTTAAAAACTTTCTCGTTTCTCATTTTTTAGTAAGGTCAACATGATATATGAAAACCATCAAGGTTATAGATCTTCCATGTATTAGCAAAAAAAATGAGGGCAGGTTTATGAGTCAACCTTGGAATCACGCGATTTGGTTCCAAGCTGGTTTCAAAGTTGATCAATTTAGTTCTTAGTTCCAAAAATTATGAACCAACTATAAAAGGATAGATTTCAGGCTTTTAGTCTGAACACATACCTACCTAAAAATCGATCACTCCAATTTGGGGTGTTAAAATATTATGATGAGAAAACCCATCTCATTATAGCTCTTGAAAGGCGCTAGCAATATCACGAGCTCGGTAAAATGTGAATTAGAATATGGCCGAATGACCTAAGCAACAAATTATTTGCACTTTGAAGGAGCAATTTCCCTCAGATGTCACATCCAATGTCAATGTAAATGACTTGTCTTAATCAGATTGGAATGATAGACTCAAATTGATGGATACATTTTGGTCATCAATATGGTTTTAGCGCGAAAAGCAAAGAAGATCTGGAGGAGGAGCAACAAGGGGGTCAAGATGTACAGATAGACAAAGGACATAGACACCTTCAATGTTGAATTTTGCTTTTGTTGAATTTTGCTTTTATGCATTTGTTTCCTGTTGAGCCCTTCTATAGACAAGTAGGGTTGAGCTTCAATTATTATCATAAATGAATGTTTTGCCCTAGGAGTCACCACAACCTCAGACATGCAACGTGGAATGTCCTGAAAGTTTAAATAATTAAGTTATGGTGCACAATGCAATTTCCATATATCAATATTGTTCCTTGTGTGTAGGCCAATTCGATGATAATATTAAAAGTGAATCTCGATGTATGTGTTCCGTAGGCGATGGTTTGTGGAAATCCATGCAATACTAAGTAGGGAATTCATAAATGAGTGAAATGGAGGTGTGAGGAATCGAGCTCGGGACCTCGAAACTCCGATATATATTCTCGAAACCAAAAGGCTATATTGCTGAGTCTTTCTCTTTGGATATGTACCCTTCTTATATTCTACCTCATTTTCCCAACAAAATTTTGTCTTCCATGGAAGGAAGCAGAAGCCCTCGCGAATCGAACTCCATGGCGCCCTCCTTGGTCGCCAGGATCACGAAGTTGCACGTCGAAACGTGGACCGCGCAATCGTCATCTCTCTCCTCGCAGCACCCTCTGTTCTCGATCGCGCTGACGCTCTGCGCTTTCCTCCTCATCTACTTCCCTCGCGTTTTCTTGAACGTCTTCCTCTCGCCCTCTCTGAACGCAGGTGTAGCAGTTATGGTACTCGCCCTCCTAATACGTGTAGGAGCAGCTCCAGAGGCCGAGCCAGTTCAAACGGGTCGGCTCAAGATCTGTGATGGGACGAGGGTCGGAAATGGGCTCTTCTCCGGACCTGTGTTCCCAGGTTTCTTTTGCCAGGTGGGACGTGAAAGCGCCTCTAGGATTCGCGTGCTGCCTAGACCTCTCTCATCATCACGACGTTTGTGTTTCGAGCCCCGGTAGGAGTTTCTCGGAGCAGGAGAAATTCTTACATGCACCGATGCATGTGAGCCCACTCGATTTCAGCCGATAGCTAAGATGGGGCGGGCTAACATAATCTGGACAACCGCACGACCGAGGCCTTACAGATAAAAGATCGAACAGAGGCCAATCCATGCCTTTCTAAAAGTTAAGAATGACTGGGCTTTTAGTGGGCTCTTTCTTGCTCTTTTTCCTTTGTGTTTTTGGGTGTCGGCAAGAACGAGCATGTGAAGAGAAACATTCCGCGAGACATCTCAACGGATTATGAGATTCTATCAGTTCAAATGATACTGAAAAAGAATGAACTACACTTGTAGGGAAAGGTCTCACGGTTCCGATATGAGGCCATATAACGGGACGGATGCCATGGTAACCGTGAGACCTCGTCAGCAATCCCCGAGCAATGTTGACTTGGGGATTGCGGGTTCAAATTGACTTTCACGAGACCATGAGTTCGAGCATGTCGCGGCAGGTCTCCGAGCCGGCTCGTGCTGTTGCTGTCCGGGGCGAGGCAACACCGGACCCCGGCCCGGGTGGCGACAGAGGGTCCTGTAACCCTTCCCCAACATTCGATAATGCACGGGACAAGGGGGTCAACGAGATGTCACCCCCTTCCCGCCCATTAGGCAAAGATGTCTCCATAGGATCAATGCCTAGGGTCCTTGGCTTTCTTGCGACGCACTGGGTCGGCGACACGTGGAGGCCGGAGAATACCCCGGGCTCATGGGCCGCCGTGGAGTAGCAGTCGGCACTCAACAGGGCGACGTCGATTGGATAAGGTTTGGTGGTGGGGGCCCACGCTCGGGCATCACGAAGGGATGTGAAAAATCTGGTCATTGCCACGATGGGAGCCTTATCTTGTTTGGGACAAACACTGGGACAACACTGAAAAGGGGCTTGTCAAAAAGAGCTCTCGTTTGAGTTCATGATGACCTCCACATTTTCTTGCATTTTCGCGAAAAAGGGTCGTTCAAATAATGTTGGCCCGATCGGTTTCGGGGTGGGCAGGTTCCAAACTTGAAATGCAAAACCTGTCATGTTAGAGTCGGTTCTCGGTTTTTGAAATCTGAAACCTGCTTGTTTGTTCTGAAACCAATCCCTGGATCTATTAGGGAATTTGTTCTTCTTTTGTTCCCTTTTTTTTTTGTTTCATTTTTAACGAAACTGTTCAAAGTAAAAAATGAACAAAAGGGGTCGAGCAAAGGCGAGTTTGGAACAAGCAAGGGTTGTGAAACTCGAGCGAGCGAGAGAGCAAGGAGGAGGGTGAGTCGCGAGCGAAAGCGAGAAAGAGTCATGAAGTGTCTTAGCGAGGATAGAGAAAATAGAAAAAGAAAAGAAAGTGCAAGATAGGGAAAAAAATGCCAAGAGAAAAAACCAGAGTTTTTAGGCTTTATGGAACCGATTTCAAATTCGTTTCGATCGGTCCAATTCCCGATTGGTTCTTCACTCGAAATCAAGAACCGGAACGGTTCCCGTCGGTTCTAAAAATTTGGAACCGAGAACCTCACGGGTTTTCGGGGCGTTCTAATCCGGTTGCCCAACCCTAATTTAAATTATTCACAACGCGTTTTCGATACATCATACCAATCGTCGTCTTCGTTATTGAATGATTTTTCTACTTCTTTTCATATCAGTGCAAAAGGATGGTCTCAAGAATATCCGATTCCCGGGTACATAACAATAATGAAAACTCGGCTGTTTGCTGAGCCGATCCGGCCAATCTTCCTTCACCATGGAAATGGTTAAATTTTTTCAAGCGTGAAATTGGGGAAATTAACCTCCGTAAACATATAGAGGGTGAAAATTTTAATGACCGGCAACAAAGAACTTAGATTATTGTTCATCTGTAATGACTTTCTAGCAAAAAGAAGTCCATGATCTGGATTTATTAGTTCTATCTTTTTATCGAGTAACTTTGGCTTTCCCTCAAATAGATTACGAAACCGTAAAAATCATTTCTAACTTCAAACGTACGCGAAAATAAATTCTAACCCGCCCCAAATTTCGGTATATACATTTTAAACGGGTCTTCGGTATTCAACGCCGAGTAAGAGTCGAATTCCAGATGCTGTAAAATCGAGAGGATAAAAGAGGGAAAAGGAGGACAAAAAGCACTCACAAAAAATGTGGATAAAATAATTAAGCTGAAACGGAAGGAGCCTCTTCAAAATAGAACCCCAAGATTTTGTGCTTCTTTTTCCAAATCAACCCCACGATTTTAAAAAGAATCGCTTAAAAATATTCCATTTATTTAATCTCAAGCATGATGGCGATGTTAAGCAAGCATTAGGGTCAGAAACCAAAGAAAGGGGGGCTGGACCACCACCCAATTAATGGAACTGCCATGGAAGTCCAGCAAATGAAAAGGGGAGAGAGAGAGAGTGAGAGAGAAAAGAGGCCCGAATTCAATTAAAAAAACCAAAAAGAAATCAATAAAGAAAAATGAAAAATGAGAAATAAAAAGGAAAAAAAAAAGACAAAAAGAGAGAGAGAGAGAAAGACCACGTCGTTCCCATTGGCGGAATGGACAAGGAGTGGGCACGTGTTCCGTGTCGTCGCCTGACCTTTTTTGTGGCACCGTCGAATCGCGCCCCCCCCCCCCGCACAGGCACACCACAAAATAATTCGAATTTGGCCCCCACATTTACCCGAAATTTGCGCTCCCGCCACCTCCTCCCACCACCCCCCCACCCCCCAACAACTCGTTCACATGAATTTTTTTCACGGTACATCGGACTCGCGCGTGTGTGTGTAGGTCTATCGAGGCATCGCGTGACCGTCCATCCAATCGATCGCGCCGCGCGACATATTTTTCCCTCCAAGGGTCATTCGCGATGCTCGGTTACTTCGTCATCAATCGGGTCGACCACACCCGGCTATTTCGTAATCAATCGGGTCAACCACACCCGGCACGAAAGAGTTTCTCTGTCCGTATGCCGATATCGCATTCATGGGGATAATACCGCTTGAAATGACAAACCGGTGTACCGGTGATAGATTCTTACCCAAAATTAATTTTCGTGTCATAGAAATCACAACCGAGTAAAACTAGCGATGCATTTATGTGAAATTAATATTCGTACCGCCAAGAATCTCGAGTTTTATGCTCCCGTGACACATTTGCCCGGAGCAGATTTTCTATGAACCATTTATGCTGGATTTTTGCTACATCAGATTCCCACCGGACAAGTTGCTTGCCAGGCATAAGCAATTCGGCGGGGATATTTGACGGAAGATAATGGAGGGTAGTTTTATCACGTCAGACAAGTCGCCTGAGTACATATGTATCGATTTGAGATTTTTTGTTAATGATATTATCCCTCATTCATTGTCCATGTTTACTCCCTCTTTTGGATCGATAGGGATAAAAACCGGTGCACCCGTGACAGATTCACCTAAAATTGATTCTCGCAACTTGAAAAATCTCAAATCAGCAAACTCGCAACACGTTTCATCAAGAATCTCAAGCCAGTACAATCGTGATATATTTGCCCGGAACAGATTTTCTATGAACCACATTTAAGTGCACTGGGTTCACGTCGGACGAGTTGCTTGCCATGCATGTTTCCTCAAATTGGCGGGGATATTCGACAGAAAATAATGAAGGGTAAATTTTTGACGACGCACCGCAATATTAGATTACGTGCCGATTTGAGATTTTTTAAGGTATTGCCCCACACTTGTTGTCCATGTCGCGTTGTCCCAATAATTTATTCCGAAATCGACGTGGCACCTTCGTCCTGTCGTAGTTAAGAACCCCCACATGCACACACACCATGGAGATAATCGTAAATAATTGGCAAATATATAATAATATTCGTACAAAACATTATAATTATAATAACAAATAAATATTATTATTATTATTATTGGAGCATGGGGTCTCGCTGAATATGCATTTTGATAGGTTAATAAAAAAAAGATTTAAAAATTGGACCTTCTTTATGGGGGTGTTGGGAAAGGGTGGCGTACGTCACCCACCATTGGGCATGATTAGAGGGCCGCACCAATTAGATTGGGGTTTGTTAACGATTTGACATTGTTAGGAATAATTTTTTTAATTGCCGATCTTTTCCCTTTTTTTTTTTTTAAATTCTCTTTTTCGAAAATGGGACACGGTCCGCTACGAGACATTGCGCGTGAACTCGGTAGGTGATATAGATAAGGGGTGTGCAAAGGAATTGGGAACCGCCTGGAACCGGCGATTCCCATGAAAGCTGATCCGGTTGCTGATTCCAGGCGTAGAATTGCTTACCCGCCCATTCGGATCGGATCGGTAATATATATGTGATTTTTTTTTTAAAATTCCAACCATAAAAAAGAAAACATTTTAAGAAAAATGAAAATCTTAAAATCCCTAATCTAAAGCTCGAAGTCCATCGATTAAGTGTTCATCTCGTCTCACTCTCGTTTTGTTTGAGTCATCAGTCTATTTCTTATTCATTGTCTTGACTCTTGAGCTCATTGCCCATCGGCTCACAACTCCCATCAATTCAAGGTCGCCCCTCTGGCGGTTCATCGCTTTCCTCTCTTGCTCTTAATCACCTTCGTTTGTATAAAGTTTGGTGGGATCTATTCCATGGACCCAACCGAAAAACGGATTGAATCGATAGTCCAATTCTCGAGTAGATCCATAGAACTAAGCGGCGGTTCTCGGTTTCGTGATGGGAATGGCCTATCTGGACCATGCTCGACCCTTAATATAGACATCGCGATGAGCGCGTTTCGATTCGCACTTACTTTCCCGAGTTTTTTTTTTAAATAAAAGGAACTGATTGGTCGCAATTTTTTCTTGATCTATGGTTTTGGTATTTCTTTTTTTAATCTTTTATGAAAATTGATAATTGTGGTTTTTAAGGATTCGTAAAAAAATTAAAGAGAAGTTAGGAGTGAAGATGGTTTAGCTTTTTTTTTTTCCCTTTCTATTTGGCCCTTCTAAAGGTATGGATTGCCAGTTGTTCCAAGCACGAAGCTTGCCGTATCGATCCTTCCTTTTGTTTTTTATTATTTGTTTTATTATTTATTTATTTATTTATTATTTTTCTGGTCGAATATTTTATTTTTTTTTGGGGGGGTGCGTTATTCGCGGGCGTTCCAAAGCGAATCTTGATGATTTTTTTTTTATTTGATCGGAAAATCTCTATGATTTGATTATTATATTTAACTATAGAGATCGAGGAAAATTAAATGCGTAAGACTGGCTAGCATTAATCTTTAATCATAATCTAACGAGATGCTCCCATGTTGGGAGGCCATCACGTGAAGTTGCACGTGGATCGCGGGCATTTGCCAGCTTGCTTCTACTTCACGTGTTTCACGGAAAAATTAAAAAAAAAACGAATGATATTTTTCTTTCGTCTTTTGGACGTTTGGATCGCTTAGCAAAATGAGTAAATGGAAACTCCCTTCACATTCAACATAATGCCTGTGATGAAATTCCGGAAATAGAATGCGACAATACGTCTCGGGTCCCCAGTGGCTAGGCCGGCTTCCTCCCTTAAGGCCGGGCCCCCATCCTCGATAGACCCGTTAAACGGGTGGGTCGGGTCGGGTTTGGGTCGGGTCATAAATGGTCCGACCCAAATTAACCCATTAACCCGTTTATGACCCATTTATTCCTAGTGTAAATATCTCGACTCATACCCGACCCGACCCATACCCGATCCGACCCATATTGCTAAAACACTTTTATATTTAACATAATCTAGGAATACTTGTTTCTTATGATTTTTTATTAAAATTATACTGCTAAAACATTTTAAGCAATACAAAACTAGTGAAAAATTTTATAATTTTTTTTAAAATTGAGGTTCTGTTTGTTTTACGAAAAATGTGACATTTCTAGAAAATATTTTCCATAAAGTCATTATCCAAGAAAATAAAAAAAATTAATATTTTTTTATTTTTAAAATCGAATTTTTAATTATTTTTTATTTTTAAAATCGAATTTTTAATTATTTTTATTTTATTTTTTTCTTTTTCCTTTATTTTTTTTCTTTTTCCTTTTTGGCCGATCGCCGGCCGCCGTGGCCGGCGACCGACCACAGGCGAGGCCGAAGCCTTGTCGGCCTTAGGCGAGACTCGAGCTCGCCGGCCTCGGGCGAGCGTCGAGCTCGCCGGCCTCGGGCGAGCTCGACCTCGCCGGCCTCGGGCGAGCTCGACCTCGCCGGAGGCCGGCGAAGCTCGTTCTCGCCGATCTGGC
This sequence comes from Syzygium syzygioides, assembly GCA_031216285.1. NCBI lineage: Eukaryota > Viridiplantae > Streptophyta > Magnoliopsida > Myrtales > Myrtaceae > Syzygium > Syzygium syzygioides. Next base: position 7,643,597 of record CM062245.1, on the reverse strand, counting down.
GAGGTCGAGCTCGCCCGAGGCCGGCGAAGCTCGTTCTCGCCGATCTGGCGAGGCCGAAGCCTCGCCGGCCTCGGGCGAGCTCGAGCTTCGCCGGCCTCTGGCGAGGTCGTTCCGCGCCGGTGGCCGGTCGCCGTGGCCAACCACCGCCCATAAAAAAAAAAAGAAAGAAGAGAAAAGAAAAAATAAAAGAAAAAGATAAAAAATAAAAAATAAAAAAAATTAAATTTCGATTTTTTTAAAATATTGTTGTAAAAAGGGAGAGAGAGAGTGGATGGGTCTAGTAGGTGGGTTGGACATGGGTTCCAAACTCAACCCATTTAGACCCATTTATCTTTAAACTTTAAAATTTAAAACCCATTTAAGTTTGACTCTATAAAATTAAAGTGACCCATATATGACCCATTTATTTTTAAATGGGTCATATATGGGTTTATGACCCATTTTGACACCTCTAATCCTCGATAATCAGGCCTAGGATCCTGGTGCTCGCGCCCGGGTCCTCGGCATCTAGGCCAGGGTACAGGGTTCGCGCGTCTCGAGCACGGCGGCAAGAGACTCGGTGTTTGGGCTCGGGTACTCGGCTCTTGCGCCCATGCTCGAGTCCCTTACGGTCGTGCCGGGGACCTTGCGCGGACGTTACCTAGTCCCGGTGGTTGAGCTCAGGTCCCTCGAAAAAAAAGTTCACGTTATTTGCAAAACACAACCAAATGTAGGAAATTGAAATCATTCTCTTTGAAAATTAGTCCTCTTAAAACGAGGTTGATCTTCAATAAAATCAGCTGAAACCCTAAAGCATGCAAAGAACGAAATGGACATGAAGTATGATCGAGTTATAAAATTTTTAAAAAATGCAATCAAATTTTAAAACTCGTCAAATTGGTGCAATCAAGAACTCCTATTACCTCCATCTAATCGACCGGCATAAAATGTCGATCGGGCATTTTTTTAATGTCTCACATTTACTTTTCTCTTCCGTTAAACAAGCTTTTATAATTTTCTTTTTCCTCAAATATGACTCGTGAATATAGTTAATACGTTGTTATGTGTGATTTACCCATTATAATTAGGGCTTCATTTATTTCGTGGAAAATAGACAATTTGAAAAATATCTTCCTAAAATCGATAGCTTATAAAAATGAATTAACGAGAAATATTTTTGTTGTCCATGAAAATATTTACATTTCAATTGTTGCCGATAATGACAATATTTCTACTGACTAATTATTTTAAGCGATACAAGCGATTATATTTTAGAAAAATATTTTTTAAATCGTTCGTTTTAAGCTTATAATTCACAACCGTTGAACGGCTCATGCTGAATGCACATAATCATTTTTCCATATTAGATGACCTTCATTCTTATCTACATCACTAAATCATGCTAGGTTCCGCAGCTGGGGGTAACATCAAAATGGGGAAAGATTAGAAAGAATATACAGTCGGCACAAAAAAGACGGGAATATATTCAGTAACTAAAAAAGCACGCTTAATAAGAACATATCGACTCCCAAAAGTCGACATTCCCGGTCGGAGCGTCGTGAAAATTTCCGCTTCGGGAATCGGAGGCCAACCTCGGTCAAATTCCGACAACTGCATGCAACCCGCCTCCCGAATTAGGACAACCCGTTGCGCGCGAAGGGTTCCGACTCAATCGGTTTGCAGGATCGAGATGTTCAGTAAGTCTCCGTATAGCCAGATCTCCAAGTTAGGAAAAAAAAAATTATAAATTGAGAACGTGTTTGCTCATTTTACAAATATAAATCCCGTCGACAAGCGACACGGGCATCCGAACGACGACGAGTCTGGATCTCGAAAATGGTTGGCCCCGGAATAATTCTCTTTATAAGAATGGGGTCCCTGTGGGAGTAGCATCGCCTATCCCCCTTTTTAACTCATCAGGTTGGCCCGAAATGAAAAAAAAAGATAAAACAAATGTAAATGTGTGTTTTGCTTATACGGAAAAGAAACTGAATCTCAACCGTCACCCGATCTCGCGGACACGGATCGGACGACGCCGCCCCCGCCCACCCACCCACCCAACCCGCCGGCGCGCCACGTCAGCGGGACCCCCCGGGGAGCTGTACCGGACGGTCCGGATGCGCCCTCCGCCCGCCAGGTGGCGCCATCGCCCCGGACACGCTGCCCGAGGGGGGCGGGGCCCACCGGACCGGGCCCCCCCCAACCCCGCCCGTCGCGGGGACCGCGAGGGAGGGGAGGAGGGACGGAGCCGGGGGGTGGGGCCCAGCGGTCCACGTGGCGGCGCGTGACTGGCCGGGGCGCCCCCCGAGCGCACATGAGCGGGAGGAGGGTTAGGTACGGTGGGCTTGCGATTCCTATCCCTCTCTCTCTCTCTCTCTCTCTCCCTCTCTCTCTTTCTTTGGTGCAAATTTGCCAATTTCTGCGTCAGCTACAGCTCCGCGCGGAGCTCGAACAGGGATCGCAATTATAGATCCCGAATTTCCCCCACCCGCCACTGTTCCTTTCCTTTTTTTTTTTTTTATGCCCGCCCTCTTCGTCTCCTTCCTCCTCCACATCATTCCCCCATTCATTATTCGCGCTCTCTCTCTCTCTCTCTCTCTCTCTCACCCTATAAGGCGCGTTGCCTACCCTCCCTCCCTCGCCCTTTTGGCTCTTCGTGCGCTCCGAAAGGTCCGCTCCTTTGACCCCCGGGGGAAGGGAAGAGACGCGAGGGAGAGGGAGAGGGAGAGGGAGAGGTGAGGTGTGGTGTGTGGGGTGGGGTGTGGGCGGTGGCGAGGTCTTCGGTTTTGGCGAGCTGGGCACGTCCCGTTCCGTCTCCTAGATCCGTGGCTGGCGTCAAGAACGAGTCTTTACAGATCGAGTCTTGAGGGGGCGCGTGGGTGAGGGGGGGGGTTTTGTCCGGTGACGCGCTGCTGCTGCCGGTGACGGGGCTGGTCTGGGGGGATCCGGATGGATCCGAAGAAGCCGCGGGACTCGGCGGAGCCGGAGTCGGCCCGCGGGGCGGCGGCGCAGTTCCCGGACGAGGTGCTGGAGCGGGTGCTCTCGCTCCTGGCCTCGCACAAGGACAGGAGCGCCGCGTCCCTCGTGTCCAAGGCCTGGTACCACGCCGAGCGGTGGTCCAGGACGCGGGTCTTCATCGGCAACTGCTACTCCGTGACGCCCGAGATCGTGGCCCGCCGGTTCCCGAACATCCGCAGCGTCACGCTCAAGGGGAAGCCCAGGTTCTCCGACTTCAACCTGGTGCCGCACAACTGGGGGGCCGACATCCGGTCCTGGCTCGCCGTGTTCGCGGATCGGTACCCGTCCCTCGAGGAGCTGAGGCTCAAGAGGATGACCGTGACGGACGAGAGCTTGAAGTTTCTGGCTCTGAAATTTCAGAACTTCAGGGCTCTCTCGCTGTTGAGCTGTGATGGGTTCAGTACCAATGGTCTTGCGGCCATTGCGGCCCGCTGCAGGTGGGGCCACACGCTTATCATATCTGTTTCGCTTGTATCGTTTGCTCTTCGGTAATAGTTTGGATTATATTTTGTTCAAATTAGCTGGACTTGTGGTTGGTAAGAGCTAGAGCGATCGCTGAACTGCATTAGACAGTCGCATTGCCTCATGTCGGATTTGATTCTGTCTCGACCTAATGCGATTGGATTTGTCGCGAGGAATTCCTCATCCTCAGCTTGAATGAATATCATCTTGCTGTGGACTGGACCTAGTTATTGGTATATCCGCTTCTGGTTCGTGAAATCCAATTAAGGTACCACTTGTTGGAGCAACGAAGTGAATTGGAAAGTTTGGAGACAGCAAGTGTAGTGCGGTCATTTGTTTTCCATTGGGTTGAATGTGTAGTTTGAATCAGAGATTGGTTCGCTATGCTCTCTGTCTGGATGGGATTTGGGGAGGGCGGCTTGTACTTCTGTTGTGGTGAGTGAAATTTGGTGAAGTTCACGTTAAGCGCTTCTGTCTTTTTCCCAATTTCCTTCTCTGACATGACGTTTGACCTGTCAGTTTAGCATTTAAATGGGTGGCCTATCAGCTGAGGTCATCTCAAGGAGATGTGGATTCATGGGGAAAAACTTTTGCTATTGGTCACGCGAGACCAATTGCTTTACAGATCTTTGCACCGTGGTCTCTTGTAGATCAACTTTAACCAGATCCTTTTGTCCCTGGGAAGGTATATTTGCTGTTTAAGCAGAGTTGGAGTTTGATCTTCGTGTTGACAACAAATGCTCTGTTTGGGAGCATCATGAGGGAGGCAAATGGAAAGAGAATGCCAATATTATAAATCTCCCCCTCTCCCTCCTCACAAGAATCTTCACACCAGAATTTCACTTAGATCTTCATTCTCCCCATTTCTTCTATTTCCCGAACTTAAAAAAAATGACTCAAGCTGATTATGTCTTCATTTGTGATTGGTATTGGCACAGTGGTGCCTGGTAATGCATCACAAGGGTGGGATTGGGATGGATCCCAACCCTTGTGGGTTGGGGTGAGGCTACTGTGTGGCTATTGGGGAAATCAACATGACTTCTAGAGTATATTGTTATTCTTCAGAATTCACATTTTTAGAAGGGAAAAATAATGCCGTGAATTTGGAAGGACTTTGCTTTCTGTCTCACCATGCGATTGTCCTTTACCCCCCAAATGTCTTTATTACCCCCTTTATGACGGTATTAATTTGTAGGAACTCCGGGATGGACCTATTAAATTCCTCTGGGCAATTTAAGAAAGTTACTGAGAGAAGCTGTCTCAATACATTACAAATATACAGGATACAGACTGGTTAGTGTATGAATACTTAACTGCTACAGAGATCAAGGACAATAAGTTTCGGATCCTTCTTGAATCATTTAAAGACTGGATCGACCTTTGATGTGGTAATAACAAGTGAACAAATTGTTGACCCAAAAGAGTTCACCGTTTGATCTTGTTGTGAATCTTGATGATTTGAGCTTTATGACCAGAAAGAGTAAAAGATAAAGCAGCAAATTAGGCAAGAGTAGCCCTTCTCACATTTAACTTGTGTGATATTGGGTGGTTGATGGGTACACAAATTATGGGAGATTAGCGTGTGGCAATTCGATTTTAAGAGATGACCTTGACTGAAAGCCAAAGTATAAGCTGCAACTACATGAATTCACCACCTTGGGAAATGGTCACTGGTTCCAAGACACGTAAAGTTGCTGTCTTACTGCCGTTGTTTTTCAACGTCAAGATGTATATAGGGAATATAACCTTTTTATTGGAGGTCCTTCACCATTTTTCCATGCAAAAAATTATTACGTAGTATGCATTAAGGCACGCTCCTTTTGCCAAATGCTGACTGGTTGAATCTGTTTTTGTGCAATCTGTGATTCATGATGATTTTTTGGCAGTCTATCTGTAGTGCATTAAATGGTAACTCAGTTAGTGGTCCATGCTTGCTTAAGGGAAGCTAGTACTGTATTTGAAATTTCTGTATATAACCAATTGTTCTGCAAGTTGAATAGAATCCAATTGTTAAATTTCGAGTGGATTATTTGTTATGTCTTCATCCAATTTCGTCTGATTTTCCATCTTTTTTTGGTAAGCAGGAATTTGACTGAGCTGGACATACAGGAGAATGGCATTGATGATATTAGTGGTGACTGGTTGAGTTGCTTCCCTGAAAACTTCACATCTTTGGAAGTGCTGAACTTTGCAAGTCTAAGTAGTGATGTCGAGTTTGATGCTCTTGAGCGGCTTGTAAGTCGGTGCAATTCACTGAAGGTTCTTAAGGTTAATAGAACTATCACACTAGATCAATTGCAGAGGCTGCTTGTACGTGCTCCTCGGTTAACCGAGCTTGGTACTGGCTCGTTTTTGCAAGAGCTTAATGCTCACCAGCACTCAGAGCTTGAACGGGCTTTTGGTGGTTGCAAGAATCTACACACGCTCTCGGGCTTATGTGAAGCTATGGCATTGTATCTCCCAGTTCTATACCCGGCTTGTGCAAATTTGACTTTCCTGAATTTAAACGATGCTGCCTTGCAACATGAAGAACTTGCCAAGCTTCTTGTTCACTGTCCGTGTCTTCAGCGCCTCTGGGTATGGTTTCCACTTTCATTTAATTCTTTGAAAATGAGCTCTACAGCTTGTGCTAGAGTTAAAATACAATCTCTTCTGTTCTGCTTTACTTTGAGGACAATCTTTGATATAGACGTTACTGGAGGCTTGCTCTCATTTGCAAGTCTGTCTTGGTTTATAGAAATAGAACTCTCTACTAAAAAAGAGGTGCGCAATGGTGTTGGTCGTGGAGCCAACATTGTTTGATAAACTGACTCTTTGGTTGGTCTATTCTTTAGCCAGAAGCAGAAACTTGCTCGATTTATTTCTCTGATCATTCTCTCTTTTACATGGATTTGTTATGCAAAAGGCGTTTAAAGTCATTTATGGTGACTGCAATGGATTTTGTCCTAATTTGAACTGCATGGAATGAAGTGTGTTTGCTTCAATTTTGATTGACAGAATTCCAAATGAAGGGAAAGATTGTCTTTGTGATCAAGCATTCACTTTGATTTCATTTGCCTGATATCATGTTTTGCTCTTTGCTTGAGTGAGAAGACAAATGTTGACTTCTTCTAAGTTTTATTCATACTCATTAATTTTCAGCTAAAATAGTCCTGCATTTTGTCAGCGAACTACAGGTTCTTTTCCTAAAGCTAAATACAGCTTATTGGCAAATGTGTGAATGCATCTGTAGCATCACAAGTTGTGACATTAATTTTTCAATAGTAATTGGAGCTATATCATCATCAGTAGCAGGGGAGAACCTTCTGAGCTTTAATCTTCTTGGAGTACTATTTTTTGAAACTTATATGCTAATCAAGTGGCCCACTGCAGGTACTTGACACTGTGGGAGACGACGGGCTGGAAGCTGTTGCACGGAATTGTCCATGGCTAGAGGAGCTTCGGGTCTTCCCAGCCAACCCTTTCGATGAGGAAGTTAATCATGGTGTTTCCGAATCGGGGTTTCTTGCCGTGTCTTATGGCTGCCGGAGACTCCACTATGTACTCTACTTCTGCCGTCAGATGACAAATGCAGCTGTAGCCACAATTGTGCAGAACTGCCCTGATTTTACCCACTTTCGTCTTTGCATAATGAACCCAGGGCAACCTGATTATGTAACAAATGACCCTATGGACGAGGCTTTTGGTGCAGTTGTGAAGACTTGCACTAAACTCCAGAGGCTTGCTGTTTCAGGTCTCCTCACTGACCTGACATTTGAGTATATTGGTAGATATGCTAAGAATCTGGAAACACTTTCTGTAGCTTTTGCTGGAAGTAGCGACTGGGCAATGCAGTGTGTACTGGGGGGTTGTCCAAAGTTGAGAAAACTTGAAATCAGGGATTGTCCATTTGGTAATGCAGCTCTTCTCTCTGGATTGGAGAAGTATGAGTCTATGAGGTCTTTGTGGATGTCGGCCTGCAAAGTGACAATGAATGGGTGTGAGGTATTGGCTAGGGAGAGGCCTAGATTGAATGTTGAAGTAATGAAGGATGAGGAGAGCAGTGATGGTCAGCAATATAAAGTTTATGTTTACCGCACTGTTGCTGGACCAAGGAGAGATGCCCCACCTTTTGTTCTTACTCTCTGAAGTCACTATTTCAAGGTACTCTTTTTGGTATGGAAACGCTAGCAGTATTTTCAATCAGAATGATTTGAAGTAGATATCTGTTGTGCTTAATTTTGCTCGTACTTGCTCAGCTTGATTCATTGCAACTGCAATGTTCATGCATCTTCCGTTGCATACAAACTGTACGCTCATGCTCATGCATCCTTCTCAATTTTCTGTCCTCCTGTACTCCCTCAAAGCAACTTCTAGCCGAAGTCAGATCAACCGTGCATGTACTGCTGCAGTTTACTTTGCTTGACAGGTCTGTGCATTCATGCGTTGCTTCATTTGCTTTGTGCATTTGTCGTATGGTATGCTTTCATTATTTTCAGAGACATGTATGTAATGTGTGCGATCTGCATACGTCTGACTAAATGGAGAGTGCTGGTGCCCTATGAGTTCCAGTGTTCAGATATCATAAAAGAACTTGATCTTTCTGCTGCCTTTGTCTCTGCAGGCATTTTGTTGCTATGTGAATTTGTCTGATTGAAGTGGAGAGCGCTGGTGCAGAGAGTCTGAGGGTGCGGAATTCACACAAGACTCGAACATTCTGTTGCCTTCGTTTCTGCAGATCAGCTAATTCCAGATTGTGAGGGCAAACAAAATGGATCATCTGGTGGGAAATACAAAGTGAAGTGTCTGCCTCCATTTGCTTGAAGGTGCTGGAAAGCGTATGATGCATTTGGTGAGACGGAGTTCAAAAGAAACACCAGAGATCTGCCAAATGTCCTGGAGCATCAGCCGACAGCTCGGGGACTTGAACCCATGAAATTTTCACCCTGCAAGAAGAACATCAATGTCTGTAACATTGCTCATCAATTGTAAGACATCATCAACAGCTATGAGAAAAGATGAGGATGATTTTCCTGATGTTTTGACACCTCTTTCCCCGGTGACTTCCATCCACAGCAATTGCAAAGAAATCCTTGTTGGATCTCTTGCTTGCAATATGCGATCGTGAAGTTATTCTCAAACTCGAGTGAAGATCGCTATTGGAGCAGTTGTTGTCGAATATGAGAGAACAAAGGTCGGGTTCTGAGCTACCGGTGGTGTCGATATATACGTTTCTTCTGAATTGTCTATTGCGATTGCCGGATTCCACATCTGTCGTCTGTACTTTTTTGCTAAATTGTTAACTAGATTGTTCGACATTTTCAGCCGGAAGCATCCACAAGCGCTTCCGGCAAGCATTCGTCTGTCAATTTTGATTTTTTATTTTGAGAAAAAAGTATCAAATAAAAACTTCAATTTTCATGTGGCAGCCTATAGTCGTTGGCTACCTTATGCATTTTATTGGGTGGTTTGGTATTGTTGTTCAAGGAAAATAGCATGTAAAGCATACATACTATCTTTTAAGGTCACGCTAAGATGGATTCTAAAACAGTACTCTAAAGAAAAAAAACTATTTGAAAGATGTCCAGATGATGAGTTCACACTTTTAGTTGACTTCCCTAGTGGAACGAGAATGAATGCTGAAGAACATTCTTCATGAAGCATCTTGATATGATAGGAGACACAATGCATTTCCTCAAAAAAACTGCCCAATATATTATTACTACATTCGTTGAAATGATACTAATTAAGCACTTTATACAGACATTTAGTATATTTGAATCTTGTTACCATCTTTCATCATATCATTACAACTGTTTGAGATATATGCATGCTTTGTTAACGTCATGGATACAAACATTTTGTTTATAGCATGGGATATTCAAATCTTGCGGTTTGATTAATGCCTGTAAATACATGCAAATTGATCCATTCACGTGCATTGTATGAGGCTGCACCCATTGGGTGATTGGTGTGGGACTCCAAAATTCATATGAGTGGGTGGCATTGTGATTTAAACTCAGGATCTATTGGATCCTAATCAAGCGTTTAACCATTGACAAAGTCTTCAGGATCCTTTTGTTTAGTCTACTCACTATCAAATGCATCTTTTCATCTGGAAAATTATGATAGGTAGAATTGTTGTTGGGATATTAATTGGTAATTAAAATTATAATAAGTAGTGTCCACTCCCATATCATGTAGAGCTGGGCAGGCAATTTCTAATTATATATCATTAACATTTCTTGCTAGAATCGTTTTTTTTTTCGATTCAAACCGAAGGCATCATTGTTCACCAATTCTGTCATGAATTTGAAGTTTGAAAAAAAAACTTGATTATTAAATTGTAAAGACTACTGAAAGCGAAAATTAATTTTCGACTTTATGTTGGATAAGAAAAGCTCTAGTGATAGCTTTTATTTTATTTTATTTTATTTCATTTACGTTTTATTGGGTACAAGTGATCTGATCTTTGCAAATATGTGGATTCTTGAACATGTTTATCATTATCACAGACTTACAATTAAGGGTTTCCTCAAAATTATTATTATTTTATTATGAAGGGACAGACGATGTTGACCAAATTTAGTGGGATCAAAGCTGCAAAATCAATGATTCATATTAATACCGGATAAAAAAAATAATAATACAAATTATGGAAAAGGGAACTTTGAAAATGTGAGTGGAGGTCCCCCGTTGAATGTACTGACCCACCATCCCTGTCTTTCCAACATGCATATGTGAGGCAGTCAATTTTTTTTTTTGGGGGGTCAGTTTGGGCAATATCCCTTTGTAGTCCGCACACGCAAATGGCTATAAATTTGAATTTTCCCTCTTAGTTCATTTTTAGAATAATTGAAACTTTAATTACGGATATATATATATATATATATCAACACGGGCATTTACACGTAATCTTTTCATAATTATTTAAAATTCGAAGGGTATTTCTTCAAACTTTTTACCTTAACTCTGAACAAACGTGTTGGTTTCGAGAAGCTACTGGAGCGCCAAGCGAGTCCATCTTTCTCGCTTAGTGCCCGAACATTTCTTTTTATCATGTATAAACAGAGCTTATGTTAGAATCATGTAGGGTAATAACGATACTTGTTTATCGCCTCAGGGTTACTCCCGAAAGCACAGGCTGATCAAGCGAATTTACTTAGCAAAGATCAGTGAAGTGCCATGCCACCCAGATTATTACAAACGATACCGTCAGGCAGGGTACTTTCTAAATAATGATACTTGTTTATCGCCTCAGGGTTACTCCCGAAAGCACGAGCTGATCAAGCAAAGTTACTCAGAAAAGATCGGTGTAGTGCCATGTCACCTAGATTATTACAAACGATACCGTCAAGTAAGGGCACTTTCTAAGTATCCGGATAAGGAAATATTGCAATCCTAAATGGAGTGCCATCTTATCCAGATTATTACAAACGATACGGTCAGGTGGACGCTTTTTAAGCTAAGCACCCGAATAAGGAACTGATGCAATTCTCCGCGCGTACCGTCATGGTAACCGATGATTGGAAAAATCAAATCTTTCTTACTAAATATGTATCCCGTTGTTGAAAAAAAAAGAAAAATGCAGAAGGCCGTAATTTTCCTTTTCGCGAATTTGCTCAAAACTCAATAAAGTTTTGCCATCTTGCACAAAGGCCAAACCAAAGTCAAATGCCCCACACAGTGTTCTTACCCCCCCGACAACCCCCAGCCCGCGTGGCGGCGTCCCATAGGCTGTCCCCCGGGGAGCACATGAGGCCCGAGATTAGGTGTGGTGGGCTACGACCCTGACGATTCCTCCTCCTCCTCCCTTCCTTCCCCTCTCTCTCTCTCTTCACTGTTCTCACTCTCTCTCTACGCTTCTCTCTCTTCACTGTTCTAATTCTCTCTCTACACTTCTCTCTCCTGCTTCAGTGTCTCACTCACTCACTCTCTCTCTCTCTCTCTCTACTGTTGTCTTGCCCCAATTGCCATTTCTGAGAGAGAGCGTGTCAGCTTCACCTTTGGGTGGAGCTAAACAGGGGATCACAATAATCTCCTTCATTATTGTCTTCTTGACATCGACTTCTCTCTCCTTCCTTCTCTCCCTCTATATTACCCATCTCCCCTCCCCTCCCTCCATTTCTTCCCCCTTCCCCCCTTCCCCCTTCTCCTCCCACCTCCCCACCTCCAAATTCATACACCACTCAACTCCAATCCCAATCTCCTCCCGGACCCATGTATCAAATCTGAATCTTTGCCCTCGGTTTCCAATCCCCCGGTCGAATCTTTGACCCCTGGTCCTCGAATCCTCATCTGGGTCATCTGGGTCTCTCTCCCTTTCCCTCCCCGTCAGCTCCAGCGGCGAGTTTTTTTTTTTTTTGGGCAAGCTCGGCTGTAAAGCGGAGACCTTGGCGACCAGCTGCATTTGAGCTCTGGGTCGGCCGCCGTTCCGCCGTCCGGGATCGATCCGGGGGCGCAAAGCCATGAGCTTGGGGCGTTGGTGATTCCGGGTGGGGTGGGGGGTCGGTCATGGATCCGGGTAAATCGCGGGACTCGGCCGAGACGGCCCGCGTGATGCAGTTCCCGAACGACGTGCTGGAGCGGATTCTGTCCCTCATAGACTCGCACCGGGACCGGAGCGCCGTCTCCCTCGTGTCCAAGGCGTGGTACAACGCGGAGCGGTGGACGCGGCGGCACGTCTTCATCGGCAACTGCTACGCGGTGTCGCCGCAGATCGTGGCCCGACGGTTCCCCAACATCCGCGGGGTCATGCTCAAGGGGAAGCCCCGGTTCTCGGACTTCAACATGGTGCCGCCGAATTGGGGGGCGGACGTGCACGCGTGGCTCTTGGTGTTCGCGGATCAGTACCCGCTGCTGGAGGAGCTGAGGCTCAAGAGGATGACCGTGACGGACGAGAGCTTGAAGTTCTTGGCTCGCAAGTTCCGGAATTTCAGGGCGCTCTCGCTCCTAAGCTGTGATGGGTTCAGTACTGATGGTCTCGAGGCAATTGCAACCGACTGCAGGTGCGAATACCAAATCTGCTACGCCCGCTTGATTGGTTTCCTGGTTCTCAATCCAGTTAACATTAGCTTGCTTAAGCAATGGTCAAAGATTGCGATTTGTGGTAATTTAAAGCCGGTTCTCGTTAAATTGCAAATGAACATGTGTGGAATAAGGGATTAATCTGATTATGTTGCTTATTCGGGTGGGGATTGGGAGGAGGAATGGAGGGTGGTCGCGTGCCTTTCTTTCTTTCATAAGGTGTCGAATTTGGGAAAGTTGGAGTGAAGTGCTTCTGCTTTTCTTTTTTGGCCCTTTCTTTTCCTCATCTTTTTGGTGTTCCTTTCTTGATGTGACGTTTGACCTGTTAATCGAGCATTTAATGGGCGGCCTCTATTAATTGAGGTCATCGCACGCAGAATTATCTAGATGTCTATTTATGGGGGCAAAAGGTGTGATAATGTTAGCTTTGCCAGATGAATTATTGGAGAGAATTTTCCACCGTGGTCTTTTGCAAAGTACCTGTAAATAGAAATGAGTAAGGGGTATCTACGACCTATGTCAGAGATCTTCGGGAGACTTTAAGAGTACTTTGTCCATATCTTGTACCAAGTATAAACTCCGTTTTAGCAGAGGAAGAGTTTGTTCTGTGTTTGCGGCTTCGCGGAAGATTCAAGTTGAACGAACCGCGATTCTGTACTCGGAGTAGGATTGGTGCAATGGCACCACCCGCTCACGCATTGCAAGGACATAGGTGAGCAATCGATCTTTGCTATGAAGGTCTGGAGTAAGGGGTTCTTTGTGCTATAGGATAGGGGCTACACTAAACGTAAGTGAAGAAAAGGTATCACATTTCGATTGGAATCGGCAGAACTTGGCTTTTAGATGGCAATTGATGGCACAGGGAACTTGACGACCTATTAATGATCTCTTTCTCCCCCAACTTTTTTGGCTAGTGTGCTGGGGAGGAGTAGACGAGTTTTAAGTCGTAGTGAGTGGAGACCGATTTTGCAATGAAGGGTTCAATTTCTTCTTCCTTCAAACACGAGATAGGAAGGGCTAGATATTTGATATGTACTAAATACTTCTACTTAGAATTGTATTTGTGTCAAGCGTTGACTTACCATTGGTGCCGCTCAATAGAATTTTTTTAGCTGCTATAGAAGGCAAAAAGATCAGCCAATCTACTTCCTTCCGTGTTGTATAACTTAAAAAAGCAAGTGAGTTACTAGGAGGAGGAAGAAAGGTGGGGGGAGACTGAGGCTCGGGCATGAGTGGCTCTCCTCAGGACACTCTTGACTTGCACAATGCTGTCTGATCAATGGTTACACGGAGTAATGCCAGCCCTTGACTTTATTAGCATATGACTCTATCTTCAAGCGAAAAGAATGCACTTCATGCACATATATTTTATTGCCAAGTAACTGGTCATTTGGTTTCCAGGAAGGTGTTACTTCTGTCTGTCAATTAAGATATTAGATTTAGCATCAATATGTTCAAATATCGGACTCGAAACGTAGTAATCATCTCTTTGCTAGAAGTCCTTCAACAGTTTAAGATGTGAATATTATTCAACATTCTACTTCCAAATATTGAAGTTCCTAATAACTAAATGTACCTCTTTATGTCAATCAGATGGTCCTACCCTTCTGCTGCAAGGGCATATTGTTCGTTTTGTATTCTATGGTCTATGTTTACTTAATGATCATTACTTGCTAGACTTAAACAATTACTGTAAATCATGATTCTAGATAATTGATTTATCTTAGATGCTGAATTCAATCCATCATTAAATTCTTGATAGGTGGTATGTCATGCACTTCTCAGTTTTCAATTGTTGTTGTTAAACAGACATTTGACTGAGCTGGATATACAAGAGAATGGCATTGATGATATCAGTGGCAACTGGTTGAGTTGCTTCCCCGAAAACTTCACATCTTTGGAGGTGCTGAACTTTGCAAGTCTAAGTAGTGACGTGAATTTTGATGCTCTTGAAAGGCTCGTAAGTCAGTGCAAGTCACTGAAGATTTTGAAGGTTAATAAAAATATTACGCTAGAACAATTGCAGAGGCTGCTTGTCCGCGCTCCTCAATTGACCGAGCTTGGTACTGGTTCGTTTTTACAAGAGCTTACTATTCACCAGTACGAGGAGCTTGAAAGAGCTTTCATTAGTTGCAAGAATCTGCATGCACTCTCTGGCTTGTGGGAAGCTACGACACTATATCTACCAGTTCTTTACCCGGCCTGTACAAAGTTGACTTTTCTGAATTTAAGTTATGCTGCTTTGCAAAGTGAAGAACTTGCTAAGCTTGTTGCCCACTGCCCACATCTTCAGCGTCTCTGGGTATGCTTTTCACCTTCGATTTTATTCTTGACTCTTGATAGATAAGCTTAGCATTTTGTACGAGAAAAAGTACTCTTCAGTGAAGAACATGTCTGCTACGAGTCTTTGAAGTAATGCTGAGAGGTCATGTGAAGTTAGCGTGTACTGTGAGCTATACTCACCTATCTATTTACACCAGAATTTGCAATGTTTGTGCTTGTAGCATTAACGGCATTACAGACATTCACTGGTTTCTGTTGTAGACAAATTACAGGTTCTGTTCATTAACCAGTCTGAGTTAATGTAAGCCAAAAAAGGAGAAATGGATCCTTATTTTCAATGTGTAATCCTTCTCAATTTTTTATGTGAAACTGCATGAGATCAGCTTCGACTTAGATCCATTCTCAACAATATCACCACTTAGATCTACCTTCTCCCCAGGAGGGAGGGAGCGAGGGAGAGGTCACGTCATGTTTGTGTTAACTAGTTATGGCCTTCTCTACTTAGAGATCCATATTTTGCTTTTAGTTCAAGTAAGGTGACCGAGGACAAGCTCTCTACGGGTGTGTCTGTTATCTTTTATTTTCAGCTACAATTACAAAGGGAAGTTCATATCTGAATCAAGTTCCCACTGCAGGTACTTGACACCGTTGAAGATGTAGGGCTTGAGGCTGTTGCCTCGAATTGTTCCCTTTTAGAGGAGCTTCGAGTCTTCCCAGCTGATCCTTATGACCAGGACATTAATCGTGGTGTGACTGAATCAGGGTTTCTCGCTGTGTCGCTTGGCTGCCGCAAGCTCCACTATGTCCTCTACTTTTGCCGCCAGATGACAAATGCTGCTGTAGCCAGAATTGTGCAGAACTGCCCTGGTTTTACCCACTTTCGTCTTTGCATAATGAAGCCAGGGCAACCTGATTACCTAACAAATGAACCTATGGATGAGGGTTTTGGTGCAGTTGTGAAGACTTGCACGAATCTCCGAAGGCTCGGCGTTTCTGGTCTTTTGACTGACTTAACGTTCGAGTATATTGGAAGATATGCTAAGAACTTGGAAACGCTTTCGGTGGCTTTTGCTGGGGGCAGCGATCGCGGGATGCAGTGTATACTGGATGGTTGCCCAAAGATGAGGAAACTTGAAATAAGGGATAGTCCATTCGGTAATGGAGCTCTTCTTTCGGGCTTGGAGAAGTATGAGTCAATGAGATCTTTGTGGATGTCTGCTTGCAAAGTGACGCTAAGTGGTTGTAAGTTGTTGGCTAGGCAAAGGCCACGGTTGAATGTTGAGGTAATGAAGGATGAGGAGGTCGATGATGGCCAGTCTTATAAAGTTTATGTTTACCGTACTGTTGCTGGACCAAGGACGGATGCGCCATCTTTTGTCTGTACTCTCTGAAGTTGGTAAATAGAGGTGATTAATCTCTCTCTCTCTCTCTCTCTCTCTCTCTGTGCATGCGCAAATGCGCAGAAGATCACGGGGCAGTACAATGCCTTGTAGTTAAAGTCAGAAACAAGTAATGTTCTTCGTCACAGTTAGGGAGAAAAAATGATTCAAAGTGGTGCATTCGAAGAGATTTTAAGTTATGTTGTGCTAAATTTATCTATATGTGTCCTTTATAGACGTGGTTTAGTTTAAGAATGCACACGCATTTCTGTTGAGCTAAAATAATTTATCTATATATATGCGTTGAACAAATACCTTATTTCTGTTGAGCAAAGAGAAGTATCTAGGCTCCTGAATTTATATCCTTCTCACAGTAATGTTATGTGGAAAGTCATGTGCTGATTCTACTAGAACTTAACCTCTAGTAGATAGTTCTGAGCCCCTTCTGTCGTCAAATCACCCTTAGACAAAGTACTTGGTATGTAGTGCACTATTTTTTCATTGTAAAAATGTGCTCTTCATGGTCAAGAATCCCATTTCATCATAAGGCAATGAGTAAAAGTAGAAAACCGATTGGTCCCTAAGAGCTGTCCCATTCACGGCATATAGGAGAACCAGATAGTTTGTTGGCTTGTTTTGCTGAAGTATACGATCTGTTTTCTTCTCTCTTCTTTCTTGGGCATCGTTACATTTGAAACCTGTGCACTTAAGCAGCTTAAGTAATTATTGAGTCACTTGTCAGCTTCTGGATCATGTTTTTGCCATTCCTATGGAAAGCCGTAGAGGAGAGAGGGCCTTGATCTTAGAGCCTAGATCTATCTTCAAATGGAAGCCCACTCTGCTTGCAAGCTCGCTGCATATCTTAGCCCTTTTACAAGAAAGCTGAGCGGGAGTAGATCAGGAAACTAGCTCCACGGCATGCTTTAATCTTCGTCTTGTTGTCTTGCCTTCATTTAAAGGCCCCCAGGAAGTTCTACTTCATGAATAGGGGAATTAATGTTACCATAGTCTGTCCTCTGTCTATTGATACAGAAAACATGACCATTCTTAGGGAGTTTGGAATCTTTTAGATCGCCCTTTGCCACCTGAGCCAGATCCTATTTACTTGGCAGGCGTTTATGTTGACTGGCTGTGGAGGAATTCTTTATGGCCCGGTGACCTTGGAAGTTACTAACCGTTTTACCTGGAAAGTTTCCATCTCTGATAATAAACTTACTAGCTTTTAGTTACAAATCCATGTTGAGAAAATTACTAAGACATTGACGAAATTACTAGCAAGGATACTGTGTTTGCAACATGGAACTGCAGACAGATATCTTTGACTTTGGGCATATGTAGGTCTATTATGTTCTTTTTCCCTATTGAGGTCAATTGAGTGACAGGTTGAACACGGTGCAAAATGTAATATTTTTTGCCTTTTAGTGTACGTTCTGCTCATAATATCATGTCGACTCATGCATGTCTGATTGCAGGAAGCTGGTGCCAGAATTCTGGAACTTTGAAGGGCAGCCTGTGTTCTGCAAAGTCAGCAATTGTGCTAATGCTGTAGCCCAGGGGGCGGAACAGAACTCGTGTTCCTGATACCTCAACTGTTTTACAAGGCCCCCACCTGAGGTGCTCAATTTGTTGTGGCAAGACACCTTGAAATTTAACTTCTTGTAGACTCGTGAAATTTCCTTCCATTGTCAGTATTTTCTTCGAGTGTTTTTAACTCTTGTTGATGTAAACTCTGCTGTTTAGTAATGAAATTGTTTCTTCCTCTTACCAAAAAGTCGCAGCTCAAAATCATTAGACTATGTACGGCTGAATGGAGATGGACAGGAGAGCTTAAGGGTGGAGAGATTGCACTTTCTGCTGCGTGCCTGGTATGGATCAGAAAATTCTGAAGGCAAACAAATAGGGTAAGATTGCGACAAAAGCAAAATCAAGAACGAGCCTCATATATGCTTAAAGGTTCTAGGAAGATGTATGGCTCTGCATGTTGATGAAAAATCTGAAAGGAACATAGGCAATTGTCTCGGTACACGAGAGTTTGGCGTATGGAACAGGGTCTGAAAGTCGTAAGAGCCCATGCCATTTACAGTTCCAACTTAGTGTGCTCGACTTCGTCGTCGTCAAATGCCGGTGGCAAATGTTTCAGATTTCTTTTACTTCTGATCCCCTCAGCTCTTTTACTTGATGCCCTTCGAGTGCTACTCAAATTGAAAATTAATATTCTGGTGAGTGAGTTTGGCAAGATTCGTCATGTTTCGTCACTAACAGCACGTTAAACTTGTATTGTGGACAGTCCCTAGTAATGTTCTGGAACTTGATAGGGAACTTGATGGTTGTGGACCCTTGTAAGGAATTCGAAAAGGCAACAATTCAGGCTGCGAGCCACTGGTTGTTGTGACTTTGGTTCGAAGATGGTCGAGTCAAAAGGGTCTTTCGATTGGCTGACGGGGCAAAAGCTGGGGGGAGACTAGCTCGGGGTACTAAACCGATACAGACCCTAGCTCAATAATTGGGACTGTGAAGAGTGTAATTCCAGTTCATGGGGATTCACTCCAGCTTGAGCGTTGATAGTCCCTGAAAACAATGCAGTTTTCGATTTCCAAAGGCCCCAAATGGCAGTGCAGTTTCAGAATACCAGTTAATCGTAATTTGACAGTTCCTAATTATATGCATCACAATAAATTTTGCCTTGAAGAGCTGGCTTCTAAACTCCACGTATTGTTGTCACATAATAAAATTATTATAGAGAATAAATTCTCTCTCATGATGTGAACACTTAGATTCCTTGAGCCTAAGGTTGCATTAGTGGTGAATGAATGAACTTGTGAGTTTGAATTAGGCGTACGACACATATCCAACTCTCAACATCATCATGTACGGGCAACTTAATATTCGAGCGACTCATCCGGGCTTATTTATCCGCTTTACTAATACGGTACACATCAATTATGAAATTAATTGTAATCAACCGGTGACCATAAATGCCATAAGCCCATCCAAATGTACCGACCTAATCTAGTCGCTAAGGTGTTCGGAGCTTTTGTGTCCCCGGAAACGTCATGTTCCTAGCTCGTTTTCAACTCGACCCGATTAATCATGTTCGATACATGCGCTTGACATGCTTTTGAATCAATAAGAAGCAATGACACCACGTTGAACCGATAAGAAAGGACATCAAAATTAGGGTTCCAAGCATGCGTAATGTTAACGTATAGATTTAACAATTAGGAACTAATGAATGCTTAATGCCGTCGCAGTGGTCCCGCAACAATTGCCATACGAATTACCAATCCTAATATTGTTTTTGGATCTCATAGTTGGCGCAATATTGGTATAGTTTGCATCACATTTACGTCATCGTAACCTTTCAAATCAAGATTAATGTCCAATTAGTCGCACATAATCTCTTTCACCCTTTTGTCACGAGGTCGAATGCATTGGTGGAAAGTGGAGATTTGGTGAGTGGTCCATTTTTCTTTTTTCTTTTTGGATTTTCTTCGGTCCGTATGATACCTCATAATCAATCTTTATCATAACGTGGCTTTTGTTACAGTTTCACCTGTAATCTAAGCTAGGATTAATCGTCGAGAAAAAGAGAAATCTAAGCTAGGGTTTTGGTAAGCTGTCTCATTCCACTTTACGGTTAGTCATTGAACCTATCATGTGCATGCAGGCCCTAAGCTCGATCATAACAGATTGACTCGATCATTCTCTTTTGATTTATGCTATTGAAATGGTCCATGCCTGTCTCTGCAACATGCGATCCAAAAGATCACTGAAATTACGACAAGATGGAAAGAAAAAAGAAGATCAAGCTTATCGATTGATGTCATGGATCAGCTAAACGAGCGACTCGGTTGGAAATAGGCCACAAAGTGTGGCAAACAACCTCACCATGTCAGTCAAATGATGGTCGGTCAAGAAGTGGCGACTAAATTGAAGTGATGATTATTCAAGCTTTTGGTATGTCAAACCAGGAATCATGGGTACGAATCCGTTTTTACTGTGCATAAAAACTTTTTTTTTTGTGTGGATTTATAACTTAACATAAACAACCACCAATCTTAAAATGTCTTTACCGAGCAATCTCTATTCAGATCAAGTATGTGTTGTGCACTTCGAGTGTGTATATATAGTAGATGAAGGAAAAAACTGTTGCATACACCTTTCTCTTCAAAGCTAGGGTTTATCTTTGTAGCCATCGGTTTAGCCCTTGTTTTGTACTCGAGATTGTTCTGGACCATTGGCCACTTTGTTGCACTTTCTCTAATCGACGAGAAATGGGAGCCACGCGAGTCTAGAGCATGGACCATAGACTATGTGTAACCATATCATCTGTTCCAATGTCCAAGAAACAAAAGGAGCAACAACTTTGAAATCATAGAATATCGTACTAGCATCATTTGATTATTTACGAACATGTATGACGTTTATAACAATGTTGTTTCATGGGATGGATCATCCGATAGTTTTCAGATCACAAACAAAATGATATCCTTTAGGTGATCCAACCCAATGCTATTGCTTCTAGTAGACACCATTGTTGAGTACAGTGAAGATAACATCGTTTTGTTTACCATCGATACTTTATGCATTGATGGTTGAAAATTTAGCAATATCTATAAAGTAAAGATAAGGGAGATCGAAATTCTCCTATGCGCACCTATTTTCTTTTGGAACATTTAAAAGTTTTGTGTTGATATCATTTTACAAATCAATGGACAAATTTCATAGAGCGAGTGTAATGATCCGGTTCGATGAGGGTGGGGAGTGATTACCATGGCCAGACCATAGATAAGAAGCGACTCCTGGTAGACTTCTAGGATAACAAAGGGGGTAGAAATGAACAGAACTATGCACCGAATAGGGAGAGAGCGATTTTAGGATATATATATATATATATACGTGAAAATTGAAATTAACTCACGGAGACGCTTTTTGATATAATGGCAAGCTTTGATTCGGAACTTTAAACTTAAGCGAGCTCAAACCATAGCATTACCAGAATAGGTGACCTCCTAGGGAAGTACCTGCCTCCCAATGGTAGTCGTGACGGCAATGGCGGTGGCATCAGAGGATATGAGTGGGGAAATTGGTCCTTTTTCATTTTTCTTTTGTGCAATTTTAGTGGTGATAATGACAGGCCGTAACTGCCAAAAAAGCGATACTCATTAAGAATAATGCTAAAGGAAAAACTAGGTATAAAAAAGAGAGCATCGCGACTACCGTTGGGAGGCTGGTATTCATTTTTCAGGTTGAAACCGAGAGCTTTCGAGCTTCTTGATTGTTCTTCATGCCAAAAATTTCAAATTTCTCGTAAAAACTCTTCCCATTAGTTACTGACTAATTGAGAAAGACATAACCTTGAAAAGAGAAAGCAAAATAGAACTGAAGTACAAAGACACCAATAATACAACTTGGGCAAGCGACAAGAGTGCTTTGGTTGGAAAAACATATGCATATATTCCAAACAAAGGACATGTAATGAAGTTGTGGAAAATAGAAGATTGAGGGCCATGTGCCTCCAATTATAAAATGCCTTAGAAGCATGAGAGCGTGAGGGGCCATTCTCATTTGTTTAGATTTTTTGTGGTCAAAAAATTAGTTTGGAGTAATTTTATCATAGGTGTACCGGTTTGAGGTTTTTGATAGTCAAAAAATTAGTTTGGGGTAAATTTATCATATTTTAACCCATATTTTAACTATAAGCTATATTAGAATTTTGGTAGGTCAGGTCGCGGGTCGAAATGATATGGAAATAGTGGAAGGATCCATACCATGAAGAGAAGAAAACTTTCTACTAAGGCTCCATTCATTTCATGGAAAATAACTTTCAAGAAAATATTTTCTGGTTTTTCTAGTGTTTGTTTCATGGAAAATAAACTAGCCATAGAAAACATTTTCCTTCAAGGGACAAAACACCTTCAAAATTGAGAAAATTGTTTTCCACATTTTGAAAAAAGGAAAACATTTTCCATATCTTCTTTCATCTCATTTTCTTTCACATAACACATTTTACTTTTATTTTTATTTTCTATTTTTTAAAAAACTAATTTTTTTTTCTCTTTTTTTATTTTCTTTCTTTTTTGTTTTCTTCTTCCTTAGCTGGTCATTGGCCGTGGCCGGCGATCGGCCACAAGCGAAGGTTGGCCTCGGGCGAGGCTAGCAAGGTAAGGCTTGGCCTCGCTTGAGGTCATTGGCCTTAGGCACGAAAGGTCTAGCCTCGCTTGTGGCAGGTTGCTAGCCGTCGTGGTGGCCGGTGACTGGTAGGGAAAGAAGGAAAAAAAAAGAGAAAAAGAGAAAAAGAGAAAAAATTAAAAATATCTAAAAATTAAAATTATTAAAATTATTAAAAATTTAATTTTTCTAAAATTAAAATAAAATAATATTAAAAAGAGTGCAAGGTAGAAAATCAAATAAGATTTTCCATATCGAACGACAAAAAATATTTTTTGGGTCTTTTTCAAGTTTTAGTTGAACATTGGAAAATATGGTCATTTTCTTGAAAAATGACTTCTTAGAAAATATTTTCTAGAAATGTCATATTTTTCGCGAAATGAATGGACCTAAGTTTGTTTGTGAACCCATTTTTATTTCTCCATTTCTCAGAAATTCTTTTCCATTTTTCTATTCTTTATTTGAAAACTTGAAAATCTCCCTATTTGCTCTATTTACAGGGAGATGATGGATTTTTGTTGTAGAGATTAACAAATTCTCTCTCTCTCTCTCTCTCTCTCTCTCTCTCTCTCTCTCTCTCTCTCTCTCTCTCTCTCTCTCTCTCTCTCTCTCTCTCTCTTAAGTTAAAAACTTGAAAATCTCCCTCTCTATTTTCTCCCTACTGCTTCGGAACTTTGTTTTTTTTTTTTTTTTTTTCATTTTTCCATTATTTATTTGCTCAACTAATGCTGATAATCCAAAGAAAGGTGAATCGTTTAATCCATCCAGAATTGTAAATGGAAATGGCTCCGCTTTCAAATTCAAAAGATGTTTTTTTTTATTTCTTATTATTTTATTTTTTAAAATAATATAAAATTGAATAAGTTTAGTCATAAATGTTATTGTTACCTAAATACAATGTTATAAAGTGCATGATGCCTAATGTAATTTTGACGTTATCATTTAGGAATCGGGATCGATTCCAAATTTTTATGTGATGAATAATTAAAAGGGATAACCAAAATTTAGGTGTTAACAACATGAACAACCATCAATCTCAAAATGTCTTTATCAAGCAATCTCTATTCACATCAAGTATGCAATATGTGTCCCGCGTGTGAATACATGATAGATGAAGGAGAAAAGTGTTGCATGCACCTTTCTCTTCAATTGTCACACTTCGAACCCATGAGCGCGATAACATCTCATCTCGGTCGTTAAGTTGCAACGTCCCATGACTCGTCGTTGACCCAAATATTATAACTTACAAATGAATGCATGTGGAAGTGAACTTAAATCTCCCAATTAACAAACGAATAAACGGGATAATAAGGAAAACACTTGATATACAAAACAACGAAGCCATTTTATAAACACAACATTAACCCAAGGAAGATACATAGATACAAGCCTACTATAAGGCTGCTTCCTAGCTGACCAAGCATACAAAAAGAGGTGGTTGGGTTAACCTAGCGTTACTAGCAAAAGGGGGGAGATAAAAAAAAAGGAATATCCAAACCTATCATTAAAACTGGCCATAATCGGAAGGAGGCTTTGGGTTGGATTCCACGTCGTCCGCTTCGAACACCATGTCATCTGGACCGGTATCCGGATCAATAACAACCCCATTCGAAGGTTCGAGGTCCATTGGATCCCAAACCTCTTTCTCGATACTGCCAGTAGGAGGTCCATCAAAACCGCGGATCGGACTAAACAACACATCCCCTTCTCGTATATACCAAGCTACAAACTCATGAGCCTTCCATGTAGCTAAACCCTTGTCAACCCAGACCGTGGACGAGTGCTTCTGGTAAGCCTTATCCAGCCCAACCAGATATTTCGCAACTATCGTGTCTATATCCATAGGCACGCCAAAACGAGTGAGAGGGTGATTCATACTCGGGGGTCTAAAAATATTCAACAAACAACAATGAGATAAATTCAGCAAGTTAATGACTTAAGTTTCTATTAGGAAGTCAACTTATCTCGGATACACCTAAGACTTGCAACGATACATAGGTGGCAGACAACTCAACACAACACACACAAACATACCATCACATAATCGTAGGCAACCCTTCCTTGTCTTGGCACACGCCCTGCATGTTATAAACCACCATATACCATAATAATGCAATAAGCATATAATATAACCAGAACCTATAGCAACTTTCTCGTGTACAATGTACTCATGCGTTTTCCAATTATCACGGCCACTCAGGGCACGCTTGTCTTCGCACGGGGGTCTTTCGGCTCAACTAGGTACTTATCAGTCTATTGATCTATCACAGCCGATCAAGGCATGTTCGTCCTTGTACAGGGGTCTTCCGGATTAATTGGATATTTATCACGGCCACTCAGGGCACACTCGTCCTTGTACGGGGGTTTTCCAGCTTAACTGGGTATTTCCATTACGGCCACTCAGGGCACGCCCGTACTCCAAACGGGGGTTTTCCGACTCCATCGGGTAATTATCATGGCTATTCAAGGCACGCCCATACTCGCACGGGGGTAATGGTTTTTCAATATAGGATCACGCAAACATTTCAACCACTCAAGCCAATTTCATTTTTCCTCATTCAACCCATACAGACGTGGTTGTGCTCAAATAACAAAATATTGCAACTTTCATGCAAAAAAATGCAATAATAAATTCATACGTGATTACATATATACAATTAAACCGTCAAACTTTGCATGCTTCCGTTTTTAAATATCCTTGCCCTATTTAACTTATAAAACTTGACATTTAAACTCGATATCTCAAGGTTTACTATTTATATGTCCACGAAAACCCTTCTAAAAATTTAAATAACAAGGTTTCACATAGGACAATTATTATTCAGGGTAAGACGGACAATAAACAGCATGAAACAGACATAATTCAACATTTATAATGAGTAGAAAACAATCATATAAAATGCACTTATTGCCCTAATTGCGATAACTTATCAACCAATTAGTGATAGCTTATCACCTAATTGTGATAGCTTATAACTCAAAACCGATAGCTTATCGTCCTTTGATGATAGTTTATTACCTTTTTGACGATAGCTTATCATCATTTCCTCGATATCCTATTGCATAATTAGCGATGGCTTATCACTAAAACTTCGATAGCTTATCGCATTTTCTCGATAACCTATCGAGTCCACTTATCACTTATTGCGATAACTTATCGCTACCGTTTACCATTTATCGTGATAGCTTATCAACTAATCCCTAATTAATTATCACTAAACATAATTAACTTAATCTAAACTCATCCTACTCAAGTTTAATGTATTAATCAAGGGATTAGGGCGATAACTCACCCATAAATGATTCCGACGACACGAGCACGACAGCAGTGGCGAGGGCTACACGTGACTCGGTCTGAAAACGACACGAAATGACGATAGACGGCTGGACAGTGGCTAGATAGCAGCCAATAGCTCCGGTGATGACTGGTTTGGCTCACGGTGGTGCTCGGATAGATGGCGAGGACGGCTCAAAGTGGCGTACAGTGAAATAGCTAGCACGGGTCACCTAGAGGGGGGGTGAATAGGTGATCCTAGACAAATCTTAAATATTTGCGTGGAAGTGAAACGAATAACAAAAAAGTCTGAATAAAATTCAGATTCAAGTTAGACCAAATGGGAGAAGTTCTGAAATGCAGAAAGTAAAGTGAGAGATAAGGAAAAGAGAATCTGCACACAGATATATAGTGGTTCGGCTTATGGCAAGCCTACGTCCACTCTCCCACGCTTACAGCCTACCGGCTGGATTTTCACTATGTAATCAAGAGGAATTTACAGACTCTAAGTCTCAGAACTATTGTGTATGATAGGACTCTCTATCTCACACAATCACTCTTTACAAAGTAATCCTCAAGATCTTGATCTTAAGTTCAGAATGACAAGAGAACTGATTGGAGTAAACTCAGACTTTGGACTTGTTGATTCTTGAATCTGTACATCTTCTGCTGCTCGCGATCTCCTTAAATACTTCTCTACATCCACACTAGCCATTGGATAATATGCAGAGGATCATCTTCCAATCTTCACCTTGGACAGATTTGTATAATAAGGATTGAGTAGCCGTTGGATGACAAGTTCTGAATCCCGCTGATTCTGGTCGCCCATACAATTAAAATCTTGGTTTTCATAAGTAGAGTTTTGTCCGTTGTAAAGCATTCTTGTCTTAGTATTTGATTGTCAATCAATTTGATTAAGATTGATCTAATCAAAACTTTCCTTCTGTGAAATCCATGCCAGATCATTAGCTGTTATTCTTCGTTCTGAGTTTTGCTTCTGAAGAATTACTGCGTCTTCGTCTGCTTCTGAAAATTACAGCTTCTGCGTCTGCTTCTGAAAAATTTCAGCTTCTGCATCTTGCTTCTGAAAAATTTCAGTTTACGCGTCTGCTTCTGAATTTTCTGGAACTCAAAACTTTAGCTTTTGTGGGTCTTCAAGAACTTATTTCTGCGTCTAAAAAATATCTCAGAACATAGATAATTCTTGTAAAATCTGAAAAACTTCATTCTAAGCTTCCATAACATATATTCCTGAAATGAGAAGGTTCAGAATAAGTATCAGATTTACAAACATTATGGAAGGTTTTGTCAACTTCAAAATCAGTAGAAGTTTTCCTCAACACACAGCGGCACGATGTGGCTTGGGGATGGTAAGGGAGGTGATCGGCGGCCAAAACAACGGCCAAAGGGGCGGTGATGGTGGCTGGAAATAGTGGTGGCGTGAGGGAGGAAATAGAGAGAGAGAGAGAGAGAGAGAGAGAGAGAGAGAGAGAGAGAGAGAGAGAGAGAGAGAGAGAGAGAGAGAGAGAGAGAGAGAGAGAGAGACAAGAGAGAAATGAGGGATGTTTCTCATGCAAAGCTTCTTGATCAAGCCAAATTCAAGTCAAGATTCATCATTTTCCCATATAAATGCCAAGACTTTGCTCTCCCTTTGTTGCTTCTCAATAAATGCTAGAAGGGCATTTGGTAATTTCACAAAGTATAGTATAAAATATTATATGCATACATGAGCTAGAATTTTGTATGGGCTTGTATAAATCAAGTTCGGGCTAAAAAGGATAAAGATTGGGCTAGAATTGCTAATAGGCTTGAAAATTGGCTAAGTGGGCCTCATTGGGCTCACTTGGCTTGCTTGGACCAAAATGGGCCAAAGCACAATAGGCTTGAGGCCCATTGGGCCTTCGCTCAGCCCACTTTTTTGTGGGCTCCAATTCTCGACTCATTAACTCCTTTTCTGATCATTTCGAGCAAACCGATAAACCGGAGAATTAACGATGCGACGTCCAATGGGTTAGTCTAGAAATCCTTGAAAGTTCAATCCCCAATTTCGGATTCTAATTCATGGTCAAAATCGATTAATTACAACTTTAGTATATCTCCAACTGACGAGCAGCTTTTAAGAGTTATGCGTATTCGATTCGTGGTTGACTTGATATCAATCCACGTTTAATCTTTTTTGAGCCATGGATGATCTTGGTTGTCATGTAATTATGAGGGGTCAGTCGCTAGTTCCAAAGTATATGATCAATACGGATTGGTCCTAGGGTTGTTCGCAATCTATATAATGATCAGGCTGAATCACCCGCGATCCGATTGTATACTATTGGCGAAACATTTTATAACCATTCCTTGATCATCTATAATGGCTCAAAATTGTCCATTGTCAATTCTTATGGTCGAATTGTCAATCTATGATCAAGTTCTCAAGTCGTATATGCTTAATTCTTTAATAGCCTCTCCCTAATGGTTAGTCTTTCATGAGTGATCAATTCAGAGCGAGATTTAATTAACAGTGCATCGATAAATATAATCATTTCATTACATCCAGAATATGGTCAAAACTTGAGGATGTCACATCAATACTAGGGTTTGTCTTTGTAGACATCGATTTTAAAATAGGAAACCGCCTAAATCTACATGATGACCTAAATAAAACTAGGAAATATTTTATATTAAATCCTAATCTAAATCAAGTAATTTCCTAGGTCATTACATGATTCATAATGCACATAAGTTATGAATTTCTAAATTATAAAACATGCATAATTGATGATTAGAGTTTTCATAACTAAATGATTCATACTATCCGCTCCATGTCTCGAGAAACGTCATGCTCCTAGTACATTTTCAGGTCGACCAAATTAATAGTGCTCGAAATTTGACATGCTTTTGATTCAACAAGAGGCAAATATGGTTAGACGAGTCACAAGATTTGCACATATAATTGATTCTTGGTGTGCTTACCGCGTGCCAACCCCATAAAAAAGATAGTAAAATTAGGATTCTCAAGCATGCATCACGTTAGTGTATATCGACATCAATGTAAGTAACGTGTCTATCCCAACCACGCCCCGGTCATGAACTGTTTCAAGTCATTTTGACAAATTTTTTTTACCTAATTGCTACCATATTGATGTACATATAATTAATTATTTGGTGCTTTAGTTTAAGGGACAGACTTTTTCACTATGTCTCATTTGCCCTAAGTCCCTATTGATGACTCCCATCTGTCATATTTAACGATTAGGAACTAGTGAAATGCTTAATTTCGTCACAATGGCCCTGCAACAGTTCTCCATACGACATACCAACCATAATATTGTTTTTGTATTCATAGTTGACATACAATTGGTATAATCTTGATCATAATTATGTCATCATCACCTTTTAACATCAAAAGTAATATCCAATTAATCTTATGTAATTTCTTTCTCCCTTTTGTCATGACGTTGAACGCATTGGTAGAAAGTGGAGATTTGATGAGTGGACAATTTTTTCTTTTGATTTTCTTCGGTTCGTATACTATCTTATAATATATATGTCATAATGTGGCTCTTGTTACTATTTCACTTGGTCCTACTCTGTATAACTTGTTAAGAGCGCATAGTAGAAACCGATACCTTGTAAATTGCCAATAGGGAAACATATCCGGTGGTCCTCAAAAGCTTAAATTAGGACTTTTATGGCAAATATTGGAAATATGGGGGGAGAAATTGGAAAGTGGGAGGAACTAGCTTTGTGGAAGGTATCTGCCATTTATAACTAGCATTGGTGAGGAGCAACTTTACTAGGAAAATGTTCTATTTTTGAACTCTAATAAGCACTTTCCCAAACGGTCCCCTTTGGTTCTTTGCTCATTATGGAGCGATAGCATCTCTCTCATATGTTGTGCTTTACCTTTTTATTTTTATTTTATTTTTTCTTTTCTTTCTTTTTCTTTTCTTTTCCTTCTTCCTCCCACTGTTGCTGGCCATCACCGAGGCCCGCCGACTAGCTGAGGAAGAAGGAAAAAGCAAAAGAAAGAAAAGAAAGAAAAGAAAAAATAAAAGAAAGAATAATTAAAAATTTTGATTTTTTTAAATTATAAAAATTGTTTACGTTAGCGCAGTCGTGCCACATAGAACAGCTAGCATCCATATCAGCAATTTTTGACTAAATTCCCTTACCAAACGACAGAAAATGTTTTTTGATTCATTTTCACGTTTTAGCCAAATACCGGAAAATATTGTCATTTTCCCGAAAAATGACTTCCTAGAAATCATATTAAAAAAAATTACATTTTTCGCGAAACAATTGGAGCCTAAAAATGGCAAGTTTTTCCATGCCCTCATTAACCGCTACTCTCTTCCCTCTCTCTCAATTTTGCCAATTAGCCCCCCATGATTGGCTTGCCTTGAAATTTATTTTGATATATTCAAAAAAGAGAGAGATTATTTAGATATATCAATCCCTTTCATTTCATGATTTGGGGAGATATAAATGGCTTTCCCCTCTCTCTCCTCGCTTCTTTGACAATTGGTCTATAGTACCATACTATATTCTTTTTCATGCTTAGTATTCATTTTCAATGAATTTTTTTGTATGAAAAAGTTCAAAGGATGAATGGATATAAGGGTCAGATCAATTATGGGCTGCTAGAGAGAATTGACAGGAAAGGCTTTTGAAATAAGGACTTAGCTAACATCCTGGAGGTGAATGACGTTGGTCGATACCCTTAATTATAAGGCAAACTCAAAACAGAATACGATACGATTGATTTGAAAATAAAATTGTAATTATTAGAATTTATTTTATTTTATTTTGAAGGTTTGTGAATCAGCATTCCAACAAAATTCGAGGAAGACAAGAAATTCAGTTCATCAAATTCTTCATGGACAATTTAAACTATATGTATACTTACTTATAAACATGTGTAATCGATGTATAAAACATTTATAAATATGTGCAACTGATGTCTAAACAAAGTTCAACTGGTAACACGAGCAAGATAAATTTTGGTTATTAAAGGTGGCTTACAACTCGGAGAAGCACTATCAAGACCTAGGATACAGAATTGAGCATAAATCTACTGATTATTTTAGTTGCATTAGTTGCAGTCTAACGAAAATTATAGTAAACTGTGACATCACTTGGATGTAGACATGTCTACATCTAGACAGTCAATTAATTCATTCTTTAATATGGTTCCTAAATCTTTAAATTCTTCTACAAAGGTGGTAATAAGATTAAATAAAGTATCATTATAGTGATATCATCTTTATGGGCCCTCATGATTTTGTAGTCACCATAATATTGTTGGCCAGTCTTGTACTCTTTCATGTCAAGATTGTAGCATTCCCTTTTAAGAGATTGAAGTCTAACGGTGCGTATTCTTATACTAGCTATGGAGTTCTTCTTATGTTGGAGACAGATGCGGAAAAACAAGAGACAGAACACGGGGATTTACGTGGTTCGATCACGAAGTGATCTACGTCCACGGGCGAGGCAAGACAGATTCCACTATAATCAAAAGAGAATACAAATTTCAGAAGTCGAAACAACGACAAAACCTCATGGCTCACCAAAACTCTTTGAAACAAATTCTCTCTGTACTACAATGAGAAAACCTAGCCACAGTACAAATAGGGCTCCCAAAATTTTTCTCGGGGACTACGCCCCCGAACCCTCCGTGCGTTGGTTCGCTTCCTCCAGCTTGGGCGGTCCGCTATGGAGATTTGTTCGCTTGCTGCGGGTTGGGCCTATTGGCCCAACCCTTCTCGTCACGAACCAAATCTCAATTTTCTTTTCACTTTTGGGTCGCACAAAAATATGTCGGGTCAGATCATAAACCGGATCGAGTAGATAAATTCAAGACATATTTAACATCTTATAATATGTCCCATGCCTTATTTGCGGACCCCCTCTTACGGTTCTCGGAAATATTATCTCTAAGGGCCCGTTTGGTAACGTGCCAAACAGTAAAAATTTCTGTTCTTTTGTTCCTAGAAATAGTTTGGGAACAGAAATGCGTTTGATAAATTTTGTTCCCGAGCACATTTTTGAAAAAATTTGTGCTTAAAAACAGTTTTGGAAGATAAATAAGAAGTAAAAAAAAGTTACTTCTTGTTTCTTAGCACAATTTTGAGAATTAGTTTTTTTTCTTTTTTTGTTTTCTTATTTTTGTTTTGCTTTTCTTGGGATGTTGCCGGTCGCCGGCGACCAGCGGCCGGCCACAGCCCAGGGCTGGCGAGGGCGTCATGGCCCTCGCCGGCCGCCGGTGAAGGCGAGGGTCCCCCTTGCCGGCGAGGGCGAGGGCTGGACCCTTGCTGCCTGGGTGAGGCGGCTTGCCGTCGGCCATGGCGAGGTTGGCCTCACCCAGATCGGGCGAGGCCGAGCCTCGTTGTCGCGACCCACGGTGAGGTCGGCTTTGCCGTGGGTTGCGACCCACGGTGAGGCTCGGCCTCGTCCGATCTGGGCGAGGCCGACCTCGCCATGGCTGACGGCGAGCCGCCTCGCCCAGGCGGCAAGGGTCCAGCCCTCGCTGGCAAGGGGGACCCTCGCCTCCTCCGGCTGCCGACGAGGGTCGTGATGCCCTCGCCGGCCCTGGGCTGTGGCCAGTCGCCGGCGATCGGCCATGGCCAAGGAAGAGAATATGTAGAAAGAAAAAAAAATTAAACAATTCAAAATATTATTAAAATGTTATTAATAAAAAGAAATTTTGTGTAGTTACCAAACGCATTTTGGTTCTTTTCCATCCCAGGAATAGAAATTTTGGATAGTTTACAAAACGCCTTCAAATGCTTAGAAATTATTTCCGGGCACATAATAAAAAAAAATCATTTCTGTTTAAAAATAATCCCCGGGCACAGAATGATTTTTATGCGCACCCTAAAAGTGCTTATTGAATGACATAGAGGCATTGTGTCTTTCGCATTTACATCTCTTTCGGAGTCGCATGTCCTTTCTCCACGATGTCATGAATCTTTGGCCATCAAGAAAGTAGTGGTTTTAATACTTTAGTAATTATAGTTATATCCATCGAAAGTAGGAATGTTTAATAAGTATGATTTAGAGTTCGCCATAATTTGATGTTGGATATTTAGGTGGGGGATGTTAGTAGCACTTGGATGAATAAACGCCCGATACCCACCGAACGATCCTCTAAAACCGTTGTTAGTTTGATACTTAATGAAGAAATATTAGAACATTGGAAACAAAAGATTAGTGGGGTGGCCGATTTTGGGGGATGTTCACACAAAATAGATGTGATTTTGGGGGATGTTACTCAACCACCTCCCGCCTACTTTCAATTGCGCCATCACATGTCTTGCTTTCAAGAGGCTGACGGTGCGCCAACATTTATAAAATGCCGTCTCTTTCTTCCTCTCAAGAACTCAATTGTAGACCACCCATTGAGAGAGAGAGAGAGAGAGAGAGAGAGATGGCTGCAGATACTGGAGGGAACAAGAAGGCATGTGTTATTGGAGGGACTGGCTTTGTCGCTTCTTTGCTGATCAAGCTTTGGCTTGAGAAGGGCTATGCTGTGAATACCACCAATAGGGACCCAGGTTAATCTCTCTCCTACTTTTCTCTTCTTAAAAACATATGGAAATTAAGTATTTCCTCCATCTGCTTGGTCCGTTGGTACAGGTAAATGCTCTGTTTTGATGGCATATTCCTTCATTGGTTGCTGATTAGTTCCTTGCAGTTAGACCCCCATCTGTTTGAGAAAAAGCCAATTTACCCTCCAAAGCGATGCGCAATTTCATTTCGCTCCCTGCTCACTAACTTTCCCCAATTCGTCTGTGGATGAGACCAAGTTCCTCCATTTAGGTCAATCTGAGCGGCCCGACCCATGTTGTCATGACTATAGTGCGTGTTTCGCGTGATCTACGAGAACGGCAAGCGCAGTAAAATTGGCAGCGACCTAGCTCTGACTTGCTAGGCCAAAACTTAGTAATTTGGTAGTGCTCACAAACTACTAAAGTATTCTCGCACTCCAGCAACATGGCATGGCTCGGCTCGATTGTGTGGAAGCTGCAAAACTGATGGATAAGGCACTGAAGTTGGAACTGTTTGTTGATTTGCTATTTTACGTTGTTGCGGATAATCAAAAGAGGGTATCCCATTTCAATGAGCTCCAGAAGTTGGGTAACCTCAAGATTTTCAGGGCAAATCTCACCGACGAATCGAGCTTTGATGCTCTTATAGCCGGCTGCGTCTTCGTCTTCCATGTCGCGACCCCGGT
This sequence comes from Syzygium syzygioides, assembly GCA_031216285.1. Classification (NCBI taxonomy): domain Eukaryota; kingdom Viridiplantae; phylum Streptophyta; class Magnoliopsida; order Myrtales; family Myrtaceae; genus Syzygium; species Syzygium syzygioides. Next base: position 7,609,798 of record CM062245.1, on the reverse strand, counting down.
CAACTTTGCTTCCAAAGACCTTGACGTATGTAACGAGTGCATCACTTGGGGCTTGCCGTAATTTTCAATGAGACGTTTTATTAGGTTTTGAAGCCGCTGCTGCTCTGATTTTACAGAAAGACATGATCAAGCCGGTAGTCCAGGGAGTCTTGAATGTTATCAGAGCCTAGGCTAGAGCGAAGACAGTGAAATGAGTCGTGTTGACTTCATCAACAGCAGCAGTTTCGATCAACAATCTTCAGGGTACGGGTTTAGTCATGGACGAGGAAAACTGGATGGACGTCGAGTTCCTGACCTCTGTGAAGCCACCTGACTGGGTAAAATTAGTTGGCCATGGGGAGTTCGATTTGACTTTTGAGCTGGTAAAGAAGTCAATTTGAAAATGACGGGTCTTCGAATTTCCCTATTTTTAGGGGTACCCCGCTTCCAAGACACTGGCAGAGAAAGCAACGTGGAGATTCGCGGAGGAAAACGATGTCGAACTTATAACTGTCATCCCCACCCTCCTGGCTGGCCGTTCTCTCACACAGGATGTCCCCAGCAGCGTCTGTCTCGCAATGTCTCTGCTAACAGGTACAAAACCGTCCACAGCACTATAAGTTCATTAACTTGGGAGGCGGGACAGAACTGACCCCGTGCGAGAACAAAACTAATCACTGAAATGCATAAGACAAACGTGCTTGTCCTAATGCCTTTGATATTTCTTTTTGCAGGAAACGAGTTCTTGATGAATGGCCTGAAAGACATGCAAATGCTATCAGGTTCTATTTTTATCACGCACGGTGAGGACGTCTGCCGTGCCCACATTTCGTGGCCGAGAAGGAATCTGCTTCTAGACGATACATCTGCTACACTGCTAACACCTGTTGTTGGAAACAGATGCGGAAAAAAACAAATATAGAACACGGAAATTTACGTGGTTCGATCACAACGTGATCTACGTCCACGAGTGAGGCAAGACAAGATTCCACTATAATCAAAGAGAGTACATTTTTTAGAAGTCGAAATAACGACAAAAGCTCACGGCTCACAAAACTCTCCGAAAACAAAATTCTCTCCGTTGTTCAATGAGAAAATCTAGCTGCGATATAAATAGTGCTCCCCAAAAAAAATTTCCTCAGGGGCTATGCCCTCGAACCCTCCAAGACATTTGTTCGCTTTCACCCTTTGCGTTGAAAACCAAATCTTAATTTTTTCTCCACTTTCGGGTTGCACAAAAATATGTCGGGTTGGATGATAAACCAAACCGAAGTACATAAAATTCAAGACATATTTAACGCTTGTCTTCCGGATTCCTGAACCAAAGATACCCACAATACAAAGTCCCAACAGAGTAAGTTCCTACCAATGTTGACCCAAACTTTGTGGTACATTTTTATGCACAGGTTCTGGACATCCAATAATCCAATCTTCTTGTCATATAATTGTGAGCCAATATCCTTATGCAGATTTGGGGATTTCCCGTCCGAGGCCAAGTTGATTCTCTCATCAGAGAAACTAATCAACGAGGGCTTCACTTACAAGTACAGCATTGACAATATCTATGACCAATCTGTCGAGTACTTCAAGGAAAAGGGACTGTTGCAAGTGTAGTGATTTCTGTCGGCATTGCTGTTCTGCAGAAATAAAAGCAATGCTTGACCAGGAAGATGGTGAAAGAAAAACAGGTCCTTGAGATCCATCGATCGGCTTGTTGTAATTGCTTGATGCATAGATGCGAATAGAAAAGTGTAGCTCTTGCATCTTTCCTAAACCATGAACCGTGTGAGATTGCGACAAGTCTTAGTTATCCCCAAATGTTTGCTTTAGTGGCTGAGAACTTAATCTAATGGATCTGTTGGTTCTGTCAGAGCAGTTGATTTACCTCTACTACATTTATCAGCTTAGTTTCACTTAGTCTGGTGCAATTATTGACAATGACACGATAACTCTAGCACGACAATTTGTATCCGGATTCAGAACTAAGTGAATAACCTCCAAAAATCTAAGACAAGGAAGTGCATATAAAACTATTTTGAATGAGAGGAGACACACTACGAAATGATATGAATCACGTGTGAAATTATAGAAGATTCTCTTTAAGATTAAAAAATTCCATCGGAATGAGTATGATTGTATGTGTGATAATATCAATGAATACGATTATTGCAATTGCTTAGGATACCTTTATTATACGGTTTAGGATTTAAGGTTTATTGAAACAAATAGCCTCACCAAATTCGAAGCTAACTCCTAAACCCTCGGTTATTTCGTGAAGGCGATGTGCGAGCATCTAGCAAGTCAATGAATTGGTAGCATCTAGTCCTATATTTGATAAGTTCTGCTTGCATATACATAACGGCACAAAAAGATATCAATTAAAATTGCAGCTCTGTCTAATCCGTAGGCCCTTCCTCTCTGTGCATTCCTGCCTGAGATTCATGAAATTGACCACTTCCAGTGGCAAATGCTTCAGATTTCTTTTACTTCTGATCTCCTCAGCTGTTTTACTTGAAGCCCTTGTAGTGCGACTGAAAATTAATATTCTGGTGAGTATGTTTGGCAAGGTTCGTCATGTTTCGTCACTAACGGTAATGTAAACTTGCGTTGTGGACAGTCCCTAGTAATGTTCTAGAACTTGATAGTTGTGGATGGTCCCTAGTAAGGAATTCGCAAGAGCAACATTCAGGCGGTGAGCCACTGGCTGTTGTGACTTCGGTGCGAAGATGGTCGAGTCAAAAGGTTCTCTCGATTAGCTGACGGGGCAAAAGCTGGAGGGAGACTAGCTTGGCGTACTAAACTGGTACAACTCCGTGAAGTGAGTATTCGACAGAGGTAAATTAAGATTCGGGTTTCAAATGAATTGAAGTGAAAAGTTCGGGTGCTATATTTGCAGTTTACCTGGAAAAAGAAGCCAAAAATTCTCTCTGCATGGGATGGCGAGGAAATAGATTGCATGCATATATGGAATCTGATACGATCCATACGAGAAGCAGAAGATAATTCTCATGAAATGGATTCTATGTCAAGCTCAATAGTTGGGATTGTGAAGACTGTCACTCCAGTTCATGGGATTCACTTCAGCTTGAGTGTTTATAGGCCCCGAAAACAATGCAGTTTTCGATTTCCAAAGACGCCAAAGAGTAGAGCAGTTTCAGAATACCAGTTAATCGTAATTTGACTAGACCAAATATGCATCACTATAAATTTCAGCTTTGGATGTATGAAAAGATGGCTTCTAAACCCCACATGTTACTGTCACATGATAAGATTACTATAGAGTATAAATTCTCACTTGTGACGTGAATACTTAGATTCCTTAAATGTAAGGTTTCTTTTTTCGGCTGACTTAAATGTAAGGTTGGATTAGTGGCGAATGAATGAATTTATGAGTTTGAATTAGGCGTATGATGCATATCCAACTCTCGACATCATCATGTACGGACAACTTAATCTTCAAGCCACTCATCCGGGTACAATCAATTATGAAATTAATTGCAATCAACCGGTGACCATGCATGACATAAGCCCATCCAAATGTATCGACTTAATTGAGTTGCCATAGTGTTCAGAGCTTTTGTATCTCCACGTTCCTAGCTCATTTTTAGCTTGGGTCATGAGATTTGTGAATATAATTGAATCTCTATGTGTCTACCCGTATCGTTTTGAAAAAAATGGATATTAAAATTAGGGTTCCAAGCATGCATAACGTTAGTGTGTATCACACTCAATTCATCTCAATGTAAATAACATGTCAATCCTAGCCCAGCCCCAATCACAGGCTGTTACTACCATATTGATATACATACAATTAATTATTTGGTACCTTAATTAGGTTATTTAGGGAGCAGACTTTGTCGTTACGTCACATTTGCTTCCAAGTCCCCATTGATGACTTCCCATACGTCAATTTTGAATGACTGGAAAGTAGTGAATGCTTAATGCCATCGCAATGGCCCCGCGGCAATTCTCGATACGACGTGCCAATCCTTATACTGCTTTTGGGTCTCATGGTTAATGTAACATCGGTACAATTTGCATCATAGTTACATCATCATGACCTTTTAAATCAAGATTGATATCCAATTAATCGTACATAATCTCGTTCTCCTTTTTGTCATGACATTGAACACATTGGCCAATTATGAAGGGTTAGCGCGGTCATTTGGCCTACATTTTTTTTTTGGGTCGAAAGAAGATTCCATTCATCAGAATAATATCCGAACGGTACATCCGGCTGACGTTGACATTGACAATTTTTAACGATATTTTATTTTTGTTTCTTTCTCTTTTTTTGGTAATTCTCCCCTCTGTATCGAATCATGTAACTCAAAATGTAATCTCCGCAATTGTGACCTACGTTCAACATTATTTTGGAATTCAACAAACACCAAAACCTTCAAAAGCTGAAATCTCAAATTATCAAGATCGTAGACTAAACTGAACAAAATAATAACAATAATCCAAGGGATTAACGTACAGACGTCGAACGTCCATGTTGGAGATGACTAAACCGAGATTGTGAAATTGCTCAAAACTTCAGATATTGGGATCGCTGTTTTCCTCGAAACTAAGATTAATTGCATGCATGAAATTCCTTAAATATTCATATTTAGTCTACTCTTCTAAAATCTGACCACCAGCAACTAGAATTTGCTTAACATCTAACAAAAACCCACTTCGAGCAAAAACTTATTTAAAGAGCCCGAGGCTGTTTTCTTGCTTCTTTATCTCGTTTCCTTCGTAATCATACAACCCAGGAGAAAAAAAAAATTATGGAGCTTGCATCTGCTAGCGTTGTCGATTGTGATGTTCGTGCTGATGAGTGCCTCCTTGGAGTTGATAGTGGATGCGGACACGACGAGCGCAATGTGGGCAAAGTGAGAGCACGTGACGTGCAACAGTTGCCGGAGCAGGTGCTTCATGAGGTACGTCACATGTCCCATCGAGTGCCCTCAGGTGAAGCCTAGATATTGTTGGTCAATCTTATAATCTTTCGTGTCAGCATTTTTGAATTCCGTTTTAAGAGATCGAAGTCTAACGGTGCGTATCTTTATAGTGCCTTTGGAGTTTTTCTTATAATATGTCCCATGCCCTATTTGCGGACCCCCTCTGATGGTTCTCGAAATTATTATCTCCAATAGTGCTTATTGAATGACATAGAGGCATTGTATCTTTCCCATTTACATCTCTTTTGGAGCCGCATATCCTTTCTCCACAATGTCACGAATCTTGGGCCATCAAGAAAGTAGTAATTTTAATACTCCTGTGGTTATAGTTATTTCCATTGAAAGTAGGAATGTTTAGTTAAGTATGTGGTAGAGTTGGCCATAAATTTGGTGTTGGACATCTAGATGAGTGATGTTAGTAGCACTTGGATAGAACAAACGAACATCCACCAAATGAGGCTCTAATACTGTTGTTAGTTTGATACATAATGAAGAAAGATTAAAGCATTGGTAATAGAAGATTGGTGGGGTGGCCGACTTTAGGGGAAAATCACACAAAATAGATTTGTGATTTTTTGAATTTATTTCTCAACCACCTCCCACCTTGCGTTGTCATATGCCTTGCTTGAACAAGATAAAGGAAATTTACTTATTAACAAATGTAATCGATGTATAAAACGTTGATAAATATGTGCAATTAATGTCTAAACCAAATTCAACTGGTAACACAAGCAAGAAGGATTAGTTTTGCTTCTTAGAAATGGGCTATAACTCAGAGAAGCACTATCGAGACCTATGGATACGAAATTAAGCATAAATCTACCATTTATTATTTCCCATTAGTTGCAGTCCAATAAAAATTATTCTAAACTGTGACATTTCTTGGATGTAGACCGTGTCTACATCTAGACCATCAAATAATTCACTCCTTAATATGGTTCTTAAATCTTTAAACTCTTCTATAGAGGTGGTAATAGGATTGTAGTTTTTAATAAAGTATCATGATAATGATATCATCTTTGCGGGCTCTCCTTTGATTTTCTAGTCACCATAATATTGCTGGTTAGTCTTGTAATCTTTCATGTCAGCATTTTTGAATTCCCTTTTAAGAGATTGAAGTCTAATGGTGCGTATCTTTATAGTGCCTTTGGAGTTCTTCTTATAATATGTCTCATGCCCTATTTGCGGACCCCCTCCGATGGTTCTCAAAATTATTATCTCCGACAGTGCTTATTGAATGACATAGAGGCATTGCATCTTTCCCATTTACATCTCTTTCGGAGCTGCATATCCTTTCTCCACAATATCATGAATCTTGGGCCATCAAGAAAGTAGTGATTTTAATACTCCTGTGGTTATAGTTATTTCCATTGAAAGCAAGAATGTTTAATTAAGTATGGGGTAGGGTTGGCCATAATTTTTGTGTTGGATATCTAGGTGAGTGACGTTAGTAGCACTTGGATAGAACAAACGAATATCCACCGAACGAGGCTCTAATACCATTGTTAGTTTGATACAAAATGAGGAAAGATTAAAGCATTGGTAATAGAAGATCGGTGGGCTGGCCAATTTTGGGGGAAAATCATACAAAATAGATGTGTGAGTCATTGAATTTATTTCTCAACCACCTCCCACCTTGCGTCGTCACATGCCTTGCTTGAACAAGATAAAGGATACTTACTTATTAACAAATGTAATCGATGTATAAAACGTTGATAAATATGTGCAATTAATGTCTAAACCAAATTCAACTGGTAACACAAGCAAGTAGGATAAGTTTTGCTTATTAAAAATGGGTTGCAACTTTGAGAAGGACTATCAAGACCTACGGATAAGAATTAAGCATAAATCTATTGTTTATTTTTTCCCATTATTTGACGGTCTACATCTAGACCATCAAATAAGTCACTCCTTAGTGTAGTTCTTAAATCTTTAAATTCTACTATAGAGGTGGTAATAGGATTATATGTTCTAATAAAGTTCCATGATAATGATATCATCTTTATGGGCCCTCCTTTGATTTTCTAGTCACCATAATATTGTTGGTCAGTCTTGTAATCTTTCTTGTCAGCATTTTCAAATTCCCTTTTAAGAGATTAAAGTCTTACGGTGCGTATCTTTATAGTGCCTTTGGAGTTCTTCTTATAATATGTCCCATGTCCTATTTGCGGACCCCATCTGATGGTTCTTGAAATTATTATCTCCAAGAGTGCTTATTGAATGACATAGAGGCTTTGCATCTTTCCCATTTACATCTCTTTTGGAGCCGCATATCCTTTCTCCACAATGTCATGATTCTTGGGCCATCAAGAAAGTAGTGATTTTAATACTCCTGTGGTTATAATTATTTCCATCGAAAGTAGGAATGTTTAGTTAAGTATGTGGTAGAGTTGGCCATAATTTTGGTGTTGAACATCTAGGTGAGTGATGTTAGTAGCACTTGGATAGAACAAACGAACAACCACCGAATGAGGCTCTAATATTGTTGTTAGTTTGATACATAATGAAGAAAGATTAAAGCATTGGTAATAGAAGATCGGTGGGGTGGCCGACTTTGGGGGAAAATCACACAAAATAGATGTGTGATTCTTTGAATTTATTTCTCAACCACCTTCCACCTTGCGTCGTCGCATGCCTTGCTTGAACAAGATAAAGGATACTTACTTATTAACAAATGTAATCGAAGTATAAAACGTTTGTTGACACCTAAATTTTAATTAACCATTTAGTGATTAATTACATAGAAAATTAGGGATTAAATTTTAACCCCTAAATAAAAATATTTAAATTGCATGGCATATAGTTTAGATTCATATAGGTTAATTGTATTTCACATCGAATCAGCGGTGGCAAGTAAGCTGAAAATTCATCATATAAACCGAGCTAGAGCGCCGAGTGAAACTCAGCTCACTCAAGGGATTGGGGGTCGAAATTCACAAGCCTAAAAGGCTTTGGTTATCATAATTTGAGCTGAAATCAGCTCAAATTAATTTAGCCCATTTGGAATTAAAATAAACTTAAATGATAAAGCCTAAGTCTAAGCCTATTAAGACTAGGAAGCCCGATCAATTAACCTCCATCCTTTTCCTCCCGAAAAGACTGGGTCGATAAACTTGCTTATGAGGGAACGGGTTATATGTGTCTTAGTTAGTGTAGTCGCAGATGTGAATCCCGGGGTTCCCCATAATCGGCTATAGAGTAGCACTCGATGACAATTCCTGTGTTCAAGACCGATTCTACGTTTAAGTCTCTGTTGACCTATTTTGCTCCTATGTGATTATACCTTTCAATGAAGGGAGGCTCTCATAATTTTCAGAGAACACAATTTCTGAGAGAAGGGAGACACACGTGAGTGAGAGTAAGAGTGAGAGGAGAAGACAGCTGCACGTGCCACGCCGCCGCTGCACTAATCGCTGTTGCGAGTGCTCGTGTCCCGTTCAAGCCCGTGCCGCCTCACACCACGCCCTCTACTCATGGCCAGACCTGTGGCCGTGAGTTGTTTCGCCACCGGGGCCATCCTCGACGTCACACCAGTCGCTGCCGCCATGCTAACGTACCTGCTGCACTGGCCGCTGCTTAACGAAGCCGACAAGTCGCTGCATCACTGAACATCGTCAAGCATCCTTTGCCGCAGCACTTCACCCTTGAACAGCCGCCAATTAGCCTTTGTGTGATTCGTGGGTGATACACAAAGGAACAGAAAGAGAGAAATCGTAAGTGGGAGCCAAAGAAGAAATATTGTGGTGCCCTGGAAGATTCAAGATGGTGATCCAGTGGTGAAGTTCGTGAGTGCAGTTTCACAGAGGAAGATTTCTTCACAGCTACAAGACAAAGGAGGACACGTCCAAAAGGATTTATGCAAAAAGCCATCTCACCCTAAGTGTGCTCTTGGGACCATACATCTGACATCATCATACAGAGAGCAGCGCCATTGGTGATTCGTGAACCCATACCAACGTCACAAACGTTGGGCCTACCTGGAGCACATCCACACCAGCAAAGAAAACTCGAGCCCCGCTGCTCCTTGATGTGGTGCTCCAAAAGGTCTCTGCTGTGAGATCAAGAGTCACCCGAGGGCTATCACTGTGAGGCCAGCCGTTGAGTCAGTTTCCCACCGTCATCACTTCATCAGCTGAACCGCGGACGACCAACAAGTCTGCGCACCACTGTGCCCAACCAGAGTGCCGCCGCATCGCCATCGTCGCATCCGTTGTTGGCCACCGTCGGCCGTCCCATGATCTGCAAACCCGATCCGGCATCAAACTCAAATTTGGAAGTTATTTGTAAATTAGGTATGAAACTTTATTCATTATCGTTTCAAATATTTAAATTCCTAATTTGAGTGATTTTGTTATCTTTGGTTGGTTAGTAAATATATTTGAATGATGCATGTCATATTCGCAAGATTTCAAAAAATACACAAGTTAGGAATTTCCTAGCTTAACAACGTGTCGGGACGACTATATGATCTCAACCATGAGATACGATACTTGGTGGCACGGAAATCTTTATTCTGTCCATAACTATTTAGATACGATAGTAGATTTTATTTTATTCCCAAATTCAAACGAATAGCCTTCCATCAATATCCATAACTACATGGATATGATCGCCGGTTTATATCGTTTCCCTAATTCAAAGATAATAAAACAAATCTTGCGTTTCATGTGGATTGGTTTTGATCGTGGTAATTATCTATCTATTTGATTTATTTCCTTTAAAAAGGAAAATTACAAAAAAAGATTAGCTAGGATTTGAATTGATTTTATTAGAAGATAATGATGCATGTTTAGGATGGGTTTAGAATAACTTTCTTTGAATAAGTCGATAGGATAACTTTTTAATTTAAATTAGGAATTAGAGTAATTTATTTCCTAGTTTAATTTAGATATTATCCTGATCTCGATGGTTCATTTTAGGGTAATTCTTGATTTCAAATTTTCATAAAAATACCAAAAAGAAGTCACTTTAGGATAGATTTAATTATTATTTTTAGAATAGATTGCATATTAATTTAGGCATTTTTTTAATTTCGAATTTCATTGGAAAAAACGCATCGTTTTCCATCATTAGAATTAGGCACGTCGTCGCATGTCATATAGTTCGCATGCTAGGTTGCATTAATTACATGTCATATTTTGCATGTCATTGCATACAGGTTAGTTTGCATTTTAATAAAGCGCAAACCCTAAAGAACACCTTGAGTGCCTTGCTTTGTTAATTAGAAATCACATTAGGATTGTCTTTGTGATTTTCTACTAACAATGCAAATGCTTGCATTGCTTTAAGATATGTCATTCCCCTAACCTTGCAATCTATTTACTGTTTTCTTGGGTGTTAAATTGGTGGTTTGCGCACTCGCATGAATTCCTTGCATGTTAGTGATTAGGTAATAAAATAGATCCAGACTGCCCGCATAAATATTTTTTGAAAAGAAAATGTACCGAAAGGGCGTTAGACTAGATCTAGCGTAATCAAGTCCCCAAGCTTAGAATCTCTGGTTCGCAGGAATAAAATATAGCTCTATATTTTATTTAGGTTTTTAATCGACTTACCACAAATAGATTAGTGGCGATTCCAAGCATGAAAATTTTTACATGTTAAAAAAACTTAAACCCTAAGTTTTCGTGCAGTAGGGATCTTTTCTTGGCATAGATTGTATTTGAACGGTTTGGGCATGAGACTTGAGGCTTGGTTGATGACTTCAAGCAAGTTGGTTGAGATATCGAACCATATCAGTCCAGTTGAAACTCTCGCAACGGAGGCCATTTTGTCAGCAATTCTTATTTCGATGTTAATATGAGCATGCTACCCTCTCTTTTTCTTCCCCTTTTCAATTTGAGGGGAAGGTGCTGCTGCTTTGGCTACTTACTAGAGGTTTTTGGTCCCCATGATGGGTCTTTTACAGGTAGGAGCTTAATTGTTCTAGCAATCGGAGTCCTGAACTGTTGGTTATCTGAGCCTTTGGGCGTGGGCATTTCTTGGCATGTCGAAGGTTGTTGAGCTGGTCATGTCATAATTTTGAAAGAGCATATCCCTTTTCCATCTCCGTGCATCTGTGCCACTGTGCATGCATGGACTTTCACGTGAGAAAGCAGTTTGCAGAGGCTGGAGGGAACAAGAAGGCATGCGTTATTGGAGGGACTGGTTTCGTGGCTTCTTTGCTGATCAAGCTTTTGCTTGAGAAGGGCTATGCTGTGAATACCACCGTTAGGGACCCAGGTCGATCTCTCTCCTACTTTTCTCTTCTAAAAAACATATGGAAATCAAGTATTTCCTCCGTCCGCTTGGTCCGTTGGTACAGGTGAATGCTCTGTTTTGATGGCATATACCTTCATTGTTTGCTGATTAGTTCCTTGCAGTTAGACCCCCGTCTGTTTGAGTAAAAGCCAATTTACCCTCCAAAGCGATGTGCAATTTCATTTCGCTCCCTGTTCACTAACTTTCGCCAATTCGTCTGTGGATGAGACCAAGTTCCTCCATTTAGGTCAATCTGAGCAGCCCGACCCATGTTGTCATGACTATAGTGCGTGTTTCGCGTGATCTACGAGAACGGCACGCGCAGTAAAATTGGTGGCGACCTAGCTCTGACTTGTTAGGCCGCAACTTAGTAATTTGGTAGTGCTCACAAACTACTGAAGTATTTTCACACTCCAGCAACATGGCATGGCTCGGCTCGATTGTGTGGAAGCTGCAGAACTGATGGATAAGGCACTAAAGTTGGAACTGTCTGTTGATTTGCTATTTTACTTTGTTGCAGATAATCAAAAGAGGGTATCCCATCTCAATGAGCTCCAGAAGTTGGGTAACCTCAAGATTTTCAGGGCAAATCTCACCGACGAATCGAGCTTTGATGCTCCTATAGCCGGCTGCATCTTCGTCTTCCATGTCGCGACCCCGGTCAACTTTGCTTCCGAAGACCCTGAGGTATGTAACGAGCGCGTCACTTGGGGCTCGCCGTAATTTTTGATGGGACATTTTATTGGGTTTTCGAAACCGCCGCTGCTCTGATTTCACAGAATGACATGATCAAGCCGGCAGTCCAGGGAGTCCTGAATGTTATTAGAGCCTGCGCCAGAGCAAAGACGGTGAAACGAGTCGTGTTGACTTCATCAACGGCTGCGGTTTCGGTCAATAATCTTCAGGGTACGGGTTTGGTCATGGATGAGAAACACTGGACGGACGTCGAGTTCCTGACCTCTGTGAAGCCACCTGACTGGGTAAAATCAGTTGGCCCTGGGGTGTTTGACTTGACTTTTGAGCTGGTCAAGAAGTCAATTTGAAAATGATGGGTTTTTGAATTTCCCTATTTTCAGGGGTACCCCGCTTCCAAGACGTTGGCAGAGAAAGCAGCGTGGAAATTTGCGGAGGAAAACGATGTCGAACTTATAGCTGTCATCCCGACCCTCTTGGCTGGCCGTTCTCTCACACAAGATGTCCCCAGCAGCGTCTGTATCGCATTGTCTCTGCTAACAGGTCCAAAACCGTCCACAGCACTATAAGTTCATTAACTTGGGAGGCTGGAAAAAACTAATCCCATGCAGGAACAAAATTAATCACAGAAATGCATAAGACAAACGTGCTTGTCCTAATGCCTCTGATATTTCTTTTTGCAGGAAACGAGTTCTTGATGAATGGCCTGAAAGACATGCAAATGCTGTCAGGTTCTCTTTTTATCACGCACGTTGAGGACGTCTGCCGCGCCCACATTTTCGTGGCCGAGAAGGAATCTGCTTCTGGACGATACATCTGCTGTGCTGCCAACACCTGTCTTCCAGAACTCGCAAAGTTCCTGAACAAAAGATACCCACAATACAAAGTCCCAACAGAGTAAGTATGCACGTGTTCTGGACATCCGATGATCCAACCTTGATGTCATTATAATTGCGAGCCAATGTCCTTATGCAGATTCGGGGATTTCCCGTCCGAGACCAAGTTGATTCTGTCACACCCCGAAACCTACCATGATGGGGAATGACATGGCCGTCTTTTCACCCAAAGGACGCAGCCTCAAACCACCCAGGAGTCCCAATGACATCGCTCTCGTTCTAATGGCTGCTAAATAAAGAACCTGAAAGATTGGAAAAAGAGGGGGGTGAGCAACGACAGCTCAGTAAGCAGTGCGTATCTCTTCTAAGCAGATCAAGCAACTACTATGCATGTATACATAAAGCCATACCAGAATTTCAGAAGCCAAACTCAAGATATTAAATACATATCAATTCAAAATACGAGTGGTTTCATTTCATCAAAGTTTCATACAAGTCCCAAATACATGTTTAAATCCATTGTCACAATTCAAACTATCAATGGTCAAATTCATTGATTAATCTCTATAAAAACCACATCAATGGTCCAATCCATTGACTAATCTTAAATAACACATCAATGGTCTATTCCATTGATAAATCTCAATTAACATCACACGTCGATGGTCCATTCCATCGACCAATCTATTGCTCAATATCAAACTATGGTCACGATACAAAGCCTTGTGACAAGGCTACCAAGATTCCCCCCTTGGCAAGGTCTCCACCTACAAAGCCGGTGGCTCGGCCCAGAAGGATATCCTAAACCCGGTATGCATACCCCAAAGCCCCTCATTGGGCTCACAGCCATATTGAGCATCAAACAATCATCATCCAATCCAGAATACATTTCACAAGCCAAACAAATAACTTTCTCACAATACGGCTCATCCGCCAGAAATACATTTCGTAACACACTTCTCAAATCATTTCCAAACTCATTTCATAACCCAATTCGCAACATAATACACATGTATCCGTTAACAATAATTTTCCTAAAACCATTCTCAAATTTCTCAAATCGTTCTCAAATATCAAACTGGTAGTAATTGCCCGATCCAGACTTTTATGCAACAAATATGCTTTAATAACTTATACGATACTCAAATTCTTATCATTTTCAAAACATGATTTTATAAACTCAAAGGAGAGATAGCACCACTCACCTGGAATCCCCAAAAATCACACCACAATCCGAACCGAAGATCTCGTAATCCTATTAATTAAACGAGAATCGACGTCAACATCAAGTAAAACACCATTTTACTAACGACTAGACTAAACTAAGCTTAGACGCTAATTAAAACGACTCAAACACGCCCACAAATTGCTCCTCTAAAGCGATTATCCAAATTTGTCCATGCGCGAAAATTTGAGCGTGAGACTTGATTGCGCCATAACTTTTTCCACCAAACTCCGTTCTAAGCAAACTTATAGTCCAGTGAAAGCTTATTCCGAGCACTACAATAACCCCAACTTGGCAGCCCCAAAATCAAGCCGAAAACCAATGAAAATCGACCTAAAAATCACTGTTCGCGTACTATTTGCGCACTGTTCACTGCGCGCATTCAACTTTAAAAATTCATATTCGGCAAACCGTAAGTCCAAATCAGGTTCCGTAAAATCCCGCGGCTCCGTAACACCATAAACTACCAATTTTATAAAAATACGCAGCTGAACGACTCAAAAATCAGACTTCGCCGCTCAAAATTCCCAAAATTCCGAATTTAAACCTTAAATCGGAAAACTTCTCCGATCAAATGAACGAGGGGCGCGAGTACTTACCGAGCGTTGCGATCCGAAGTCGAATCGGCTAGACGAAGTCCGCGCGGCGTAAAACCCCCATTTTCTCCTTCTTCTTCTTCTCTTCCTCTCCTTTCTCTTCTTCTCCTCTCTGTTTTCTGTTCTGTTTCGTGACTGCCCTTGGCTTCTTAAAATAAAGGGCCGAATACCACTGTTCCTCTTTTTGACTTGTTGACTGATAACCGTTTTTTTTTTTTTGGAACCATATTTTACATTCTCCCCTCCTTAAAAAATTTCGCCCTCGAAATTTAAATTTACCTAAACCTTCGATCAAATGAGGATAAGTTCACGTTGATATCTTTTACCAGATGATCGTTCATGACCATTATATGCATGACTACCTCCTCCGCTTCTTCTAGTTGCCTCTTCACTGTCTCATCCTTGACTTTGAGTGACCTCTTGGTCCTCTTCCTCTTTACAGCTTATTTTATTAAACAAAGAATCTAAAGCTTGAAAGCGAAATATCTTTCATCAATTGTCCTGTTTGTGAAGGAGTTTCGTATTTGGACTTGGTTGGCTCCTGGTCTTTATTGAGATTATTTCCAAACACTATTTCCTCTTCGTGGAAATCTTTTCTTTCCAGCGAGTCACTTCCAAGATTCATAAGCGCATTTTCACTTTTCTCCATCTTTATCCTTTTCATTTCTTCCCTGACAACCTCTTTTTTTTTTTTTCAAGAGTTTAAATCCTATCTTGCATCTTCTACAATTTGAGATTTCTGGTACCGTAAAGCTTTGTTCATCTAGGAACTTGACATGCCCATTTTCATGTAATTGATATGTCCTTTCCGTATTCTTGTGCGTCCAGTAATCGAATTGTGGCTTAAGAGATGTCATCCCACCTCTAAAAGACAATAGGATGGAAACATATGCAGATAGCCCACTCTTTAGTCCACTAATTTCACTCTCTCCAAGAACCCAACTTTTTCTTTCATCTGTTCAATATCCCCATTCTTAATAGCACTTTCATCCCTCAAGCTTTGACAGACTTCACTCAACACCTGCACCTTATTTTCAAGTATAACTTCTCGAACGGAAGAAATTTGGAGATCAAATAAATAAATAAAAGTTACAGCCTCATTCCCCCTTTTCTAAAATTCAAACTCATTGCTCCTCTCTTGCAGCAATTCAAATTCTCTTCTTGAATCCTGTATTTCCCAATTTCATTATGTAATGTGTTCGCCTTGAGCCCCATATTCTGTTTTATTTCCTTAATTTAGATAACTCACTTCTTCTTCTTCTTCTTCTTCTTCCCTACCCAATCTCGACTCTTCACAGTTCAATGGTCGAGAACTATGAAAGCTCAACTTTTTGGTCTCTTATCAAAAGTTCCTTCGCCTCCTCTCTCAAAAATCGTTGCCAATCAAAATTTGGTAGCTGAGTTTATCATTGATGTCTCTCCCTCATTGAACTTTGTCCAACTCCTCAATTGAGTCAACCGGGAGTGACTTTTCTGCCCATTATGTCTCTAGTCTCTTCCTCAGCATATCAATCCCCTCCCTTAGATCGTTGTTAATCACTTGGAGGCCACAAAGCTCAGCAGCAAGAGCTTTTACTTCTTCAACTTTCTCCTTCCAAAGCTCAATAAAACTAGAGAGAAATTACCAAGAGAATTCAGTTCTTGAATTATCGCAGAGTTTTCCATCTTCAAGGGCACGCTTCTATTCCTCCGAATCTGTAATATTTTCCATCAAAGCTCGGTTTTCAACTAGTTCATTGGAATTATCTTCTGCAAAAGCTAGTAAACCATCCGCACATCAACCAGTATCTCATGCATCACTTTCGTATCAATCTCCAGTGCCTCTTGCTGTTGCTCTGCCTTGCCTACATCCGATTTTTTTTAAGAGGTTCTTCATCTCTAGAAGCTCATGCTTATCCTTTTTTTTTTCCAGCATCATAAATTGCTCGATCAAAATTCTGAACTCCTGCTCAATGAAGCCTTTACTTGACCTGAGCTTGCTACGCCCCAATCCAAGTCCTCCGAGAAACGCAATCAGCCAATGTTCTCAACTAGCAACCTTTTGCTCTTCATTCCTGCTCCTTGTTAGTGACTTCTTTAATTACCCTATTCTGTCCAATGCTCCATCGATAAGGACAGCTGAAACATGAACCTAGGCATTCATTGCCTAAGCCCCCCCTTTTTCTTTTGTGATGATGGTATAGGCACCATGCGGCTCAAAGGTAGACAAGCATCGTCGGTCGTCTGAAGTTCTTCTCCATTAGAACCAGTTCCTTCTATGTCTCCTTTTCCTTTTGGGTGTGTACTAGTCATGTGGGAAATGTTATTTTTCTGCCTGAGTTTCCAGCTTTCGACTTTTTCTTTCCGATCAACATTTTCATGGCCATAAGAGTTCAAGTCCTTTGAGGGGTCTACAATTCACACAGGAATTGGCTGGTCTAGGATCAATAGAATGAACCGAATGCCTATCATCAGAACGGACCAAAGTTCCAGATGTTGTCCAAACAGATTGATTGTTAGTTGTAGCACAAGGGATTTCACTGTGTTCTAGCAGCCCATTAGTGAGAAGGGGGATTGGATGTTGAGATTCATGTCTAGAAGAAGACGAGAGATCATAATCTTCTCCTTGTCATTGGCGCCTCATGACATTTCCTTGGGTGTAGCTAGACTGGTTCTCTAAAACATCAATATCATTTTCTTCCACTTGAGGACTCCCTTCGTGCCTTTTGTAGCTAGTCATACACTGAGGCGAACATTGATTACCATCTTTCCTCTCGTACTCATTACAGGGACGGCACAATGGGAATGCACACTCATTACAAGCAACAAAGGCATCATCATTGGCTGTGAGTCAAACGGTATCACCACAAATTTGACATAACAGGGCATTCAAGTGCTTCAGGGGCTTGGGCGTGTGGACAGAGTCATAGTGTATCCGAACCAACCTGTTCCTCTTATAAGATCCGGCCACCATTCCTGCATTTGCTTCCATGAGATGATCTCAATCCTTTGTTTTTGTCTGGTAGAATTTCTTGAGAACTTTAACACACTTTACCATTTTTGTTGGAAGGTTCAGATCTTAAGACTTGTAACTTGGCCAAAAACTGGGAGTTTCTAATCCTTCAGTTAACAAGGCCACATGAGTCTTTGTCGATTTGCCCTCGTTTCACAGAAAGACTTCCGGAGCTGAAATCAATGACTTCCGTTCCATCATTGAGGTGCACATGTCCATCCATACAAAAATCTCAGTATGACAGTCCAACAAATAGCACTTATCTGTGTCGAGCAATTCTTGGTTCAATAGCTCCTTTGCTACTTCAAATAGTTTCCCCCGAGTAATTATCTTACACGACATTAGCATCACCAACAAACTTTCCATTCTCTATTGTTGCCACCTCACAGTTTCCATGATGCTTATTTTCCTTAATGTAATACTTCCAGAGCTCTACCTCTTTCTTGTAGGCTAGAGTTGTACCCACTGAAAAGAAATATTTTTGAAGCAAGTGTCCAATATGAACACATCGTAGTGATTTAAGGATGACCAATCAAATGCGATCTCTTTAACATGAACAACACGCTCTCCCTTGCATGCAAACAAGTTGACGCAGTACTTTTACCCATTCGAAATTCCTGTTTCTGACTTGCACACTCCTTCGATGGGTATAATGCATGGATTGAAGAAGGACAAGAACTTCTCTGTTTCTCGGCCTTGAACTTCCTCCCAAAATAGAATTTACCATGTGAAACCCTTGGAATGCGAACTGAGTGACTATTCTCGATGCACCATATCTCTAAACCATCCTTCGTTTCTGCACCTTGGAATGCCAAATCAATGTCTTTAGACAAACAAGACAATTTCTCTCATCAAAGAACACTTCGTAAAATTAAAAGAATTCTGTCGGAGTTGACCAAGAAAAACAACAGCCGACTGCAACAGAGGAGCTTGATATCAGAACTTGAATCGAACGGAGAAATACGTCTCTCCTTCATTGTTCTTTGCTTCTCTAATTCAAGTTCTTTCTTTGTCTCTTCACACCTTAAAGTCTCAGAGACTAATCCTGATTTTGCTTCATCAATTTCTTTTCTCAAGTTCTGCAATTGAAGCCTAGATTCTTCGACCTTTCTCCATTCAATAGCACATATCTTAGAAAATGAAAAGCTGCTTAAAACTAGATCCTCAAAAGCCTGAAAGTCAAAGTGCATATGAACCGACACAAACTTTGAAGGAATGAAGAAAACAGAGTTTCCTCCTCGGATTTGGTATCGGTGCCACCAAACTTGAAATCTGCTTAACCACTTTGGCTCTCTCATTCTTTGAGTCGGATTGATGATCATTTGGACCTAAAAAGAAACATATGCCCTAGTAACAAAAGACTAATGCAAGCTATAAACTAACACACAATCTCTCAACGTCCCATAAAAGCTACCCCCAAATATCATAACCTTAAGCTCTGATACCAACAAATGTCACACCCCGAAACCTACCATGATGGGGAATGACATGGCCGTCCTTTCACCCAAAGGACGCAGCCTCAAACCACCCAGGAGTCCCAATGACATCGCTCTCGTTCTAATGGCTGCTAAATAAAGAACCTGAAAGATTGGGAAAAGAAGGGGGTGAGCAACGACAGCTCAGTAAGCAGTGCGTATCTCTTCTAAGCAGATCAAGCAACTACTATGCATGTATACATAAAGCCATACCAGAATTTCAGAAGCCAAACTCAAGATATTAAATACATATCAATTTAAAATACGAGTGGTTTCATTTCATCAAAGTTTCATACAAGTCCCAAATACATGTTTAAATCCATTGTCACAATTCAAACTATCAATGGTCAAATCCATTGATTAATCTCTATAAAAACCACATCAATGGTCCAATCCATTGACTAATCTTAAATAACACATCAATGGTCTATTCCATTGATAAATCTCAATTAACATCACACGTCGATGGTCCATTCCATCGACCAATCTATTGCTCAATATCAAACTATGGTCACGACACAAAGCCTTGTGACAAGGCTACGAAGATTCCCCCCTTGGCAAGGTCTCCACCTACAAAGCCGGTGGCTCGGCCCAGAAGGATATCCTAAACCCGGTATGCATACCCCAAAGCCCCTCATTGGGCTCACAGCCATATTGAGCATCAAACAATCATCATCCAATCCAGAATACATTTCACAAGCCAAACAAATAACTTTCTCACAATACGGCTCATTCGCCAGAAATACATTTCGTAACACACTTCTCAAATCATTTCCAAACTCATTTCATAACCCAATTCGCAACATAATACACATGTATCCGTTAACAATAATTTTCCTAAAACCATTCTCAAATTTCTCAAATCGTTCTCAAATATCAAACTGGTAGTAATTGCCCGATCCAGACTTTTATGCAACAAATATGCTTTAATAACTTATACGATACTCAAATTCTTATCATTTTCAAAACATGATTTTATAAACTCAAAGGAGAGATAGCACCACTCACCTGGAATCCCCAAAAATCACACCACAGCTCTCATCCGAACCGAAGATCTCGTAATCCTATTAATTAAACGAGAATCGACGTCAACATCAAGTAAAACACCATTTCACTAACGACTAGACTAAACTAAGCTTAGACGCTAATTAAAACGACTCAAACACGCCCACAAATTGCTCCTCTAAAGCGATTATCCAAATTTGTCCATGCGCGAAAATTTGAGCGTGAGACTTGATTGCGCCATAACTTTTTCCACCAAACTCCGTTCTAAGCAAACTTATAGTCCAGTGAAAGCTTATTCCGAGCACTACAATAACCCCAACTTGGCAGCCCCAAAATCAAGCCGAAAACCAATGAAAATCGACCTAAAAATCACTGTTCGCGTACTGTTTGCGCACTGTTCACTGCGCGCATTCAACTTTAAAAATTCATATTCGGCAAACCGTAAGTCCAAATCAGGTTCCGTAAAATCCCGCGGCTCCGTAACACCATAAACTACCAATTTTATAAAAATACGCAGCTGAACGACTCAAAAATCAGACTTCGCCGCTCAAAATTCCCAAAATTCCGAATTTAAACCTTAAATCGGAAAACTTCTCCGATCAAATGAACGAGGGGCGCGAGTACTTACCGAGCGTTGCGATCCGAAGTCGAATCGGCTAGACGAAGTCCGCGCGGCGTAAAACCCCCATTTTCTCCTTCTTCTTCTTCTCTTCCTCTCCTTTCTCTTCTTCTCCTCTCTGTTTTCTGTTCTGTTTCGTGACTGCCCTTGGCTTCTTAAAATAAAGGGCCGAATACCACTGTTCCTCTTTTTGACTTGTTGACTGATAACCTTTTTTTTTTTTTTTTGGAACCATATTTTACAGATTCTCTCTTCAGAGAAACTAATCAACGAGGGCTTCACTTACAAGTACAGCATCGAGAATATCTATGACCAAACTGTCGAGTACTTCAAGGAAAAGGGACTGTTGCAGGTGTTGTGATTTCTATCGGCATTGCGGTTCTGCAGAAATCAAAGCAATGCTTGACCAGGAGGATGGTGAAAGAAAAACAAGTCCTCCAGATCATTGATCGGCCTGTTGTAATTGCTTGATGCATAGATACGGTTAGAAAAGTGTAGCTCTGGCATCTTCCCTAAACCATGAGCCGTGCGAGATTGCGCCAAGTCATATTGGTTTTGTCATTCGAGATTTTAAGCGGAAGGGGCAGTAGTACAGTTTCCATCCCGATAATCAGACCTTGAGTCTTGTGGGATTCGTGAGTCTTATCTTGCTACTTGTATCGGGCATCAATCCCGGGTGTCTATCATGGTTACCAATTTATCAAGAGGGAAAAGCTCCTCATCCTCTCCTCGATCCATCATTTTCATTCAATTAATTGACGGATGAAACCAAATGAAATTATAAACAAAATCATACAAAATCCACAAGTATTTTCTGATTGTGGAAAAGAAGGTGAATTTGTCTCGGAGACTGCTATGTTAATAATCATCTTGCTGACATTCCGTGGCGGCAAACGCCCACGGCGCAAATGGGATTGTGAAACCAACCAATTTGGAATTGGGAACCAGTCAAAAAGATGTGCCAAAAGAATGTTGGGAGAAAGAAAGAGGAGGCCCAGGCAGAAAGATATTCCTATTAGCTAGAGAACCGTCCTCATATCCAATAATTTTGTCATGTCAACGCCCAAAATAAGTCGAAAACTCTCCCAAGAAACTCGCCTTTCGTTAACAAAAACGTTGATTACAAAAAGTCATCCCGCTAGGTTACATTTTCATTCTATCACTTAAAATATAAAAATTGGAGTCCTTTTTTTCTCCAAATTTTAATCATAATAAATTTCCAAATTTTAAACATAATAACAAGTAGAAAAGCTTAAATCGGTCGCATGAAACATCAAAAGGCTCTTGAAATATAATTTTTTTTCCAAACGGCAATAATCTCAAAAATCTCTTTCTAATGTATTTTTTTAATTATAGTCTACTAAACTCAATTGCTTTCGGGCAATATACTTTCGCTCAAAACACTTACTTGAAATGAGTTTTTAAACGTTGAGATTTTTCCAAGTGCACTCCTAGTGACCTCGGTGAGGCTCCCCAATCCTCACCAGAGATGAAGGGGGTGGCGAGGGCACTGCCCCCTCCCCAAAACCCCAATTTTTACACTATTTTTCTAGCTTATTATTTACACAAACGACTTTGTTTCAGGTTTTAACGAGTTCGGTCCGCTAATTAATGGTCACATAAACAAATCAAGTAATAAAAAAGTGACCTTGAACTTTTCAATCCAATTACAGCTAATGGAGGGACTAAAGAAGACCATCAAGTTATAAGACTTAAATGCATAAAATGAAAGTTGTAGGACTAAATCCGGATTGATGCAAGTTTTAGGACTATTGTTGTTATCATCCCTATTTTTTTATATGTTATTGTAAACTGACCAACAATTACTAATAAATCTAATTAAATCTATATAATATAAAGTTTTTAGGTGTGCTTGACATAATCATTCATCCAAATCAACCATTCACTATTTACTATCATAAATTCGGAGGTAATCTAAGCAAATTACAATACTCACCATTAGATGGATGGAAAAATCGTAACTCAGAGTGCGTGAAAGGTACTCTCATAAAAATGGTACCCATATAGTTAGTGTGAGTGGTAAAGAATATTGTATAATATGCTTTGGAATACTTTTGTCATAAGGCATGAGGTCCTAAGGACATTGGAGTTGATTTTATTAATCTCTATTGCACTATTTATGTTCCACCGAGCACGATGGTTAGAGCTATCAAAATAGGTCTCGGACCCATATTTTAACTCATATTTAACAAAACGGGTCACGTATGGATAGCTTAAAATTCAATATATGGGATCAAATGGATTCAAGGAGCAAAGCCAATCTAGCAATGGATATGGAAGAAAGCCACTGTCAGCCCATTTGATTAACTAGCAGAGACAAAGATCCAACAACGCTCATCATCAACCCATGTCTCACTAGAGAGAGATCGTCCGCCTTCCTTAGTGCTGCGTGTAGCACCACCACCATGACACCGATCGGGATCGCCACCAGCACTACAAAAAAACAAGAGTTTTCCAACGAAAAATTTGGAAAATATCGTTGGAAAATGAATTTCCAACGAAATTAGCGACGAAAAAAAATTCGTTGGTAATTCGTCGTCGCAAATTTTTGCAACAAAAAATTTAAATTTTCGTTGGTAATTTGCAACGAAATTTTTTCGTTAGAAAATTCATTGGAAAAATTTGTTGGAAAATATTGACAAAATTCGTGGCGAAAATAGTTGGAAAGTTCATTGGAAAGTTCGTTGGAAGTTTGTTGGAAGTTTGTTGGAAAATTTGTTGGTAATTATTTGTTGGAAAAAACGTGGCAAAATTCATTGGTAATTATTCATGGCAAAATGAATTTCCGACAAAAAACAACTCATCAGTAATTCGGCGTTGGAATTTTTTGCAACAAAAATTTTTAATTTTTCATTGGTAAATTCCGACGAAAGAAAATTCGTTGTAAGATTCGTAGATAAATTCGTGGCTAAATTTGTTGGAAAATTCGTTGCTAATTCTTCATTGGAAATGTTGTGGCAATATTCATTGGTAATTTCCAACGAAATTAGCAACGAACAAAAAATTTCCAACGAAATTAGCGACGAAAAAAAAATTTGAATTTTCGTTGGTAATTTGCGAAGAAAATTAATTCGTGGCAAAAATTTCATGGCAAAATTCGATACTAATAATTTGTTGGAAAAATTCGTTGCTAATTATTCATTGCAAAAATCCTTGGAAATCCGCGAAATTTTCCGACAAAATATTACGATTTTCATTGATAATTTCCGACGAAAACAAAATTCATTGGAAATCACGAATTTTCCGACCAAAAATTATAATTTTTGTTGGTAATTTCCGACGAAAACTAAATTTGTGGGTAAATTCGTTGGAAAAATCGTATATAAATTAATCGTTGATTATTCGTTGCAAAAATTGTGGGAAATCGCGAATTTTTCGACAAAAAATTATAATTTTCGTTGGTAATTTCCCACGACAAAAAAAATTCATGAGAAATGGTGAATTTTTCCGACAAATATTACAATTTTCGTTGGTAATTTCCGACGAAAACTAAATTCGTCAGAAAAGTTTTTGTAAAATTTGACGCTATTTATTCGTTGCAAAAATTGTTGGAAATTCGATTTTTTTTCCGAAAAAAAATTCAATTTTCGTTGGTAATTTTTGACGGAAACAAAATTCGTGGGAAAGTTCGTTGCAAAATTTATCGCTAATTATTCGTTGCAAAAATCGTGAGAAATAGCAAATTTTTCGACAAAAAATGTCAATTTTCGTTGATAATTTGCAACGAAATCTATTCGTGACAAAATTTGGCGCTAGGTTTGCGACGAATTTTGTTTAGCGACAATTTCGATTTTAAATCTAATTATTAGCAATATTAATTTTTTTTTGGTAAGAAAGCAATATTAATTTCTATAATGCATAAGTTGCAAAGTCTCATATGATGATATTCGATATTCAATCTCGTGATACAAAGAGGCAACTAAGTACTAATGAACATCAGGTGATACATTCAAAACATTGAAAGAACACGGGACAACCATAAAACTTTGGCAGCTTTGGTACTCGAGAATGATCTAGAAAGGATTGACAATAAAATCATCGGCATCATCATCACCAATCGCCACATCATTTTGTAGCTCAGCATTATGCCCATCATCAATTGCATTAATATGAGGTAGAGGAGGAACCTCATTGCGATTGATGTCGAGATGTCGCATGACAATTTGCATTTGTTATTGCATCACCCTTATTTATTCGTCCTTCTATCCAAGTAAATGCTTCATTTCTTCATCCTTCTATACAAGCAACTGTTTCAGTTGGCTCAATTCTTGGGTTATATACTCCTCATGTCGTGTCCTCCATGAAACAGCCACATTGGAGGATGAAGCTGCAGAAGCCTTTGTTTTGTACATTTTTGACAAGGATCCCATCCCAAATATTTTTCCTCCTTTCATCCCACCCGTTGCCTCCACTCATA
This sequence comes from Syzygium syzygioides, assembly GCA_031216285.1. NCBI lineage: Eukaryota > Viridiplantae > Streptophyta > Magnoliopsida > Myrtales > Myrtaceae > Syzygium > Syzygium syzygioides. The sequence continues at coordinate 7,584,751 of CM062245.1, read as the reverse complement.
ATGCAACGTAATAGGAATAGGTACGTGATCAGGCACTCAGTCAATTTCATGTCGCAACAAATGTTCACTGGCCAATTAATACTATGCAGCCCAATTTCACAATGTGCAATTCAATAATCCAATCAAGCCATCATATGGCCAATCACACTCCGCACGAGTCGGCCACACAGTCACGCGACATGACATTACTCAATTTCCCAACAATTGGGTACAGAAATCAACCAGTCACTCAGCTCGGGCATACCCGGCAGTCCAATCACATAATCCCCGACTAATCCAAATTAGCCCAATAATTATATCTAATAATCCCACAAATTTTCTTAGAATTTATTCCACCAATTGATCCTTAATCCAGTTCAAATTTTATACTGATACCACCTAAACCAGTCCATACTACACTGATAATACCTAGGCCAGTCCAGAAAAACGCACAATCAGTCCTAATCCGGGTTTAGGAAATATACTCATCTACTTTCTGGACCATGGCGACGGGAAACGGCGGCTGATCACTGATAAACAGTGAAACCGGCGGCGGAATTCCCGGGCGTGCGCACTGTTCTTGGTGCACTGTTCACGGGCAGTACGGACTGCGGGGGAACGACGGCCGATGAGATGGCGACGGCGGCGGCAATGGGTCGTACGGACGGCGGTGAACAGTAAAATCCGTACGGACGTGAACAGCAAAATCCGTACGGACGCTGTACGGACATGGCTGGACGTGCGATGTACGCGCGTGCTGGACGTCTGGGCTTCGACGGTGCGTCGATCGGAGCTCCGGCGAAGCTCCGGCGAGGCTCCGAAGCGGCGGTGAGGCTCCGAAGCGGCGGCGAGGTTAACCGGGAGAGAAAAAGTGAGGAAAAAGAGAGGGAAAAGGAGAGAGAAAAGGCTGGCCAGCGGCGGGGCTGAGGCTGGGGGACTGTGGTGGTCGACAGCGGGGCACGGCGGTTGGCGGCGGTGCTCCAGTGGCCGGCGACAAGCTCCGGCGAGGCCAAAACTATGAGAGAAAATGAGAAAAAGAGAGGAAAAAGGAAGAGAAGCTGCTGGTCTAAATGTGAGGGAGGGCTGAGGAGAGAGAAACAGCAGTCCAAAGTGGTCAAATAAAGCAGCCCAAAGTGCCATGTGTCTCCGATTCGTCGGTTTTGACCAAAATACCTCTAATCCGACGGTTATAAATCAATCTTATCCAAAAATGAGGGGCAAAGTGGTCTTTTGGTCCAATAATGCAGCTGATAATCCTCTGATAATTATCCCAAAATTTTTCCAAAAAAATTCGAAATTAATACCGGTCCAGGGGCAAAATGGTCATTTTTCTGGTCCCGGGGCGAAATTTCAATTTTTGCACATACACGTTCCATATGTGCATGGCCAGCACAATATGGCATCGGATTCGTGAAATTCACTTTTTAAGCCCTCAAAAATCGACTGCAAAGTTTCGAGAATAAAATAATATTATTTTTTCAATTTTTGTTGAAATTTCAATTTTTGACCGGAACCACTTTAAATGTGTTTGGCTGCTCCAAAATGACCTTGGCTACAAAAAATAACCTCAAACGGTCTCCAAATCCAATCCCGGTGCCTACAGGGGCAAAACCGTAATTTTCCCCAATTTTCGTCGAAATTCCAATTGCTAGCTAGATTAGTCCCAAATGTGTGTGGCCACACCAAAACGATGTTGGTCTTGAAAAATAATCGTAAACATCCATAAAATTTCGACGTCGAAGTTCGGGTCCAATCTCGCGATCAAATTTGTTCATTTTAAAATTCTAGAGCCTCTCACTAACGGGTGGTTGTTTAGATGTTACGCGTATCGACCTAGAATTGTCCGAATCGTAATGGCCTCGATTTTCGAAAGAGTGCGAGAAATTATCACTAGTACCGGAGGTCTCGGTCATTTAGGTTAGTTCGGGAATCATTCGCCATGTGTACTCCCGATCATGCGGAATCACCCACGATCCGATCGTACATCATCGGCCGAATCGAATCCGTCACCTTCCTAAGATCGGTCCACGTTGGTCCAAAATATTCCCTCGACGTTCTTCGAAGTCCGTGCCTAACTCGCGATCAGGTCCCCGGTCCACGTACCTATTCCTATTTAGCCTTTTCCATAAGATTAGTATCCCGTGATTGATCAGGTCCAGGCGAGATCGACTGCCTGCGATTTTCATATGATGGGACGTCCATAACTTTACCAACGATACCTATTCCACATCTGTCAGTGGTTCTTTCTCCTTTTTCATGCCGAGCTTCTTGCTTGTGGAAGTGGAGTCTGTGAACCACCCCTCACGCAATTCCATTTCGATTCGTTCGCCTACAGAAACAAGACGATTAAGGGATTCAGCAATGGCACCAATCAGGCGGTGTCTGTATTTGTACGAAAGAGACTTTATGAACAACTTTACTTCTTCATGATCAGTGAGTTGTGGGGTAACCTCGGCGGCCAAGTTTCTCCATCTGATGGCATACTCTTTGAAGGACTCACTCTTCTTCCTTTCAGTGTGTTCCAAATCGTCACGAGTAAAGGTGACGTCAAGGTTGAATTGATATTGCTTGAGAAATGCATCAGCGGCATCATCCCAAGACTTAAAAGCATCCACATCTTTCAACATATACCATGTCAGGACTGGTTCTGTCAAACTCGCTTAAAAAGTTTGAATCATGAGGGGTTGATTATCAACGTATTGGGTCATCCGCACATGATATATGTGCAAATGATGCTTGGGGCATGAGGTACCATCATACTTCTCGAATTTTGATATCTTGAAATTTTCTAGTACTTTGACCCGCTTGTATATAGATAGGTCAAGTGGAACAGCATGCTGCGGGCATTGTAACTGTTTCAATATCTCATCGACTTTTGCAAGGCGTTTGTCATGCTCTGTTATGGGTGTAGCTTCAGGTTCATGCTCCCTGACAGTAAGGGGAAGCGGATCGTCCTCTAGCGGAGGCATTTTGCCATCCTTAGCGGAGGCTTTGTCTTTTCTAGTGGACGGTGGTGATAACACTACCTCAACTGCTGCAGGTGTGGACATGAGCTTACCCTGAATGGATTCCACCTACTTTGTGAGATTTTGGATCGCATTGAGGACCATCTTCATCTCGTCTTCCATGTTATTGAGGCGAACGTATTCTTCGGCCATTTTTTTTGTCAACATGATGATAAAATCATGTGGGCCGCCCCAGAAATTTCGCAAATCTGATTTTTATCTCATTTGAGGGGATTTGGGTACCTCATGCAGCTTTTTGAAATCTGTGACTTTATGCATCAAATCCAAAGGTTTGAGGTTTTAAAAAATAATTTCCCTGATAAAGATTACGCTACATGGGTAAATATTTTGAAAGACCCCGATCCCAAGGCATTCCTCTAGCATACTAAATGGTTCCGTGAGGGTCAGGCTTGTTTTGCCCATTAGTTTCATAACCCTGTTCCGCTGCTCGGTCTATCTGGCATCACTTCATACTACCCCTATTGGGTTGAAACTCTCGCAACGGAGGCTGTTTTGTCAGCAATTCTTATTCCGACGTTAATATGAGCATGCTACCCTCTCTTTTTCTTCCCGTTTTTAATTTGAGGGTAAGGTGCTACTGCTTTGGCAACTTACTAGAGGTTTTCGGTCCCCATGATGGGTCTTTTCCAGGTAGGAGCTTAATTGTTCTAGCAATCGGAGTCCTGAACTGTTGGTTATCTGAGCCTTTGGGCGTGGGCATTTCTTGGCATGTCGAAGGTTGTTGAGCTGGTCATGTCATAATTTTGAAAGAGCATATCCCTTTTCCATCTCCGTGCATCTGTGCCACTGTGTGTGCATGGACTTTCACGTGAGAAAGCAGTTTGCAGAGGCTGGAGGGAACAAGAAGGCATGTGTTATTGGAGGGACTGGTTTCGTGGCTTCTTTGCTGATCAAGCTTTTGCTTGAGAAGGGCTATGCTGTGAATACCACCGTTAGGGACCCAGGTCGATCTCTCTCCTACTTTTCTCTTCTAAAAAACATATGGAAATCAAGTATTTCCTCAATCTGCTTCGTCCGTTGGTACAGGTGAATGCTCTGTCTTGATGGCATATTCCTTCATTGTTTGCTGATTAGTTCCTTGCAGTTAGACCCCCGTCTGTTTGAGAAAAAGCCAATTTACCCTCCAAAGCGATGCGCAATTTCATTTCGCTCCCTGTTCACTAACTTTCGCCAATTCGCCCGTGGATGAAACCAAGTTCCTTCATTTAGCTCAATCTGAACGGCCCGACCCATGTTATCGTGACTATAGTGCGTGTTTCGCGTGATCTATGAGAACGGCACACGCAGTAAAATTGGCGGCGACCTAGTTCTGACTTGTTAGGCCGCATCTTAGTAATTTGGTAGTGCTCACAAACTACTGAAGCATTCTCACACTCCAGCAGCATGGCATGGCTCGGCTCGATTGTGTGGAAGCTGCAGGACTGATGGATAAGGCACTGAAGTTGGAACTGTTTGTTGATTTGCTATTTTACTTCGTTGCAGATAATCAAAAGAGGGTATCCCATCTCAATGAGCTCCAGAAGTTGGGTAACCTCAAGATTTTCAGGGCAAATCTCACCGACGAATCAAGCTTCGATGGTCCTATAGCCGGCTGCGTCTCCGTCTTCCATGTCGTGACCCCAGTCAACTTTGCTTCCGAAGACCCTGAGGTATGCAGCGAGCGCGTCACTTGGGGCTCGCCGTAACTTTGGATGGGACGTTTTATTGGGTTTTGAAACCGCCGCTGCTCTGATTTGACAGAATGACATGATCAAGCTGGCAGTCCAAGGAGTCCTGAATGTTATCAGAGCCTGCGCCAGAGCAAAGACAGTGAAACGAATCGTGTTGACTTCATCAACAGCTGCGGTTTCGATCAACAATCTTCAGGGTACGGGTTTGGTCATGGACGAGAAAAGCTGGACGGACGTCGAGTTCCTGACCTCTGTGAAGCCACCTGACTGGGTAAAATCAGTTGGCCATGGGGTGTTCGATTCGACTTTTGAGCTGGTCATGAAGTCAATTTGAAAATGATGGGTTTTCGAATTTCCCTATTTTCAGGGGTACCCCGCTTCCAAGACGCTGGCAGAGAAAGCAGCGTGGAGATTCGCGGAGGAAAACGATGTCGAACTTATAACTGTCATCCCGACCCTCCTGGCTGGCCGTTCTCTCACACAGGATGTCCCCAGCAGCGTCTGTCTCGCAATGTCTCTGCTAACAGGTCCAAAACCATCCACAGCGCTATAAGTTCGTTAACTTTGGAGGCTGGACAGAACTGACCCCATGCGGGAACAAAACTAATCACAGAAATGCATAAGACAAACGTGCTTGTCCTAATGCCTCTGATATTTCTTTTTGCAGGAAACGAGTTATTGATGAATGGCCTGAAAGATATGCAAATGCTGTCGGGTTCTATTTTTATCATGCACGTTGAGGATGTCTGCCGCGCCCACATTTTCGTGGCCGAGAAGGAATCTGCTTCTGGACGATACATCTGCTGCGCTGCTAACACCTGTCTTCCAGAACTCGCAAAGTTTCTGAACAAAAGATACCCACAATACAAAGTCCCAACAGAGTAAGTATGCACGTGTTCTGGACATCCAGTGATCCAACCTTGATGTCATATTAATAGCGAGCCAATGTCCTTATGCAGATTCGGGGATTTCCCGTCCGAGGCCAAGCTGATTCTCTCTTCCGAGAAACTAATCAACGATGGCTTCACTTACAAGTACAGCATCGAGAATATCTATGACCACTCTGTCGAGTACTTCAAGGAAAAGGGACTGTTGCAGGTGTTGTGATTTCTGTCGGCATTGTGGTTCTGCAGAAATCAAAGCAATGCTTGACCAGGAGGATGGTGAAAGAAAAACAAGTCCTTGAGATCGATCGATCGGCCTGCTGTAATTGCTTGATGCATAGATGCGATTAGAAAAGTGTAGCTCTGGCATCTTTCCTAAACCATGAACCGTGTGAGATCGCGCCAAGTCATATTGATTTTGTCATTAGAGATTTTAAGCGGAAGAGGCAGCAGTACAGCTTCCATCCCGATGATCAGACCTCGAGTCTTGTGGATTCGTGAGTCTTATCTTGCTACTTGTATGGGGCGTCAATCCCGGGTGTCTATCGAAGTTACCAATTGATCAAGAGGGAAAAGCTCCTCATCCTCTCCTCGATCCATCATTTTCATTCAATTAATTGACGGACGAAACCAAATGAAATTATAGCAAAATCATACAAAATCCACGAGTAATTTCAGATTATGGAAAAGAAGGTGAATTTGTCTCGGAGACTGCTATGTTTATAATCATCTTGCTGATGTTCCGTGGCGGCAGACGCCCAAGGCGCAAATGGGATTGTGAAACCAACCAATTTGGAATTTGGAACCAGTCAAAAAGATGCGCCAAAAGAAGGTTGGGAGAAAGAAAGAGGAGGCACATGCAGAAAGTTATTTCTATTAGCTAGAGAACCGTCCTCATATACAATAATTTCGTCATGTGAATGCTCAAAATAACTCGAAAACTTTCCCAAGAAGCTCGTCTTTCGTTAACAAAAACGTTGATTACATAAAGTCATCCCGCAAGTCAATTATTGGGTTGTATCTAATGAGTTTGGGATTCAACTTCTGTGACACATATTAGAAAATAGTAAGAGTGCAATTAGTCGTCAGGAGGAAACCTCAGGAAAGAGAAGATAGGAAATCCTTTGGGTTGCTTATATCCTATCTTGTGTTTACGAAAATATCACATATAACAGAAGATATGATCATGTTCAACCCCATCGAGTGTTTAGTGCATCTGGAGAGATTAGGATTAAAATTATTTATGTACTTCGGAATATCACTTTAAAAGAAAAAAGAAACACCCCGTGAAACTTTTATGGGCATATGATGACAGCAACCATCTTTCACTTGATTTCTGTCACTTATTTGTACCTTCGTTGTCATTTGATAAACAATTTCATTCATACCTACCTTCTTTCCTTAGCTCGTCTCTCTAGACGTTTTCCATGGCACACGCGCATCGCACGTTGCTATATAATTAGCATTTCCAGTCTCAAGCCAAATCACACCAAGTGCATACACACATCGGCTTTTCGAACAAAACTGTGTGCCGTTGGTTTCTTGACATTAACGAAGAGCAATGGCAATACGGGTGGGGCCGTGATGTTCTAGAACTACTTCCCGGTGATGGTCGAGAGATCGGGCCCGCGAGGGTTCATGGAGGAGTTGAGCAAAGGGTTTCGCCTCTTGATGGATAAGGAGAAGGGGGCGATCACTTTGGAGAGCTTGAAGAGGAACTCGTGCTTGTTGGGGTTGAGTGGCGTGAGCGATGAGGACGTGAGGTTGATGCTGAGAGAAGGCGATCTGGATGGGGATGGGACTTTGAATGAGAGGGAGTCTTGCGTGCTCATGTTCAGATTGAGCCCTGGTTTGATGAAGGGTTCCAAGGAAATGTTAGAGGAAGCCATTGATTCATGACTTTTGTGAGCTTTTTCTTCTGATTGCCCTATCAATCTTCCCTTTTCCCCATTGTATACAATTTGCAGATAGCATATCCCGTTACTGCTTTATTCTCCTTTTGTAAATGACTCGTTTATTTTCAAGAAATCACGACTCGTCATTTACAAAATATATCTCAACCATGATGCGTCGTCATAAATGAATTAGAAGGATAGACTTAAGTATATTTAATTCTTACAACAAGAAGATTTGTGGCGATCAAACAATATTCCAAGGTTATAACATATGCATATGGTGCTACCATATTTGCATTCCCAAGTGAGAGAGTAACTTGGGCCAAGTCAAAATGGTGATAATTTTACCCAAAACTAATTTTTTGACCACAAAAAACCCCACTAGTACACCTATGATAATTTTATTCCGAACTAATTTTTTAACTACCAAAAATTCATAATCAGTACATCTATGATAAATTTACCTTCTATTAGTTTCCGTTAAATTTTACTGTTAAATTGCTAAGTTTGATGACGCGCGATAGTTTATGGGTTTACCAGTTTGTGGTTTTACCCTTCTATTTGTCACAAGTTTACCAATTTATGATTTTTCGTGATATTAATATAATTTAATATATACTAAGGGAGGGTGAATTTATTAGAAATGTATCAATTTTGGGTTTTTAGTGGTTAAAAAATTAGTTTGAAGTAAAATTGTCACATGTGTACCGGTTTGGGGTTTTTTGATGTATTAACCCTTAAAGTTTTAGCTATACATAATAAGTGGATAATTGAACAAGTTAGCTACATTCAACACTCAATACCACATCATTTAGCACAAGCTCGCCGGCCAAGGCCGAGTCACGAGCTTGCTGGCCTGGGCCGTGCCTGAGCTGGTTGACGTCAGCAAAGCTCGCTCGCCTGGATTAGCTGAACCTCGAGCTCGCTGGCCTGCATCTTGACTGGTTGCCGGGCTGCCGGCCGTTGCCAAGCACGTAGTTGGTGGAGGAAGGAGGAAGGAAAAGAGAGAAAAGAGAGGAAAAAAAAAAAAGCTAAAGAAAGAAGAAAAAAGAAAAGAAAAGAAAAAAGAAAGAAAGAAAAGAAGAGAGAAGAAATGATTAAATATAATAAAAAATTCGATTTAAAAAAATGAAAATTTTGATTTCTTTTTAAAAATATTTTATAAGAATAATTTCATTAATTAAGGACCTGTGCACAGTCTTTGTTGTCTCGACTAGAGATCGAGCATCGGGAGCCGAGCACGGCTTTTGTGGACTTGAGTTTGGGTGTCAGAGCATCAGGTACGGACATGAGGGGTTTGGGCTAGGCCTTGATGGTCCCGGGTGAGGCAGGTGAGCTCGGCCTCGCTGGCTGGTGCTTGTGGCTGCTTCACGACCAGCAAAGGGAGGAAGAAGGAAAAAGAAAACGAAAAAAAAGATAAAAGAAAATATTAACAAATTCAAGATGAACAGTTCCAGAAAGTGTTTTCATCTTCTCAGATTAGAGAATTCACTTTTCTAATTTTATACATGAATGTTTTTATTAATCGAAAAGCATTTTCGGTTGACTTATCATTTTTGGCGAACTAGATAGGTGAAAGTTTGGAAAACGGATTTCTGGAAAATACTTTCCCTCAAATAAACAAACCCTTAAATTCGAGATATTTACATCAAAAGTCCCCCTAAGCTCATTGCCGGCGAAATGAATGGCTAGCCGACGTATAATTGCTTATCAGCTGAATGTGTCCCACGATTACAAGGCTCATTTTTGTTCAAAATAAAAAATAGAAGTAAACCTTAGAGAGAAAGAGGTTGAGCGACCATGGTGCTTGGGGCCCCGGAGAAGGTCTGGCATCTCTCGTCAAGCTCAAGTGAATTGGGTCGCCGACTTTGTCGTCACCACAACCTTACTAAGATTAATCTACTCCATTTTGAAGAAAATTAGGACTTGGTGCTAGAGAGAGAGAGAGAGAGAGAGAGAGAGAGAGAGAGAGAGAGAGAGAGAGAGAGAGAGAGAGAGAGGCTAAAACTGTAACTGGACGTCCATTGAATTGGTTGATTTATTATGAATTTGTCACATTTTAGTCCTATGATTGCTAGGCTAGAGCGGCACATGGTGGCAAAGATTCCTTCGTGAACAAGATAAAGGATACTAACTTATAAGCCCATAATTGATGTATAAAACATTTATAAATATGTGCAAAACTAAATTCAACTGGTAACACAAGCAAGCAAGATGAGTTTTGCTTCTTACAAATGGGTTACAACTCGGACAAGTACTATCAAGACCTAGGGATACAGAATTAAGCATAAATCCATTGTTTAGTTTTTCCCATTAGTACTGATTTGACGGATGTACAATAAGTTTAAGACTCCCGTGCAAGGATCGGCGTGCCTTGAGTGGCCGTAATGATCGAGACATTTGAGTTTGTGAAAGTTGCTATGTATTTGGATTATCTATTTACCGATTGTATTATTGTGGTACGTACTGAGTTATATCGTGCAGGGCGTGTGTACTAAGGCAATGTAAGAATGCTTGCGATGATTTTATGGCTTGTTCGTTTATGCAGGATTGTATTGTCTGCTTGTGTATATGGTCAGGGCAAAGCAAGGGTTGCTTTGCTATTGATTTGCTGTTGTTGTATCGCTGCATGTTTTAGGTGCATCCGAGATGAGTTGACTTCCTAATAGAGGCTTAGGTCGTTAACCTGCTAAGTTTATCTTATTGTTATTCGTTAAATGTTTTCAGACCCTCGACTATGAACCGATCACTCACTCATTTTGGAGTGCCCATGGACATGGGCACAATTATATATGAGTATTCGGCGGGGCCGGATAGGGCATACTAGAAGCATGCGACCACCATCTGGGCGGACGAAGGATTGGCAATGTGGAAGCCACATGAGTTCATAGTGTAGTTTTTTAGGGACAAAGATGGGTTGTTTGGACCCATTAGGAGTTTTGATGGACCACCGAATGGAGATATAGGGGAAAAAGTATGGGATCCAATGGATATCGACTTGCTGGACGGAAAAGTGATGGATCAGAAGTTCGATCCAGACGAAGAGGAATCTGATTTAAAGACACCTCCCGAGTATCACCGGGTTTAATGATGGGTTTGGAAATCCTATTTTTTTGACCGTCTCCTTTTGATAGTGAAGCTAGGTTAACCCGACCACCGAATCCCTTTTTGTTTATGTGTGATCTTTTAGGAAGTGGCCTCGTGATAGGCTTGTATGTATGTATCTTCCTGGGGTTAACAATGTGTTTATAAAATGGCTTCATTAGTTTTCTTCTCAAAGTGTTTTCCCTAGTATTCTGTTTTATTGATTGTTGTTAGGGTTTTCAAGTTCGCTTCCGCATGCGCTCATTTGATCGGTGTTATTTCTTTGGGTCGGCAACGCATCTTGAGACATTGCCATTACACGGCCATTAGTGGGATGTTAGTGCGCTCGAGGTTCAGGGGGTGACACATACCGACACCCCTCCAGGTCCATACACGTTATCAAAAAAGATTTGTGGTCCCTTGAGCAGGCCGAAGCTCCAAAACAGGTCCTAGTTCCCTATTTTCAACCATGTAGACCAACTGCTCAATGAAATGGCTCAATGAGGCCGATTTGGTTTCAGTTGCTGGCTAGCAAGTAGGTGGTCGGATGGTGAGCTGGGTGACTATGGGGGTTTCGTGGTGGTCCTTAGGGTTGAAAACCAAGCCGGAGCTAGCCTGGGTCAGTCGGCGAGTGGCTAAATCCCGCTCGGTCGACGTGGAATAGACCTAACTCGATTCAAGAAACGGGACAACAACCCAAGTCAACGCCTTAGGTCGAATCCGTTGACTATATCCGATCAGGTTGATTATTATATTAATATTTTTTTAAAAATAAAATAATAAAAAATTATTTTTTTATCGTATTATTATTGTTTTACTTTTTTTAAAAAAATAATAAATTTTGTATTTCTTTTAAAATTATGAGATAATTCAAAAATTAGTATTTTGAATAATTTTATAAGTTATGTCAACTATTTGATTAGTAATTAAGTTTAAGTTGGATAGACCTATAGGACTGTACGGTAGTATTTTGCATGTATTTCTACTACTGTTGTATTGTTATTATGCATGTTGTTTTGAATTAGAATATAATCGCATAAATTGTCATATTTCGAATGTTATTGCCTTAGTTAGAATTAGAACCTTAGGGTGCATATCTGGTTTAACTGCTAATCTTTAATGATTGTGCACCCGCTTGATCATCTAACATGTTAAGGAAAAAGTCCTAAAATTAATCCAAATTTCCTGATAAATATTTTCTGAAATGAATAGGGGTAAAAAGGTACCAAAAAGGCATTAGTTACCTAACTAGTGTAACCAAGTTTCCGAACTCATTTAATCTCTAGTTCGTAGAAGTAAAGTGATTCTCCCGTCACTTTACTTGAGTATATAATCGATCCACCCTAAACCGATTAGTGGCGACTTTTAGATACAAACCACTTGAAGGTTAAAAGCCTCAAGCACAAGCTGCGATATAGTATAGGCTTGGGAAAGCCCAAGTTAAGTTCTAGACCCATACTTAGCACCTACCAGGCAAGATCTTTGAAACACGGAGGTCAGTCGCGACATCAAATAACTTTCTTGATTGCGTCAGTTGACATCATATACTCTACCTTAATAGTTAACAAAGCAACATCCAGTTGTAACCACGCTTTCCAACTAATGACCTATAAAACTGAACACACAACCTGTCAAGGACCTCAGTCTATCCAAGTGACTGGAAAATTTGAATCCACATAAATTGTTATATCCAAATATAATTTCATAAGTTGCATCTTCTCAATAGGTTAATTAGAACATCTATGATGCATCGCACCTATTAGAGTAAGTTGTTCTAAAGATTGCACCTTTTGGAATAAAATTCTTCTCGTTTGGTTCCTTGCACTCTTTCACGCGACATAAACATCATTTCACTTCAATAGTCAACCGGGTCAACAATCGATATTGATGCACCTAGAGGACTAGTGGACCCGTTATGCGACTAACGATGGATTTTTGCTATTCGGGATCGTTTATAAGTTTTTTTTAAAATTATTTTAGTAATTTTTTATGAGTTAATTTAGTAAAGGGCAGTTTCGTAATTTTTCGTTTTGATGTTTACTAATCCTAGTAGGGTTAGGTTTGGGGATATATAAGCTTGTTTTAGGATTTCCTTTAAGCAGACTTTGAATATTTTGATTTGGTAATCATATTTGGAGAACGAATTGTTCTTCCGTCGAATTTTCTTGTTCAGTCAAATTTTTTATCGCGTTTCGGCATCAATTGGTATCAGAGTACAGGTTACTTGAATCAATGACTGAATAGAATCGCGGTCGTGGACGGCGGGCTAGTGGTGGCCGGGGGCGTGGAGGCGTTCCTGAAGCAGAAGACCAACCGCGTCTAAGAGATCTGCGAGACGTAGAAATTGAAGAACAGAGAAGAAAAATCCAGGATTTAGAGCGACAACTTGCGGAGACGAGATTGGGCGTTCAATCCGAAGAAGGAGCGGATTTTGAGGATTCATCCGATGATGAAGAAGAAGACGTAAACCCTTTTGGGGTTCTGAACCAGGGGCGGAATCGATGAGTACGACTTGAAAATCAGTATTCTTCTCAAAATTTCGGAATGAAGATCGAAATTTCTGAATTTAATGGTAAGGCTTATCTTGATGAGTTTATTGATTGGTTGCATACGGTAGAACGGATTTTTGATCTTAAAGACCTAACTGAGGGGCAAAAAGTGAAGTTAGTGGCTATTAGGCTGCGAAAACATGCTTCGATTTGGTGGGAACACGTAAAAAAGTAACGCGCTAGAGAGAGAAAGCCAAAGGTGAATCGTTGGGAGAAGATGAAAAAGTTATTGCAAAAAAAAATTTTGCCTTCCCATTATAGTCAAGAGGCGTTTATTGAGTATCATAACGTCAAACAAGGTGATAAAACAGTTGAAGAATTTGATCGTTTGCGGATGCATTGTGATGTGGCGGAGGAAGATGAACAGACGATTGCACGATATCTAGCAGAGCTGCGATATGAGATCTCTAATATTGTCTAATTACAGCAGTATTAGACGTATGAGGATGTGTGCAGACTAGCCCTAAAGGTGGAGGGGCAAATTAAAAGAAAGAGCAGTAAGTCCAAGTGGTCTAACAGTGGATCTAAATGGACAAGCAACAGTTCCAAGTGGACAGTTAAGGAGTCCCGAGTGAAAGCAGGGAGTTCTTCGAGCCCGGCAGCAGTAAAGGGTGCTGGTTCAAAATCTGCAACAAAAGGAGAGCAAGGTGGCAGTGCAGAATCTAGAAGGAGAGGAGCGGCAGGCAAGTGGTGTTTCAAGTGTCAGGGATTCGAGCATTTTGCTGCTGATTGTTCGAACTGATAGATTGTGACGCTTGTTGACAATCCAGTTTTTGATGAAGGTCCAATTTACGATGAATCTGAAGGCAAAGAAGAGAATGCGGAACAGGAAGAGATTATCTATGCTGATTCTGGTGAGTCCCTCGTCGTTAGAAGAATATTAAATGTTGCTCTAGTAGATGATGAGTTGTGGCTTAGACATAATATATTTCATACTAAGTGCACTAGTGGAGGAAAGGTGTATAGTATGATAATTGATGGGGGAAGTTGCGGGAATGTAATATTTACCACTATGGTAGAAAAGTTAGGGTTGAAAACTGTCGAACATCCTTAATCATATAAGCTGTCATAGCTTAAGAAGGGGAATTGGGTAAAAGTGAGCAAGAGATGTTTAGTGCAATTCTCGATTGGGAAGAAATATGTTGATGAAGTGTGGGGTGATGTAGTTCCAATGGATGCTTGTCATATCCTATTAGGAAGACCTTGGCAGTTTGACAGAAAGATACAGCATGATGGTTTGAAAAATACCTATACTTTCAAGAAAGATGGCCGAACTATTACCCTAGGTCCTTCAGATTTCAAAAAGAAAGTGAAGAATAATCTGCTGTCCAGGTCAGAATTTCAAAAAGAGGCAGTGAGCGCGCCTGAGCTTTTTGCCATTGTGGTGATGGAGCGGAATTCGGACAGTCCCAAAATTTTTACTCAAGTTCTGCCCTTGCTTGAGAAATTTACTGATATTGTACCGGAAATGTTACCACTTGGGTTACCGGGTGAGCACAATGTTTCTAGAACTTTTAATGTAGCAGATTTGTCACCTTACTACGCTGAAGAGGAAGAAGATCCCAAGAAGATTGACGACAATGAAGGTGAAGCAGATTTGAGGACGAATCTTTCTCTAGCAGGGGAGGATGATGCACCTAGAGGACTGGTGGACCCGTTATGCGATTAATAATGGATTTTTGCTATTCGAAATCGTTTATAAGTTTTTTTAAAATTATTTTAGTAATTTTTTATGAGTTAATTTAGTAAAAGGCAGTTTCGTAATTTTTCATTTTGATGTTTACTAATCCTAGTAGGGTTAGGTTTGGGGATATATATAAGCTTGTTTTAGGGTTTCCTTTAAGCAGACTTTGAATATTTTGATTTGGTAATCATATTTGGAGAACGAATTGTTCTTCCGTCTAATTTTCTTGTTTAGTCAAATTTTCTATCGCGTTTCGACATCAGATATTTGATCAACCTAATTTCCTCCTCCTTTTTCTTTTTCTTTCTCCTTCAAAATAAAATCCGTAAACAAACGTAGTAAGTTATATATAAACACACGCACACGTTAACAAGCACAGACATACACCACACACAGAGTTGCCATGGTGAAGGAGGTGACAAGTGGCGGTGGCTCGATCCATTTCATGAGAGAGAGAGAGAGAGAGAGAGAGAGAGAGAGAGAGAGAGAGAGAGAGAGATGGCAAGGGGCAGTAACAGGAAGGGAAAAGGAAAGAAAGGAACGACAAAGGAAAAGGAAAAAATAGAAAAGGGACAACAAATTTGAACAGCCAATACCAAATGTAGTAAACAGTGTTAACCTCTTTAGAAGATAAATAGATGCTGTGACTTTATCTCACAATTTTGAAGATATGATCGATTAAATAACAATTCTTAACGTTGTTTTGAACATAAAAGAAGAATAACTTTCTCTTTTGAGAATGTGCTCTCTCCAAATTGGGCGTGGACGATTGGTCTTCTTTCTTTTCTTTTTGTGCACTACAAAAAAATCATTTTTTTTTCGATGAAATTTCCAACGAAAAATTCTGAGAAATTCGTTGAAAAATGAATTTCCAACGAAAAAAAATTCGTTGGTAATAATTCGTTGCAAATTTTTCCAACGAAAAATTTAAATTTTTGTTGGAAATTTGCGACGAATTTTTTTTCGTTGGAAAATTCATTGGAAAACTCGTGGCTAAATTCGTTGGAAACGAATTTTTTTTTCCAACGAATTTTTTTCGTTGAAAACTACAATTTTTTTTTTCATCGAAAAATTGTGAAAATTTTTTTTCCATAGAAAAAAAAAAATTTTGTCGATAATTTTTTTTTGGTCGAAAAATCGCCCTAGCGGCTGGCGAGGGCCAGCCTCGTCGCCGGCGAGGGCAGTCTCGTCGTCGGCGAGGGGCGAGCTCGCCCAGATCTGGGCGAGCTCACCCTCGCCGGCCATGGCGAGCTCGGCCCTCGCCATGGTCGGCGAGGGCCAGCCTCGTCGCCGGCCATGGTGAGCTCGGCCCTCGCCATGGTCAACGAGGGCCAGCCTTGTTGCCGGCGAGGGGCGAGCTCGCCCAGATTTGGGCGAGCTCACCCCTTGCCGGCGACGAGGCTTGGTGGTGTTGGGGGCGGCCCATGGTGGCCTCCGGGGGCGTCGGAGGGTGTCGGGGCCGTCGGAGGGCGTCGGGGCCGTCGAGGCCGTCGGAGGGCGTCGGGGGTGTCGGGGGGCGTCGGGGCCGTTGGGGCAGTCGGGGGCGGCCCTAGATGGCCGCGGCGGCGCCTTTGGGGAGGGAGCCGACGTCGGGGCATGGCGATCTTGCTGTCCATAGCGCCAGAGCCGGAGCCGCAGCCGGAGGAGGAGGGGGGGCAACGGGGGAGAAGGCGTGGCAGCGGGGAAGAAGGTGAAGGGGGAGACGGAGCGAGGGAGAAGGTGAAGCGCAGAGAGAGAGAGAGAGAGAGAGAGAGAGAGAGAGAGAGAGAGAGAGAGAGAGAGAGAGAGAGAGAGAGAGAGAGAGAGAGAGAGATATGGAAATTGAAAAACGTGGGAATAACGAGCGCGAAAATTTAAATTAGGCAGAAGTTAGGTTTTCATTGTAAAATTCGTGGGAAATTTCCCACGAATTTTGCAACGAAAATTGTACATACTAAAATAATTGCTCGGAAAATTAAATTTGTTGGAAAATTCATTAGAAATTTCCAACGAAAAAAAATTCGTTGGAAATTTTCAACGAATTTTCCAACGAAAATTGTACACAATAAAATAATTAACCGAAAAATTGAATTCCAACAAATTTTCCCACGAATATAAAAAAATGTTGAATAATACCAGGTTTTTTTTAATTCGTTGAAAAATTCGTTGGAAATTTCCAACGAAATTTTCAACGAAAATTATACACAAGAAATAGTTGCCCGAAAATTGAAATTCGTTGGAAATTTCCAACGAATTTTCCAACGAAAATTGTACACACTAAAAATAATTGCCCGAAAATTGAAATTCGTTGGAAAATTCATTAGAAATTTCCAACGAATTTTTTTCGTTGGAAATTTCCAACGAATTTTCCAACGAAAATCGTACACAATAAATAATTGCCCGAAAATTGAAATTCGTTGGAAAATTCGTTGGAAATTTCCAATGAATATTCCAACGAAAATTTTATACACTAAAATAATTTCCCGGAAAATTTAAATTCGTTGAAAAATTCGTTGGAAATTTCCAAAGAAAAAAAAATTCGTTAGAAATTTCCAACGAATTTTCCAACGAAAATTGTACACAATAAATAATTGCCCGAAAATTGAAATTCATTGGAAATTTCGTTGGAAATTTCCAACGAATTTTCCCACGAATATAAAAAATGCCGAACAATACCGGGTTTTTTTTTAATTCGTCGCAAAATTCATTGAAAATTTTCAACGAAAAAAATTAGTCGCAAAATTCGTTGGAAATTTCCAATGAAAAATCTTTTATTGGAAATTTCCAACGAATTTTGCGACTAATTTTTTTTTGTTGAAAATTTTCAACGAATTTTGCGACGAATTTTTTTCGTTGGAAATTTCCAACGAATTTTGCGACGAAAAATTTTTCGTTGGAAATTACCAACGAATTTTATTTTTCGTTGGCAAATTTGTCGCAAATTTGCGACGAAAATTTTTCGTTGGAAAATTTTCGTGGCAAAAATGCGTTTTTTTTTGTAGTGGTGTGGTAGGGCAGACAATAGGTTGAACCTTTAATATATGAATGGAAGATGGTCCAATGAGTGATTAATTTAGTCTCTGCCGAACGCATGGATGACTTGAACAGATTTGGAAATTCTTTGCACTGTGCCAACGTCATCGTAAGAAACACTTTTAACGAGGCTGGAGCCTAACACATTAAAGACATGATCATACGAACATTACATTTATATGATATGATATCTTTGCCTTTGAACCTTATGTTGTCTTTTGTTAGCTATAATCAATAAAGACTTTATATTGCCAGTAATCAAGATTGAAGATGCTATTAACTAGTCAAGTATGCAAAGTGCCTTTCGTCTCCGAGAATTCTCCTTTCTTCCCGACAAAGAACAGAATAAAGACATGAGGATGCAAACGTGATACATGTGATATCAAATTTAGCACTTTGCTTTTATTCATCGATGACCAATTCTTTGATTTTTGGTCTTCCGAATAGTCATCACAATTTCGACTCTTAGAAAACAAAGAGAGACATTTTCTCCTTTTCACAAATGGTGTTTGATTATCGATATGTATACTTATATAGCTATTAACATATTATTAAGTTACCGGCGAGTTTTTGAAAGTACCAATATTTATTTGTACTTTCAAGATTACTAATTATTTTCATAATTAATCAAGATTAATATGTATAACTTACCAATATGATGAGGTGCTAACTTTAATTCAAAATTACCAACCTTAATTTAAGTGACTTGCCCATTTTTCTTCCATTAAGCTACCAACTAATTTTAGCGCAACAACTACTGTTTAAGTCACTTGTTCACTTTAATTTGATTGTTTCGAAATTATCAATTGTTGCATTAATTTACCAAAATTAATTTATGCAGTTTACCAGCTGATAATGCTACTAATTATTATATTAAATCACCAACTCTTATTTGAGTCCACTCACCGACATTTATTTGATTCCACAAAATTACCAACTGTTCCAATAGTTCACAACATTTATTTCATAACTGATCATTGGGTTAAAGGTTACCAATTCTTACACGAAATTACCAACTTAATTCAAAATTACTGGTTCTCTTAATATCTTACTAACATTTTATTATGGAACTTAAATTATAAACTCTTATATGAACTTATCAACTTTAGTTCAATAAATTATCAATGTTCTTTTTTATTATTTTTTTCAAAAATTGCCAACTGTTCCAATAATTTAATGACATTTTTCTAGGATTTTCAAACTGTGTTAAAATCACTCATACTTAGACAAAATTAGCAACTCTATTTGGGTTCACTCACCAAAGTTTATTTGATTTTTTCAACATTACGAACTATTCCAATAATTTACCAATATTTATTGACGGAGCTAACCAACGGGTGTTAAAGTTATCAAAACTTTTACTAAGTTACCATCACTTTTAAACCTTACCCGACTTTTTCAAAAGCTTAAGAAATTTATTTGTGAAACTTGAGTTACCAACTCAAGTTGTAATAATGTACATTTGATTATTTTCAAATTATTAATTGTTCCAATAATTTACCCGGATTCATTTGCAAAGCTGACTGACGTGTTAAGGTCATCAACTCGTATACGAATTTACCAATGCTTATTTGAGTCCACTTACCAGTATTCTTTTGATTGTTTGAAGGCATCAACTATTCCTATAATTTACTGACATTTTTTAGGAGCTTATCAATTAGTTGTAGTTGGCAAATACTATTCAAAATAATTGGCGCTTCAAGTAACTTATCAATATTTAATTGTGAAGCTCGATTAAGCAACTCTAGAACAAAGTTACGATCTTAATTGAGTCAGTTATCATCATTTATATGGTTGTTTTAAAATTCCAACTAAAAGTCGGCTTTTGATAGTCATAGAATATGATATATT
This sequence comes from Syzygium syzygioides, assembly GCA_031216285.1. Classification (NCBI taxonomy): domain Eukaryota; kingdom Viridiplantae; phylum Streptophyta; class Magnoliopsida; order Myrtales; family Myrtaceae; genus Syzygium; species Syzygium syzygioides. The sequence goes on along the minus strand of CM062245.1, from coordinate 7,565,117 downwards.
TAAGTTTAAATTACTAACTCCTCCCCAAAGTAAGCAAGTAGCTATGTAAACTAATTTTGCATTACGGTTTTGCAATACATGTTTATAATTCACGAGAGCGTTCCTAAAACCTTTGGGTTAAAAGCTTTGAGATTAAAAAGCAAGTGAACTATTATTAGCAGCCATTTGATTTTTGACTATGGAAAGCTCACCTGCCAATTACATCAAAAAGGAGCAAGCGATGAAGAACCCACTAGTGACTTAACAATTTATAAATAAATTGTCAAATTTGTTGTGCATCCACAATTTAAAAAAGCTTTATTTTACGAGTTAATTTGATGCTAAACTCGAAACTCAAAATCTTCATTCAATAAACCGTTACAGTCAAGAGTAGAGAACTCGCCTTCCTATATTGAATCAAATCGAAGAACTGATGCAAAGTCTTGAGCTCGAGGAGATAATATTGTTCTTAAGTTTATAAGTGGACTCGTTTTAAATAAAGGAGAAAGCAGGTCTGGTGCATTAACTCCTCAAATCTTCTATTAAATTCTGCAAATTATCTTCTTTAGTTTGGGATTTGCAATAACTAGGCTCGACTGCTTTTCTATTATCTGAGAAAGATTCGATGGGTTGATGGGAAGTGGCATTCTTACTTTTTTTTTTCTTTTTTTCTTTTTTTGGTTTTCTTTATTTTTGTTTATTTTGCTTTCAGCTTTATTCGCTCATTATTTTACATGGAGAAATAAGAAAGGGAAAAAGGGAAATTGACAGGGTAGAGAAAAGAGCACTGTCTAGGATATATTGGGCCCCACTCACCCCAGGGCGGCATTGGGCCCACCTGTACACTTTTACTAAATTTTCGTTGACCGTGGCGCTATATATGATTTTGCTCGATCATCAACGAGCAAAGCCCTTCTGCTTCCACATTTCCCTCCTCAAACAATGGCCACGAGTCCGGCAAAAAACAGAAGAAAGAAAGGCTAGGGACACTCGGCTTGAACAAGCAATAGAACATGATAATGTTGATGAGCTACGTACACAGGTTGATCGTGGAGGAGCGAAAACTCTTAGATCGTGCATCTAAGGACCCCTTCCCAAACACTCCACTACACATTGCAGCGGCCGCTTGGGAAAACCGACGTGGCCATGGAGATGGCCATTATGAAACCGTCTTTTGCTCGGAAGCTGAATCCAGAGGGTTACAGCCCCATGCACTTGGCTTTGCAATTCCAGCATTATGACACCGCAAGGGCACTTAAGACCTTCGACCCTAAGTTGATCCGAGTCCGAGGACGATGCGGTATCACCCCTTTGCATTATATCGCCGAGAAACAAGGAGAGAATGAGCTGGAGATCTTGGCCGAATTCCTTTTTGCTTGCAAACCGTCTATCAAAGACTTGACGAGCCGAGGTGAGACTGCGGTTCACATTGCCGTCAAGAACCAAAATGTTGAAGCATTCAAGGTTTTGTTTGGATGGCTTCAACGAGTCAATTTGACACATATCTTGAAATGGAAAGACCACGATGGTAACAACGTCTTGCATATTGCCGTGTCCGAAAAGCAACCTGAGGTTATAGTTCATACCAGCATAGTTCATTGATTTCATGGTTGTTCATGCTTTTATTGTTTGATCCTTGACTTTGACATAATCAAACCAAGAAACAACGTAATGATAATGAAACACAAACTGTTGAAAATATATGGTTTTTAAAAACATTCAGAGAGAGGAGATTATAACGGGATCAACTTGTTTGGTTTCTTTACAATAGGCCTAACAACTTTTTGGTTGGAGGATAAAGGAGTGATGTAGAGATAACCTTGCCTACAGTTTAATTAGTGGAGAGTAAAGGTATCAGTGAAATTGTTTCCTTCGAACCCCTATAAAATTCAGTTGTTAGTGAGCTCAAAATCTCTAAGTTATACCTACTAACTTAATTCATCATTGTCTATTCTTTGTTTTTACTATTGATTAGCAAAATTTCTTTCCTTCTTTCAAAATCAGTCCATCCAAACATATTGTACTAAATAGAAACTAGTGCAATGAAAGCTAACATGGACAATCCCATACAACCATAAAATAATCAGGGATAAGTGCAGCGCAAGTGCCATAAATTTTGTACGGAGGACACTTAAGTGCCATAACTTTTTTTTGGCTCACTTGAGTGCCATAACTTTCAAAAAAATGATCACCCAAGTGCCACTTTCGAGTTGATCGTGAGGGGCCGAAATCGCGGATTTTCCGGTCAAACGGTGACCTTCCCGGCGAGGCGAGCACCACCACCTTGAAGAGGGGGTGTCGGTGAATCATTCCATGGCCTCCGTTCGTCTCGAAATTTCCGTTTTAGCCTCGGTTGACAAAGGTAAAAATGCTTTGTAGTCACACAAATTTCGAGCCAATTTGTGTGACTACGAAGCATTTTTACCTTCGTCAACCGAGGCTAAAACGGAAATTTCGAGACGAACGGAGGCCATGAAATGATTCACCGACACCCCCTCTTCAAGTTGGTGGTGCTCGCCTCGCCGGGAAGGTCACCGTTCGATCAGAAAAGCCGCGGTTTCGAGCCCTCACGACCAGCTTGTCAAAGAGGTTGGTCGTGAGGGCCCGAAACCGCGGCTTTTTCGGTCGAACGGTGACCTTCCCGGCGAGGCGAGCACCACCAACTTGAAGAGGGGGTGTCGATGAATCATTCCATGACCTCCGTTCGTCTCGAAATTTCCGTTTTAGCCTCGGTTGACGAAGGTAAAAATGCTTCGTAGTCACACAAATTGGCTCGAAATTTGTGTGACTATGAAGCATTTTTAGCTTCGTCAACCGAGGCTAAAACGGAAATTTCGAGACGAATGGAGGCCATGGAATGATTCACCGACACCCCCTCTTCAAGGTGGTGGTGCTCGCCTCGCCGGGAAGGTCATCGTTTGACCGGACAATCCGCGATTTCGGCCCCTCACGATCAACTCGAAAGTGGCACTTGGGTGATCATTTTTTTGAAAGTTATGGCACTCAAGTGAGCCAAAAAAAAGTTATGGCACTTAAGTGTCCTCCGTATAAAAGTTATGGCACTTGCGCTGTACTTATCCCCATAATCATTTTGTGGACGGAAAATTACTCCCTGACTAGTAGAAGGTTGTGCATGTAGGCTACAAATATACCAGTCTTAGGTTGTCTTCCTTTTCGACCAAAAAAAGTGGTCTTCCTCTTCATAACATACACAAAATATAATTGAATTCTAAACCTTTCAGTTGATATGATTAAGTTTTAAACTTTTTTTAATATTCATAGCCATTCGAGTCATCGTTTATGTGGATTCACCTACGTTATAACTCACATGGACAATTCCTAGCCCTAGCTATCATGTGAATACTTTTATGTGAAAGGACTAAATTACACTTTTTGAAAAGATTCGCAACTCTATTACATTGGTTGAAATGATTGCGCTCGATAAATAAGGTCCGATGAACTTTTTTCTTTTGTTCATCAGTTGTTGCATCACTAGCATTATTCAAACGTATGGCGTGAGCTCACTTTGTGCACAATAGTAAAGCTTGTTACAAAGCAGTGATTCAAATCGAACGTATGCATACTTCATTTTGTTTCCTTTACATTTCTTCCAGATCATCAAGCTTGTGATCAAACACACGGATGTAAATGTGAAGAACTTTCAGGGTAAGATGGCTCTGAACATCTTCCAAGAGAATCATTGGGACAATCAAGATATTGAGAAGAGGTTACGCCCTAAAAGACATCATACTCGTACCCTCTCTCTATCAGAGTTTTTTAAAAAGGAACTAACTGGCCTAGAGAAGTACGAATTTTTCTTTGGCTTCGGAGACGAAACGGCTCGCGACATAATCCTTGTCGTGTCTACCTTAATTGCGACTGCCACTTACCAAGCCGCTCTCAGTCCTCCAGGAGGCTACTGGCAGGATTCCTCTTCAAATCCCTCGACCAATTCCACTGGCGCCGGTATTGAAAACACACATCAAGCCGGAGACATTATCATGAATGGCTGGAGTCTATATTTCTTCTCGATCGTCAACAGCATGGCCTTTTTCACCTCTATCGGCACGTTCTGGGCCACCGCTATTCCACTATTGCCCCGCACTAACATGGTTTGCATCGCTATGGTCATTCTTGGCACTGCCTTCTCTTATAGTCTTGTATCCCAATTCCCAAAATCCGAGGAGGTCCCAGCAAATTTGCTAGGGGGTTTTTATGTGTCGTTGGTGGTCGCCGGGTTGGTGGTCCCCTTCGTTGTGTGGAGAAAGCACGCTGGAATTGTAAACCAAATCGATACCACGGGTAGACGCGTCGACACCCTCCTAGGGTTGAAAGGAAGAAAATGCGAGGGTTGATTACTTTAGCTATTTTCGCCACGTTCGCGTGTAATCTATGTGTCTAGTCTTGAGATTTGCAAGAACTAGATTCTTTTCATTACTTGAGTGTTGGAGTCATCGATTAAATACTAAAGACCTTTAATCTTGCTTCAAGTCTGGACTTCAAATAGCTGTTATCTGCTGCAATGAGATCGAAAAGCGCTTAGTCGAAGCTCGCAAACACAAACGCCGAAAGCTCACACGCACAAAACATGTAGAGGGTAATTTCTTAATTTTGTATACTTCTAGAAAGAGGCAAACCGCGACGATCCAATAAAACGCAACAAATAAGCACGGTTCCAACCTTTTTTCTCTAGAAATTGTTTATTAATAATAACAGAAAAGGAAATACTGATGATACAACAAAAACCTAGCTAATCCTTAAAAAACAACTAGATTTTATTGTATTATTAAGTTAAAATAATAAAAACAATAAATTCAAATGTTCTATACTAAGTGAATATCCTAAACTAACTTAATTAAAGAAGGAAATATCAAGTTCCAAAATCCTACCATTTTTTATCTATGTTTATTTATACTTCTTGTAGTTATTTTCTTTTTTTATTCATCTATATTTATCAAATAAAAGACGTAAATCCAAACTTGAGGTGCCCCCAGCATTCTCCATCTATTAGAAAGAAAGCTCGACCTCAAGTTTTTAAAATGTCTGGTTTTTTATTTTAGTTTTTTATAAAGCTGCAAAAGGACGCAATGGTAGTCGTGACCATAGTTTTGTCGTTGGTTACGAGGTATGAAGCGAGGTGAGGGGTCGAAAAATTTGACCCTATCTTAGGCCCCCTTTGGCCTTCTCTCGTGTCAGATTTCGTGGTGTCAACTCGGTATATCTTAGCCCCTGAGTTTTGCCAGTAATCAAGATTGAAGATGTAGATTACTTTTCGTGTCTCCAAGAATTCTCCTTTATATATATATATATATATATATATATATATATATGATAGCAATAAAAATACAAGAACGATCTGACACGTAGCAAGACAAACAGCCAAAAAAGAGGAGGATTAGGCTTTGTTCGTTTCGCGGAAAATATTCTCCTTTTAGAAAATATTTTCTCAGAAGTCATTTTCCTGAAAAATATTTTTCTGGAATATAATTTTCTGATATTCGGCTAAAATTTGAAAAAGTTTAAGAAAATATTTTCTGATGTTCGGCGACCACCGATTTGGCGGCATCGGGCGACCGGCAGCGGCGATCGGCAACAGGCGGCAATCGGCGGTGACAGGCGGCGGGCGGCAATTGGCAACTGGCGGCAGTTGGTGGCGGCGAGCGGCAACGGGCTGCGGTCGGCGATCGGTGGTGACCGACGACCTTGATGTACAGAACTGACCTTCGGTCTCCTATCATCCTTGGGGTTTATAATTCTTGGGCCTCTACAGCATCCGGAAAAAGGAAAGAAGGAAAAGGAAGCCTCTTTGCACGTGTTCCCACATGCACGCCCATTCTCAGTTCATAGGACAATTAATAATTGATGATGTGATGATCTTTTTTTACACAGAGGCATATGAATATTTCGAATCCAATATGTTAAGAAACAAATTTGATCGACGCACAATTCCATGCAGAGAGCATTAGATGAATGCATGATTTAATATTTAATTATTTTAATACTTCCCTCCACGCTTAGTCTAGTCTTTGTTTATACTAAGCGTCGACATATTTAATTTGGAGGGTAAATCAAACATGAAAAGATTTGAACTTAGAACCTCTAGGTCTAATATCATATGAGATTTAATACTAACTGTTCTAAAAATTTAAATTATTAAATAAAATTGTGATTTAATAATTAATTATTTTAACAAGGCTTTTTGGATCTGGCTTTGTTGTTGTGTGGTCCTTTCTCTCTCTCTCTCACTCTACTAATGGAAGCCAGCACATGACTTCCTTAGGTCAAAAATGAGTCAGATTTTTTCACCTAATTTTTGTTAAATGATAGGCCTAGATTTTGACCTAATACTCAGTGAGACTTGGCCAGCTTAGAAGACTCATATTGTCTTTAAACTGTACGCATGCGTGCGAGAATTCCATTTTTTTAAAAAAGGAATATTAACACAAATAATCCCTGAACTTTGTTCTAATGTACACTATGGGTCCCTTAATTTTTAATTTATTCAATTTGGTCCTTGTACTTTACACAAATGTTCAATATGGCCCTTGAATTTTTTATATATGTTCAATATAGTCCCTAAACTACATAAAAATGTTCTATATAGTCCCTGAACTTGAAATTAAGGAAGGACAACATTGAATATTTTCATAAAGTTCAGGAACTAAAATGAACATGTATCAAAAGGTAAGGGATGATGTTGAACAAATTAAAATTTCATAGATCATATTGCATATTGAGTTAAAGTTCAGGGACCACATTAAACAAATTAAAAATTTATAGACCACATTACACGATGGATCAAAGTTCAGAAATTGTTTGTGTCTTTTCCCTTTTTTTAAAAGAAGGGCCTATGTATCCACTCAAAATCTAAACCTTCAGATCAACTGATTGGTGACTTCTCATATGATTCATAAACAATAGATAGCCAGGTGCATGAAATAAATTAGTCCCACATGTAAACCGGCGAATGCATCAAAATTCATTAATTTTGATGGATGAGATGAACCTTCAGATTCAGCTTATCCTTTGGTTCATCATTCTACTTGTCAATGATACGCGAAAACTTAGATTATAAAAGGTGATATAGTTTTTTTTATCCTACATCCTAACTTAGCAGCGATAATTATAAATTTTATATGGACCTTCATACATCTATATATGTCCTTGAAAACGAGACATGTAGCTGTTACTATGAAAAAGAACCAAATTCCAACGATAGCAATCAAAATTTTTTTGCTTGCTCCTCCAGATCTGAAATATTATTCAAATTTTATATGATTATCCAAAAAATTATGTGTCAACATTTATAGATTGTGAAAATTTCGCTTATTTAAGATTAGAAAAATGTCAATTTAAAATCTCTCCAAACAAACTCTTATCTATGCTTTTAATTCCATTTGTCAAAATCTTCGGCTTGCACCATGCACCAAGCTGTAGCTGTTTCTGCAACTGTTTAATCAAAGCCAAAAGAATAACAAGATCGAGAAGTTACCGTTGTCAAGCAGTATATATGACATTGCAACGAAAAAAATGACACGGCCTAAGTCTAAAAATTGCGCAATTTTGCGGTAATTGATGAGTCATATTTGAGTTCAACCTGTATTTTTAAATTGACTTATATAACACACAGATCAAACTGAAGATTGTAAATAATTTTCGACGTGTATTTGTGTCTTACAAGGTAATATTTTGCACGAGATTGAACCTACTAGGCTTATGACACATCCATCGTAGAAGATAACAGCAAGGCCCAGTGGGCATTACACTTAAAAGAGAAGTAAAACCGTATTTTGCGGGACCATCATTTATACACTTGACTTTATACACGGTCGGATCCAATGTTTCATTTGCAAATTTGAAGTGAAATCAATGATCATTTATTTCTCTCTGAAAGTTCATTAAGGGCAAAAAACAAGAATGGATGGATTCAACGTGTTGACAGTATCCCATGGAGCAAATATTTAGATACCATCCTTGGTGTTTTAGAAATCAGATATCCTAGTTGATTAGTTTATCTATGGGATTAGAAACTCTGATAAGATAAGTCTAACATATGCTTACAATTGAACTATATATATGTGTTTAAATGTATCTAAAATCATGTCAACACAAGCAATATGTTAACCTGTTCAATGAAACGGGTCTAAGAATGTCACAAATGAGTTGAAAGGGTCACGAACGATATGTTTGTTTGTGCATTTTGTTGGGTCGACCTGTTCATGTCCATGGACAAAACTGAGCTCCGATTGAGCACCCATAATCAACTACATGACATATAAACCACGTTTACCTCCAGAGTAATGTTGTTTGTTCAATTCAGTTTAGTAACTTTTCTTTTATGTCATGAAGTCCCTTAATTGGCACATTTGTGCGATCAAATTTTTATTATCACTAACATCGTCAATTTGCTGTTGTGTCAATTTCTATTTGATATAAAATGGGCTATTATATCAGGACACGAGAAGATGAAAATTATCAAAGAAAATAAAATGGGGAACAGTAAAGATGAACACGAGAGATTAACACGGTTCGGTTCAAGTGTCGGAACTTACATCTACGAGGAGGGACAATAAATAATCCACTATGAAATTGAAGAATCACAGAGTTAAAATAGCTCATGCTTAAGTATTTCTCAACCCAGTAATTTACATCCGAAATCCACAAACGTTTAATCTAACGTAAAAACACTCAAGATGGATGTAAATGTTATGCACAAAAGACGAGGTGTTCTGATCATATATTCTTCTTCTTCTTCGGGCTCTAACTTCGCTTGTCAAAGAGCTGACGAGGAGCTATCTATTTATACACGACAAGAACACCGCCCCCCACCAACCCCAACTAGAATCAATAATGCGATTGCGCGTAAGTCTCCATTATGCTCCAACGATTAATGTGCGCATGGGTGCTTCAGCAACTGTTTCTTTTTGTCGTCTGCAGCTGGAAGGAAGGAAATAAGGGAAAGAAACAAAAGAAGTAAATGAAAGGGATACAAAACAAGCCCACGACTTTCACTTTTGCCAATTCTACGTGAGAAGGAGTTCCCGCGTGAACACAAAAGAGAGAAGCTTGTGGGTTCCCTCCTCCATTTAATAACGTGGCTACTGCACGTGGAGGCAGGAAAAATTGTCCAAAAAATTTTAAATTCATTGTACTGAGATTAATTTAGTATTAAAATTTTCAACTGTGTCAATTTAATCACAAATCTTTATAAACATTTTGATGATTTGTTTGGCGATTTGTCAATATAATCCTTCCTGCTAAATATCGAAATAATAGGTTTATGATTAAGTTGACAGATCTTCAAAAGGTTTAGGGTTATATTGGCACAATTAAAAGGTTTAGAGTAAATTCACAAATTATCAAAATATTTATGATTAAATTGACACAATGGAAATGTTTATGACTAAATTGACTATCATACAATAAGCCTAGGACTTTCTGGACAATTATCCCTGTGAATGGAAGAAGTCTCCGTCCGCTATCTAAGTAGTCAAAAAGAAAGTTCCCCTTCTATGGCTAAGAAATAAATGCAAATTCCCCATGACACCCATCGCAGCAAATTCCATGTTCATAAAAATTTCACATAGTCAGCAATGTGGCCTACATAAAAAAATTTTAGATTAGGTATTGCTCAATAACTTAAACTGGAGACATAATTTAACACTAGAATTAGGGAAAAAAGAATAGAAAAGGAGAATGCTATTTGTTCGTAAGATGGTGAGGTCTAATGCAATTATTTCATAGGGGAAGGAACTTGCCAAAAGCAGGAATTGGTCACAAATCTACCCTCGTGGACTTTCGTAAAACCATTCCTTAACTACATCATGAAGACCGGAGGGGCCGAAAAAACCAAAGAAATGTTCATTTACGAATATGAAAACATTTAAAGACATTGATGGACACATAGAATATTGTACTGTACATGATCGAGATTGCAAAAGAAAAGTAATAAACTCATACTGTTTATGATACGATAGGGAATGACAGGGACGGGGATATCAATGAACCACATGGAAGAAGAACAAGCTTCTGATGCAAAATTGAAATAACCCCATCAAACTAGCGGATATGGGTGGTGTGGCTGCTCAGAAATCTTGTCTTTAAACTTCACGTGATTTGTTGACTTCCAAAAGAGGAACCTTTGCAGATTCTTCTCAAATCCCATTTTAGAGAGGTCCCAAAAGAGTAAGATCACCAACGTTCTCTCCTTGGGCTGTACTGAGTCTGAGAGTGATCCATCGTGAGCAGCTGTGTAGTAGGGACGACTGAAAATAAAAGCCTAACTCCACCCGACTTATCATGCGAAGATGACAAACTTAAGCTTGGATGTAGACAGTGTCAATTAATTCACTCGTCAATATGGTTCTTAAAACTTTAAGCTCTTCTAAAGAGGTGGTAATAGGATTGTATTTTTTAATAAAGTGTCATGATGATATCATCTTTACGGGCCCTCCTTTGATTTTCTAGTCACCATAATATTGTTGGTCAATCTTGTAATCTTTCGTGTCAGCATTTTTGAATTCCCTTTCAAAAGATTGAAGTCTAACGGTGCGTATCTTTACAGTGCCTTTGGAGTTCTTCTTATAATATGTCCCATACCCTATTTGCGGAGCCCCTCCGATGGTTCTCGAAATTATTATCTCCAGGAGTGCTTATTGAATGACATAGAGGCATTGCACCTTTCCCATTTACATCTCTTTCGGAGCCGCATATCCTTTCTCCACAATGTCATGAATCTTGAGCCATCAAGAAAGTAGTGATTTTAATACTCCTGTGGTTATAGTTATTTCCATCGAAAGTAGGAATGTTTAGTTAAGTATGTGGTAGAGTTGGCCATAATTTTGGTGTTGGACATCTAGGTGAGTGATGTTAGTAGCACTTGGATAGAACAAACGAACATCCATCGAATGAGGCTCTAATACCGTTGTTAGTTTGGTACATAATAAAGAAAGATTAAAGCATTGGTAATAGAAGATCGGTGGGGTGGCTGACTTTGGGGGAAAATCACACAAAATAGATGTGTGATTTATTGAATTTATTTCTCAACCACCTCCCACCTTGTGTCATCACGTGCCTTGCTTGAACAAGATAAAGGATACTTACTTATTAACAAATGTAATCGATGTATAAAACGTTGATAAATATGTGCAGTTAATGTCTAAACCAAATTCAACTGGTAACACAAGCAAGCAGGATAAGTTTTGCTTATTGAAAATGGGTTGCAACTCGGAGAAGGACTATCAAGACCTATGGATACGAATCAAGCATAAATCTACTGTTTATTTTTTCCCATTATTTGACGGTCTACATCTAGACCGTCAAATAATTCATTCCTTAGTATGGTTCTTAAATCTTTAAATTCTACTATAGAGGTGGTAATAGGATTGTAGTTTCTAATAAAGTGTCATGATAATGATATCATCTTTAAGGGCCCTCCTTTGATATGCGGAGGGGGAGATTTGCCAAGGATGTTCGAGTACATTGAGCTATATGTTCAAGTACATGGAAAATGTAGATGAATGTATTTCATTTTCATATTATTATAATAGTTTGATCACATTGAGCTATATGTTCAAGTACATGGAAAATGTAGATGAATGTATTTCATTTTCATATTATTATAATATTTTGATGTTATTAAGTGCTTAATCAATGTTAAATACAAATTCTAGAAATTAATTTTGCTTTAAATTACATTTAAAATCGAATAAGAAAATGAAATACATTCATTTTGGTGGGTAATTTAAATTACCCACGAATTTTGTCACGAATAAGTTTGTTGCAAAAAACTGACAAAAAAAAAACTTGGTGGCAAATTAGCCACGAATTTTGCCACGAAATGTGTTCGTCACAAATTAGCGATAAATTTTACCATGAATAATTAGCAACGATTTTTGCTACGAAAATATTTCTTTGCAATTTTGAGATCAACAAATTTTTTTTTTAAAAAAATAGCGATGAATTTTGCCACGAATACAGTTCGTGACAAATTAGCGATGAATTTTGCCACGAATATTTAGCGACGAATTTTGTCATGAATAATTTGCTACGAATAAAGTTTGTGGTAAATTAGCGACGAATTTTGCCACGAATATTTGTGGCAAATTAGTCACGAATTTTACCACGAATAATTAGCGACGAATTTTGTCACGAATTTTGCTTCGTGGCAAATTAGCCACGAATTTTGCCACGAATAATTAGCGATAAATTTTTGCGACGAATTTTTTTCGTCACAAATTAGCGACGAAAATTGAAATTTTCAGTTGCAAATTTTTGCGACGGCCTATTAGCGACGAATTTTTTTTCGTCGCTAATTTCGTCGTAAATTCGTTTAGCGACGAATTTTGCCAAATTTTTCGTGGAAAAATTCGTGGCTAGAACTAACTTTTTTTGTAGTGAAATGTAGAATAGCAATCAATTATGTCAACAAGTTCATTTGAAACTTTACTAGGTAATTTTTAATGCCATATGATCTTTTGAGTAGTGTGTGGACGCATCTTCGTTCTCAAGGTTATGTTGTCTCTATGAAAAGGTCAAATAGAGACAAACATGTTCTTCTTGGTTGCGATTGGAGAGGTAATTTTCATGATTGACATAATATTTCTATTAGATGTCAGAGTAGAAAGATTGGATCTCGTTTGATTGACTATTCTTTTGAAGTTTGTTACTATAAATAGAAGAACGGATGAGTGTCTATCCTAATATTTAATCTATCGCACAATAAATAAGTAAAAATTTGACAATTAGATTCACTAAATAAGATGAAATTTAAGTAGTTAAAATATACGGACTATATGCTAATGAAACATATTAAATTTATAATTAAACAAAATACGTGCTAAAATTTGGTAGATGGTTCTTTTCACTTGTAATTGTGCCTAGGCTATTTTTTGAATAATAGACTCCTATTACAAATAAATAAATAAATAAATATACAACTAATTAACACAATAGTTAGCTTTTTTGTCAAATAATTAGTTAGCTATCTACCAAATAATTTATTTTTGGTAAACACTAAAAAAGAAGAAAAGAAGGCAAGCAATAATTTTAAGGGTTAATATCACGAGAAATCCTAAACTGATACACCTATGATAAATTTATCAAAAATTAATTTTTTGACCATAAAAACTCCAAATTGGTACACCTTTGATAACTTTACCCTAAACTAATTTTTCATAAAAAAACCTTAAACTTAGTTTTCGTTAAATTGGATTAATACAACAAAAAATCACAGACTGGTACATATATGACAAACGGAGGATAAAATCCAAAAATAGTATATTTTTCAACTGATGGGTCATCCTATTAAGCAATTTGATAGTAAAATTTATCGAAAATTAATAGAGGATGAATTTGTCACAGATGTGCTAGTTTAGAGTTTTTCGTGGTAAAAAAATTAGTTTGGGATAAATTTATTACAAGTGTACTAGTTTGGGATTTTTTGTGGTATTAACCCTAATTTTAAATTAAGAGCGGACGCTACATTTTAATATATGTTATTTGATAGGAGTATGGGTAGTTTCGTCTCTATTAAACTTGAAACAAAAGAAAAGGAAGAAAAAAAAATGTAAGAATTAAATCAAGAGTAGAGCCCATCAGAAATAATGTAGTCAATTCAATGTGGAAGGGAGTGGCAGCAGACAATAAGTGAATGGAAATAGCGTGAGCAAAAAACACATATATTTATTTACCTTTTAATGCTTAGTGCTTATCATATGTACCTAGCACATCTTGGTTCCTGATTTTGCACATCTCAAATCTTGGATATGACATCATCACTAAATCTTATTACTTGATTAATTAAGGGTTAATAGCATAAAAAATTATAAACTAGTACATCTGTGATAAATTTACGTCAAACTAATTTTTTGACCACAAAAAATCCCAAATTGATACACATATGATAAATTTACCACAAACTAATTTTTTTACCGCAAAAAACTCAAAACTAGTACATTTGTGACAAATTTACCTTCCGTTAAATTGTATTAATATCACGAAAAATCACAAATTGATCAATTTGTGACAAATAGAGGGGTAAAACATCAAATTGGTATACCAATCAACTGTCACGTGTCATAAAACTCATTAATTTGATTGTAAAATTTAACTGCAATTAGTCGAGGGTTCATTTGTCACAAATGTATCAATTTGGAGTTTTTGGTAGTTAAAAATTTAGTTTGGGGTAAATTTGTTATAAGTATACCAATTTGGGATGTTTTTTGGTATTAACCCATTAATCAAAGCGGAATGGTAGAGAATATTTTGTTGGCGACATTTATTAGCATTCTTGAGATAGATGTGACCTTTGAATCTATTAATCAACAACCTCCCGTCTACTTCCAGCGTCACGTAAAGAGGATGGTGCCGCAAATCCCGCCGTTCTCCAACATCCTCAGTCTTCACTAGCACTCGATCATCTTCATTCTTCTCCAGAAGCAGCTGCAAGCATGGAGAGAGCGGATGCAACAACGACCAATGCTGGTGAAACTGGGGTTCCAGTTAGACTTGAGGTCTGTGTCTCCATTCCCTCGTTTGGTCTTGTTTGACAGTTTTATTAGGAAAACCGGTACATGGATATTATCTTGATTAATGCTCCCCACCTGTTTGATGACATATTAGAGTCAATTTCCCAAAATTTTCAGGGGAAGGTCAAGGGCATGGTTTTCTGTTGGGTCCTTGGACTTGGGTCTCTTGTGGCCTGGAACAGTATGCTGACCATTGGTGATTATTACTATGAAGTTTTTCCGGTAATCTTTTCCGGGTTATTCCCAATTTCTCACATTTTTTGAATTAAATACCCTGATTTCTCTGTTTTTTGTTGGATATTTTGGCAAAATTTTTGTTCTCTTTACCTGTCTAATATAAACATGGAAGAGTCTCGATTCTGTTTGTTCTGAGAACTGTAGCTCTGTAATAGTTTACTCCATAGTGCCTGACTAGAAAACAGCTGTGTCCAGTGAATTTTGCTAATCAAGTTGATTTGTTGTCCTTCAGATGAGTGACATCCAGATGAGTTCTTAATCATCTTAGAAGTGCTAATTTAGGATGTCTTTCGATATCTTTTCTTCCACTTTTTTCGGTTTGTAGTTTGCTCTTGGTAATGTGAATTCACAGGCTATTCTGACTACATGTTTTGTGTTGGCTTGAAGCATTACCATCCTTCAAGAGTGCTTACAATTGTTTATCTACCATTCGCAATTGGGACAATGGCTATCCTATTGTATCATGAATCCAAAGTTGACACAAGGAAGAGGAATATAGTTGGATACACTCTTTTCGCTCTAAGTACACTCTTCCTCATAGTTGTAAGTCGTCCAAAGGCATTAATTGTTCTATTCATGGTGCTCCTACTATTGCAATTATCTAATTTAATTTATTTTCCCTAAATTTTGGTATCTTGCATTAACTCGATTGTTGGATTTCATACATGATAGTTGGACTTAACAACGTCAGGGAAAGGGGGAGTTGGGCCTTATATCGGTATATGTGTGCTTGTTGCCTGTTTTGGAGTGGCCAATGCTCAAGTTCAGGGTGGTATGGTTGGCGACCTATCTCTCATGTGTCCTAAATTCATACAGGTTGGTGGTCTCTAATAGTTTTTATTGCATTCTTTCCGCAACTTGTTCCCTCAAAGATACATCTTTTGAGTTAGGTCTTGGACGTTCTATCTCAAATTATAAAGGATTTTCATTTGTGCAGTCATATTTCGCTGGTTCAGCTGCATCAGGGGCCCTGACATCTGCTTTGAGGCTGATCACAAAAGCAGCATTTGAGAAGGCTCATGATGGTCTTCGTAAGGGAGCTAGTATGTAATTCTTTGTCGTCATCAAAAAATCTTTATCAATTTCTAGATTCATCCTGTTATGTAAGAGTCTTGTTTGTGGAATTTTAACACTCGGGCAAGTCTAGTTTGACTTGATAGTCATATGCAATCACGGGTTTTATGTCATACCATGGTCTCATCTCATTTTTTAAGGTATTATCAGTAAGTTGGTAAAACCCATCTTCCTATGTTGTGCCTTGTCTATACAAAAAGGAAACTCGTGGCTTTGTCAAGTGAAAGCAATATGCATAACTCTTCTCATGTTTTTCAATTTGCTTTTCAGTTTTGTTTCTGGCAATCTCCACGTTCTTTGAGTTTATCTGCATCATTCTGTATACGACTTGGTTTGCTAAGATTCCAGTTGTGAAGTACTGGCGCTCCAAGGCGGCCTCGGAAGGGTCTAAAACTGTCTTAGCTGATCTTGCTGCCGTTGGAATCCAAAGACAGGTGCATCATAACAAAGGAACTTTCTCCATTGTAAAATTTCTGTTCCATTTAATGTATATGAAACCTTGAATATTTTGAAATTTTGGTAGGATGGAGACTCTGAAGATGATCGATTGAGCAACAAACAACTGATGTTTCAGAACATAGATTATGCCATTGATCTATATCTTCTACATGTTTTGACACTGACAATTACCCCAGGCTTTCTCTACGAGAACACCGGAAGACACCGGTTAGGATCATGGTGAGTACCAATGCACTTCTCGATTACAATCCTATATTTTTAAGATTGTCTTGTATTTGTAAGATAATTTCATATGCTTGTGTTGATTGTATGCATATGAAGATACTCTATATGTGGCGTTCTGCAAAGGTTTGTGTACTCACTATGGTCTTGCTTCACCGGTTTTGTTTCAGGTACCCGCTAGTTTTGATTGCTCTGTTCAATGTATGGGATTTCATATCTCAATACATTCCCCTTATCATCAAGTTAGAGTCCCGAAAGGGCCTCATATTGGCAACTCTTGCCCGCTTCTTGCTTGTCCCCGCATTCTACTTCACAGCAAAGTATGGTGATCAAGGGTGGATGATGTTGCTCATATCATTCTTGGGCTTGACCCATGGTTATCTTACTGTCTCTGTGATGATAGTAGCACCTAGAGGCTACAAGGTTTGACTTGAACTTCATCTCGTTTTTTTTTAACTTCATCTCTTTTGAGTTGTGATCATTTTAGCATGATTTTTACGTACAATTCAAATTGGGGTGAGCTGTTTTTTTAGGGACCGGAGCAAAATGCCTTGGGCAACTTGCTTATGCTGTTTCTCTTTGGTGGGACATTTTCGGGAGTTGCTTTGGGCTGGATGTGGATCATTGGCAATGACAAGTTTTAGAGAGTAATCATCGCTGTCACTAGGGAAGGAAATGATCTCACCTGGGGTTCTTTTGATTCACAAATATTGAAAATGAGACATTCAGTTGTTAGGCTAACTAGAAGTCTCATTTCGCTTTCTCTTTATATGAATGCTCATTAATTCTGCAATGTAATGGTACATTAGAATTTATCATTTGCAAATAAATGTTTTGAATATCACAAAAATGCTTGTACTTTCACACTTGTACTTAAGGGGGGAAACTCTATATAGCAACCACTGGAGGGGGAAAGGAAAAAAAGAACAAACATAAACGGGTATTGCAGCAAGACAACAAAGCAGATATAATAAGCTTCACCACATTGTAGTACTTATCTTTGGAAAGCCTCACTTGGGGTATCTATCAAATCTCATAGCTGCTTTACACTTTAGCACAAGTCACCTAGAACACGTGCAGCTGCGAGTAGAGATGCGGCATGTATGAAAACCTTTTCATAGTTCTCCTACAGCTCGGATGAATTGAATATGCACAGAAAAAGCTTATAAATTCTAG
The DNA here is from genome assembly GCA_031216285.1 of Syzygium syzygioides. NCBI lineage: Eukaryota > Viridiplantae > Streptophyta > Magnoliopsida > Myrtales > Myrtaceae > Syzygium > Syzygium syzygioides. Next base: position 7,547,442 of record CM062245.1, on the reverse strand, counting down.
CTTATTGTCTACCTAAAGTCCAAATTGATCTAATTCAATATGTCGGTACTGGAACTTGACAAGTCTCATGGGAAATAATGAAATGATTCAAATGAAGAAGGGGAAGATACTTTCTTGATCACGGTAGATAGAACTTGCCCCTGAATGTCGCCGTCCTGGATGCCAAACTGTCGTGACCTACCCGAACTGATCGGGTTTAGGCTAAGAGGTATTTGTTGATGGATATGAACAACGATTGGTTTGTTTGAATGGCGAACCAAATGGTTCATTAATCCAATGACCGAGGCACTCCCAAGCCTCATACCTCGCGTGACGAGAATTTTTTAATTTACTCATTTAAATGGAATCGCCACTAGCCATGATCAACGATTGGCTAGAAACCTTAATCGAGACGCGGGAGTGTCGTCTCGATGCGTTCGAAAACCAGAGATTTCAAAATTCGGGGACTTGATTACACTAGCAATCTAACTAGTGCCCTTTCGGTACCTAAACTTGAATGTTTGCAAACTAACGTACCGGGCAGCCTATCGAAAAGCCTAAAGCTCATTCTAACCATGCTAAAAATGGAAAAACACAACTAATGTATTTAAAGTGCACAACCAAAATAAATAATCAACGACCTATCATCGTCTCTAGAAAGGGAAAGGTAATTAAAAGTCTCAAGGTATAGCCCTAATGGCTTGTCCGATTTTTAGGAATTTTTTTTAAAGGATTTTCTCAATTTTTATGAATTTTAAACTAAGCCCAGGATGAAATTAAAACTAATATCTAGTGAAACCAAGCCCAAAAAATGATTTTTGAACATTTCCTAATTTTTTGGAATTTTTGGAATTTTTTATGTTTTTGAATTTTTCTGAATTTTTTTAAATTTTTTTAGATTTTTTTTTTACTTTTTATATCTTTTCTTTTTACTTTTTTCTTCCCCTTCCTGCATGCCATCTGCCCATGCACGTGATCTTCTACCCTTTTTTCTATTTTACTCCCCTTTCCCTTTTATTCTTTTATTCTTTTGTTTCTTTTTCTTTTTTTAATCTTCTTCGTACTCTTCTCCCCCCCCCTTCATGCCCATGCACGTCCTTCTTCCTCATGGATTCACCGAGACCTCCTCATCGCCGAAACTGGGATTACACCGGGAACGCCTCACTGCCGGTCGTTGGCTCAGGTTGCCAGCGCCGATGACGGATGCTGGCCTCATGCCATCACCGCCGACTAGCGCTCCGGCGACCCACTCCGACCAAGAAAACGACCTCGACGAGGAAAAAACTTGACCTTACGACTATTCTACTCTCAGCCCACCACAAACGTTTAACCCGGGCAACAAGATCACAAACAAACACGAAAGGAGGATAGACGGCTAACGATTGTGGCCGTGAACCACGGGCCTCGCTCCGGCGGAGGGAATCGATCTCTAGCAAAGGACTCGCCCATGGCCAACTTGAGCAACGAGAGATATATCACAAAACCGAGAGAAATCACAAAGAAAACACAACGGAAGGCACCATTCGACATATATAAGAATTAACCAAACATGAAAAATCGAGTCCCGAGTACCGAGTCCACAAAAAAAATGATTCGGACCTCCATCTATGCATTTTGCCGGACGGGTGGCAAGCGGGTTCAAACGAAGACCTTAGGCTGAGATTCGAGTTTTTTTTTTTTTCGACTTAAATGTGCCATGCAAATACATGATCAACTATATTGAACCACAAACTTGCCTCGGTTGGCATAGAAATGTCCAAAAACAATAAGGCCAGATTCGGAGTTTTTAACTCAAAAAGCTTTGTTGGGACATTTCGACAAACAGGTAAGAGGTGCCTAAAAATGTGGTCATAGATCCGGTTTTGACAAAGTTTACGGTCAGTTTTGGATATATAACCTTCGGACCATCTTCACTGGGTATCAAACATATGTTTGCCTCGGTCGACGGGGCCGGGCGACCACCAAATAAGTTCGGTGTGCCCGGCACCCGAGAGGCGGGGGAAGGGGATGGAGACCTACCTGGTTCACGGCTGACCGGGGCGAGGCACGACGACTGGAGGTTCGACGGCGACTTGAGCGACCCTCCAGCAAGCAGGCGAGGCTCTCAACTCCCCCCACTCTCCTCAAGTTCTCTCCCCGTTTTTCTCAAGTTCTCCCCTTGTCTCTCTTCTCTCCTTCCTACTCTCTGTTCCCCCTTTTTTTGGACTGTCCTCTCCTTTTCTCAGTCTCTTAGTCTGCCCTCTCCCCCTCGCTTTCTCTTCTTTTCCCTCTCTTCTGTCCTCGCGTGCTTCCCCCTCTTTTTCTCTCTCGCTGTTTCGCTCGCTCTGGCTTCCCTTTTTCTGCTTCTGTCCGCTGAGCTTCTTCTTTTTCTTTTTTTGTGCTTTTGATCTGCTGGCCTCCCTGCTGCGCTTCTGATCTATGCCTTTTTCCCTTCCCCGAGCCACTGCAAGGCTGAGAGAGAGGAGATGGGCCAGCGTTGACTAATTCAACGCTGGCCTATCTCTCTTTTTTTATTTTTAAAGACTAACTTAACTTTTCTTTTCTTTTTTTCTTTTTTTATTTTATTTTCTTCTTTTCTTTTTAAATTTAATTTTTGAAAATAAACATGGAAAATATGTTCTAATAGGTCCTATTAATGCAAATGCACCTAATAACTACATGCCATGCAGTTTTAATGAAAATATTTTTGGTTTAGGGGTTAAAAAAATAAACCCTAATTTTTATGCGATAAAACCCTAAGTGATTTGAGCAAAATTTAGGTGTCAACAGCTGCCCCTCTTTGAAGGGAAGTTCGAAGAAGTTCTATTCAAAGACAAAAGATACCTAAATTTTGTTGGGGGGAGGCATGGGATGGCACAATGCTTGAGGCATGGGGTTGATTATTATTGTTATTATTATTTTCACGAATACTATCCAAAAGGGGAATTATTTTACTCGACAAGGTTTTACCATGTAAGAATGGTTTCAACCAAGAAGAAAGCCACACCGTGTAAGAACGGGCTTTCGGCTAAACGAAGAGATCATACCGTGTAAGAGCGGACTTTGACTGGACGGGAAGCCATATCTTGTAAGAACGGGCTCTTGGCTCAATGAAGAGGTCGTACCGTGTAAGAACGGATTTTGATCGAGAGGGAAGCCATGCCGTGTAAGAACGGGCTCTTGGCTCAATGAAGAGGTTGTACCGTGTAAGAACGGATTTTGACCGAAAGGGAAGCCATGCCGTGTAAGAACGGGCTCTTGGCTCAATGAAGAGGTTGTACCGTGTAAGAACGGGTCTTGACCGAGAGGGAAGCCATGCCGTGTAAGAACGGGCTCTTGGCTCAATGAAGGGGTCATACCGTGTAAGAACGGACTTTTGACCGAGAGGAAAGCCATACCGTGTAAGAACGGGCTCTTGGCTCGATGAAGAGGTCATACCGTATAAGAACGGACTTTTGACCGAAAGGGAAGCCATACCATATAAGAACGGGCTCTTGGCTCGATGAAGAGGTCATACCGTGTAAGAACGGACTTTTGACCGAAAGGGAAGCCATACCGTGTAAGAACGGGCTCTTAGCTCGATGAAGAGGTCCTACCGTGTAAGAACGAACTTTTGACCGAAAGGGAAGCCATACCATGTAAGAACGGGCTCTTGGCTCGATGAAGAGGTCATACCGTGTAAGAACGGACTTTTGACCGAAAGGGAAGCCATACCGTGTAAGAACGGGCTCTTGGCTCGATGAAGAGGTCATACTGTGTAAGAACGGACTTTTGACCGAAAAGGAAGCCATACCGTGTAAGAACGGGCTCTTGGCTCGATGAAGAGGTCATATCGTGTAAGAACGGACTTTTGACCGAAAAGGAAGCCATACCGTGTAAAAACGGGCTCTTGGCTCGATGAAGAGGTCATACCGTGTAAGAACGGACTTTTGACCGAAAAGGAAGCCATACCATGTAAGAACGGGCTCTCGACTGCATGAAGTCTTGCTATGTAAAGAAGGAAACTCTTGGCTGCGAAAACTCGCCAGATCGATGTAGTACTTTGCGCTACGAAATCTCAATGGACCAGGAAAGAGAAAGACCCTGGGCTACGAAAGCTCGCCAGGTCGATAAGGTGCTCCGGGCTGCAGAAGCCCACCGGGCAAGGAAAGAGGAAGACTCTGGGCTATAAAAGTTCGCCAGGTTGATAAGGTGCTCCGGGCTGTAGAGGCCCACCGGGCAAGGAAAGAAGAAGACTCTGGGCTGCGAAAGCTCGCCAGGTCGATAAGGTGCTCCGGGCTGTAGAAGCCCACCGGCCAAGGAAGGAGGAAGACTCTGGTAACATTTAGGGACTGAAACCCTGTAAACATTAGAAATGTCACTTAGGGAGTAAAACCCTAAGAGCAGCTAAGATCCCGCCTAGGGACTAAAACCCTATGAACGGCAATAGGAACAATACCTTGGAGGGACGCCTAGGGACTAAAACCCCATGAACGTCTAAGATTCCGTCTAGGGGCTAAAACCCTATTGAACGGCAAAAGGAACAAAACCCAGAAGGAACGCCTAGGGACTAAAACCCTATGAACGTCTAAGATTTTGCTTAGGGACTAAAACCCAGCAAGTACTCCTAGGGACTAAAACCCTATGAACGACGAGAATTCTGTCTAGGGACTAAGATCCTATTGAACAGCAAAGGGAATAAAACCCAGAAGGAATGCCTAGGGACTAAAACCCTATGAACGCCAAAGATTCCGCCTAGGGGCTAAAACCCTATTGAACGGCAAATTGCACTCAAGATTTTGAGATACTTAATGTTTTTCACTCAGGATTTTAAAATGCTCAAGATTTCCACTCAGGATTTTAAACTGCATTCTAGATTTTCAGAGTTTTAAGGAAAGACCCGGAACCTTTTGAAATCGGGATTTAAGGATGACCCGAAACCTTTTGAAATCAGGATTTAAGGATGACCCGAAACCTTTTGAAATCAGGGTTTCAGGATGACCCGGAACCTTTTGAAATCAGGGTTTAAGGATGACCCGGAACCTTTTGAAATCAGGGTTTAAGGATAGACCCAAAACCTTTTGAAATCAGGGTTTCAGGATGACCCGGAACCTTTTGAAATCAGGGTTTAAGGATGACCCGGAACCTTTTGAAATCAGGGTTTAAGGATAGACCTGGAACTTTTTGAAATCAGGGTTTAAGGATGGCTCGGAACCTTTTGAAATCAGAATTTTAGGATGACTCGGAACCTTTTGAAATCAGGGTTTCAGGATGACCCGTAACCTTTTGAAAAGAGTGGCGAGGTGTACATATCTGTAGGTCAGATTGGATTGCTTAAAAGCTCTCTGCCAGCGAGGCTTGGAGAGATTCAGTGAATGAGCACTCGGGGTTCCTTGTCCAAGAGTTTGATAGATCGCCTATTGTGTCCTTTTTGGCAGGGTCTTAGGAATTCATGAGGGCTTGGATGCACTTAGCACTTCCGAGATCAGCTTGAAGGTTGGTGTTTGTGGAAACGTCACCTGTCTTACAGGATTAGTAATAACAGGTACGTGTTATAACAAGTGCTCTAGTAGCGAGTGCGTACCAGGCAAGATAACATCACAATAGGCCATATCAAAATGGTATCATCAATGAAAAAGGATTGACTGCACGAGTAATTTAGGATGAACTCAATTGTTTGGAGAGCATTCAATATCTTCAATATTGCAAAATTGCCTTAATGCATGAAGGACGTCATTAATCATCAAATTCCCTTAGGAGAAAGTCTTTTATCAAAATGATGTTAACTTCCGAAGAGAGCCTATTAAGCATGCCAAACAAGAATTCCTTAGTCTGAAAGGACTTCTCACATACTCTCAAAAAGGCTGTTTGATCCCATCCATTGATGTGGGAAGTAAACATGATCTCTCTATATACCTCACACTACTAGTGTCGAAGGTTTCGAGAATCATTCGCAATAAGTACACGTTGACCAATCCAAGAGGTCTTTTAAAGGGTCGCAATGAAGGTTTGATCACGATTTCAACAATGAATGAGCATTATTGGCTAAGGAATGAAATAATTATCAATCAGCATTTTCATCAAATTTACAAGTCAAGAAACCTTAAGGTGAGATAAGACAAATTTGCCCTAACTTCTTCAAGCGGTAGCTTCTTTGGACCTCCAAATTTCTATTTAAACCATCCCAATCAGAAGAGACTTTGGAGAAGGTTGTAACATTGGTTTGGGTAAAGGCTCGAAAGGCTTAGAAATTTTCAAAAGGGGTTTAGGAGTTTGTGATTATCATGGCATCATTACCATATCATCCAATCTTTTGAAGGCACTCGACTTTTGAAATTTAACTTGTCTCGAAAGTCCATTGACTAATCACTTTAATGTAAGAGTTTTGCTCTTTTCTCTAATGACTTTTGCTTTTGCAATGATTTTTTCTTTGCAAGCGTTTTGCTTTTGACATTCCCCCCTTTTTTCATGGGAATTTTTCTCTTGATGCAACTTTTTTGCTTTTTTTTTTACAAAGGGCATTGGCCTTGCTTTTACCAGGCACACTGCTTTTTCATGCCTACTAGTTTTCATTTGACTTTTGCTCTTTTCATTTTTTCGAGCTTTTGAAACTTTCAAGATGTCTTTCACACTGTCTCATGAGTACCAGCTGCCTTGATAAATTGCGTGCTTTGCCCCAGTGTAGGGAGATAATCACCATTCGATTTTAGAAATGAATATTTGGGCTCAACTTAACTAAGCAAAAGGTATGATTGTTTGGATAGAGAAATGAATGCTATTCTTCATTTCGGGATGTTTCAAGCTTCCATAAGAACTCACCTGAAATTACCACAAAAAGATTAATGCAAGTAAGGGCAAAGAAGTCTTTCTTATCTTTTTCCTCCAAAGCATGTCAACCAAAACCTCCAAATTTGCCCCGTTGTAGGGTGGTTCTTGACAGGGGTATTTTGTACAAATCATCTATATGTAAAGGCTCAAATGGGCTAACTATGATCACCTGTAGTGTATAGGATAGAAGAAGGAAATGCCTCCTTTCATTTCGATCCATGTACTACTTGCGAATGAATCTCTTGCTCTTAAACAACACTAGTTTTCTCCTCCACTCAACTCTCAAAGTATTTGTGGGACGTGCTTGGGAATGGCTTGCCTTTCCTCATTCTAGGTATTTCTCACTTGGCATTATTAACATCTTCCTTTCATTTTGTTGAGATTATCACTGATTGATTAATCTCCACAGGGAATTTTGATTCAAAATGAATGATCCGTCAAGCACAAAGACAATTTTTTAATAAGGGTGATATTCAAAATTTTTGTGAAGAGCTTGCTCTTTCAGTCTCCACTTTATCGCTTGTTTTTTTTTTTTAAAAACCATCAAAGACTTTTTCTTTATGATGAAAATTATCCATTTGATTTCCATTTGAATTTTGGGAGAAGGGTACTTACCTGCGTCATGGCGACTTGGTTAACCTATAAAGAACAAAAAAGAATGTGTTAGTTAAAGACCCTTTAAGGATTGAAAAATTGGGAACGATACAACATTACCCTTTGTTTGCATTTGTCCTTCCAGTCTTTGATGCTTCCTAACAAAGGAAAAAAGAATCGTGTCAAAAATTGTATTAAGATGGACAACTGGACACGATACGATTTACCCTTCATGTGAATTTGCTTTCTTGGGTGTTTGGCAACTATCTTCATTTGAATTTGCTTCCTTGTATGTTTGGCAACTCCCTTCATCCGCTTTCTTCCACCTTAGCCTTTCCAAAGCCATCGAATTCACTAAGTCCCAGTGAACGTTAGAGATTGAAGGAAAGGGATACTCCCTGCTTTGACGTTTGAGGGCATTGCTTCATGGATGCTTTCCTTTTTCATTGTAGCAAAATGGATGATTCGTCTTCATCGTGCTTTCTTGGAAGAAGGTGTTGTCGCCTTGAACGAACACATTGTTTTGTCTGCAAAATGAGAGGCGGGATGAGTCATTTCCATTCTTAGTTGGAATAATTCAGGAATAATATACACCCTTTTGTTTTGGGGATAGTTCAATTCTGGGCTAAGTCGTCCTCTTCGTGAAATCTCGTCACTTGAGCTTTTCCTTTGCAACTCCTTCCTCAGAGTCGCTTGATATTCCCTCTTAAGTGTTTGGGGGCACCGTTCACAAGCTCGATTATACTGAAGCTATTTGCCCCGGCTAAATGACACTTGCTCTAGCCAGATGGCTTTCTCTTCCGGAGACTTCAGTATGTTCAATACTCCTTCATGTCTTCTTACATACACTTGTTTGATTTTCATTGTTCTTTGCTCGGGCCTTCCACTTTTGATAATCTTGACTATTTGTGCCCCCGACTATTTTCACATGTCCTTAGTTTGATGGACAAAAGTTCTTCAAATGCACTATTTTGCCCCATTATGACGTAACCTTTCACTTGTCACCATGGGATGGACGGTTTGGTCTCGTCATGTCTTTCTAACTGGAAGCATCATTACTATGGTCAAACACATTCTTTCGCACCTTTACCTGTTTTGACAAAAATGAATGAACAAGTCAATTTTTGTACAAGAAGTTCTAACTGGAACGATTACAGATTTACCATTTCACGGTGTCGTTTTGCCAATTAACCTGCGAAATAGGTCAGGTGAAGAGATGCAAGTTTATGCCAGTCTTTTTGAAACTCGTTTTCGAATTTTTTTTTTAAAAAAAAGGTAAGGTAAGAAAGTCCAAACCAACACGTTAGTCTGAAAACACTTCAAGTGCTTTTAAAAAAAGATGATTCCTATGGAACCAAGCCCTATTACTAAAAAATGAGTATTACACAATTTACAAAGCGTTCGATTGGGTCCGCAATCGAAACCCCAAACACAAAACACAATTCCTAATATGGATAATAATAAGGACAAAGTACAAGGAGTTATTGCATAGAAGAGTATAATGACCACAATTCTCATCCTAGTTTTAAATTCATTTTTTTTCTTTTTTGCATGATCAAGCGAGTGAATGCCAAGGAGCGGTCGTCATGTATAATCTGCGAAGGAATGACAATGTTAGTACGTGAATGAAAAAATGATCTTTCACTGATGCCGCCTCTTATGACGAAAGCGAGGCAACAATACATACCCCCCTGGTTCCTATTTGTGAGCATTTAGTATTTCACCAAGATTTCATCGTAAGTGAAGACATCTTTAAAAGATCAAATCGCGGCTATCAATCGAGCGCCCTTTTTATTCAAAAAGTTTCATCGCAAAATGCAGTATATCAAACTTGAAAGACTGATTTGTGGTTTCATTTTGGCAAAAATGAGATGATTCCTTATTTTAAAAAATTAATACACAAAAAGGTGATTTGAATTTTGATTCCGAAATGTGAACAAAAAAAGAATTTTATTGAAAATGTGATTTCAATTTTATGCCTCAAGATGCAATCCTGACTTGAAAGAATTTCTGCACAAAAAATGCAATTTTAAGCTTATAACTGAAAGTTTAGACAAAATCATCTATTTTGGTGGGGCCAAATCACAGGTGTTTGAGATTTATGCTCAAGGTTCACTATCAAGAATGATTGTCTAAAATTTTTCACTATAAGCTCAAATCACTTAGGACACTTGATTGATTTCCGCGAATTTAAAAAAAATGAAAATTTCAATTCAAAGTGAGCTAATAATGAGAAGAATCATACTTACAGTGAGCGACGATCATTTTTTCTTTTTCTTTCTTTAAAAAAATGCAAAGACACGCATATGCACTTGTGAGGTTCGTTTTTTTATCTAGACAGTTTAATAAGGTGAAGCTAAGAGGGTGATCTGACCGTCGCAGTCTCGCGTTGGTGTTAGGTTCTCTTAACTCCGTCTCAGTCGAAAGAGATACCCTATAATCACGTAGTCTCGCGGATAAGGTTAAACACTTACGACACCAGGAAAGAACTTTCGGGGAAAAGAAAGGCAACCTCTACATCGCAGTCTCGTGTTCGAGGTTGTATCTTTCTTGACACCATCCTAAAGCGTCCTATCACGGCTTGGGTCCGGCAGTATGGTTGTGTGTGCCATAGTGTAGTGCTAAAACATCTAATGCATGCACAATAATTTATAAGCAAACAACACTTCAAGCGCCCGAAAAAATAAACATTTATTCCTCAAATCTCAAACCTGCAAAATAAGGGGTCAGTGCCAAGAATATTCACGTTAGGGATGTATTCGAACAAGATAAACGGCCTAAATCCACAGAAATCCCCAGCGGAGTCGCCAAGCTATCGTGACCTACCCGAACTGATCGGGTTTAGGCTAAGAGGTATTTGTTGATAGATATGAACAACGATTGGTTTGTTTGAATGGCGAACCAAATGGTTCATTAATCCAATGACCGAGGCACTCCCAAGCCTCATACCTCGCGTGACGAGAATTTTTTAATTTACTCATTTAAATGGAGTCGCCACTAGCCATGATCAACGGTCGGCTAGAAACCTTAATCGAGACGCGGGAGTGTCGTCTCGATGCGTTCGAAAACCAGAGATTCCAAAATTCGGGGACTTGATTACACTAGCAATCTAACTAGTACCATTTCGGTACCTAAACTTGAATGTTTGCAAACTAACATACCGGACAACCTATCGAAAAGCCTAAAACTCATTCTAACCATGCTAAAAATGGAAAAACACAACTAATGTATTTAAAGTGCACAACCAAAATAAATAATCAACGACCTATCATCGTCTCTAGAAAGGGAAAGGCAATTAAAAGTCTCAAGGTATAGCCCTAATGGCTTGTCCGATTTTTAGGAATTTTTTTTAAAGGATTTTCTCAATTTTTATGAATTTTAAACTAAGCCCAGGATGAAATTAAAACTAATATCTAGTGAAACAAGCCCAAAAAATGATTTTTGAACATTTCCTAATTTTTTGGAATTTTTGGAATTTTTTATGTTTTTGAATTTTTCTGAATTTTTTTAAATTTTTTTAGATTTTTTTTTTACTTTTTATATCTTTTCTTTTTACTTTTTTCTTCCCCTTCCTGCATGCCATCTGCCCATGCACGTGATCTTCTACCCTTTTTTCTATTTTACTCCCCTTTCCCTTTTATTCTTTTTTTCTTTTGTTTCTTTTTCTTTTTTTAATCTTCTTCGTACTCTTCTCCCCCCTTCATGCCCATGCACGTCCTTCTTCCTCATGGATTCACCGAGACCTCCTCATCGCCGAAACTGGGATTACGCCGGGAACGCTTCACTGCCGGTCGTTGGCTCAGGTTGCCAGCGCTGATGACGGATGCTGGCCTCATGCCGTCACCGCCGACTAGCGCTCCGGCGACCCACTCCGACCAAGAAAACGACCTCGACGAGGAAAAAACTTGACCTTACGACTATTCTACTCTCAGCCCACCACAAACGTTTAACCCGGGCAACAAGATCACAAACAAACACGAAAGGAGGATAGACGGCTAACGATTGCGGCCGTGAACCACGGGCCTCGCTCCGGCGGAGGGAATCGATCTCTAGCAAAGGACTCGCCCATGGCCAACTCGAGCAACGAGAGATATATCACAAAACAAAGAGAAATCACAAAGAAAACACAACGGAAGGCACCATTCGACATATATAAGAATTAACCAAACATGAAAAATCGAGTCCCGAGTACCGAGTCCACAAAAAAAATGATTCGGACCTCCATCTATGCATTTTGCCGGACGGGTGGCAAGCGGGTTCAAACGAAGACCTTAGGCTGAGATTCGAGTTTTTTTTTTTTTCGACTTAAATGTGCCATGCAAATACATGATCAACTATATTGAACCACAAACTTGCCTCGGTTTTCATAGAAATGTCCAAAAACAATAAGGCCAGATTCGGAGTTTTTAACTCAAAAAGCTTTGTTGGGACATTTCGACAAACAGGTAAGAGGTGCCTAAAAATGTGGTCATAGATCCGGTTTTGACAAAGTTTACGGTCAGTTTTGGATATATAACCTTCGGACCATCTTCACTGGGTATCAAACATATGTTTGCCTCGGTCGACGGGGCCGGGCGACCACCAAATAAGTTCGGTGTGCCCGGCACCCAAGAGGCGGGGGAAGGGGATGGAGACCTACCTGGTTCACGGCTGACCGGGGCGAGGCACGACGACTGGAGGTTCGACGGCGACTCAAGCGACCCTCCAACAAGCAGGCGAGGCTCTCAACTCCCCCCACTCTCCTCAAGTTCTCTCCCCGTTTTTCTCAAGTTCTCCCCTTGTCTCTCTTCTCTCCTTCCTACTCTCTGTTCCCCCTTTTTTTGGACTGTCCTCTCCTTTTCTCAGTCTCTTAGTCTGCCCTCTCCCCCTCGCTTTCTCTTCTTTTCCCTCTCTTCTGTCCTCGCGTGCTTCCCCCTCTTTTTCTCTCTCGCTGTTTCGCTCGCTCTGGCTTCCCTTTTTCTGCTTCTGTCCGCTGAGCTTCTTCTTTTTCTTTTTTTGTGCTTCTGATCTGCTGGCCTCCCTGCTGCGCTTCTGATCTATGCCCTTTTTCCCTTCCCCGAGCCACTGCAAGGCTGAGAGAGAGGAGATGGGCCAGCGTTGACTAATTCAACGCTGGCCTATCTCTCTTTTTTTTTTTTAAAGACTAACTTAACTTTTCTTTTTTTTTTCTTTTTTTTTTCTTTTCTTCTTTTCTTTTTAAATTTAATTTTTAAAAATAAACATGGAAAATATGTTCTAATAGGTCCTATTAATGCAAATGCACCTAATAACTACATGCCATGCAGTTTTAATGAAAATATTTTTGGTTTAGGGGTTAAAAAAATAAACCCTAATTTTTATGCGATAAAACTCTAAGTGATTTGGGCAAAATTTAGGTGTCAACACAAACCCATCTTCAAACAGGTAAAGCATCCGTGCAACATGAGTGGCGTTCACTGTGACATCGATGAAGGGTCAGAGAAACGGCTTCTCGGCATTGCTGATGCAATGAGCATTAATGCTTTTCCATGCTTGGTTTATTAATCCCTTGATGTGCTTCTTAGCGACATCTTCTGTTACATGCGCTTCTCGCATGTACCATTCCACTGATGAGGAAGCATCTCCTCTGTCTCTTTCAGCCTAATCAAACAAATATATCAATTTAATGTGTTTAGCAGAGTCAATCTCCTTGATTCAACGATGCCGTATTTCGCATTAGCACAAGAATTTTCCACAATCCAAGAATTTGTAACATCATGTCAAATTCAATTGGTTTATAACTTCTGCACAGACGTTTGATAATTACTGTAAAGGTTCCTAGGTCGTTGCAAAGTCAAATTATCAGGAGCACGTTGTGAAATAGATCCTTGTTTTTTTTTTGATAACAAGAAATAGATCCTTGTTTCTCTCTAGCAAATCTTCTTATCCGTCATATTTCCCACAAAGAAATGAGCATGAGACAATCAGTGTTCCTGAAGATGATATCCATGCATCGCTCAAGTGCTCTTCCAAAGATGGTCTGTAGCCCATATTGTCCCACTTTGCTTCCGTAAGTGATGCTTTGCAAAAATCTGCTCACTGTGGCAAAGTAACGAAAAAGATGATTCAATCAGAGACGATTAATTGTTAGTTATGGATATTTGATAAGAATGCCAGTGGAAGACTTCAAGGCAATGCACAAGAAAATGACTTTTACTGAGTGAGAAATGGTTACAAAGCTATGGGTTTAGCTCTTAGGCTGATGACTGTAACTTGCCTAAGGTTGGTTTCTTCTTTGCGTGAATGAGTATCAACCAAGTCCTGAGCAAATATCTCTGAACAGTGCATGCTGGCCATTTTATTGCCCACTATTTCTACCTACCACTCATTAAGCTAGACACCCCCATCTTTACTTACCAACTAGAGACTTCCTAGAGAGCTCTAAGACTTTTTAAAATTGATCAACACTACAACATTAATTATGTAATGACATTAATTAATTAAGGTGACATATGCATGTATATGCAGTTATCAACAAGCTTTTTCCGTACTGCTTTCGTAAGATGTCGTAGCACTCAATGCCAATCTTCGTCCTTGCCAATATCATAAGCAATCTCGATAATCTCTTGACGGCAATCTCCTGTCCATTTCGCAGTTTACCCTGAAAGCAACCATACGTATAAGCTTCAGAAGCATTTAGCAACCCTTGTCAATCTCTTGAGAAGCTGAATACATACCTTATACACTCCTGCCCGAGCAGATTGGACGAGTTGAAATTGTCTGTAGCAGATACCAGCATACCAAAAGTGTAGAGCTGTAGGTCCTGAAGTTTCATTTTCATTATCTTGTCGAGTGGCATATTAACACCAGAATACACTCGATATGCCCTCTCTTCTCTCCTCTGGAGAGTAATAGCTCCTTGCTTGCCGCTAGATACATAAGTTATACTAAGCAACAAATTCTCTTCACCGGATTTTGGTGCATTCCAACAGAACTGAGCAAAGACTGGTCATCATGCATTTACCTTTCCTCTCAGCCATCCATCTGCATAGGAAGAAAGTGGAAACAGAAAAAGCAACCGCTCCTGTGATCACCATTGCAAGTATGATTACTTTCACTTTCCTGTTCTTATCTGCAATTTAAGAAAGGAAATGTTTACAAGACCGGAACAATTGAAACTTGACTCTAGAAGAGCAATGGCCGAATGAATGAACAAAGTGAAGCATACTCAGTTCTGAATCTGGTAAATGTATGTAAAGAACGATGCCCCCTTCAGAGAACTTCTGCATGTCAATCAGATTCCCAGTCCATATCATGCAGCTGATCCCATTGTTGTATATATAAGCTATCAAAGACAAATAGCCAAGCAGTGATCTCCGCATTCATCCCCAATTGCAGATGACCACTCCGCATAGTGTGGGACTTTCGTGTTCTTTAACCTGAAAAACCCATCTGCTTTGCCAATTTCGAGACTATCAATTGTCCTCTCACATTGTAGCAAGTGTCTCCTAACACATCCATTAGTCCAATTCCTGGCATTCCATTCCTCCATGTTCTTTGGCTCGAAGCCTCTAAAACAGCTGCAGATCAGTGAACTCTTCCGACGGCAAGACCCAAAGGAACCACAAGTTCCATAAACATAACATTCCCTGTTTAAGGCCGACCATGAAATGCCCAATTTAGCTTCCCATCATCCCACTATTTCTGTACCAGGTATCCTTCAGGATTCAATGCGAAGGTGGACAAGAACGACTGGTTTACAAAATTGTAGGTTAGATACATAGTTCCTTGTAATCCACAAGATTGAAACCTTGAAGATACACCGAACTCATGTCAGGGACTCCGATAAAAACTAGACCGTTCCAAAGCCCACTTCTCCAATACGGACTACCCATTTTCCAGATGAAAACTTCAGGATTATTCTGAGGGTCCAAACCTGCAGAGAAATTTCCAACAGATGGATCAGAAGAGCTTTTGCAAGATCTAAGCGCTTCCTTTCCTTCACCATTGGTGATTTTCATGCTCAGCAAGAACGAGTCCGTGGGACCCCCAAAGCTCTCCCGAATAGTCACCGGACTGTTATTGCTGGAATGGATTTGTTGCAACACAAGGTTCCCAGAATCAAAAAGCTCCACGCGAGTAGTGCTATTGGTTGTCGAGATGCCCGACACATTTGACGGCAAGAGGACCTCATTCTGTCCATTGGACACCATGATGTTGCCATCCTCAGATATCTTCAGAGTCCCTGATGAACCTCGAGAGGCCCGTCTCGGTTGGCCATCCAAATTACTGAAATAACAGAGACTTGGTTGTATTATATTGCCACATATTGATTGGCAGAACCAGGAGGGCTGAAGAATCCCAGCTTAATGATATCATACTGTCTTCAATAACTGTGTTTAACTAGGATTTCTTTTCCAAGGCATTTCGGCTAGTAATTAACCAATGTCAAGAGCAGATGCTCTTGCACTACTAATGGGCCACTAATTTCATCAACAGCCAAGAGGGTGCAACCGAAGATCTTCCGGTTTAATTTGGAACAGATTACACTATCTGTAGTAGGCTGCCATGAGAAAATCTCTGACCTTCATGTTCAAAGCTTTCCTCGTACCAATTTAATTTTATAGACTTTTATTAAGGCATATCACCTGAAAATACAATTGCTCCATCGTTCTAGCGTATCACCAAGATTCACTATGAATGCTATGTACAAGATAGTCATGGAAAAAATGTTACTTTTCAAGATTATTGCGAGATTCTTCTGTCTAGTATCTGAAATGATTATGCAAAAATGAGTCTAAGCAATGAACTGAGCAACTACAAGAGGGTAATCACAAAAATAATTGTAGAATGTCTATGATGCGTGGTAGTTCTATGACCGTCGACCAGCACATGATTAACCAGGAAAGAATGGTGGAATACCATCGTATGCGTGTGGGTAAGAGTGTTTGAGGAAACAGAGAAAGAGGTTCGTCAGTAAGGCATCACGAGGATTAAACTGATCGAGGTTAAAATTTATACTTATATAGATGCAAATTGCAGGGAGGAAAGGAGAAGTGTATGAGGGCACCCCTCTTAAGTTTCTAAATGAATATACATCTTTATCACCCATCTCACAATAATACTCTCTCTAAACTGGCTTATCACTGACTTTGTATGAACAAGAACCATAATAGCAGATCAGGGTCAGACAAAGAAGGATTATTGTCAAAAAAGTATTCACTAATACTGGGGTAGTATTCCACTGAACATCGGCATGAAGCAATCTTCCAATCATGCGTATCACACGGGAAACACATTGTCGTGCACATGCCCCAATAAACCGAAAGTGCAAGATTAGAAACAAAGTCATTCCAAGTTGTATTTGTAAACCATGAATCACTGGAATATAAATCCTAACACGATCATCTTTCACCAAAAGCATCCAAATTACTCTATATATGAAATCGCTAACATAATTATCTTAAATTCACAATCAGAATTCAGGTGAACTTTACCCTTTCAAACGTTGCACATGTTCCCATGTGTGAGGTGTAGCATCTTTATTCTTTCAATGCATCATAACTATGCATAAAGCCTGCACAACAGGTTTATAGGAGAATAGCAAATATCTGGAAACCTGAGATGGCATCCGTTTCCAACAAGGTAAGAAACCCAAACAATGATTAATTGCCATGTTAGCTTGATATAGAATGAAAATATCAAGAAACGCAGCGAGCGGCCGACTTTGGAGCAAAGGAGGACCAATGGAAATTCAATAAATTTTGCATGACTAAGGCTTATGTATACGTTATGCTTCTTTCTGTGTTTTTTTTTTTGTCATATACTCAACCCAACAGCCCTTCACCGACTTATACGTGCAATTCATCTCTGCATTTGTTAGAGATTTTCTTCTTATTTTTAACTTTGGCCACAAACTTCAACTACCACCTATTAAGCTATAGACTTGTAGACATTAGTCCTAGTGGAGTCTAGGCTTTTTGGAAAAATTGATCAGAACACTCAACAAGATTTGTGCTAAGGTGGGGACTATATATACATCATGAACATACTTTTGGCCTTGTTTCAACAGCTATAGTTCTTTTTTCCTTTCATATTAGCTCATGCACCGTTACCCAATCTCACCTAGCTTTCACTGATGTACCAATATATAAGCGAATATAGATTTTTCCCTTGTCATGTGATTACTACACCCATTATCAATATACCACGTATCATTCTCCTCCTCATTTGCCACTTGGCCTCCATGGAACATATTATCTATATTCTTTTGTTCAACATAATCAGCTTGGTAATTTAATTTTGATCGATCTTATTTTTGTCAAAGCGATTTGTTTTCTTACAAATACTATGAATGGATATCTTTCTCTTGGAGAGGTTTCTCCTCCATTTTTCACAACTTTTTACAAAATTATTCCACCATTTTTAGATATATGACACCGCATGTTTATTGCGTTGACCGAAAGACATTTTTAACTGATTATGCATCTTGTACCATTGTTCTTTTTTCATGTGCCTCTAGGTAGTCGATTAATTCACTCCTTAATATGGTTCTCAAATCTTTAAATTCTTCTATAGAGGTGGTAATATGATTGTATTTGCCAATAAGCACCGTAATAGTGATATCATCTTTATGGGCACTCATTTGGTGTTCTAGTGACCATAATGCCGTTGGTCAGTCTTGTAATCTTTCATGTTAGCATTTTGGAATTCCCTTCTAAGAGATTGAAGCCTAACGGTGCGCACCTTTCTCGTGCCTTCGGAACTCTTCTTATAATATGCCCCCTGCCGTATTTGTGGATCTCCCTCCAATAATTATCGGAAATATCATCTCGAGAGTGCCTATTGAATGACATAGAGGTCTTGCATCCATTCCATTTGCATCTCTTTCGGAGCCGCATATCTTTTCTCCGTAATGTCCCATGAATCTTGGGCCATCAAGAAAGGATTGATTTTAATTCTCCAGAAGTCGTATTTATCTCCATCGAAAGTGGGAATGGTTAGTAAGTATGAGGTAGAGTTAGCCATAGTTTTGGTGTCGGATAAGTAGATGGGTGATGTTAGTAGTAATTGGATAGAACAAACGCACAATATCAAACGAACGAGGCTCTAAAATGTTAGTTTGATATAGAATGAAGAAAGATTAAAACATTGGTAATAGAAGATTAGTGGGGTGGCTGATTTTAGAGCAAAAGAGGACCACGAGAAATTCGATGGATAACGGATTACAAGGGCTTGTGACGCCGGATGCTTCTTTCTTTCATACACCCAACCGAATTTCCTTTTCATCCACCGACTCATACATGCAATTTATCTCTGCATTTGTCAAAGATTTCCTCATTGTTTTTAACCCCGGCCACAAACTTCAATTACCACACATAAAACTAGACACTCGTAGACATTCATCCTAGAAGAGTCTAGGCTTTTCTTAAAAAAAAAAGAGTTGATCAAAACTTCAACATACCCAACTTGATTAAGATCATAAAGTATAGAAGTCTACCAACAAATATCCATATCATTTAGAGAAGTGGATTGCGCACCCACTTTAGTCCTAATTAATCCCTTAAATCTTATTTTTTGGCTAGACTAATGTGGCTGGCTTTGTGCTAGCTTGGCGTTCATAGATTCATCTAGTTTTGTTGGGCCTATCCTGAACAAGCCTTCTGAGTTTTGGGTTATGAGGTTGTGTCATCTCCGGCGACATACAGCATGTCGCCGGAGACGAGACCGAGTACCGAAGTTGCCTTGCGGGGCTTGTTGTGAGGAACAAATTTAACAGTCACTCTCAAGCCCCAACAACACTACACTCGTCCTCGCCTATACACAATTCGTTATCTTACCTATCTTCTCAATATTCAGTCACTCGTCATGGAGTACAAAATAGGAGTACCGAGAGTCACCATCATCTTTGTCAACATGTCCAGTTCCAACACTGCCGGGAGAATTCGCCGGAAATCATGAAGAAGATGATGCATCCAAGAAGATCTGCCAATTATAAGCCTAACATTTGCCATTTGGAAATACGATTTGCTCCGGTCACTTAACCACAAACACCGCCTCGTAAGAGTATACTTTGTATCTTCCCCGCCAATGAGTTCAAGCAAATCTGGTCCTTAATTATCCAGATTGTTCTTTTCCTGATTGCCCTCCTTAACTCTAGCGATCTCTTCCTCAGACGAGCGAACGGGCATTGGCATGCAATCATGCAAGTATTTGCACATGAGAAAAAAATTTATGGGCTTCTTATTGAGCATGGTAGTACTTTGCTCAAAATTCATTTGTAAAATCACATGCATGATATTAGTATATGTCATTGTTTATTAAGTGTAGCTAGCAATGTTCAAGATATGTATCGGCCATCACATCCAGACTTGAGTTATAGCTAAGACAACGTACCAAACCAATTCATATAGCGATATACATGCATGTGCTAAAAACACAACATCTTGGCATTGCTCTATAAATTGAATTTTTGAGACCTTTTTGAGTTGGATTTCGATATGACGAATTGGACTCAATTTTGCAAAAAGAATGAATTAAAGAATGGATGGAACAGCTCAGAGAGGATGTAAAGTGATGGGAAAAAGTGTCGGAAAAGTCCTAAACCTATTGTATTAGTGTCAATTTAGTCTTAAACATTTTAAGTGTGCAAATTTAATTATAAACATTTTGACCTAGTGCCAATCCAGTCATTCTGACTAATTTTGGTTGGATATTGCTGACGTAGATGTTGGGCGGCCTACATGGCACTACCGCTGGCGCTAACATGAATAATTTTTAATGATATTTTAATATTTTTTTTTACTGTTTTCTTCTTTCTTTTTTCTTTCTTTTCCTTTTTCATTTCTTCTTCCTTTTGTCGGTGACCAGCCACCGGGTGGGTTGACCTTTGCTTGGGCGAGGGTTGCCGTTGCCCGCCCCAGGCGAGGCTGGCTAGGTGAGGGCTAGCCTCGGCCAAGCGAGGCCCGGCGAGGGTCAAAAGGGGGAGGATTTGACAAAGGAGAAAGAAGGAGAAGAAGTCAATCAAAGGGACAAAATAAGAAAGAATGTTAAAGAGGTAGCTAAAACCAGCAAGAATTTGAGAATGGTTGTTGGTATTATAATCTGATTCTTTGCAATGGAGGTTTGAAGTCGTGAGCATATAATATAATAAGTAGGAGACTTGCAAGACAATAAAAGAGAGGGCCTATTTATGGTGGAGTTGTAGTTTGTTGGACTTTGGAAGTTTGCTGCAGCGTACGCAAGAGGAGTATCACGGACGTCAACGTGAGACTTTTTAGGATGTTTTGACTGCATGCATGCGTGCTCAGTGCATCCGGACCCTCGAATCATATGGATCCCATGTGAGACCTTTTGATATTGAAAGCTCAAATGCATTGACCTCGTGTACACTAGAATCAATGCATAATGCTAGAGATACTAAATATTATTATACAAAAGTTGATTTCTTCCGTATTAGTTTCAAGGCCTATTTAGTAACGTTTTTGTTTCTTTGCTTTTTTGTTGTTTTGTTTCCCGGAATAGAAAAAGAACAATTAATTATTTTGTTTCCCGATAAAAGTGGTCACGGAATAAATTTGGAACATAAATAAGAATAAAAATAAATCTACTTTTCTATTTCTTGAACAAAAATAGAAACAAACAATATAAGCTCTCTCTCTTTCACAAGATATTCCCATACAAAACCCTAAACCCTAAACTCTAAACTCTAAAACCCTAGACGTTAACCCTCAAATCCTAAATCTCAATATCCAAACCCTAAAACCCATAGCACTAAAATAAAAAACCCGAAAACCTAAATCCTAAAACATCAAACCCCAAATCCCTAAAACCCTAAACCTTCTAAACCCCAAATCCTTAACCCAAAAATCTAAACCCAAAACACTAAATCCTAAACTCCAAAACTCTAAACCTGAAACTCCAAACCCGAAACCCTAAATTGTAATCCCAAACCCTAAACCCTAAAACGCTAAACCGTAAAACCTCGAACCCTAAACCATAAACCCCAAACTTTAAAGTGTAAACCCTAAACCCTATATCCCAAATCCCAAATCCCAAACCCCAATACCCAAAACCCGAATCTTTAAAACCCTAAACCACTAAACCCCAAATCCTAAAAACCCAAAACTCCAAAACCTAAACCTAAAACCCAAAACCCCAAACTTTAAACACTGAAACCGAAACTGAAATCCTAAAATCCTAACTCCTAACCCCAAATCCTAAAATCTTAAAATCGTAAACTCTAAACTGCAATTTTCTCGACCACCGCCTAGTATTTGCTTTGTCTATAAGAAGTAATTTTCTTTATGATTATATTAAAGTCATCTAATTCTATATCACAATATATTGATTCTATTTCTAATCCAATTTTATCTAAACATGAATTGTTAAGTCTCCTAAACTGCATCGACCACCACCCTGTATTTGCTCTGTATATAAAGAGTAATTTCCTTTATGATTATGTTAAGGTCATTCGATTCTATATCATCATATATTAGTATTCTATTTCTAGTCCAATTTTATCCAAACATAAATTATTAAGTCTCTACTGACAATCTTGTAATTAAATGAAAAAAAATTAGGAGTAGAAATTTTTAGTGTCCTACCAAACGCATTTATATCCTTTTTTTATTTCGGGAATAGAAATTTTATGCAGTGACCAAACGTGTTTTTTTGCTCAGAAACTCATATAGAAAATAGAAATAGAAAAAAACTATTTCTGAAAATGGAAACGTTACTAAACATACCTTTAACAACCGTAGAATTACTTTTGATCAGTGAATGGAGTTATTGCACGAGGATCCTAGACCATTCATACATTTAAGTGGACTTGATATCACTAGATCAAAAGCCCTAAGAGCGCGCTGACGATATCAATTGGCTCCAATTTATGTACCCACAAGATTTGGAAAAACATATTTGCGTACTCCATTGGATGGTGGACACGTGTCATCGTGGGCCTACTGTCAGAGTTGTTTTTTGAAACTCTTCGCGAGCGCCTCTCTCGTTCACGGCCTCTCACTCTCTCCCTCCCTTGCCTGAGAAAAGCGACGCGCTCGCTTCCCTCTCTCTCCGCCTTGCGCTCTCTCCGTCCCTCCTGCCCGACTCGCGACGAAGCCCTAGATCTGCTCTCCTTCCCCTGTATCAGGCGACGCCACGACGACCCAGCAGAGAGAGCGACCGGCTGAGGAAGAAGGTGAGGGTGAATTTTGTTCTGCTGTTGATTTAGAGATAGGCTGAATTCTGTGGTGGATTTGTTGGCATTAGCTTGACGAGTTTCGCATTTACTGTGAGGCGAACTTGTTCTGCTTTTAAAGGCCTTAGCGTAACAAGTTCCATCGTTTACTGAGTTAACGTTGTTTTCTTGTCGAGGCTGGGGAGCGATTGTGTCTGCAGTATTTGGGTTGCTGTTGGAGTCGGATTGAATGGTGTTAAATTTTTTGTTGGTGTGTTAGGATTCTGAGGTATCGTTTTGCTTGATCCTTCACGTTTGGTTTTTCTGTGACAGGCATGCTCTTGATGTTTTAGATATACGTGTTGTTTTGGTATTTCTGGATATTAAATGGCATGTTGTCTCCACAGGTCTATCAGCCAAGTGAAGAAGAAATTAGGGGTTATCTCGATCCGTATGAGAATGTAATTTGTACAGAGTGTCGACAAGGCGGGAATGATGGCCTTATGTTTTGATGTGACCTCTGTGATTCTCCAGCACATGCATACCGCGTCGGTCTCGGGAGGGAAGTACCCCAAGGCAATTGGTACTGTGATGGCTGCGGACCCGTTGCCCTTGGATCTTCAAGTTCTCCTGCTCAAGATGCTTTGCCCAATCAAAGGACGGCAAGTATGAGTTTGTCTAGCAGACTGTCGCCCACTGCCAATGCTGTGGAAAGCTTTGACCTCAATGTGGCTCCTTCACCCCATCCAAATTAGGATATGGGAATATTCAGTCTCCTAGGTTTCCTGGTGGATTCAGCCAAGCAACGCCGCCGCTGTCTGGAGCAGGAGTTCCCACACTATCGGGAAGGAGATGGCTATTTCCTCAGATTCAGCACATGTGCTCTGGAAATAGACCAAGTCTTGTGGCTGTAAGAGCAGACGGAACAACTTCCGCTAGTATTTTGTTTGGACCACTGAATTATTCCATTGATCAGGGTAGGCAAATGCGATCTCATCATACTGCCCAAGGAATGAGAGAGTCTTATGCTAATCTATTCGAGGAGAAAGTACAGGAAAATCGGTCACCGTTGGTTCGAAGTAGGGATAGCTTTGATTTGGGAGCTGGTCACTTGAGAAGGCAAGCAACCGTAACCTTACTTGTACCCCTCCAACTCCCAGTAGTTTTGACTCGGCACTTCTGGATGAACGTGCAGGGATGAGCTCAACTGTACTTCCTGACCAGCATCATCAGTCCAGCAGCCGATCCAGCCTCGGTTCTCATGGGGTTGAATCGCCTTATGCAGGAAGAGAAGATAGCCATTTTTGTAGAGCATAAGAGGAATTGCAATCGTTGGTCAAAAGCCATTCGAAAAGCCTTTCTAGAGAAATTGGTTTAGGTATGCGAGTTATATATATGTTCTGCTAGATTTTTGGTCCTATTATTATACATTTTATGCTCTAGAATCCCATGCTTGTTCTCTCTCCCTCCCCTGTCTCAAGCTACGCGCTCTCTTCCCTCCCTCTTCACTCTTCATGCTCCGCTCTCTCTCTCTCTCTCTCTCTCTCCCAATTCACAATTCCGCTCTTCTCTCTCCGTCCCTCCCTGACTCGCAATTGAGAAGCCCTAGCTCTACTCTCCTTCCCCAGTCTCACGCTACACGACGACGCCCTGCTCTCCCTCCCTCCCAAATCGACTCACGACCTAGCACAGAGAGCTCTCGTCCGACAGACCACGCCAGCGCCTCCGCCCTTCACGACTCCACCTTGTCCTTTGCCTCTGCCGTTGCTAGGTCGTTCAAGGTGTACCGCCACAGAGAGCTATATAAATCATTCTATTTGGACCTATAGAATCAACGTAATGCATAACTTCAAGGTGTGCGCTTATCAATGGGCAAATATGCTAACTCTATTGAAGTTGTACAATAGTTCTCTTTCTGCATATTTCAACCAGTTTTCTTCATCTATAACTGAGCTTAAGGGTTATACTTCATGGTAACCTCTCTTTTAAAATAATTATATGTGCACTCCAAGTGGGTTTCGCGATATATCCTTTACAATTCATTTTCTTCTCTCTTTCAGATTTTTATTAGCCATTCAAGGAGGATGAGTTTGAACAGAGCACTGAGGTTACAATTAGTAGCCAGTAGAACTACCGGTAAGTGATTCCCGGATAGCAGTAGTCTCTATGTGAAGCTACTAGCAACTGTTCGTGTCAAATAGTAAATTGTATCCGCGAAGTAAGTGGTTTAGTTATTGTTAATGGATGACTTTTCTGTAGCAGATCCTTGAAGACTTTTTTCTTTTCTTTAGCTTTATGATTTATGACGCAGCATATGTAGGTCAGGATGATTGTGCTGGCTATTCTGCATGGTATGAATCTATGTGACTGTTCTCCTTTTGCACCCTGCAGGTTGTTTGTGAATTTGATTGGGAGTTGGATGAACTTGAGGTACAGATGTTAATCCTCCTTTATAGCCTTGACGATGCCCTACTAGCTGCGATTTGATAGTATAAATAAATAAGGCTGTGTTTTGATTGCTGTGAGATTTATCATTTGGGATCCTATGCAATCTTTTCTGATTGTTATATTCTTTGTCAGTTTCTTAAAATTGCCATACACCTTTGTATGGCAAACTTTTGAAACCCTAATGAAAGATGCTGATATTGGAACTTCTCTTGGCCAGGTGCTCCTCCAAACCTTCCAAGTTTATCGATTGTTGACATATCAATGCTGTGTAATCAGTTAGACACTTGGCATTTTAAAGCATACACCCTTGGGATTATGTTTATGGCAGCTTTTTCATTTAACTATATTGAAAGGAAGGTAAAACGTTTGCTCAGCTTTCCAAACATATGTTCCTTAGAGAATCTGTCTCGTGACAAATTGAACATGTGACAGGATCTCCAACTCATTAAGAACGATGAAGAGATGTTATTGCGGTTTCTTGTAAACCTTCTCTCTTTCTTTGAAGCTACTGTCAGGAAAAAAAAAATTTCTTAGCAACTAAATCTATGTGTGTTTTTCATTTCCTTAGATATTGTAATTTTTGTGATGATCTCCTTCTAGCAGCAAAGCACGAGCGAACCCATAAATGATTTGTTCGAACATTGTTTTCAAGAATTTACCAATAATCTAATTAAAGAGGAGATTCTGACCAAAGAGCAAAAGGATGATATCAAGGTACGATGTTGTATCTATGTGCGCGCATGACGTGTGCTCGCAACTTTTAGCATCTGCAGATTGTGATTCAGTTCTATTTCAGGAGCATGTGAAGAAGACAGTTAGAGAGGCAAAGAAAGCTAATAGAGCGGCATCTCATGGAATATGCTAAATTGACGTGTATGCAAGAGTTCCTGTCATATGTAAGGAAGCTTGCTATGTTTATTGTAGGCAAGGGAAGCTTGCAAAAGGGCCATTGAAGAAATGAGTGAGGAAACCAAGTCTGCATTCCAATCAATGAAGTTCTATAAATTTTATCCTGTGCAAACACCAGATACCCTTCGACCAAAAAAAAAAAAAGAAAACACCAGATACGCCATAACACCAGATACGCCATATATCCAATTCTAAGGTACAACTCCTTTTTTATACTTAGCATTGGTGAAGCTCGAGGACCAGCCACTAGTGTGACATTTGCAGCTATTCTTTCAATTGAAATTCTGTTTTATGATGACCATGCCTCAGATCCTTAAGTTCATAGTTGTTGAGCTCATCCAATGATTTGATTCAGTATGTGAAAAGGGAAATGGGCTTTTTACTTCAATTTATGGAGTGGGCTTTATAGCTTCATTATAACACTCTAATTGAAGTGTTAATTTTCTGAATTTGTGATCTAGTCCTATAGTAAGCTTTGACATCAAATTTTTTGCTTGTGGAATGCTTCAAAACCTTCTTACTATCCACTTTCCAATGAATTTAGTAAGGGTGGAGTTCCTTAGAAAGTTGGAAACTTGGAATACTGCATTAAGTATTGGGTTTGGCAAGGCCCTGATAAAGATGGCTTAGTTTCTGAATGCACCAGTATGTGCCGATAGTTTCTTTGCTATGGGAAGAGTTCGTGCTATTCAAGCTTAAAAATTTGTAGTCGCATAACTGAGAAAATATTCCTAGGGTCCCACGATAGATTTTATTTCGGTATTGTTATAACGTCGGGACTGAAGAAAATTATCCAGATTCTCACTGTCTGATTTGATTTGGTGGTAAATGCGTAAATAGCGATCCCAGCCCAGTCAATTTGAACTTTAGAGCGTCAAGTAACTTTTGATTTGAATTAGCTTTAGATTTTTAAGGGGTATTATGCTTGAAGGCATGTGCTATTCGTGCAGTTTGAGTTCATGGCGGAGATTGAGGGTTCCTTTCTTAAACAGATACTATGGAAAAGCGCATGAAGTATCTGCAAAAGCGGTGATCTGGCCTGGAGACGTTCTGCATCTCAATTTGCTGCTTAGCAGCAAAATAGTGTGTTACTCGATAATTCTCGTGCACAGTTGAGGTGGAAGCGCCTCATGTACTACTCTTTTTGATCAGTAGAGTAGTTGTCTGATAGTGGAGCGAAATTGTATTTCTTAGTAGCCATTAGATCTTCATTTCTTAACATTGTTTTTTTGGCGGAAATCTTTAGTTTCTTTTAGTTCCCAGAGGAGCAGCTTGTAACATGTATCTCTGAGGCCTACGTACTTATGAAGAACAAGGAGCTATAGGAAATTGAAATCCTTCATTTTGCTTTTCTGCCTCTCTTCGCTAAGCTCCATCTGGGATCTTTTATGGGCATTAAAACATTCGTGTTCAATGCTGCAACCTTTGAGAACACGGACATTATTTCATTGTACTAAGGGAAATTGTTAGGAACTTTATCCGAGCAATTCTTCTGGGCTTTAGTTACATGCCTACCTGTTGTAACGTCCAATGAATCGGCGAGGTGGATCTGTATTGCAGAGAAATGGCTCATAACACATGCATTTGGGTGTTCTCACAAAGTATCAAGTTGCTGTGGAAGTCGGCTGATATTGTTCGACAAATTTAAAATGAAGCTTTCCTTTGTTGAAAAGTGATGAAGTGGATAAAGGGCGAGAAAAATGCTCAGGAAAGATTGTTGGTAGCCGTTGGATTGTACTTCTCAAGTGATTTTTCGAGGGCATCATCTTTCATGTGTATGTTGAGATACAACCTTTCCTATACAGCATGGCTGGACAAAGACCTTGTGTTTGCGCCGTTATATTTCGTTTACATAATTATTAAAAAGCTTTTCCACTCCATCGTAACCAACCATGAAATTATAAAAAGTAAGGTTATAGCACATTCCAGTTCTCATGAAGTTTTGTATTTTTTTGATCTACTATAGATTGATTCATATGAGCACCAATTTCCTGTAATTTCATACTCTCATTTTGGGAATACTTATGTTTAGAGAAGATGATTGCTCTTTGCTGAAGTAGCCTCTGTCACAATGTAAATGCTACTCCCATGTTTTGGTGCAAAGCCATGATGTGAATATGAATACTACAAACTGGTCGCTATGTCTTCCTTTGTAGTTCATGTGACAGAACGCATAGGAATGACTTATTTTGGCTTTTCTGCAGGCATTCAGGACAGCGTTTGAGAAGATGTCAGAATTGAAGTTTTGTCAGTGGCGCTGAGTTCAGGTTTATCTCCTCTTCTATGAGCGAGCCGGGATGCATTTGCCAGTTTACGCGAAAGTTGCAGCAGAATTACGCTGAAACAAATCGCGGAAAGAACAAAAGAAATCATCCCATTGCAAGCTAGCACTTTGCCCTTTCGTATCCGCGTTTTACCCAACAGATTCCACCACCATCTTGACCACGCCGTCGTGCAGAACATCATAGATGCTAGCGTCCCTATCCAAGATAAGTGATACCTGGGAGAAATTATTAAAATAACAGGCTGCACAACATGTTTACAAAGAGGGTATGTCCGTCTTGCGAAGACAGCACGCCGAATCTTTAATTATGTATGCATGCGTGAGGAACAGCAGGTAAACCCAGTTCGTCGTCAGCCTGGTCAGCATAAAATTCAAAGTATACCAGCTAGAAGATGGGACGGGAAATACTAATTTTCATGAAAAGAGAGAACGTTCAATATACGTTTGTCTACTGAAGTGTGCATCTGCATAAACATCATGTGCATATATGCATATGTATGTCAGAACAATACATCGAAATCTATAGAGAGATATGCAAAGGGGAGCATAATGTGTCACATAGAATCCCATTATTGGACTATGAAAACGATGAAGCATTCTACTGAGAGAAGAGTAACTCAAGTGACTTTATTATCACAAATGAATATTTCTCTAAATACACAGTAGTTCGCCTAACACCTCTCCACCGACAGAATAACACAGTGATGAGTGGGTGAAGAATGGTTAATATGCGCCTCGCATTCTTGAAACTGAAAGGCAACAAAAGAAAAAAACCTAAAAGGAAAGAAAGCCAGCCAAATTATGTCTATCAGTGATGATGTGTATATTTGCCTTATATTTTGATTATATTTGGTTGTATTTTGGGCAAATATTCGAATAAATAGAGTGGAATTTATTTGGTTTTATGCATTGTGATTAGGTGATAGTGAATGATGCAATCGCGAAGATTTTGGACGCTTTTAATGTGTTTTTGAGCTATTGATTGAGATTCTGCATATAAAAGATCAATTTTCCAGAGATCCGTACTCACGGCTTAAGATTGCGCAGATGTAAAGCTTGCGCAGAATTTTGGGACGTGATTTGGCCATTAATTTTCATATTTTCCAGATTTTATTGAGGAGGATTTTTGTACTTAAATAGAACTCTTAATTAGGGATATTAGGGAGAAGTTTTTGCATTTTATTTTCTCTTTCCGTGTTGGATAAAATTTCTTTTTTTAGACTTTCTCTTTTTTATTTAAGAGGTTGAACGCAAGAGGGGAGGATAGACTTGACTTCAGAAAATTCAGAAACATATTATTTTCTGTTTTACGCATTTTGTAGCCATGTGTGGCTAACTCCTTTTTAATCTAGCAAAGGATTATCAAAGTTCAAGTTCATTCAAATTATGAGATCTAAACTTAATTCTTCTTCACAATTTCTGCAGTATTATATATTCTCTGTTTTATTGTTTACCATTGCTTTGTTGGTTGTTACAATAAGAGCTCGTTGTGCAATTGACAGGGTGATAGTTTTCCAATTGAAATACCCAAACCTGTAATTGTTTAGGTGTTTTAATAATAATGGCAAATAATATGACTTGATTAAAACCAGATTTTCAAGTTGTATTATGAGAATATGTGATCTAGCTTGATTAAGTTACGCGTGTGATTTATTAGCTAGGGTTGGATTTTTCTCGCTTTCATGCTGTTAGCAAATTGAATCCTAGGCGTGTGTCGGGGTTATTCATTAATAAGGGATTAATCACAGGCGCGTGTCCGATTAATCTAATATTAAGGAAAGATTAGGTTGTTAGAAGCGTTTAAACAATCATAACCAGTCTATTGTAGTGTTTGAGATTATTCATTTGACTCAATGATCTTGAATGAGATTACCTTTGCTAGATGTTGCATAATCTGATTTTCTTTAATTTCTGTTTGCTTATTTTATTTAAGTTTTTTATGCATAAACCCCCTTTTTAGTTTCGCTTTTATTGTTTACTTGATTTTCAAAGAATTAACAATTTGTCAGTCTCTGTGGATTCGACTCTACTCACCCTAAGTACAATTTATTTGTGATTTAGAGAGTAGGAATTATTTTTGGTGAATTCGACCACTACCAAATTTTGGCACCGTTGTCGGGGACTGATTTTAATTGATTTTATTCTTTGATGATCAGGTCTGATCGTATAGGTGAACTCTAGTACGATACTAAGATAGAGAAGACAGCTAAGAGGTTAATAAAAGAAGCACAATTAAGAAAACAAGCGTCTTCATCTACAATTTCAGCGCCTAAAGACGAAGCATCCCCTAAACCGCTTTATTTTTCTAGCGAATCTAATCAAGAAGAAAAGATGGCCGAAGAAAATAGGACTTTGAGAGAATTAGCAGCCCCTCCAATCAATCAACAGCCTTTGTGCTTCACTTACCCAAATATGGAGGCTCCATTTGAGTTGAAATCAGGTTTAATCCACTTGCTACCCACTTTTCGTGAATTAGAGAATGAAGATCCTCATAAACATCTCAAAGAATTTCATTTAGTTTGTTCCACCATGAAACCACAAGGAGTAACGGAAGAGCAAATTAAGCTGAGAGCCTTTCCATTTTTTCTAGCTGATGTAGCTAAGGAATGGCTACTTTATCTACCTCTTGGGACTATTACTTCATAGACAGACATGGTAAATATTTTTCTTGACAAGTTCTTTCCTACCTCCCGAGCCGCTGGAATAAGAAGAGGAATTTGTGGGATTAAGTAACGGGATATGGAGACTCTCCATGAATATTGGGAGATATTTAAAAGATTGTATGCAAGCTGTCCCCAATATGGAATTCCAGATCAGGCCCTTATTCAGTATTTTTATGAAGGATTATTATACATGGAGAGAAAGATGATGGATGCCGCAAGTGGAGGAGCTATTGTCAACAAGACACCCCAAGCTGCCTGTGATTTAATTACTACCATGGCTGCCAATTCCTAGCAATTTGGGTCTCACCAAGAACCCTCAAGAAGGGTTAATGAGGTAAATGCATCTTCCCTTGAGAGCAAAATCAATCAACTAACCTCTTTGGTTCAAAATTTAGTTATAGGGAATACACAACAAGCCAAAGTGTGTGGGATTTGTGCTTATACCGGTTATTCTACGGATATGTGCCCTACTTTGCAAGATGATACCCCTGAACAATCAAATACGGTTGGGAATTTTCCTGGCCTACCACAAAGGAAGTATGATCCATACTCAAATACATACAATCCGGGATGGAGAGATCACCCAAACTTTAGTTATGGATCTAGAGCGCAAAATTTCCAACAATTTCAACAAAGACCATTAGCCCCACTGCAGCAAAATTCTTCAGCACCAGGTATGTCTCTTGAAGAGATAGTTAAATCTCTTGCAACTAACACTCAACAATTTCAACAGGAGACAAGGGTGAGCATACAAAATTTAGAGAATCAAGTTAGCCAATTGGCAACGTCCCTAAGCAAGTTGGAGTCTCAAGGAAAATTGCCTTCTCAAACAATAGTGAACCCAAAAGAAAATGTGAACGTAATTACCTTGAGAAGTGGAAAAGAGCTGGAACCTATTGCTGGAAAAAGACGTGAGTACAGCTTGCAATCAGAGAAAGAAATAGAGGTGATAGTTAAGAAATAGATAGAGCAGCCTGAGAAGTTTGTACCTAAGAAGTCCAAAATTTTGGAGATCAAACCTCCTTTTCCAGAAAGATTAGCCAAATCAAAGAAGGAAAAGGAGAAGGAAGAAATTTTTGAAACATTCTCAAAGGTGGAGGTAAATATACCCTTGCTTGATGTACTTAAGTAAATACCTAAGTATGCAAAATTTCTTAAAGAGTTGTGCACTAATAAGAAAAAGTTGACTGGGTATGAGAAGGTAAGTATGGGGGAAAATATGTCTGTTATTCTTCAAAAAAATTACTACCCCCCAAATGCAAAGACCAAGGTATGTTTGTTATATCTTGCACTATTGGGAATGTGGAAATAAAAAGGGCTATGTGTGATTTGGGAGCTTCAATTAATGTGATGCCATGGTTCATTTATTCTTCTTTAAATGCTGGTCCATTAAAAGAAACTGGAGTAGTAATTCAACTTGCCGATAGGTCAATTGTTTACCCCAAATGTGTGTCAGAGGATGTGTTAGTTTAGGTCAATGGTATGATTTTTCCTGCAGACTTCTTTATTTTAGATATGGAGGATGATAAATCCTCAAACTCATCTGATACTAGGAAGACCTTTCCTTAGTACTGCTAGAACAAAGATCGATGTGTATAATGGTACATTAACTATGGAATTTGATGGTGATGTGATTAAATTTAATATTTATGATGCCATGAAATATCCTAATGATGTATCTTGTATTTTCAGCATTGACATTATTGACCCATCAACTCAAAAGACATTTGAGTTAAGTAAGGATGACAAGTTGATGGTTGCGCTTTGCAAAAGTATGAGTCTGGACAGCATTGGTAAGGTTGAAAGAAAATTTCTAATTGATGATAAATTACAAGAAGTAGTGTACGAATTGAAAGCACTTAAGCCTAAGGTAAGATCTAGTCCTTCTATGGACTTGCCCTCATCTCACACCATTCTTTTATCTTCTGTTTTGCAGCCTCCTAAATTGGAATTAAAACCGCTGCCCAGCCATTTGAAGTATGCATTTTTAGGTGAAGGGGATACTTTCCCAGTGATCATCTCAAGTAAACTCAGCAAGGGAGAAGAGGAAGAGTTGATTGAAGTGTTAAAAGAACATAAAAGGGCCGTAGGATGGACAATTGCAGATATCAAAGGAATAGCCATGGACAGGATTAATGAGGGCGAATTAAAATGCAGGTCGTCTAGCCTAGGACATTAAACAAGGGTGCTTTAGGGAGGCAACCCAAATTTAAGGCGTGCTCACGCCTTATTTCTAGTTCATTTTCAGTTCATTTTATTTACTGTCATCTTCTCCAATAATTTACTCTAATTTTCTGTTCTTTTATTTACCCTCATACATGTCTACTCATGCTTTTCCATCAACACCACCACCAAGCTCGTCTCAACAAGTAGAAGAGCTTCAAAGTACCCTGCGATTTGAAGATGTAGCCCACCAAGCCAAGTATAAAACTCTTCAAAGATAGCCCATCATGCCTTGTCCGATTTTCCCACAAGAACAGTGCACTACTTGAGCTCCTGACACGGGCACGGTTTCTCCATCCACTTCAGCTGCCCATCTTAGATTGCCGTGATTTCATATCCTCCATCATTCAAGGAAGTTAAACTCCTCCTTCTTTTCCATTTGTGCTTTTCTTTTTCCTACACATCGAGGACAATGTGTGTATTAAGTGTGGGGGAGGAACTTGCTTATCACTTTGTTTGTCTCTGACCATAGCTTTTATCTAGTTAAGTCATTAACTTCTAGTTTGAATTTGTGCAACTCTTCTTGTCTTGAATTGATAAAATATGCTAGATTATGTAATAAACTTAATATAACCAGATTTATTCTTAATTTTTCATGAAATAAATGGTTGATTTTGGTCGTTCTTCTTATCATAAAATATGAGGCTTGAATTAATGAGGTGAAATATTCTTAACTTGCTTGATTTAAATCTATGTCATATGAATATAGAATTTTCAATAAACTTGCCTAGTCACATAATTATTCACATGTGAAAATGTGATGGAAATGAGGTTGCTGAAAAAAAAAATGGAGAAAAGTATTATGATTGATTATGTTTGCTCCGCTATTCTGCTCTATTTGAGTAACCAGGGGTCTTCATGCGCCCCATGTTGACACTCAGGCCAAAAAAAAAAAAGCTAGCATAATATGAGCAGTGCTAGTAGCCACTTAGGGTTGTGATGTGCTGAGTAACCGGAGGTAACCACCATAACTGGTTTACTTTCGCGTCAAAAGGTCTATGACACCCTAAGCAAGCCTAAAAGTATTGCAATAATTTAAAAGCACCTCAATTTCTTGTTTATTGCTTGAATTTGTGAGAGATTTGTGACTTGGCAGGTTGAGGGATGATTCTTTATGCATTAACTTATATGAAGCTCATTTATGTGAATATTCTAAAAATATTCGAGCCTTGTGTTTTATGATGATAAGAATTATTAAAATAAGTTATTTATTGCTTGAGAAATTGAGACTTGTTAGTTATGTTGAGTTTATTATTTTTTTAGTATGTTGAATCATGGATTAATGAGGGATTTGTGCGAGTGATGGCCGGATGTTGTTGGTCGACAGATTTGAGTTATGCTTGAGGACAAGCATTGGATAAGTGTGGGGGAGTTTGATGATGTGTATATTTGACTTATATTTTGATTATATTTGGTTTTATTTTGGGCAAATATTCGAATAAATAGAGTGGAATTTATTTGGTTTTATGCGTTGTGATTAGGTGATGGTGAATGATGCAATCGCGAAAATTTTGGATGCTTTTGATGTGTTTTTGAGTTACTGGTTGGGATTCTGCATATAAAAGATCAATTTTCTAGAGATCCGTACTCACGGCTTAAGATCACACAGATGTAAAGTTGGCGCAGAATTTTGGGACGTGATTTGGCCATTAATTTTCATATTTTCCAGATTTGATTGAGGAGGATTTTTGTACTTAAATAGAACTTTTAATTAGGGACATTATGTCACGCCCCGAACCCTACGAGTGCGCGATCATCCTTTCGTGGTCGTAAGGTACGCGACATACCAGGACTTGTCGCCGACCCAATCGAAACACTAATGAGCAACGCATGTGGAAGCAACCTCGAACTCTCCATACAACATATAAACAATGGGATAGTAGAGAGACAAAAAATAAACATCAACAAAACACTCTTATAAACATAACATCGATTACAACACATACATTTACAAGCCTTCTACGAGGCCACCATCTATGAACCACGCACAACAAAAAGGATCGGGTGGTTGGTAAGCTTAACTCCTCTACAAAAGATGCACTCAAAAGATGGGGTAACTCGACCTATCCTCAATCCCCATAGTATCCTGGCAGCGTCTCCGGATCAATCACGGTCTCGAGTCTGAAATGGTTTGGTTTGGTTAAACAACCATGAGAACACTTTTCAATAAGCAAGTACCTAAGCCCCGCTTAGGCCAAAACGTACTTCCGAACAATTCTAAACATGCAATACCGACATCCAACATGTCATAACAATTACAGGCGCCCTTACCTCGCCTCAGTACATACGTGAGCCCTGCACGTTAGAATATCGCCATAACATGGCAATTCGCTCCTCGAGCACAGAATACAACCACATGACGTAAACGTGCATAAAACGGTTATTAATCCAAACATGCTCAACAGCAACACAAGCACATTGCATTTCCCGATGCATAACACACGATTATAAATGTCCAGATTATTAACGTTCCCTCGGGCCACCGAACTCCCGCCAGTCTTCTAGCGTAACCAGGCATCGTCCTACTACTTCGGCGACGGCAATGTCTGGAACCCCCGCCCAGACGACATTCCACAAAGGAGCATCGATCCGGCCTCCACCGCGATCGGCAACTTCTAGAACCCCTGCCTAGACGGCATCCGAACTCCCGTTGGGCATCGTCTAGAACCCCCGCCTAGACGGAACGTGTCGTGACCATGCACACACCTCATCAATCATTATCAATTCTCATCTTTGTAAATTAGCCCAATGTCAACTAAATCCACCAAAATGTCATGGTAACACCAATCAGTTCCCAAGAGAGAGAAAAATTGAGTATGCACAGAATCGGGGCCAAACTGGGCAGTAACATAGTCACCGAATTTCCTTTAAAATAAATAGTAAATCAACTCCAAAAATTATAAAATTTGGATATGTCGTACAAAACATCTTGATGAACATTTCTTATCAAGGACTCAAAACCTAGTTCAAATCATAACTATGTATTTTTTCCCTTAGAAGTTAGACCAAAAATCGGTTCCTTTGGATAGGTCATCCGTCCCCAAAACACGTTTCACTCAGCACCCAAAACACCTTTGAAAATTCTGAAATTTTTATATGATATAGACAAAGATGTTATTAAAAATTTTCGTGAAGGAATTTTGTCAAACTAAGGTCTGGAAAAATTTATAGAAAATCGGAAAGACCAGACAATCGGGTGAACAGTAAATCCGGCAGACTCCAGACGGTCCAAAGATAGACTTACGAAATGCCCTAATTGATCTCCAAAAATTATGAATTTAATATATGTAAATCTTCAAGATGTTACAAACAACTTTCATGAAGAATACTTCCTCAAATTCGGCCCACATAAGTCACAGTAAAAATAGCAAAACCTAGCGACGCAGCAGCAACCTTACCGGAAAATAACCAACAAGAACCACCAAGCAAACCAAGTACAATCATCCACTAAACCAACTACCCACAGCCCTTAAACCATCCCTAACATATCCATTAGTCAACCCTTAGCCTAGTCAAGGGTTAGAAAGCCACTTACTCTTAGCCTAAGCAAGAAAAATCGAGCAAAAGGGCAGCAGCAACCTCGCCGGTGCAGCAGCGACGGTCTCCGGCAGTGAGCGACGGTTTCCGTTGACCTAGATGGCGGCTGCTGGTCGGAACAAGGCTGAATAAGGGGCTGATCTGGCAGGATGAAATGGAGAAGCCAAAGAAGAAGCAGAACCAGAAACAGAAGTGAAGAAGAAAGAAGCAGAAGACACGAAGCCAAGAAGGAGAAGAAGAAAAGAAGAAGAAGAGAGAGCGAGGAGTTGGTGGAGGAGTCAGCAGCAACGTGGGGGCAGCGGGGAAAGAGGATGGGAGAGAGAGAGAGAGAGAGAGAGAGAGAGAGAGAGAGAGAGTACACACTAAGCACCTAACACACTCAAGTGCAATCCAAGGATCCAAAATTGATCTTGGTGAGCAAGCTAAGATCTAAGGGCCACGAAAATTCCTAGTTTTCAATTAAAGAAAAAGATTAGAAGACACAAATTCAAATAAATACTGAGGGAGGTATACTGGTCAGGTCCGTACTCGGTCCAAATTTTACTTTTCACATATTCCGGGCAATCTCGAGGTTGGCCACAATAATATTGACACTGTTCAATTAAATTCATCCCGGAACTCCGAGAAATTCGACACCAAAATTTGGGTTCTAAATAATGACCAAATTTGATCGAGTGCGATTCTAGCGAAATCTCTAATTTAAAAATAAAATAACCGAGAGTGGTCAGTTCCCGGGCGAGATTTTACTATAAACACACTGACGGATTACACGTTTTATAAATCCCAAAAATGGGTCGAAATTCGGGATGTCACAACTCTTCCCCCCTTACAAAAATTTCGTCCTCGAAATTTACAATCCAACCCAACTATTCAAACAAATGGGGATATTAGTGTCGCATCAACTCTTTGCTTTCCCACGTCGCACCTTTGGTTCCATGGTGTCCCCAAATCACCTTGACCATCGGGATTGTCTTGTTTCGTAATACTCGCTCCATTCTATTATCAATCCTGACTAGCCTTTCCACGTACGATACTCTATCGTTTACTTCTATTTCTTCATAATTCAGTACGTGGGTCAGGTCCGGTTCATATTTCCTTAGCATAGACACATGGAACATATTGTGAACATAAGACAAATTTGACTGTAGCGTGAGACGATAGGCCAAAGTGTCGATTCTCTCTAAGACTTCGAATGGACCCACATACCTCGGGCTCAACTTTCCGTTCTTGCCGAACTGTGACAATCCTTTCATCGGCGACACTTTGAGAAAAACGTGGTCCTCTACTTGAAATTCCAAAGGCCTACGTCTCCGGTCCGCATAATTCTTTTAGCGGCTCTTAGCGGTTTGAAGCCTGTCCCGAATCACCTTGACCGTTTCGACTAACTGCTGGACTAACTCGAGACCCGTGATGCTCCTCTCACCAACTTCATCCCAACAAACCAGTGTTTTGCAAGCTTTGCCATATAATACTTCAAATGGTTCCATTCTGATACTTTGCTGATAGCTATTGTTATAGGCAATTTCAACCAAAAATAACTGTTCTTCCCAACTGCCCCTAAAATCCAATACACATGCTGGCAGCATGTCTTCCGAAGTCTGAATCGTCCTCTCAGACTGGCCATCCGTTTGCGGATGATAGGCCGTACTAAATCGTAACTTTGTTCCTAATGCCATGTGAAGACTTTTCTAAAAAGCGGCAATAAACTTGGGATCACGGTCCGAGGTGATCGTTATTGGCACTTCATATAGACGAACTATCTGTTGCACGTACAGCTCTGCATACCTTTCTAATGCGAAGTCCTTTCGCACAACTAGAAAATGTGCCGATTTTGTCAACCGATCTACTATAACCCAAATTGAATCATGGCCCCCCTGGCTTCTCAGTAGTCCCATAACAACGTCCATCGTGATATGCTCCTATTTTCATTCGGGAATTTCCAATGGCTGCAACAATCCACCCGGCTTACAATGTTACGCCTTCACTTGTTGTTATGTTAGACACTTAGCCACGTGCTTGGCCACATCTACTTTCAAGTCATTCCACCAATAATGCTACCATAGGTTTTGATACATTTTCATATTACCCGGGTGAATACTATAACTGTTACGATGAGCTTCCTTCCGTCAAAATTTCCTCTTTCAGTTCGGCATCATCGGGCACACACATTTGTCCACGGAACTTCAAAATCCCATTCTTGGACACTTGAAGGTAGAATTTCCTTTATGTGACATCCAATTCCAGAATCTTGTGGATCTCCAGGTCTATCGATTGTAAAGCCTTAATCTTAGTCTGGATTTCCGGTTCAATCCTCAATGCGACAAGTAGACTTGAGACATGACTCACTTCAAACTTAAACTCCGAATCCCGAACTCTTTCCAATAGAGTCCATTCCTTGACCATCATATGCGCGATGCTCGATTTTCGACTCAATGCATCCGCTACCTTATTAGCTTTCCCGGGGTGATACAGAATATCATAGTCATAGTCCTTTAGAAGTTCCATACAATGACACTGTCTCATGTTCAATTCCTTTTGAGAAACTAAATACCTTGAACTCTGATGATCCGTATAAATCTGAAATTTCTTCCCACATAGATAATGACTCCAAATCCTAAGAGTGAAGATAATTGCAGCTAACTCCAAATCATACGTCAGATAATTCAGCTCGTGCGATCTCAATTGTCGCGATGCATATGCCACCACTCTTCTGTGTCGCATTAACACGCATCATAGTCCCTTTAGCAATGCGTCACTGTAGATCTCATTCCTCCCGGTCCTGACGGGATTGTCAATACTGGTGCGGTCGTCAATCTCTGCTTTAACTCTTGGAAACTCCTTTCACACTTATCCATCCATTCAAATCTTGTTTCCTTCTTTAATAATCGCGTCAATGGTGTCGCTAATGCCGAAAACCTTTCCATAAAGCATTTGTAATAACCTGCCAGACCCAAGAAGCTCCGAACCTCGGTTACTATTGTCGGTCTCGGCCAATTCATGACGGCCTCAATCTTCATCAGGTCCACTACAATTCCTTCCTCGGATATCACATATCCTAAGAATGCCACTTAACGAAACCAAAACTCGCATTTACTGCACTTAGCATAGAATGCATATTCCCTTAAAGTCCGTAAAACCTTTTCCAAATGCAACTCACGTTCGGCAGGACTCTTTGAGTATACCAAGATGTCGTCTACGAAGACTATGACGAACTGATCTAAAAATTCCTTTAATACCCAATTCCTTAGATCCATAAAGGCAATGGGAGCGTTAGTTAATCCAAACGGCATCACTGTAAACTCGTAGTGCCCATATCTCATCCTAAATGCCGTCTTCGGTATATGTTCCTTTTTATTCCTCAATTGGTGATAACCAGTCCTCAAGTCGATCTTACAAAATATTGATGCCCCTTGTAACTAGTCAAACAGGTCATTTACCCTTGACAACAGGTGTTTATCCTTAATAGTCACTTGACTCAACTGTCTGTAGTCAATGCACAACCTTAACGATCTTTCCTTTTTCCTCACGAATAACATTGGCGCTCCCCATGAAGACGTACTCGGGCGAATAAATCCCCTATCCAACAACTCCTACATTTGAACCTTCAACTCCTTCAACTCTGATAATGCCATCCTGTAGGGCACTCTAGATATCGGTTCTATCCCGGGGACCAACTCAATTATGAATTCCACTTCCCTCTCAGGTGGCAATCTTGACAATTCCCGAGGAAAGACATCGAGGAAATCGCACACCACGATTATCTCTTCTAGCCTCGGTTCGTTAATCGCCAAATCAACCACAGTCGCCAGGTAACCTTGATACCCATTGTCCAACAGCTTAGTCACCTCGAGTGACGAAATCCAAGGGATCGAGATTCCTCCTCATTTCCCCACGAACTCATATCTAGAATGACCAATCAGATTAAATTGGATCACCATATTACTACAGTCTAAATGGCTTTCTGTCTAACCAGCCAATCCATGCTAATAATGACATCAAAATCAAACATAGCCAAAACAACCAAATCGATCAAGTCCTCCCTACTACCAACAACAATCTTATAGTCTGGACATCCTAACGAGATTAGCACTTTATCCTTAAGAGGGGTGGTAACACATAAATTTACTTCTAACGGTTTCAATTCGATGCTAGCCAGATCAACAAATTGCTCAGACACAATGAATGCGATGCTTTCGGATCAAATAAGGCATAAGCAGTATGATCACATAAAGAGACCGTACCTGTTACCACGCCAGACGCATCCTCCGCCTCTTTGCGAGCCATAGCATAGATTGTCCCTTGAGCTGGGGGTCAATTCTGAATATTTTGCAGGGCGGTTCCAGCCTGATTTCCGATCCGAGGCTGTTGCGGTTGCATTGGTGGCCTAGCTTGTCAGCTTGGGCAATCTCTCACTTGGTGACCATGTTGGCCACATCCATAACAAGCTCCACTTATGCCCGAGCAAGGGCCATTCCCATGCCTCCTTCCGTACAATCGACATGCCGCGTTGGAGTAATAATTCGACTTTCCAATGTCTTTCCTAACGGGAGGGACAAATTGCCTATTCCCAGTCATAGGCCTCTTTCCAATGTTCCGATTGTCCCTAACTAGTGCGTACCGTGATCCAAAAGTGGCAGCTCGCTCCGTTTGATCTCGCTCAATTGCCTGGGCCCTCTCATAGATCTCATGATAGCCTTTCAAGTTTAATGAGATCATCTGGTTGTGAAGGTCCGGCTTTAGTCCATCCCGGAACCTCTTAGCTTTGTCCGTTAGGTCCTCCACCATTCTGGGGGCAAATTTGGACAACCTCGCAAACTCGGCTTCATACTGATCCATCGACATCTGACCTTGGCGAAGTCTCATAAATTCCGCCAGTTTCTGCTCTCGGGCACTTTCCGAGAAGTACTTGCCATTGAAGGTCTCAATCAAGACGGTCCAGTTCAGCGTGGTACCAGTGGGGAATACTTGACTTCTGGTGGCCCTCCACCAATCATTTGCATTTCCTGAAGCTGGTAAACTGCTAGAGTTACTTTCTCCTCTTCAGTGCATCCTAGCACTTCAAAAGCTTTCTCTAGCTCTTCTACCCATTTTGGCGCAACCTCGGAATCACCTTTCCCGTTGAACTTTGGGGGCTTAAGCCTCAGAAACTATTCTACTAGTTTGGACATTGGCCTGATCGCATTAACTCGTACTGGACCGGGATTTTCACCAATCACATTATTCCCCTGGCCCCCATTATTCCCAATAATCTCGCTGGCAGCTGTAGCGGCAACATTAGCACTTCTTTTCCCCGTCTGTCTATCCGATAATATTCATGCTTCCTCAAGCGCTCTCCAGATTTCATTCACCCTAGGATCCTCCATAGCTCTAGCTAACTGGGCTACGCGACCTTGACCTCAACCTCTACCTCGACCTCTGCCTTGACCTTGATTGCTCATCTTACTAATTCTCACAAAAGCTCACCTGCTATAATTCCATGCAGGAATTAGAAACCTAGGCCAACTATATCAGTCTAAAGCCCTAGGCAATAAATCACAACAACAATTTACTAAGCAGGCAGCCAATCACATACATCAATCAATCTCAGCCAACATAATTCGTGCACTTACTTCAAGTCTTGACGCACCTGCACCTCACATGTTATTGCATACGTCACTCAGTAATCACAATCAAACAGTCTGAGGTACGCATGGCACACGAGTCTCCTTAATTGTCTACCCCAAAGTTATCGCTCCTTATCACTCCAGGCTTCGACCAATTTGTATCGAGCCGACCTTACTCTAATACCAAATCAACGGGGATGTCACGCCCCGAACCCTACGAGTGCGCGATCATCCTTTCGTGGTCGTAAGGTACGCGACATACCAGGACTTGTCGCCGACCCAATCGAAACACTAACGAGCAACGCATGCGGAAGCAACCTCGAACTCTCCATACAACATATAAACAATGGGATAGTAGAGAGACAAAAAATACATATCAACAAAACACTCTTATAAACATAACATTGATTACAACACATACATTTGCAAGCCTTCTACGAGGCCACCATCTACGAACCACGCACAACAAAAAGGATCAGGTGGTTGGTAAGCTTAACTCCTCTACAAAAGGGGCACTCAAAAGACGGGGTAACTCGACCTATCCTCAACCCCCGTAGTATCCTGGCAGCGTCTCCGGATCAATCACGGTCTCGAGTCTGAAATGGTTTGGTTTGGTTAAACAACAATGAGAACACTTTTCAATAAGCAAGTACCTAAGCCCCGCTTAGGCCAAAGCGTACTTCCGAACAATTCTAAACATGCAATACCGACATCCAACATGTCATAACAATCACAGGCGCCCTTACCTCACCTAGGTACATACGTGAGCCCTGCACATTAGAATATCGCCATAACATGGCAATTCGCTCCTCGAGCAAATAATACTACCACATGACGTAAACGTGCATAAAACGGTTATTAATCCAAACATGCTCAATAGCAACACAAGCACAATGCATTCCCCATTGCATAACATATGATTATAAATGTCCAGATTATTAACGGCCCCTCGGGCCATCGAACTCCCGCCGGTCTTCTGGCGTAACCAAGCATCGTCCCGCTACTTCGGCGACGGCAATATCTGGAACCCCCGCCTAGACGGCATTCCACAAAGAAGCATCGATCCAGCCTCCATTGCAATCTGCAACGTCTAGAACCCCCGCCTAGACGGCATCCGAACCCCCGTTGGGCATCGTCTAGAACCCCCACCTAGACGGAACGTGTCGTGACCATGCACACGCCTCAACAATCATTACGAATGCTCATCTTTGTAAATTAGTCCAATGTTAACTAAATCCACCAAAATGCCATGGTAACACCAATCAGTTCCCAAGAGAGAGAGAGAAAAATCGAGTATGCACAGAATTGGGGCTAGACTGGGCAGTAACATAGTCACCGAATTTCCTTTAAAATAAATAGTAAATCAACTCCACAAATTATGAAATTTGGATATGTGGCACAAAACATCTTGATGAACATTTCTTATGAAGGACTCAAAACCCAGTTCAAATCATAACTATGTATTTTTTCCTTAGAAGTCAGACCAAAAATCGGTTCCTTTGGACAGGTCATCCGTTCCCAAAACACGTTTCACTTAGCACCCAAAACACCTTAGACAATTCTGAAATTTTTATATGATATAGACACAGATGTTATTAAAAATTTTCGTGAAGGAAGATTGTCAAACTAAGGTCTAGAAAAATTTATAGAAAATCGGAAATACCAAACAGTCGGGTGAACAGTAAATCCGACAGACTCCAGACGGTCCAAAGATGGACTTACGAATTACCCTAATTGATCTCCAAAAATTCTGAATTTAATATATGTCAATCTTCAAGATGTTACAAACAACTTTCATGAAGAACACTTCCTCAAATTCGGCCCACACAAGTCACAGTAAAAATAGCAAAATCCAGCGACGCAGCAGCAACCTTACCGGAAAATAACCAACAAGAACCACCAAGCAAACCAAGCACAACTAGCCACTAAACCAACTGCCCATAGCCCTTAAACCATCCCTAACATGTCCATTAGTCACCCCTTAGCCTAGCCAAGGGTTAGGAAGCCACTTACTCTTAGCCTAAGCAAGAAAAACCGAGCGAAAGGGCAGCAGCAACCTCGCCGGTGCAGCAGCGACGGTCTCCGGCAGTGAGCGACGGTTTCCGGTGACCTAGATGGTGGCTGCTGGTCGGAACAAGGCTGAACAAGGGGCTGGTCTGGCGGGATGAAATGGAGAAGCCAAAGAAGAAGCAGAACCAGAAACAGAAGTGAAGAAGAAAGAAGCAGAAGACATGAAACCAAGAAGGAGAAGAAGAAAAGAAGAAGAAGAGAGAGCGAGGAGTTGGTGGAGGAGTCAGCAGCAACGTGGGGGCAGCGGGGAGAGAGAGAGAGAGAGAGAGAGAGAGAGAGAGAGAGAGAGAGAGTACACACTAAGCACCTAACACACTCAAGTGCAATCCAAGGATCCAAAATTGATCTTGGTGAGCAAGCCAAGATCTAAGGGCCACGAAAATTCCTAGTTTTCAATTAAAGAAAAAGATTAGAAGACACTAATTCAAATAAACACTGAGGGAGGTATACTGGTTTAGGTCCGCACCCGGTCCAAATTTCACTTTTCACATATTCCGGGCAATCTCGAGGTTGGCCACAATAATATTGACACCATTCAATTAAATTCGTCCCGGAACTCCGAGAAATTCGACACCAAAATTTGGGTTCTAAATAACGACCAAATTCGATCGAGTGCGATTCTA
Source organism: Syzygium syzygioides (assembly GCA_031216285.1). NCBI lineage: Eukaryota > Viridiplantae > Streptophyta > Magnoliopsida > Myrtales > Myrtaceae > Syzygium > Syzygium syzygioides. Next base: position 7,502,590 of record CM062245.1, on the reverse strand, counting down.
GCGAAATCTCTAATTTAAAAATAAAATAACCGAGAGTGATCAGTTTCCGGGCGAGATTTTACTATAAGCACACTGATGAATTACACGTTTTACAAATCCAAAAAATGGGCCGAAATTCGGGATGTCACACATTAGGGAGAAGTTTTTGCATTTTATTTTCTCTTTCCATGTTGGATAGAATTTCTTTTTCTAGACTTTCTCTTTTTTATTTAAGAGGTTGAACGCAAGAGGGGAGGACAGACTTGACTTCAGAAAGTTCATAAACATATTATTTTCTCTTTTGCGCATTTTGTAGCCATGTGTGGCTAACTCCTTTTTAATCTAGCAAAGGATTATCAAAGTTCAAGTTCATTCAAATTGTGAGATCTAAACTTAATTCTTCTTCTTAATTTTTGCAGTATTTATATATTCTCTGTTTTATTGTTTGCCATTGCTTTGTTGGTTGTTACAATAAGAGCTTATTGTGCAATTAACAGGGTAATAGTTTGCCAATTGAAATACCCAAACCCGTAATTGTTTAGGTGTTTTAATAATAATGGCAAATAATATGACTTGATTAAAACCATATTTTCAAGTTGTATTATGAGAATATATGATCTAGCTTGAATAAGTTACGCATGTGATTTATTGGCTAGGGTTGGGTTTTTCTCGCTTTTCATGCTATTAGCGAATTGAATCCTAGGCACGTGTCGGGGTTATTTGTTAATAAGTGATTAATCATAGGCGCGTGTCCGATTAATCTAATATTAAGGAAAGATTAGGTTGTTAGAAGCGTTTAAACAATCATAACCAGTCTATTGTAGTGTTTGAGATTATTCATTTGACTCAATGATCAACTTCCGAACTTGAATGAGATTACCTTTGCTAGATGTTGCATAATCTAATTTTCTTTAATTTCTATTTACTTATTTTATTTAAGTCTTTTATGCATAAACCCCCCTTTTTAGTTTCGCTTTTATTGTTTACTTGGTTTTCAAAGAATTAACAATTTGTCAGTCTCTGTGGATTCGACTCTGCTCACCCTAAGTACAATTTATTTGTGATTTAGAGAGTAGGAATTATTTTTGGTGAATTTGACCACCACCAATCAATTTTGCCAGCTCTCCCCGTTGCTTCTCCATTGGCCGTCCCTCTTCCGGTTATCTCTACTCTCTCCCTCCTCATTGCACGACCAACAGGAATTTCAAAGAACAAAGTTTTCTTGGTGACCAAAGCCTCTCCCTCCACAATCGGCATGATCCACTCGAGAAAGTATTAGGTAAAATTGGTACCTTCTTCATGACCAATGTCTCTCTCTTTGCACAATCGGCATGATTCACTCGAGAAAGTACTAGATGAAACCTCTTCACGACCAAAAGCCTCTCTTCAAACAAGAAAAAAGTTTTCATGGGTCTCTGCGAAGGCATGATGTTGCTTGAGTTGTCTGTTCTTAGGTCGACATTGTTCCCTCAGCAGGATTTTGCACGTTTGAAACTCTTATCTATTTACGCTATCCACTGTTAAAGAATACAGTCATTTATTGCATCGCCTGTTTAAGGCATACTTGGGGTTTCTGTGGTGACGAAGCCTAGCTTCCTAACTCGTGCAATTGTTTGACATTATAGACATGCAGCATTTGTTAAAAAACTGAATGCGTAAAACACGTCCCTTCGAAAGTAACGTCTTCTCTGACTTTCTTCAGAATGCAAGTGGGTACGAAAGACGATTGAAGAACACTCTCGAGTGTAAAGTGACATTTAATCTATGGCAATACCGGGTATGTTCGCCTATACGATCGGTGATAAAAGTTGATGATCATTGGGCACGTTTTCTCCGTTAATCGAATATATTTCGAGTATGTCTATCGAGAAATGAGTTTCCCCAGTATTAGTATCAGAGCCCGCTTACTTGTTTCCTGATCATGAATGTGTATGGCCTTTGACATTGAAGTGTATGCTGCCTGTTGTTTCGTTTTGGTCTCGTTTTTGGCCCATTTTCTTCGCGTTGACGTACTGTTCATTCGTGTTTTGATTTGTGCTTTTTGTCAAAAATTGACATTAATTAGACAGACCAGAAAGTACTCATCGAGACCAACAAAATGAAGGGTGGCGCGTCGCCGGATGATGCTGCACGCGCCTCACGCGCCGACATGCGTTGGGGGCGCAATGGTGCGTGAAGGACACGCGCGGCATCCTCCAAAGCGGCGTGTCCAACTGTTGACGTTGACGTCAATGAAGCGCAGATCCCAATTTGGCCCGATCCTGACCCAAACTGTTGACTTTGACCTGTTGATCGATCTGATTGACCGTTGACCGGTCAACAGTCAGACCAGTCAAACCGGACCGGTTCAGACCGGTCAGGATAATCTCAGTGCGGTTTTTTACTCGTATGAGCTCATTTGAACTTAGATTTGGGCGTTTTTGGTATCGGCGTGCTCATATCGGAATTCTCTACGTTATGGTATATTTGTATGACATGTTTGTTGTACTTATGAATGGGAAAATGCACGATGAACCCTATATATACGTACTTTGGGGTATATTCTTTGGCATTTTCTCTAGTATTTCTCTATGGTTTTCAAAATACAAGTGCTAAGTCACACGTATATGAATAAGCATTCCCTATCTTAATGTATCATAGATTATGAGTAATTCTTTTGTTCTGCATTCGTTGCAGGAACAATGGTACATTCAACACGTACTCCGATAATCCCAACAATGGTGGCTCAAAAGGAGAGACTTGAGAAACTTATAATCAAGCTAGCTCTTTATTGATAGGATGCTGGTGATAACATGATGACACACATCATCAAGGTCAACAAAATGATACTGGATATCATTTGGAACGGTTTCAAAATGCCGGAATATGTGATGATCGGAGCCCTAAAATACACAATTCCTAAGGAGCTGGGAAGATTGCTTGATAAGGTAGGAGAAACCTTAGAGGGTCCAAGTTATAAGATGCTTGTAGAGAATTTTTTGCAAGAGTACATAAGGGTCGGGGCAAAGAGAACGTTAACCCTTGCATTGAATGGGCCTCGGCACAAACCGTGGCCTGAATATAGGGGTTTTTTGGGAGCCTCTATTTGTGTGCCAAAGAAAATAAAATTCCCTAAGGAATTTGATGAGTCTTTTCCTGTCTATGTGTTGCAAAAGTTCACTTGATGTTATTCCTTGAGGATTTGAAATCAGTTATGTATATGTTTCAAGTTGATATTACATGTATTGAAATATTTGTGAATATGTTATGAAATATATGGTTATGGAAGTTTGTGGGCTTTTTTATTTTATAATGCCATATTATATGGTATGTTATGTGGGAAGTTCTTAAAAGTTTGTGTAACTTTTGAAGAACTAAAATTTTCTTTACATAAATGATTATGTTAATGATAATTTCAAATTGGGATTCTTAGACAATGATTGTGACATGGTGACCTGTCGACTCTAAAACCTTTTGTGAAACTATTCATTAATGTGATTAGTTTATGTAATTATGATGTTGATGAAGCATCAAAGATAGGCAGTAATAATTCGTGTGTAAGTGTCTGAAATGTTTAGATGCAATGGCTTCAGCAATTAAGAACATAGTGACTGAACTTAATAAGAGAGAGAAATTAAATTGTGACAATTATGAGATTTGGAGTCTCAAAATTCAATATGTGCTGGAAGAGTAAAAAGCACTCGAAACTCTTAACCAAATTATGGAAGAACTTGAGGATGGGACTACTGCCCAATACAAAAGGGATAAAGATTTCTATGTTGCGTGGAAAAGGGAAAACTCTTTTGCTCGTATTACGTTATTAAACAGTATGGACAATGATATAATGCGAGAGTTCGGACGTTTTGATAATGCCAAAGACACGTGGGCCGCACTGGCAACAAGATTTGGTTGAATTTCTGTGACCAAATTGTCATACCTAATTTGGCTGGCTTTCTTTCGTTTTCGGTTTTTTTCTTTTGTTGCCTTTCAGTTTCAAGAATGAGAGGCGCATATTAACCATTATTCACCCACTCATCACTGCGTTATTCTGTCGGTGTAGAGGTGTTAGGCGAACTATTGTATATTTAGAGAAATATTCATTTGTGATAATAATGTCACTTGAGTACTCTTCTCTCAGTAGAATGCTTCATCGTTTTCATAGTCCAATAATGGGATTCTATGTGACACATTATGCTCCCCTTTGCATATCTCTCTATAGATTTCGATGTATTGTTCTGACATACATATTCATATATGCACATGATATTTATGCAGATGCACACTTCAGTAGACAAATGTATATTGAACGTTCTCTCTCTTTTCATGAAAATTAGTATTTCCCGTCCCATCTTCTAGCTGGTATACTTTGAATTTTATGCTGACTACGCTTACGACGAACTGGGCTTACCTGCTGTTTCTCACGCATGCATACATAATTAAAGATTCGGCGTGCTGTCTGCGCAAGATGGACATACCCTCTTTGTAAACATGTTGTGCAGCTTGTTATTTTAATAATTTCTCCCAGGTAACACTTATCTTGGATAGGGACGCTAGCATCCATGATGTTCTGCACGACGGCGTGGTCAAGATGGTGGTGGAATCTGTTGGGTAAAACGCCGATACGAAAGGGCAAAGTGCTAGCTTGCAATGGGATGATTTCTTTTGTTCTTTCCACGATTTGTTTCAGCGTAATTCTGCTGCAACTTTCGCGTAAACTGGCAAATGCATCCCGGCTCGCTCATAGTAAGAGGAGATAAACCTGAACTCAGCGCCACTGACAAAACTTCAATTCTGACATCTTCTCAAACGCTGTCCTGAATGCCTGCAGAAAAGCCAAAATAAGTCATTCCTATGCGTTCTGTCACATGAACGATGAACTAATGTGGACAGGTACAAAGTCTGACTGCTACACGGTGAAAAATGCCTATAACCTACTCAGACAAGGTACTGCAAGCAAACCAAACACAGAGCAACCCTCCTCATTTCAGCCACCCAAAGCATTATGGACTTCCATATGAAACTTAAAAACTCACTCTAAAGTGAAGATTTTTTTATGGAGCATATGCCAAAATGCAATTCCTACAAGAGAGTATATGTGGAAGAGGAAAATCTTACTGGACCTGTCTGTTGTCTCTGTCGATACGAATTTGAAACGGTTGAACACATCTTCCTGCTCTGTCCCTGGACCCAGAAAATATGGTCAGCCCCTAACCTGCGTTTGCAAAATATGTTACAGGGGATCACCCGTTTTGATGCCTGGATAGCGAGTATAAAAGAAAATCAGAACATAGTTCCTTCCCTTGAAGAGGTGGCTTCGATACTATGGTGCATTTGGGTTGCTCGCAACAACGCAATATTTAGAGGCCAAGACCCGAATGCAGAGGTTACTGTTGAATCAGCACATATCTTGCAAGAAAACTTCAAAAAAATGGGATTTTCAGGCTTCGCAAGATGGAAAAAACAAGGAACCATCAGCTTCTCTTACCTGGGTCGCGCCGAAGAAAGGCGAACTGAAAATTAATGTTGACGGCGCTGTTGGGGAGGGAACGACTGACAGTGCCGTTGCGTGCATATGTCGGGATTTCACTGGGAGCCTCGAAATATGTTTTTCCATATTTTGTGGGTACAAAAATTGGAGCAATTGATATCGTCAGCAGGCTCTTAGGGCTTTTGATCTAGTGATATCAGTCCACTTAAATGTATGAATGGTCTAGGATCCTCGTGCAATATCTCTATTCACCGATCAAAAGTAATTCTACGGTTGTTAAAGGTATGTTTAGTAACATTTCTATTCTCAGAAACAATTTCTGTTCAGAAATAGTTTTTCTTATTTCTATTCCCTATAGGAGTTTCTAAGCAAAAGAACACGTTTGATCACTGCATAAAATTTCTATTCCCAAAATAGAAAAAGAATATAAATGCGTGTGGTAGGACACTAAAAATTTCTACTCCCAATTTTTTCATTTAATTATAAGATTGTCAGTAGAGACTTAACAATTCATGTTTGGATAAAATTGGACTAGAAATAGAATAATAATATATTATGATGTAGAATCGAATGACCTTAACATAATCATAAAGGAAATTACTCCTTATATTCAAATCAAATACAGAGTGGTTGTCGACGAAATTACAGTTTAGGGGACTTAACAAATCATGTTTGGATAAAATTGGACTAAAAATAGAATCAATATATTGTGATATAGAATTGGACGACCTTAATACAATCATAAAGAAAATTACTTCTTATAGACAAAGCAAATACCGAGCGACGGTCGAGAAAATTGCAGTTTAGAGTTTATGATTTTAAGATTTTAGGATTTGGGGTTAGGAGTTAGGATTCTAGGGTTTCGGTTTCGGGGTTTAAAGTTTGGGGTTTTGGGTTTTAGGTTTAGGTTTTGGAGTTTCGAGTTTGGGTTTCGGGTTTTAGGATTTGGGTTTAGGGTTTGGAGTTTAGTGGTTTAGGGTTTTAAAGATTCGGGTTTTGGGTATTGGGGTTTGGGATTTAGGAAATAGGGTTTAGGGTTTACACTTTAGAGTTTGGGGTTTATGGTTTAGAGTTCAGGATTTTATGATTTAGCGTTTTAGGGTTTAGGGTTTGGGATTACAATTTTAGGGTTTCGGATTTAGAGTTTTGAGGTTTAGAAGGTTTAGGGTTTTAGGGATTTGGGTTTTGGGGTTTGATGTTTTAGGGTTTAGGTTTTCGGGTTTTTTATTTTAATGTTATGGGTTTTAGGGTTTGGATATTGAGATTTAGGGTTTAAGGGTTAACATTTAGAGTTTAGAGTTTAGAGTTTAGGGTTTAGGGTTTCGTATGGGAATATCTTGTGAAAGAGAGAGCTTATATTGTTTGTTTCTCTTTTTGTTCTAGAAACAGAAAAGTAGATTTATTTTTACTTCTTATTTCTATTTTAAATCTATTCCCTGATCACTTTTATCGGGAAACAAAATAAATAATTGTTCTTTTTTCTGTTCCGGGAAACAAAAGAACAAAAGAACATAAACGTTACTGCCTTGAAACTGATACGGAAGAAACCAACTTTTGTATAATAATATTTAGTATCTCTAGCATTATGCATTGATTTTGGTGTACATGAGGTCAATACATTTGAGCTTTCAATATCGAACGGTTTCACAGGGGATTCATATGATTCGAAAGTCCGGATGCACTGAGCTCGCATGCAATCAAAACATCCTGAAAAGTCTCACGTCAACCTCCGTGATATTCCTCTTGTGTACGCTGCAGCAAACTTCCGAAGTCCAACAAACTCCAACTCCACCATAAATAGGCCCTCTCTTTTACTGTCTTGCAAGTCTCCTCCTTATTATATTATATGCTCACGACTTCAAACCTCCATTGCAAAGAATCAGATTATAATACCAACAAGAACCCTTCTCAAATTCTTGCTGGTTTCAGCTACCTCGCTTGGCCGGGTCTAGCCCTCGCCTGTGGCTGGCAACGACGACCCTCGTCCAAGCAAGGCCAGCCCGCCTAGTCGCCTGTCACCGGCAAAAGGAAGAAGAAATGAAAAAAGAAAAGAAAGAAGAAAACAGAAAAAATATTAAAATATCATTAAAAATTATTAACGTCAGCGCTAACGACGGTACGACATAAGCCGCCCGGCATCCACGTTAGCAAGATTTGGCCAAAATTAGCTGGAATGGCTGAATTGGCACTAGGTCAAAATGTGTATGACTAAATTGGCACACTTAAAATGTTTAGGACTAAATTGGCTCTAATATAATAGGTTTATGACTTTTTCGACACTTTTTTCCATTGGTTTTACATCCTCTCTGAGCTGGTCCATCCGTTCTTTAATTCATTCTTTCTGCAGAATTGAGTAGAATTCGTCATATAGAAATCTAACTCGAAAAGGTCTAAAAAATTCAATTTATAGAGCAATGCCAAGATGTTGTGTTTTTAGCACATGCATGTATATCACTATATGAATTGGTTTTGTACGTTGTCTTAGCTATAACTCAAGTCTGGATGTGATGGCCGATATATATCTTGAACATTGCTAGCTACACTTAATAAACAATGACATATACTAATATCATGCGTGTGATTTTACAAATGAATTTTGAGCAAAGTACTACCATGCATGCTCACTAAGAAGCCCATATTTTTTTTTTCTCATGTGCAAATACTTGCATGATTGCATGCCAATGCCCGTTCGCTCGTCTCAGGAAGAGATCACTAGAGTTAAGGAGGACAATCAGTAAAAGAACAATCTGGATAATTAAAGGACCAGATTTGCTCGAACTCAATGGCGCGGAAGGTACAAAGTGTACTCTTACGAGGGGGTGTTTATGGTTAAGTGACCGGAGGAAATCGCATTTCCAAATGGCAAATGTTAGGCTTATAATTGGCAGATCTTCTTTGATGCATCATCTTCTTCACGATTTCCAACGAATTCGCCTAGCATTGTTGGAACTGGACATGTTGACGAAGATGATGGTGACTCTCGGTACTCCTGTTTTGTACTCCATGACGAGTGAGTGAATATTGAGAAGATTGGTAAGATAATGAATTGTATATAGGCGAGGATGAGTGTAGTGTTGTTGGGGCTTGAGAGTGACCGTTAAATTTGTTCCTCACAACAAGGCCCGCAAGTCAACCTCGGTATTGATGGGGGTGTATCACAAACCGAATCAGAACGATCGCGCAGAGAATAGAAGAAAATTAAATAATGCACGAGTTTACCCAGGTTCACCCTCGAATAGTGTTACGTTTTTGCGAAAGGATTCCACTATGATTTAGGTTTACAACCACAGCCACTTGTTACAATGATCTTTTATATGAGTATAATATATATGACTTAAAATGGGCCCAAAGCCCAAGCCTATCCAAATCCCTTTAATCTCACAACAAACGGACCAGCAAACCTGATGTTGTTTCGGGGCCGCCATCCACTCACCGGAGAGTGGAACCCCTGCTCGCTATTCGGTCAGCGGGACTCTTGTGTCGGAGGCGCTACCCTTGAACCTCTGCATTCCGTGCGCAGGGATCACATGTCGTCAGATCATACTTCGGTTTCCCTAAGCTCATGTGGGCGTGCTCGATATGAGAAACAAGGGTTTCCGAAGTATTCGCCAACTCCAACAGGTACTCGGTCTTGTCTCCGGCGACATGCTGTATGTCGCTAGAGACAACACAACCACATAAACCGAAAACACAGAAGGCTTGTTCAAGATAGGCCCAACAAAACTAGATGAATCTATGAACGCCAAGCTAGCACAAAGCCAGCCACAATAGTCTAGCCAAAAAAATCAGATTTAAGGGACTAATTAGGACTAAAGTGGGTGCGCAATCCACTTCTCTAAATGATATGAATATTTGTTGGTAGACTTCTATACTTTATGATCTTAATCAAGTTGGGTACGTTGAAGTTTTGATCACCTCTTTTTTTTTAGAAAAGCCTAGACTCCTCTAGGATGAATGTCTACGAGTGTCTAGTTTTATGTGTGGTAATTGGAGTTTGTGGCCGGGGTTAAAAACAATGAGGAAATCTTTGACAAATGCAGAGATAAATTGCATGTATGAGTCGGTGGATGAAAAGGCAATTCGGTTGGGTGAATGAAAGAAAGAAGCATCCGGCGTCACAAGCCCTTGTAATCCGTTATCCATCGAATTTCTAGTGGTCCTCTTTTACTCTAAAATCAGCCACCCCACTAATCTTCTATAACCAATGTTTTAATCTTTCTTCATTCTGTAGCAAACTAACATTTTAGAGCCTCATTCGTTTGATATTGTGCGTTTGTTCTATCCAACTACTACTAACATCACCCACCTACATATCCGACACCAAAACTATGGCTAACTCTACCTCATACTTATTAACCATTCCTACTTTCGATGGAGATAAATACGACTTCTGGAGAATTAAAATCAATCCTTTCTTGATGGCCAAAGATTCATGGGACATTGTGGAGAAAGGATACGTGGCTCCAAAAGAGATGCAAATGGAAAGGATGCAAGACCTCTCTGTCATTCAATAAGCACTCTCGAGGTGATATTTTTGATAATTATTGGAGGGAGGTTCACAAATAGGGCAGGGGACATATTATAAGAAGAGTTCCAAAGGCACGAGAAAGGTGCGCACTATTAGGCTTCAATCTCTCATAAGGGAATTCCAAAATGCTAACATGAAAGATTACAAGTGTCACATCCCAATTTTTGGGCCTAGGAAGCCGCAGGAAAATTGTAACATCCTCAATTTCAATCCCTGGGAAATGGTTATGGTTTAAGTTTGGTGGTTTTCCAATCAGAACTAAATTTTTCACCCTTGTTATGGAAAACTTAGTTTTGGATCCTTTGTACACCCTCGTTTTGTTATTTTTGGGGAGACTTTTGTGATCCAAATTTCCAAATAGTTTCTTCTTGAAAGTTTCTCCAAATATCTTGAAATTTTACTTACTTTAATTTTAGAATTTTTAGACTTGATATGAGTAGTATGATAGCCTCATTTTCGGAACGTGTAAAACTGCCCAAAATGAATATTTCGGTGATGTTCACACTTTATTTATTTTCTACAAATTTTTCTGGGCCGATTTTGGAAAAGTTTCCTTCATAAAAGTTGTTAAGAACATCCTTTTCTCTAACGTATATAAATTTGGGAATTTTTCGAGATGATTTGGATTCTAGACAAAGCTTACTTTGAGAAATAACAATTCTGTTCAACTCTTTTTAGTCTGTCTTTGAACTACTAAAAATGGTGTTTGTAGAAAGATTCAAATTTCGTACTCTTTATGAAAAATTTTTGTAAAGGTCTTATTTATGAAATATTCAAATTTGAGAATTTTTGGAATCCATTTACTATGTTTTCAAGCCTGATTTCGTGAACAGTGTAAGGCTGTCCAGTTTTTCATATTTCAAAGATTTATCAATTTCTATATGAAGAACGTTGGAATCTCGACTTGATGTCTTTTGGTGATATTTAAGGCATATTTAGAGGTTTTCCCACACCAAGCCTCGGGTTGAATGGGATTAACGAGCATGTTATATTTTGGAAAAATCCTTGGAAAATAAGTTAGATGTTTATGATATGGGTTGTGATTGTAGTGCCGATTAGTCTATTTCGTGACCCGTTTGGCCCGAGTCATTTGCATGAGAAACCAGCAAATTCAGAAGGTTCTAGGGAGTGCACGGTTCAGGAAATTGGTAGAAGAATCTAGAAGATAAGGCCTTGACCGAGTCAAAGCTTATCCTCCAAGCTTCATTATGGCTTTCATTTATTAAAGTTAGACTTTGGTGGTCCTTTATGATGGCTTGCATTAACGAATCAAGACTTTAGGGCCCCTCTATGATGACATGCATTGATGGCTTGGAGTGGTGAGCAAGTTAGTCTAAGCTTGGTAAGCAAGCTGGTCAAGAATTTGAGGAACAAGTTGGACTTGGAAGAGTTTAGAAATGGTCAAAGCTTGAGGAGCAAGTTTGGCTTGCCTTTAAATAGGCTTGGCCACCCTCAAGCTCTCTCAGACCACTCTTCTTCCTCTTGCTCACGCCACCTTCCTCTTTCTCAAGCAGCATGTCACTTGCTTTCTTGTTTCTTTGCCAAGAGAGAAAAGAAAAGAGAGCTCGTCGACTGCCCTTGTTTCTCTTGTGTTCGGCCTCTAGGAAGCCAGATCCAAGGCCCAAGTGTTCATGTTTAAGCCCGAGAACCACCAAGAATCGTTCGAGAATTGCCGAGACTCACGTGTCCTTTACACGTCTCATTTTCTCTAGTTCTTGTTTAATTGTTGAGTAAGTGAATTCCCTAATCTCGGGAAAGGATGATGAGATGCATTGTGACGTGGTTTGCTTGGACCATGTTCGGTCTTGATTGGTTATCTCTTTGGCTTGTTTATGTTTTGTGTTTGACGTTCATATCTCGAGATAGAAGCCAGAATTTGGCTAGTGATGTTCACGTGTTATAGCCATGCTTAGAGATATCTAGTATTTGTCAACATGAACTTTGCTATTGATTTGCCATCAACGCCGGTGCGGTAAGGGCCGACTCATGTTAACGGCGATCGATTTATCCTCACTTGACATTAGTGTTTTCACTTGCTGAGTCTCCCCGACTCATATCTTGTTTTTCCCTCTTAAGTCCATAGGATGGTCGAACGAACGATGGCGACAGGGGGAGTTTGAGCCATGCTGGAGTTTGGGGAAAGCTAGAAGCTGTGAATCTGAAGTAGTGGGCTTAGGACACCCAAGCCATAACGTTTGTTGTGTGTAAATGGCTAAAATTGTCACGCCCCGAACCCCATTGAGCTCGCGACATGTAACAGCCCAAATTTCGATGTAATTCCGGGATCAATAAAACTGATATTAATTCATATTTCATTTTAGTAAGTTTCGCCCAGAGCTGATCACTCTTAGGATACTAATCAATGGGGTATGGCTAACTAGAAAACGGTACGTGGACCAGGGATCCTATCGTGAAATGGACACCGATCACGAGAGACACTGAGGGAATATTATGGGCCAACGTGGGCCGATCTTAGGAAAGAGTAATGGATTGGGTTTGGCCAAGGCCAACGATGTATAATAGGGACGCAGGTGATTCTACAAGACCAAAAGTACACGTGGTCAACCAGTCCTGAACTTGAACTGAACGATTGTGAGCTTTGGAACTAGTGATAATTTCTCATTCTCTCAATGATCGAGACCATTACAATATGGATAGCCCTAAGTTAATATGCGTAACCTCTAAACAGCCGCTCGTTAGTGAGAGACCATGAAATTGAAAGTTTAGCGAGTTTTGTTCACGGAATTGAGCCCGGATTTCGATGTCGATTTTCGAAGGCTTAAGAGACTATTTTTGGAAATCTGACGTCATATTACGCTGGCCACACACATTTGGAGTTAGTACGAGTGAAAATTGAAATTTCGGTCTGAGGGTAAAAAATTACGATTTTGCCCTTTGGGACGCCAGCGTTGCTTTTCGAGGTCAAATGAGGTTATTTTTCGAGGCCGATATCATTTTAGGGTGGCCACGTATATTTGGAGCAGTTTTGGATAAAAATTAGAATTTCGACAAAAATTAAAAAAATAATATTATTTTATTCCCCGAAACTTTGCAGTCAATTTTTGAGGGCTTAAAAAGTGAATTTTGCGAATCCGACGCCATATTATGTTGGCCACGCATATATGGAACACGTATGTGCGAAAATTGGAATTTCGTCCTGGGACAAAAAAAATGACGGTTTTGCCCCTAGGCTATTTTTTGTCCGAATTTTTTGGGGATATTTATAGGATAATTACCAGAGGTTATCAACTGCATTATTGGCCCTATTGACCATTTTACCCTTCACTTTTAAAATAGGGATGGATTAGAACCGTTAGATTAGGGGCGTTTTGGTCAAATCGCGCGAATCTGCAACACGTGGCGCCCCTAGGCTGCTGTATTTGACCAACTGCTTTCTCTCTCTCTCTCTCTCTCTCTCTCTATCCCTCCCCTTCGGCAGAACCAGCCCCACCAGTAGCTTCTCCCCCATTTTCTCTCTTTTCCTCTCTTGTTTAGCCTCGCCGGAGCTCGCCGCCGGCTACCAGAGCGCCGCCGCCGGCCGCCGGCCACCGTGCCTCACCGTCGATCACCTCAGCCCCTAGCCTCAGCCTCAGCCTCACCCAACCCCTTTCTCTCTCTCTCTCTCTCTCTCTCTCTCTCTCTCTCTCTCTCTTTCTCCCTCTTTTTCTCTCTTTTTTGTTCTGCAAATAGGACCGCCGGAGCTTTGCCGGAGCTTTGATCGCCGTTCCGTCGCCACCCAGCTGTCCAGCTCGTCCATACGTCGCTGTACGTCATCGTCCGTATGGTCGCGCGAGGAGGGGTGTACTGTAGCATCGTACGGTCCGTACACCGTCGCAGAAAACGCGCTGCCGGTTCTACTGTTCACCAATAATCGGCCGCCATTCCTCCTCGTCATGGTCCAATATTAAGTGAGTAAAATTTCTAAACTTGGATTAGGACTGATAGTGCATTTTTCTGGACTAGTTTAGGAATGCTAGTATTAGCAGTGAAAAATATTGTGTACCGATTGATAGGAATTATTATCAGAAAAATTGTAGTGAATCGTTGAGAATTTATTGGGGAGAGTAATTAGATTGATTGGCTAATTTAGGAGCCCATTGGACAATTACTGGGTATGTCTGCATTGACTGGTTGTATGTAATTCATGCTTAATTGTGATAGATTGTCTACTACCGTGTCGCATGTTGTGTGGCTGATTTTTGTGGAGTGCGATTGGACATTATTTGGCTTGCAATTAATTATTGAATTGTGAATCGCACGTTGGGCCACACGGTATTAATTGGGCCAATTGAGCACGTGTTGTGATATTGAGTGTTTGAATTTCATTGGTGCTTATGATGCATTGCATTGCATAACATGGACACGCATGGTGTATGCCAAGAGTGAGGCATATGATGAAATTGTACGAGAATGCGTGTCTGCCATGAGCATATGATCACCTAAAATATCCTGAAGCATTATACGCTGAGTTCAGATAATAATGAGTTGTGTGATCACCTAAGGACCTTCGGGTCGATACCGTCCTCATGCACTTTGAAGTAGGACGATGCCCGGTACGTCCGGAAGACGACCATGCTCATGCACTTTGAAGCAAGCTCTGGTTCGTAAGGAGATCAGTGTTGCGCCTCATGCACTTTGAAGCAGGCTAGAGACACTGGGCCAGATCGGTTGCTGCGCCTCATGCACTTTGAAGTAGGCTAGACACACCGGGCCGTGAATATTGTTGACTCGAGTTGTAATAAATAATAAATTGGGCGATTGTCAGTGTGCCAGTGTGAGCCAGTGGGCCGGGAAATGCACGTGACATGTCGACGACATTTGTATGCACGAACATGCATGGACTGGCATGCGAAAGTGTGAGAATCGGTGCATGAGCATGTAATTGGCATACGTGTGATTATGCGTGCTACGTATGTGTCGTGACTATTATATGTTGATCTGTCTAACTTGCAGGGTCAGAAAATGGTTTGATTATTATTGTATTGTGATTTAAATATTTGTTTCTGGTCAGGAGATTACATGTTAGCCTAGCCTAGGTTTAGGGGTTGAACTCACTGAGATTCGTCTCACGGTTATGTAAACTGAAACTTTTCGGACCCCCAACCGTAAAGATGCCAAAACCGCCGCTTTTTGGAATACCTACACAGATACAGCAGTATGCTACCTCATTCCCCACAGGAAATGGAGAGTTATATGTGAGATTCAGATCAGTGGCTTTTGTGGATGTGGGAGAGTATTTTCATCAAACTTAGGAGTACATAGCTTGGTGCCTGAGGGATGCTGATGGAAACCTAGGGCTACCCCTTAGAACTTTTGATGTGCCAATTGGTCAAGATGGGTTGATGGAACCCATATTTACGGGTGGCGAGGTCGTGGATCCCTAGGTTGTAGACGAGCCAGTCAAAGTGGATCCTATACCCAAGATGTGGTATGACCTGAGCCGATGGAAGAGGAACAGGAGTCGGAGCTGGAGCCGATGGATCAAGATTCAAGCGAGGATGGAGAAGTCGCTGAGAATATGGATTCCAAACCGTCCGAGCCTTCAGAGAATCCTTCAGAGGAGTCGTCGGACGACACTATGGAGTCTTTCGACCCCGAGTGGGAACCGTAGGCTATCCTAAACCATAGTTAGTAGTGGAGGCGGGTAACTTTTTGACTGTAGCCTTCCTTTGAGTAGTCTGACCTCCCTAACCACTTCCCTTTTGACCCTGTGGCTGCTGACCATTTGTATCTTTTGCTGTGCTTGTAAATATTGTACAAATGATTTTTAATAATAATATAAATGTGTAATTATTTTCTATGATGGTGTTTGATGTATGGCTATCCTTGGCTGATATCGTAGTTGTCTGGGTTTGTTTATTTGTGCTTCCGCTTGTGCTTGATCCTTGTTTGATCGTGGGTTGGCTACGCTTCCTAGGACGTCGCAGTCAAATGACCGAAGGTGGGATGCTCGCGCTTCGTGGGGTATGGGGCGTGACACGACATCTCGCTCCGGTCAAAATGATGCAATGTTTCAGGAATGTCACCGACCCAATCCAAACATCAGAGCCACATGCAGAAGCGAAAATATATAAAACAAAACCCCGAACAAAAAGATGACGAAAACGGGGTAGAACAACAAAACAATCAAACAACAACATATCCATACAACACCAAATATACAAACATCATATTACAGACATAAATACAGACGAACATCCTCCGCCACTGTTTTAACAAAAGTTCAGGGGTTTGGTTATCTTAACTTCACTATCAGATAACCCAAGTTAAACAATCCCTAAAATACCCTAAGGAAAGCCTACTGGTCGCTTTCCTTTCTGCTCCTGATTCTTCGGGCTTGAACCTCCGAAAACTCACCTACAGTTCCACTGGGCACCAAAGGCAATTCCTCGAACTTCCAAAAAGAGAAGGCGAACTTCCCGGGTCTAAGGTTGGGGGTCTGAAATTATAGATTATACAATTATGAGACGAATCTCAATAAGTGTACAACCCCAAACCCCACATAGGCACTCACGTACCGCTAGACAAAATATGCATCTCACACAACGATCAATCAATCTAACAATCACAAACGAACCTACCTGGAACCCATCATGCACGTTCCTGCACGTTAGACCATAATACAGCCAGCACATCACAGCAAGAAATCACAGACGCGCGCGTGCCTCAATTATAAGACAGAAACCACTTGGGCACGTCTCATACTGTGCCTAGCAGTTTCTACCCCATAATTAAGCATCACATCACGCGATACAAACACACTCGCAATGCGTCACTTTCTCAAACCTCGCACCTCAAGCCAATTCCCGTTCATTCTTAACTCTTCCACTACTACCGTGCCCGCGTAAAAAGCATCAGGCCAACGGTCTTCTGACCTCGTCAGGCATCGACACCCCGTCAGGCTGGGCATCGTCGCCTCGTTAGGGACGGCATCGTCCCGCATAAACGAACACGCCTTAGGACGAAATCCTACACACACTTTCCTTCTACCGCGCTTGCGTAAAACGTATCAGGCCAACGGTCTTTTGACCACGTCAGGTATCGTCACCCCGTCGAGCCGAGCATCGTCACCTCGTCAGGGACGGCATCGTCCTGCATAAACGAACACGCCTCAGGATGGAATCCTACACACACTTTCCTTCTACCGCGCCTGCGTAAAACGCATCAGGCCAACGGTCTTTTGACCACGTCAGGTATCGTCACCCTGTCGAGCCGGGCATCGTCACCTCATTAGGGACGGCATCGTCCCACGTAAACGTACACGCCTCAAGACGGATCTTTTTCAACCGATTCCAAATTTCCATATCCTCGTTCCACTCAAACCACGCTTACACACTGCTAACAAACGCACGGCCAAACATACACACCTCACACACACATTTCACAATTTCACATTCTTGTCACACGAGCACGCCACCTAATCACACATTCTTGGCATGCAAATTCAATGCATATTCACACGACCACACTCCTACACCTCACGGCCACATACACATGGCATAGCACCACATCACATTCAGCCCAAGCACAATCCAAATCAGCCCCCAATCACAAATCACACAACCACGTACACAATTCAATTCATAGCATCAGGGTAAATCTAGGTAGTTTACACAGTGGCCGAAATCCATTTGAAATAAATAGTAAATCAATTCTAAAAATTCTAAAATTTGGATATGTTGCACAAAACATCTTAATGAACATTTTCCATGAAGAACTCGAAATCCAGTTCTAACCGTAAACACCTCGTTTTAACACTCAAAGTCAGACGAAATCCGGTTTGCTCGGACAGTCCCTCAAGCCATCAAAATACAATTCATTCGGTATTCAAATTATTTTAGAAACCTTGAAATTTTTATATGTTATAGCCACAAAAGTCTCCAACAATTTTTGTGAAGGAAGTATTTTGAAAATAGGCCTGAAAAAATTTATAAAAATTCGAACAGACTCGAAGGTCGGGTGAATAGTAAATCGGGCAGTTTTATTTCGGTCCAAGGATGGACTTCCGAATGGCATCAAATGATTTACAAAAATTCCAAAATTAAAATATGTTGTACTTCAAGATGTTGGGAACAACTTTCATGAAGAACACTTCTTCAAATTCGGCCCTCAAAATTCTCCACAAAAATAGCAAACCAGATGGGTACAGTAGTCACAAATCCGAAAATTACACCAATTCACACGAATTCAACCGTAATTGTTCCGTATCATCACGGCCCTATCTGAGGTCCACAACCACCCGAACAACTAGCCACTATTTCAGTCCAAAACAGCCACAAAAATCACCTAAACCGAACCCTGAACGAGCCTAGCAATACCCGAGGTCCTAGGTGTCGATTGGGGAAGTTACTACCTAAGAAAGGCGAGACGAACGGGCTGGATGGGTGGCTGAAATGGGAGGAACAGCAGCAGCAGTAGCAACAGCAGCAGCGGCGCCAGCGGTGATGTAAGGATACGAAGATGAAGAGAGAGAGAGAGAGAGAGAGAGACTGATCGTGGGGGTGGTGATGGGCGGTGGTGATGGGCTGGAAATGAGGAGAGAGAAAGTGAGTGGGTTTGACTAAGTTGAACTAAAATTTCCAAATGCCTAAATTGCCCTTAAACACTTGATTCTCATAAAAGCTTATCCAAATGATTGGGGGTAAATTGGTAATTCACTAGGCTGCATTATTGGGCTGATATTATCCATAAAATATCCCCAAAATAATCTTCCAAAAATTCGAAATCCCCAAAATTAGGCCTAGGGGCAAAATGGTCATTTGATTGCTTAATATCAATGATTTTTTCTCTCTATTATTATTATTTTTGCTGTTGACAAAAAGGGGGAGAAATTATATGCAGATTTACCATACTAATTTTAATACGCAAGATTATATGCAGGTTATATATAAAGGAAGAAAAAGACACATATATCAACAGAGTTTGCTCTTTCAATCTGTGCTTCATGAGCTTAATATGTTTATTTACTTTCAAATCAATTTCAAATTAATTCAATCTGCAGGAAAGTTTTGTCACTATAAAAAAGGGGGAGATTGTTGAGGAAAACTCCTATTGATTTTGAAGTTGACAAAACCTTCCATATTATTGTAAATCTAATACTTATCCAAGAATTGTGCAAGATTGCGTACCTGCCATGAGCATGTGATCACCTAATTGCCCGATGCGTTTTACGCTGGGTTCAAATAAAAATTGACAGTGTGTCGTGTGATCACTTAAGGCCTTCGGGTCGTGCCGTCCTCCTGTACTTTGTAGCAAGACGATGTCCGGTATGTCCGGAAGATGACCAGCCTCATGCACTTTGTAGCAGGCTTTGGTTTGTAAGGAGATCGGTGTTGTGCCTCATGCGCTTTGTAGCAAGCTAGAGACACTGGGCCATGTGATGCGTTTTTACGCTGGCCATGGAGAGTTGTGAGCCTTCGGGTCGGATTAACAATTGTGGGCCTTCGGGTCGTAATAATAAATTGAGCATTTGCCAGTATGTTTGTGTGGGCCAGTGGGCCGAGATGTGATTTTGGCACAAGCATAGCATAAGCATGCATAAGAATGCATGGGCCGTATGCGAATCTGCGAGACTCGGTGAATGGTATGTAATTCGAACACTAATGAGCATGAGCATGCGTATGACGTACGTGTGATTAGCGTGTTCGCGTATGTGAGCTGAGCATTATATTGAAATGCTAACCTGCAGGGTCAGCCAGGTAAGTGATTTGGGCCGAAAACCCAGGTCCAAGAATGATTGCTAATTGTATAGTTATGCTGATTGTGTATGTCTGTCGGGAGAATGAATATTAGCTTAGCCTAGGTTTAGGGGTTATACTCATTGAGATTCGTTTCACGGTTGTAAAATCCCACTCTTTTCAGACTCCCGGCTTTGAGGATGGCAGGTGTGCCGATTCGTTTTGGGAGGAGCCCCGCCTAAATATGGTGTTGACCGCCGTGCCTCGTACCCTCTTTTGATTGGTGGTTGTTGGTCCGTTTTGGCTCTTATAAATGTATATGGGGTAGACATGAATATTGTATATAGTTTGATAGTAATGAAATGTATATGTTTTTAATATGATGGTTTTAGTACTGTGCTATCCTTGGTTATCTTGTTTGTGTACGGGTGTATATATATTTATATACGTCGCTTCCGCATGTGAGATGTTTAAATGATTGTTAGGCATTGGGTCGGCGACGCATCCTGAGACATCGCATCAAATTCGACCTCTTCGTGGGATGTTCGCGCTTCGCGGGGTATGGGGCGTGACAAAAAATGATCTTGAAGTTCACTTCCTGCAAGCAGATCATCTTGTAAAATGTGCTGCATACACCAGAGATCCGAAAGAATCTCATTTCTGGCTCCAAACTTGTCAATAAGGGTTTCAAAATTATATTTGAATCTGGCAAGTTTGTACTTTCCAAAGGGGAAAGGGTACTTGTATAATGACATGTTCAAAGCCAATGTGGCTGACATTGATGTAAACTCTAAATTCTTGTACCCAAAGATTATTAATAAAGAAAAGTCTTTAGTTTACACTTTTGTGTCTCCTTATCTATAGCATGGTAGATTAGGACATGTAAACTATGGTACAATAAAGAAAATAGTAAACTTGGGGCTAATTCTAAGGTTTTAGTTGGATGTCTATTACAAGTGTGAGACTTGTGTGGAGACTAAGTTTGCTAAAAAATCTTTCAAATCAATTGAAAGAACAAATGAACCTATATAACTAATCCATAGCGATCTATGTGATTTAAAGTTTGTAGAAAGTAGAGATGAAAAGAAGTACTTCATCACTTTTTTAGATGATTTTACATGATTTTACTAAGTTTATTTGGCAAAAAGATACTATAAGTGCCATAACTTTTGTACGGCAATTACTTTGGTGCCATAACTTTTTTTCGGATCACTTTGGTATCAACTTTTTTTAAAAATGATCACTTGAGTGCCAATACTGACATGGCATGCCGGAAATTTGATATGGCTCTTTTTTATTAATATTCGATGTTGAGATGGCTAGTCGAAGCTAGCCGGAGAGTCCAGTCAGCTCTTATAGTGAAAACGACGTCGTTCAACCTTTCTCTCTCCAATATAGGAACCCTAAATCGGCTAATTGGATATATTTCCCAATTGCAAACCCTAACCGGCCATATTATTTCCTTGTTTTCCTCGAAATTGACGGCTGAAGGTTGTAAATGGATGGCAAGAGCTTCACAAACAGCTCAAATTCGTTTGAATGAAGTGAAGAAGAAGGTCAGTTCTTCTGCTATTATGGATTACCGAGTCCAAGAAGAACATCTTGGACTCGATTGAACCCCGGGAGAAGATTCCATGGATGCATCAGGTATAAAGAAGGCTTGAAGTGTAAATTCTTCAAGTGGGTTGATGCGAAATTTTCAGATCGAGCAATAGAGGTGATAGTGAAGCTACTTGAAGCTCGACATCAACCTTCACCTACATTAATGGACGAGTTGGATGATGTCGACTCATTGCAAGCTGAAATGAAGGCTTTAGCATCTCTGGCCAACCATTTGAAGAAGGAAGTTTTTTTTTTGGTTAAAATTTGAAGAAGGAAGTTTGAAGAATGAAAATCGAAAGAAAGTGTTATCGATTATTGATTGTGTTACTGATATTTTTTATAGCCTATTTTATGGTCAAATGTAATGTCAGTGATGAGCAGAAGTTTCTTAGTCTACCATAATTTAAGATAGGCTTGTACTATTTACTTGTATTTAGCAATTTGTAGCTACGGTTGTGTCATTAGTTTGCTGCAATTTATGTATGTAACAAGTGGTTTGCTGCAATCTATGACAAATGGAAGGTTGGAATTTATTGTTTCTTAATGTTGAGTTGCTTAGTATTTTGTTGCTGCATATTTTGATTCAATTTTGCCTCATTGGCAGCATATTTTGTTGCATATTTTTGCTCATTTGCTGTCTTTTGCTACACTTCCTCATTTGCAACATATTTTTGCTCATTTGCTGTCATTTGCTACACTTTCTCATTTGTAACATATTTTATTGCATATTTTTGCTCATTTGCTATCATTGCTGCACTTCCTCATTGGCAGCATATTTTTGCTCATTTGCTGTCATCTGCTGCACTTTCTCATTTGCTTCATATTTTTGCTCATTTGCTGCATATTCACTTGCTCATTTATTGTATTTTTTTCATCTAGTTAGATGGTTGCATATTATGGAGTAAGGCTCACTACTGAAAAATAAGGTGTTACAAGTGCTGCAACTCTGCGTAGCGACAAAATTATGAAGTCGTCACAAGTTCAACATTTGACATTTTAGTGCTAAATGTTTCTAATCGTGATCACTTAAGTGCTAGTTGTGGTTCAAAAGTGATCACTTAAGTTCTAGTCATGGTTCAAAAGTGATCACTTAAGTTCCAGTTGTGGTTCAAAAGTGATCACTTAAGTGCCAATTATGGCCGAAAGTTTATCACTTAAGTGTTATGCCGTGTGTTTCTTTGAAAAATGAAGACTTTGGTTCCAATGAACCAATCTTTAAACCAGATCATTCCAGAATCAAAGCAGTAACCGTACCAGCAATGCTCACCAGCACCAAATTGCCCCCAACCATACTCATAAACTGGTTCAAACAGCCTCCAAACCATATTCAATCACCAGCACCAAACAACCCGCAAACCATATTCAAAAACCAGTTCAAAATACTTGCACCAACACATGCTAGCGTGCTGGTGCAAGCACTATACTGCACTCCCAAATATGACAAAATCAACAGCTACCATACTATACTCTCAAACAGTACAAAATAAGCAGCTAGTGCAAACACCATACTGCACTCCCAAACAGCACAAAATCAAAAGCTGGTTCAAGCACCATATTGCACCTGAAAAAAGCATAAAAGACTAGCACTAGCAGCACTAATTCCCACCCTCCCCACCAACTGCATCAGTAAGTTTCTTTGAATATTAACTTACTAATGCAACTTGCAAGCACCTCACTACACCAGTATTATACTAAAACAAAACAAACATGTATGCAAAAATATGAAAATCACAACCACCTTAACCATTGTAAACATCGAATTTAGTCATTACACATAACATCCCATTAGTCAATAACATTCCAAGACCATAAAAAATCAATCTCCTATTAGCCAATACGATAAACCTCCCTAATTTCACAAAAACTAACAATCACCTCAACACCCTCCCATTAGTCAATAGTAATAAGTCCACCATTTCCTTTTCCTTTCAATGGCTTCTTGAATTGATTCATAATTCTTTGACTCTTTTGAACTGGAGGAACTGCAGGTTGTTCTTATGAAGATGCAAGTTCTTCAATAGCTGGAGCTACTTCTTCTTGAACTGCTGGAGCTACATCTTCTTCAACAACTAGAGCTGCTTCTTCTTATACTGCTTAAGATGCATCTTCTCCAACAGATAAAGCTGCTTCTTTTTGAACTGCTCTAGCTGCATCTTTTTTAACTGCTAGACCAGCAGGTTGTTCTACTGGCCTTCTTGCTTGAGATTTCTTCTTAGGCGGCGCAGCAACTATCTTCTTCTTACTAGTGTTGGTGGCTGTTTTGGAGCTGTTAGCATATACTGGTTAATCAGGAACTAGTGTTGAGTTTTTTGTTGGTGGCAGTTTACAAACACTCTTCTCTGCAGCCACCCTTCTTCTCTTCAGACCAACTGCTTGCGACGTTGGTTGGACTCTTTTTGGTGCAGTCCTTGACTCTTGGCTTGGGTCAACTTGAGATATGAGAACCTCTGAACTCCTTCCAGGCTACAACAACATAATCATGGATGAGAAGAAGCAATGTTGTCATAAAAGTAAAAAACTCAAAAATGAAATGCATGAGATGTACAAAACTTACATGCAAAATAGTCATTCCAGTATTGAAGTCCGTATAAATTCCATAACCATATTGCTTTAATCTTCTGCCGATGACCCTTCTTGTTTGATATGGTGCCTCATTTTGACGAACCTGAGCTGCTCGTTCAGTTGGTTTTCTTCTCAACTAATAAGGACAAAATAATGTCAACTAAAGATAAAGTCTGCTTACTAAAGATTAATACAAATACATATAGCTTACTGGATATTTTCTCCTAGCCTGTACAACAGTCGAGGAGGAGGATGTCCTTGAACCTGGGCCTTCGGTTGGCTCTTCAACTGATTATTGAACTTGGCCCCTAGCAGGCCCTTCAGCTAGACAATCAGCATGCCTATGAGCTGGCCCTCTAGCAGGCCTTTCAGCAGCCCCTTCAGCTGGTTCTTGTGCTGGCACTGCACTTGATCCAATTTGAGCCCCTTCACTTGGCTATTGAAGCAATTGATGTTGCTTTTTCAAATGACAACCACTTTTGTTATGACCTACCTCATGATAATATAAGCATCTTATATTTACACCTGACCTGCTCATCTTTTTACTTCTAGGCTCTCCCTCCTGCTTTCTTTGTCTCCTTTTAGGCATTCCTATTTGTTTCTTAAGTGGCAAAGGATGAAGGACTTCATAATTTGTTGACTTCTAGAATTTTGTACTTCTAATAGGCTGCATCATGTGCTGGTACGCAGTAAGATATATGTTTTTGTGGTAGCAACCAAGCAGGTAATCTTTGCGATTTTGGTACTTCGCTTGGATGGCATAAATGGCATGTGCGTAGGGAATTCCAGAAAGTTGCCAAGCTCGACATGAGCACTTTAGTTTGTCTAATTGGACAACATACTTATCTGTCTTTTCTATGACCTCATAGTCATCATCTCCATTCAAGATAGGATGACAAAACCTACTACTCGCCAAGTTGTCATCCAATCTTTTAGCAATCCTAGGACCACACTGTCCAATCCACTTCGTAGCCTCATCTCTCTGTTTTTGCAGCCTTGTCATGACTATCACTCGAATATCCTCAAGCATGCTGACGATTGGTTTGCACCTTGCCTCTAAAATTCTGCCATTGAAGGCTTCACTGAGATTATTATCAATGATATCGCTCTTGAATTCTTCACTGAAGAAGGCCTTGCACCAATGCCTGGTTCAGTTTGAAAAAGCGCTTCATAACCATCCTTCGTCAAGTCAAGCAACTGCTGTTTGTGAATTCTAAAATCAGCCATGTTGGTGCTCTTAGCTATCATCCAAAATTACTTCTGTAGTTTCTCCCCTTTGTAGATCTTTGCCCGGTTTGCATATATGTGCCTTGCACATATCCTAAGTTCAGCAAATGGCATCAACTCAGCTAGAGTAGGAAGAAGTCCCTACAACAATTCATACATCAAGGCATTAATAAAGGCATGTGCAAGATAAAATATAATAAATATTGTTTATGCAGTTGCACCAGCATTACCTTTTGTTGGTCGCTCATGAATGTCCAACCTTCTCCGTTAGTGATCTCAAGGTTCGCCATCAAATTTTTCAAGAACCACGACCAAGTGTCCTTGCTCTCCACCTTCGCAATAGCCAAAGCAATTGGAAACATCTAATTATTGCCATCCCTCCCAATGGCAACCAACAATTCTCCCTTGCACACACCCTTCAAGAAACATCTATCTAACCCTATGACTCGTCTACAATCAACAATAAATCCCCGCTTGCATGCATTAAAGCAAATATAAATTCGATCAAAGTTAGTCCCATGGTTAGGCAGTGGCCGCTCCACAACCTCAACATAAACTTGACTACCCGGGTTTTGCAGCCTACATTTTCCAGCATATTCTCAAATTTGACCATATTCTTCCTTGTACCTCCCTAGAATTTTTTTCATCACCTTCTGCTTGGCTCTTTTACACTGATTGAGTGACACGTTAATCCCTACCTACTCCCTCACCAACTACTTCAGCTAAGCACTCTTCACATCAGGCATCGCTTTGATGGTATCGAAGAAGTGCTTCAACAACCAAGCACTCGTTACCCTTTTGTCGTCAAACATGATGAAACATGTTCCTCCTATAATGACCTAATTTGGAATGACCCGTCCCTCTTTGAAAGTATGCCATATACTTCCACGAACAATTAGGTTGAGAACACTTTGCTCTAACATAGTCTTGCATATTTCGATTGAACTAAAGAGTTCTCTGTTTAGCTATTGAATACTTGATAATCCCTTCTTTGAATTGTTTGGCATCAGAAAATTTCAAACCTACAGTCGACACAGAAGAAGAAGAGCCAGGATCGTATAATGGATACTTTCATTTCTTTCTGCGCACAACGAGATCATCATCTTCATGCTAATTTTCAGAATTATCATTCTGTTCATCAGAGCCACTTTCTTCATAATCAATGTCATTACCTTCAGCTAGAGCTCCATCAATGCTATGTCCTGGTTCGACTTCATGCAATCCTCCAAGTGCAGCTATTGATTTTTTTTCCAAATTCCCTTTGCTTTTGCCTTGATTGTGCAAGTTTCTCATCGTTATCATCACTTGGTAAATTTACATTTGTCACACCCTTATCATCTGATTTACTAGATGTAGCAACTTCCCACGACAATCCAGTGAACTCTTCACTCGCTGCATGGCTTACCTCCCTCTCA
Source organism: Syzygium syzygioides (assembly GCA_031216285.1). Taxonomy (NCBI): domain Eukaryota; kingdom Viridiplantae; phylum Streptophyta; class Magnoliopsida; order Myrtales; family Myrtaceae; genus Syzygium; species Syzygium syzygioides. The sequence continues at coordinate 7,476,133 of CM062245.1, read as the reverse complement.
TCCCTCTCATGTCCAGCTTCATGTATAATAGAACTAGTACCAACCTGAGTACTAGGTAAAGTAGTACCATCCCCTACGTCTCCTCCCTCGGCCCCTTCATCAGATTCACCATCCCTATAGGACTCAACGTATACAACAGCTTCTTTTCCATGAAGATAATGGTAGATGATATCCTTAACACCATTATCATCATCAAAGTTTCTAATACTATCCTTCAAGCTGCTTCTAGGAACACAAAAATGTAAACTTCTTATTTTACATCTTAATTGCTGAACTATATCCCTCATGAGATTAATATATGCTGCTTGCTTCTATTGAAATAAATAGTACCTTCAAGTCCCCCAAAGTATTCTCACTCGTTAGTGCCGATGACAAATTCTCCTCCATAGAGAACAATGATGTCGATAATTGTCTTTATCCCCCCTATCAACCTTGCATTGAAGGAAAAAAGCCAAAAAAATTTAATATTTTAGCTTTCGGGACCACACCACATAGGAAAAAGAGCACAGCTTCACATAAAGGTCCCCTACATGGTCGACAAGATTGAAAAAGCCACCATCAGAACACGTGGGTGATAATGACAGAGGTCCCTACATGGACCACAGTCTATCGTATATACTCAGCCCGGCACCAATACAATCGAATCCACTTCAAGCCCTAATATCCGAACAACTAGCCATAATTTATAAAGTTCAAGCTTTAATTTCATAGGTTCAAGACCTAATTTCAAGTTCGAGCCTCAATTTTTCAAGTTTGAGCCCTAATTTCCTACTTCAAACCCTAATTTCCCGAAGGCATCCATAATCTACCAATTAATTGAGTCAAACATAGGACAATGAAGCACAATGTGTCAATCAATTCAGCAAAATAGAAATTAACAGCCCTTTTTTGAACACCGACATTCGTAATTTGACACAGAGATGGGACCGACGTCAACGGGACGAGTGATTCTCAGTCCACGGTATGAGGGAACGACGCCGACCGACCACGAGAGGAAGGCAAGAGACGGCGATGGCAACGGTGACCGCGACGGTGACGAAATGAGGGCACCATGAGCAACGAGCAATAGGCAACTGGACAAGGGAGACAGAGCAGGTGTGACGAGCGACGCGATGCTAAGACCTTTGAAATAAGCGACATCGTTTGCTGTCCTAAATGGAATGACGTTGTCCTTCTTGTTCAAGTGGATTGAGCGACGTCATTTTGCTCGTCCACGTGGACATCAAATGTTGAACCCAATATCCACATCACACTCTTTTTTCAAATGAAAAATGCCAGGTCAACTTTTTGGCCGGAGTTACTAAAGTGATTTATTTTCCTCGAACATGGCATCAAAGTGATCCGAAAAAAGTTATGGCATCAAAGTGATCGACGTACACAAATTATGGCACTTATAGTATCCTTTTGCCAAGTTTATTTATTAACTAGCAAAGATGAGGCTATGACCATGTTTATCAAGTATAAAAATTAGGTCAAGAACCAACTTGATAGATGAATCAAAGTGCTTAGGTCTAATAGAGGATGAGAATACAATTCTTCCAATTTAAAAGAGTTGTGTGCTAGTTTTTGGATAATTTCTCCAAACAATTATATCTTATACTCCACAGCAAAATGGAGTTGTTGGACGGAAGAATAGAACTCTAAAGGAGATGGCTAATGCCATGCTCTTAAGTTCATATCTACCTTGGAACTTGTGGAGGGAGGCAGTTTTAACTGCAAATTACTTTTTAAATAAAGTGCCCCACAAGAAAACAGGTAAAACTTCATATGAATTATGGAATGGAATGTTGCTATTCTACAACTTTTTGAAAGTGTGAGGGTGCCTAGCCAAGGTGGCAATTCCTCCTCCTAAACAAACTCGGTTGGGATAAAAAATGGTGGATTGCATATTCATCGATTATATTCAAAATAGCAGTGCATACAGATTTGTGGTTCATAAATATGAAAATGTGGAAATCCATGCCAATACTATCCTAGAATCAAGGGATGCTAAATTCTTTGAGGATATATATCTTGTGAAAAGAAATGAGGGTGAACCTTCTCGGAAGAGAATTAAAAATCTAAAATCTGACAATGAGGAAGTTGAGGCCAAAGAAATCAAACTTCGAAAGAGTAAGAGGTCATGGATTGAAAAATCTTTCAGACCTAATTTTCTGATATACATGTTAAAAGGTGAGCCTCAAACGTTTTAAGAGGCAATGTCAACTCCAAATGCTCCTTACTGGAAAGAAGCTTTTAACAATGAAATTGATTCTATCCTATTTAATCACACCTAGAAATTGATTGATATTCCATCAGGAAATAAATCAATTGGATGTAAATGGATCTTCAAAAAGAAGTGTAAAGCTGCTGGTTCCATAGATAAGTATAGAGCAAGGCTTGTTGCCAAAGGGTTTAGACAAAGAGAGGGTCTAGACTACTTTGATAATTATTCACCTGTAACGAGAATAACACCTATTAGGATGTTGATTGCTATAGTTTCACTATACAATTTGCAGGTACATCAAATGGATGTGAAAACTGTATTCTTGAATGGTGATCTCGACGAGGAGATTTATACAGAACAACATGAAGAATTCAAGGTCAAAAGACAAGAACACAAAGTGTGTAAACTTGTCAAATCATTATATGGACTTAAACAAGCTCCTAAACAATGGCATGAGAAGTTTGACAGTGTGATGATCAAAATTGGATTTAGAATCAATGAGTGTGACAAACGTGTATACAATAAATCCACAAGCGTTGGATGTGTACTTATTTATCCACATGTTGATGACTTGTTGATTTTTGGAGATAACAATGAGGTTATCCAAATCACCAAGAATGTTCTCAAGAAAAACTTTGAAATGAAAAGCTTAGGTGTTGCGGATATTATACTCGACGTCACAACTCTAAAGAATTATGATGGTCTAGGTTTAACATAATCTCATTACATTGAAAAGGCAATTGAGAGGTTTAAAGGGCTTGGTATTAAAGAAACGAATAATCCTTTTCTTCCACACCTAACTTTAAAAAAGAATAATGAAAACAGTAATAGGCAGCTAGAGTACTCTCAAGTGATCGGCAGTATCATGTACATCATGAACTGCACTAAATCGGATATTGCACACTCAATCAGAAAACTAAGCCAGTATACAAGTAATCCTAGTTATGAGCATTGGAATGCTCTTTTGAGAGTGTTGGGTTATTTGCAAAGAACTAAAGATTATATTCTGCAATATGAAAAATATCCGGCTGTTTTGGAAGGTTACTCTGATGCCAACTGGATTTCGGATTCTGATGAATCAAAATCTACTAAAGGATATGTGTTCACACTAATAGCTACCACAGTATTGTGAAAATCCTCAAAGCAAACTCTAATAGCGCTCTCCACAATGGAATCAAAATTCGTTGCTTTGGATAAAGCTACTGAAGAAGCAGAGTGGCTTCAACAATTTCTAAAGGATGTTCAATTGCGGCCAAAACCTATGCCTCCAATATGCATTCATTGTGACAATCAAGCAGCGATTGTAAGGGCACAAAATGTGATATATAACGGTAAGTCTAGACATATTCGTTATAGACATAATAACATAAAGCAGTTGATCTCAAATGGAATAATTTCTTTAGACTTTCTAAAATCAAATGAAAATATTGCGGATCCGCTGATAAAAGGTTTATCGAGAGAGCAGGTAAACTACGTATCAAGGGGAATGGGGTTAAGAGCCTTAACTCAATAAAGAGCTTCCAGGGTGGAAACCTAGCCTAGCGATTGGAGATCCCATGGACTAGGTTCAATAGGACAACGCAAATTTTTGAAACTCTAGTGTGCACATTGTCTCCCACTCCTATGATGCAACAGTGCTTCCTACAACATTTGAAGGGTACGCTATACGTTTAATGATTCATATAGCTAGGAATTCAACATCCTAGTAAGGTATGGTAGGATACCTTCACTAAGAATGCACCTATATGCGTGGAGCTAGCCGACTTTCTGAAAATTTTTAAAGACTAGATTTTCTAAAGCACGTATAAATCCTAAGAGATTCAGGGCCAAAAGAATGAACATAAATGAGAACCAATCTTTGATTCGGAAAAACTCTATGTGAGATCCATTGTCTGGGCTTACACCAACAATTGGCAGTTCAAGGCCTAGTCCACTGACTAGTTAAGTATGTCCAATAGGCTTTCACTGAAGAAAATTCAAAGCGAAAGTTACCTATCTTGATGCAATGCATTTCCACAGGGTTCAGGGCCAAAAGAATGAACATAAATGAGAACCAATCTTTGATTCGGAAAAACTCTATGTGAGATCCATTGTCTGGGCTTACACCAACAATTGGCAGTTCAAGGCCTAGTCCACTGACTAGTTAAGCATGTCCAATAGGCTTTCACTGAAGAAAATTCAAAGAGAAAGTTACCTATCTTGATGCAATGCATTTCCACAGGCACACTTAGAATTCCTCGAGTCAAAATGTTTTGTTGATCCATTAATGTGGGGGATTGTTGTATTTATGATAGATTAATGGATCAACAAATGTGAGCAAAACAAGATACGTCTCTACTGTTCACATATCTCATTAATTCATGTATCTCTCAAGTTCATGTTTTTCTTAAATTCGTCTATTTACTTAATTCACATATCTAGTTAATTCATGTGTCTCTTGGATTCTTGTATCTATTTAATTTTTAGTTCATGTATCATTTCTGTAAATGAATTCTTCAACTCTATAAATACAGTTGAAATTCTTCATTCCAAGAAATGATCGAAAATACCTACTTCTCCTCTCTTCAATTTTCTCTATGTGAGCTGGTTTCAAGAAATGTACGACAAAGTCCTGTTTGCATGGTGCTAATTCGAACAGATTCAAAGTCTTGTATCTTGGGAGGGATAGTTCATGAAGTTGCTTAGCACCGTTGGCAAAACCTAATCGCCTTAAGGAGATTCGGTTAGCCATATCTCACCCCCTGTTTATATTTTATTATCGCTTTCTCAAATTTTTTTTTTATTACAACAAACAGTGTTACGTAAATTCTTCTTCTCTTTGTTCATCTATTTTTCCAACACCTTTGGCAAGTAAGTCTCCATAAAATCATCACACACAAACCGTTTATCTGATTTGCAGCATCTAGGACCTGATCGAACAGAGGACTGTAGCCTCTGTTCTTCTTGTTTTTCAACAGCTTCATCTTTTCGCTCAAAGGCAAACTGAAGAACCGCCTGTTCCGAGCAAAGACATCCTCCATTAAATGCTGGCCGTTGATCACATAGAAAAAGCCAGAATCCGAGCATGCACGAGACTAATGGATTGGATCTGTCCGTCAAAAAAACTCAGGAGAATGGAAGACTTGTTTCAGCAGATATGCTGACCGTTTAATATCGGATCTCGAGAGGGCGATTTGGTTGAGAGCCGAAACCAGAACACTGTGGCGACTACAATGCTGTCCGCACCATTCATGCTCGCTGCTGCTTCTGCGCCTAGCATGTCGTTGCTCGCTTGTTGAGATCACCGTTCGTTTACCTGTCTGATTTCAGAGTGATGGTGAAGACTGACGATGATCTAGAACAGACAGGTTTCATAAATGTTGGCGCGGCATTATCCTCTTTGATTTCATCAAGTTAGTATGGAGAGTTTTTTCCTTTTTTGGGGGCAGTGTCGAATTAGTGAAGTTGATCTTTGGCTTTTCGAACACTGTACTTTATTTAGTCTGGTGACATATATGCAGGATGTGCACCGCCGACACCGGAAAAGCATATCTTTTTTGAATTACCATGTTGACATTGAATAGCGAGGAACATCAATTTAATTGTATGCCGGAATATGGAGACATGAATAAGTTACTTTGAGCAAATAAAACAGAAAAATGAACAATATTCGTAAATGGAACTTCAGCCGAAAATGCATATAGATTATCTTCTTCCCCAGTGATGAAAGGTAAACAATGTTTGCATTCTCATTAGACATAGCATCTGTTTCCACTGTATATTTCCATATCAATCTCTTGTATAATTGATGAACTGTTTCAAGTAAAAGAAATCTTAAATAGTATAATTAATTAGCCGACTACTAATTAAACTCACTTTCACTCTCACTCTCCCCTTAGCTCATCATGTTCCCAATCCTTTGTAGGCTTGGCGACACGCCTACCCGTACCCCATCCAGAAAATCTTGTCAAGTTCATAGAAAGTTGCATGTACAGTCCAATCTATCAAAACTATCGTTGAAAAGCAGATGGACCTGGCCATTGAATCGCAGGTGAGTTGGTGCTTAAACATGTCTGAGGCGTTTCCTTTTCTTTTCCTTTCTTAAAGAGTCACATATACACTTTGTCCCTTTTCTTATAGGCTAAAAAGTAGTCCACTTTAGCTCCGGCAACTACAGTTGTGAATTTATGGGGGATTTTAGAAGGCTTTTTGGCAGGTATTCCATGGGTGTATGCTCCTACTTTCCTTGTTGCTTTTGGTTCTATCCGTAGAACCATTTGGACCAGACAAGATCATGTTTACACCCATCTTGGACGAATGCTAGATAAATTTATAAGGCGTTTACCTAAGTGTTGGGAAAAGTCACAGAAGAAATTAACTAACCTCTCGATGCACAATAAATGAATTACCCATGAATGAGAATTGAATCACCAACGAATGTTGGACAAATCTACAACTTCACACCGGTCCGAATATAATCACTAGGAAAATATTCTTGCTCCACAGCGTTAATGCCGATCGTTTTTTCAAAGTAACAATGGAATTCTTTTGAATGTGTTTTCTAAATGAGAGGAAACGTAAGTTCTTTTTTGTACGTTGTATGTTGACTTGTCTCTATTATCATTTTTCTCTCTCATGAGGAAGTTATATTAACTTCCCTCAATAGACATACAATGACACCCCTTCAAGGGTGTCTCTCAAACACACCCCATCATGGGCGAAATAGTGCCATTTAGTGATCAATAGTTGTCTGCAAACATAGACATACAATAAAAAAAGCGTTAGAATCCTGCTGAGAGCATGCAAGCATATAATATTTACGTCAATGACCGCACTATTTCCTTGCAAAAGGGACAGTGTATACAATGGTCCCCATATGGCATTGATTCAACTACACACCGAACCCGCCATGATTCAAAGTTTAGGATTCGCCACTCGGAATTTATCCTATTGTTGGCAAAGTAACCACAACATACGAATATTAAGTGTTCCTTATTGCCTTTAGGTGGTCTTCTGAGGGTAGCCTCCAGGTCAAACACTTATCGATACTTTGTCTAAAGTGTCAAAGTTCGTCACTCTTTCGTTTTTCACTTAATACAGAGAATCTCTTCACAAAAATAGCGATCTACCATACTAATGCATATGCCAGTGGTTGTGATGTATGCGAGAGGCAAGGCTAAACCCACTAAACTATTGCTTCCATGTACATAAATAGATTGTCAGTTGTACAAACATATGTATGTACATGAATGTACCCTATCCGATGCTCCTCTAAGCTCATTATGCACATTTGTACGAGTTTTAAAAGCATACCCCTACTTTGGGCGAGTGCGGGTTGACAAGCTTCTACTCTAAGGTCCTTCCCTTCTGCATACATTTAAATCAGAAATGAGTATCATTGAATCTTTGGGACAAGCAGGTCTGACATTGGATGGGCGGAAAGCTGCATGTTGATGCTGCTTTTATCAAATTTAGGATCACATGTTGGTCTAAATTTGCTAATGTGCACCATGTCTAATCACTACTGTAGAAGTCATGTTAAATGCAGCGCTCAAATCCCCACTCGAAAAGGACCTAACCCCGTAAAGAGTGTGCAAGCATGCAGGCGATCGTATCAATTGATCAAATCCGGGTCAGGTCAATGCCTAATTCTTTTTTTTTCTTTGTCGGAAAGATAAATATATCATTCACTAAGAGGGACCCGATAAAAAGGCATCGGTACATAAAAGTTCCCAAAGTGCTTGGGGACAGGAGAAGACCCAATTGAAAGGTACGTAATTTTTTTTGTGGGCTTTAGCAATCCAGTCCGCTACAAAATTGGCCTCTCTATGACAATGCGAGACCCGAATACTAGAGAAGGATCGTATCAGGTCTTTGCATTTCAAGAGAAGCGTGTGGACTTCCCAACTAAGTGGATCTGGACTCTCTAAGGCATTGAATAAGTCCAAGCTATCAGACTCAATTATAAGGACTTCATGTCGTTTGGGAAAGAAGTGCGTTAGGGCTTCTAACAGAGCAAGGGACTCAGCCATCAGCGGGGACGACGTTACCACTGTACGAGCTGCTCCGTCCAGCAACCTTCCGACTGAATCACGGCAAACGCAAGCGACCGAACCGTCCAAAGCTCCAGGTTCGTACGCTCCATCTATGTTTATCTTATAAGTTCCATACGGTGGTGGATTCCAGGTCTTTGAAGATTCCTCGGCTTTGTTCCTAGATTTGCTTGATTTGGGGTTCCATCTGTTAAAACTCTTCAACCCAGCTAGAACAGCGTCGATGAGGCTGATTGTGTTGGGTTTTTTGTTCTTGAAGATGGCTTGGTTGCGTGCCTTCCATATATTCCATAGTGTTGCAGCAACCAGCTCTAGATTAGGTGAGTTGTTGGACTTTCCTTTCAAACTCCCGAACCGATCTTCAATTCGAGTAAGACCTTGACTTGATATATGAACATTCAGCAGAGGGTTCAACCAAATTTCCTTCATCCAAGGACACAATAAAAACAGGTGCTCCACAGTTTCCACTCCTCGATTGCATAAAGAGCATGTGGGATCAGGTATAACTTTTCTTCGAAATAAATTCTCTTTAGTTGGGAGAGCATTCTAGCATAAATTCCACATGAAAATTCTAACCTTGGGTGGAGAGTGTAATTTCCATATATCTGTCCAAAGGGTGGGAGGAGGTTGAAAAGAAGTTAAGGCTTGATTTTCATTCTGTTTATTGGCTTTCTCTCGAACGTAGTTGTATCCACTTTTAACTGTGTACTTGCCTGCATGAGTTCCAGTCCATATGAGCCGGTCTTTCTTTGTTTGGAGTTTAATTAGGATAGCAAGGATTTCTCTCACTAATTGATCCTCAAAATGTTCAGTTAAAACTGTTTCATCCCATATGCCTTCCTCACTAATAATGAGTTCAGAGACAAACCGTGGTTCATTTCTATTAGCAAGACCTCCTATGATACTCCTCTTCAGCCATTTGTCCTCCCTGATTCTTATCTGTGAACCATCCCCTACTGCCCATAGCACTTGGGGTGAGATGGAGCCTCTTCCTAGGATCAGACTTTGCCAACCCCATGAGGGCCGTTGTCCCTTTTCCGCATGCCAGAAATCTCTATGAGGAAAATAAAGGCCTTTAAATAGAATGCTCCAGAGAGAGTTTGGACTATTACTCAGACGCCAAGCTTGCTTTCCTAACATTGCTTTATTAAAGGAGAGCAAATCTCTAAATCCCAGGCCACCCTTATCCTTTCTTGTTTTCAGAACATCCCATCTCTTCCAGTGAATTCTGGCTTTGGTCTCATTGGTTTTCCACCAGAATGAAGCAATTTTCTGTTCAATAGCCTTACAAATAGAAATCGGGATCTTAAAAACAAACATGGCATATTATGGTAATGCTTGAACCACCGCTTTAAGCAAAACTTCTTTACCAGCTTTTGACATTAGTTTTTCCTTTCACCCTTCTAGTTTGGAATTGACTCGACCTAAAATCCAAGCAAACATTTGTTTTTTCGATATTCCCCAATCCGAAGGAATTCCAAGATATTTGCCAGTTTTGTCAATAATGGGAACTCTCAATTCCCTTGCCATATTGTCTTTCAGAGTTTGGGGGCAATTACTACCAAAGAAAATCTCAGATTTGTTTAAGTTTATCGATTGTCCAGATGCTAGGCAATATTGATTCAGGATAGATGCCAAATTCTGACACTCTAGAAGTGTACCATTCAAGAAAAATATTGAGTCATCCACAAAGAGTAAATGAGAAAGGGTAGGACACCACCTGTTCAATTGAATCCCTGTGATACTTCCATTGTCCATAGCTGTCTTCATTAATGAGGACAGTACATTTGCCACCAAAATGAAAAGGTAGGGAGATAGGGGATCCCCTTGCCTAATCCCTCGAGAAGGTTTGAAGTAATGGAGAGTTTCTCCATTAAACTTAACGCTGAATGAAACTGTTGTGACACGTTTCACAATCCATCCCACCCATTTCTCATCAAAGCCAATCTTTATTAGGCATGCCTCCGAGAAATCCCATTCCACTCGATCGTAGGATTTCTTCATATCTAACTTGAGTACCACTTGAAATTTCTTTCTTCTCTTTCGAATTCTAATTTGATGCAACACTTCCTGGACAATAAAGATGCTATCTTGAATTTGCCTCCCGCCGACGAAAGCACTTTGTTCCATTGCAACAAGTTCTGGTAGAAGTGGTTTGAGTCTATTAGCCAACACTTTTGAGATAATCTTGTAGCCAAAATTACATAAACTAATTGGGCGGCATTGATCTAGTCTCTCTAGGTTCGGGACTTTCGGGATAAGGGAGATGTGTGTTTTATTTAAATCTGGTGTTAGGGATCCAGTGTTGAAGAAATTCCTTACCTCCTTTAGAATATCCCATTTAATCTCTTCCCAATTCTGCTGATAAAACAAACCATTAAGGCCATCGGGCCCCAGTGCTTTTGTTGCGCCGAGCTGGAAAGTTGCATTCATGACTTCTTCCAAGGTTGCCTCAGCCAACAAGAGGTGATTCATCTCTTCTGTTACCACCTGAGATACCTGTTCCAGAACTGGGGAGAAATTTCAAGGGCCATAGATTGATATAGATCTTGGAAAAAGATTATAGTATGTTCTTTCAACTGGCACTGCTCAAATAGCCATGTATTCTCTAAATTCTGAAGCATAGAGATCCTATTCCTCTGTCTCCTCTTAATGGTAGTTGCATGAAAAAACTTTGTGTTTCTATCTCCCCATTTCAACCAATTAATTCTCAATCGCAGCCCCCAATACATCTCTTCTTGCCTCCATAAATAATCAATATCTTCTTGCAGGTTTTTGATTCTCACTTTGTCAAAAGACCCCATGGTATTGTTTGTCAGCCACTGTAGTTCCTATTTCAGCAAGTTGATTTCCTTATGTCCATTAGCGAATTTCTTCTTACTCCATTTAGAAAGAGCAAAAGTTACCGCCTGCAACTTCCCGACTAAATCCTTTTTAAGGTGAGTGGGAGAGCTCCAAGTTTCGTTCACGACCTTTCTACATTCATCACTCTCAAGCCAAAAGGCTTCAAACTTGAAGTCCTTTTTTCGTTTAACAGGGTTATCCCAAAGAGATAGAAGTATAGGACTGTGATCTGAGCCTATTGCTGGGAGAGCATAAGCTTCCGCTTCAGGGAACAGCAACCTCCATTCAATCGTACATACCACCCTGTCAAGTCGTTCTTTAACGTACTCGTCCCCTTCTCTATTATTGACCCAAGTGACACACATTCTTTACTATCAATGTCCATCAATGAACAGGCCTCTAGACAGTCCCGAAAAGCATTCATTCTATAGTTTTCAGCCAAGCGCTTTCCCACTTTTTCCAAGTAAAACCGCATCTCGTTAAAGTCACCCAAACACACCCAAGGCAGTACATTCCTGGAACTTATATTTCACAATTCCTCCCAAAGTTGTAGCCTTTTTTGGTACAAATAAGGAGCATGAACAAATGTAACTCTCATTTCCTTTCCACTAACCACCTCTTTACACCTCAAATTCACAAATTCCGCAGACATTGAGTCTATTTCCAATGAAATTCTTTCATTCCACAGAACTGCGAAGCCTCCCGCCGTGCCCACAGGATTAACTACAAAACAACATTGAAAGTGGAGTCTTCTCTTTATTCTCTGAATAACTTCAGCCTGATTTTTCGTTTCCATAAGAAAAACCACAATGGGCCTAAAGCGAGCCACTAAAGCTCTTACTTCTCGGATTGTCAAGGGTGTGCCTAACCCTTGACAATTCCAGCATAGTATATTCATGGTTCACTTGATGGCTTATTAGGGCTAGCCACCAAAACCCATGCAGCGACTTCTTCAGTCGTACGAACAAGTGTTTCAAGAAGTTGAGTTTCATCCAGCCAAGTTGGGGTTTTAGGAAGTAAATTGTAAGGACTGAACCTCTTTTGTTTTTTGGTTGAGGGAGTTTTTGGTTTCTTACAGCTCTTCATTCTATTGCCTTCTGAACTTGTTTCGGCAGGCTGAGAATTCAAGTCTTTTGCATGAGTAGGGCCTGTAACTAGAAGTGCTCTTTTACCAAATTTATACAGTGTTATCTCCTGCGTGTAGTAGGGATATGTCCTCATGTGATCTCCCTGTTGTATATTGGAGTTAATATTGGGACAGATGGGCTGAACATCTTCCATAACCGCATTTTGTCTTTGGTGCTCAGGAGTTTCAGGGATATTCTCTTCAATTTCTTCTACCATAGATTCCTTCTTGTAGAAAACTTTCCAAAAGGGATTGTGCCCTGTAGTTTCAACTTTCAGCCAGCTTCCAAAACAACTTTCCAACTCTATCGTAAATTTTCCTTCATCGTAGGGAATGTCTTTGCAGTAATTAGCATAGTGTCCAATCTTCCCACACGAGTAACAAAAGAAAGGCAGCCTTTCGTATTTAAAATCAAGCCAGACCTTCCTGTTTTGGTGCCTCATCAATTGTCCAACTCTCAGTTCAGTATTAATGTCCATTTCGACTCTCGCATTCCCAATTCTTTGAGCTGCAAGGCCTCGAGCATCTATTTTCATTTCTAGTACCTTCCCCATCGAGCTAGCAATTTTCTTTACCATACCTTCAGAATTCCATTCAAGAGGGAGTCCAAAAATTCTGACCCAAAAGGCACAGGTCTTGAACTCATAACAATGGAGAGGAGTGTCTGGTTCCCAAGGTTTCAAGAGCAGTAAATGATTAGAAAAAGACCAAGGACCTCCTTCCAGCACTCGATTCTTTTCTCCTTCATTACGAAATGCAAAATTGAACTTGCCATTTTCGAGGGGTTTGACCTCCACATACTCATTCCTCTAAGCCTTCTTCATAGCTGTTTGGAGTGCTTGGAAATTGATGCTAGGGTTTTGGAAAAGTTGCACGATAAGAGAGACCCGACATTCCATGATTTTTTCCTCTAAAAGTTCCTCATCTAGAATATTCATATCATTTCTGTACATTAACTTACCCAGTTTATTGCAGAGATGTGCCAAACGCTCAGCAACACCTTCTTCCTCATCCATCATCAACGTTGTTTAGTAGCTCGAAACCCTATTGAAAATGGGACACCAAGCCTGGATGTATTCACTGGTAATAGAGGTCAACAGGTCCAGAAAGCCAAAAAAAATCGCAGAAGGAGCCAAGAAATTTGTGGAGGGCAACATGGGTGCGAGACAAAGCTGAGAGAATGGGAATAGATTAGTGGGCAGGTGTTAAGGGTGGGGGACAAAGCGGAGAACCCAAGAGCCGAAGACACGCATATGCTTTAATGGTTGTGGGATAGGGGAGATGCTGTAGAAGAGAACTACGAGTTGAAACACAGATGCAAAGTGAACACTGGGAAACTTAATGAATTGAGTAGAGAAGCAGAAAATCGGGCTAAATCATGGTGGAAGGTTGGGGCTTTTGGGAGGGTTTGGGTTAGGGTTTAAGGTATAGGAAGCCATAGCTACACAAAGCGGTAGAGAGGAGCTACACAGAGCGGTAGAGAGGAGCGGCGGACATTCCAGGTCAATGCCTAATTCACGAGTAAACATCTTTTCCTCATGAATCGTGGAGTTAAACTTAGCTGCAGTTCTCTTAACAGTGCTTGGATGATCGTTAGACATGCAATATCCACTTCGACATGCACGTTCAAAGCAAAGTATCAGCACCCAAGCGCAAAGCATCAGACACTCATTCAAATCGGGGAGAAGAATTAGATCTTAGAATTGAGAACAGATAAGAGAGGAAGTAGAATTGTACCATCTTGTTGATATATAGGTAAGTAACTAATGTGCAAAAGACAACTAAGTTGGGACGATTTTCCTCTGACATATATGTTTTTTTTGTTTTTGGTGTAGATGTAAGTAGTATTTATAAGATAACGTACGGAAGCTTGGGGGCATTCCCCAGCATTACAAATAGAACTAAGATTACAAAAAAATGGAGTAGGGGAGTCTCCATATAGTAGCCAAAAGTTTCATTTGTTCGAGATGGTCTAAAAGATTTGCAGTGCGAAGCACGCCCTCTGATAAGGGTGTCATTTGACTTTTGTTGGAAGCGTCTACGATTACGCTCCATTCAAATGCAGTATATGATCTTTAGGAAAGATACCTTCAGAAGTCTCGCCGCCAAGTCCTTACCTTGTGTAGTCTTGATCATCCATTTAAGTTCATCATTCCATCCTTCTACAGAGCGTCGAATTCCGTATTGTGCAAGAATAGTGCGCCAAATGCTTCCAGTCCAGGTGCACTAGAAGAATAGATGGTCTCTGCTTTTCGGACCAGACATACAAAAATTGCAATGAATATCTACTTCAGGCTTCCAAAGTGATATGATTTCTACTATTTATAGTCTATCTCTACAAACTAGACAGCCGATGAAGTTATGCTTGATAATACCTCCTTCCAGATCAATGAGACAATTTATGAGACAGCATGATATGATTCCTCTGACATATTTTGGCAAGCTCTCAATGAGACAATCATGGTTAGGCGCTGTTGCGGAACAACACCAAGAGATGCACAAATCGAAGCACAAACAGCAAGGATGAAAGCAAAATCGAACCACACGAGACACAAGATATACGTAGAAACCCAAAACGGCAAAAACAACGGAGAGAGAGAGAGGGGTTTCACTATCTTCAACAACGAGTACAATCGAAAAGCTCAAAAAATCACTTTGTGAGTCACAAAATATAATGATCAAACAAGAAGATAGAAAGAACAAAGAAAGGAGAGAATGTAGAGGCTAGGAATAGAGATGTGTTGCGCAAGACATCCCTTTTATAATCCTCCTTCAAAAAACCCCTAAAATAAATGTGCACGGTCCAAAATACCTTTGTCATCAATTTAAAAGTCAAAACTCAACAAATCTCCACCTTGACTTCAAATCTCCATAAGAGCGTTATATCAAATGCCACAATACCTCTCTCCCTCACCACCAAGAGTGACCACACAAGGTCACCCCAAAACAGCGGAATCGACGATGCACACCCCTAAGCCTACGTAAGCATACTCGGTGTAGGAAACAAGGGATGAAACGCCACCAACTCCGCCTAGGCAACTCAGATGATGAAAATGCCAATCAAGTTCAAGCAACACTTGAACTTTGTCAAAGGAACTGGTTTGGTCAACTATATGCCGGGTTATTCGCCATAGGTACTTTCTTCACCGTAATTGTACCCTTAGCAACCTCATCTCGCACAAAGTGATACCGGATGTCGACATGTTTCGTTCTCTCTTGATATATCGCGTTTTTGGTCAACTGGATTGCACTTTGGTTATCGCAAAAGATAGCGGAGGCTCCCTCCTGCTTCACTCCAAGTTCTGTAACCAAATGCTTCAACCAAAGAGCTTCCTTTGCCGCTTCCATCCCTACCATGTACTCTGCTTCGGTGGTGACAAGGCAATCGTGTATTGCAAGGTTGCTCTCCAACTAATTGCGGAACCACCAAGCATATAAACATAACCCGTCAAAGATCTCCTTTTGTCGAGATCGCTCACATAGTCAGAATCAATGAAACCAACAACCAAATATCCCATATTACAACTTCTATCAAAGACCAAACCCACATCTGATGTACCCCGGGTGTACCGAAGAATCCATTTCATGGCTTGCTAGTGAGTTTTACCCGGATATGCCATATACCTGCTCACAACACTAACAGCTTGGGAAATATCTTGATGAGTGCAAAACATAGCAAACATGAGACTATCCACAGCACTAGAATATGGAACTCGAGACATCTCATCTTCCTCTTCATTGGTTTTAGGCGACAAAGAAGCCAAAAGCCTAAAATGGGACGCCAAAGAAGTATTTACCGACTTGGCATTCTTCATGCCAAAGTGCTCAAGCACTTTCTCGATATACCTTTTCTGCAAAAGATATAACTTCCCAATCTGTCTATCTCTACGAATTTCCATACCTAAAATCTTCTTGGCAGCTCCAAGATCTTTCATCTCAAACTCCCTACTCAGTTGCCTCTTCAACCATTGTATCTCTAACATGTTCTTTGCTACAATAAGCAAATCATCCACACACAATAGCAAATAAACAAAAGAACCGTCATGTAATCTCCTATAGTACACACAATTGTCATACGCACTCCGTAAGTGGCCATGACTTAACATAAAGCTATCAAACCTCTTGTACCATTGCCGTGGAGATTGCTTGAGAACATACAATGAGCGTTTCAACCTGCAAATGTGATCTTCTTTACCCTCAACAACAAATCCCTCAAGTTGAGACATATAGAATGTCTCGTCAAGCTCGACATGCAGAAAGCGGTATTGACATCAAGTTGCTCAAGTTCTAGATCATAAAGGGCCACCAACTGGAGATAACACTTCATTGAAGTCGATCCTCGCCTTCTGACTAAAACTATTCGCTACCAAATGTGCCTTGAATCTTTCATCTTCAACCCTTGGAATTCCGTCCTTTCTTTTGAAAACCCACTTACATCCAACAGCTCTTTTTCTCTTAGGCAATTTCACGGGATCCCATGTTTAATTCTTATGAAGAGACTCAATTTATTCATTCATCGCAACAAGCCACTTCTCAAATTTATAACAAATAGTAGCTTTACGGAATGTGAAAGATTATTCAATACCAAGCTCTTTAGCAACTGTAAGAGCATAAGCTGTCAAATCAACAAAGCCATATCTTTGAGGAGGCTTAATTTGCCGTTTAGCTCTCCCTACAGCCAAGGTCTGAGGTTGCTCAACTTCTTCAACATCATCTTTGATCGAATCCGAGTCTTGTTGCTCACTGTCACTTTCCAGCTGAATAGTAACATCTTCAAATGTTTTCCATAAATGCTCCACGAGAAGCTCCACCTTTTTCCCAACATTTTCCTCCTAAATACTTGCAGACTCAATAACAACCTTTCTCTGATCAACCATGGAATTTTCATCAAAAGTAACATCCCTACTAATTATAAACTTTGGCGATTAAGGATCATAACACCATAACCTATATCCCTTAACCCCGTCTACCTAACCAACAAAAATACATTTTTTGGCTCTAGGTTCAAACTTACCATCTTTTCATGATAATAAGCAGGACATCCAAAAACTTTCAAATCAGAATAATTAAAAGGTTTACATGACCATACTTCATTTAGAATGTTACATTCAATTGCGGTTGAAGGAGAATGATTCACCAAATAACACACTGTGTTCATGATTTCGGCACAGAAATCTTTCCCTAGTCCAGCATTAGAGAGCATATACAAATAGCTCTCTCTAAAAATGTCTTGTTCGTGCGCTCTAAACCCCATTCTGTTGAGGTGTGTGCCTAACTATTCGATATCGGACTAAACTTGAACCTTCACAATACTTGTTGAAATCACCTCCGCAAAACTCAAGACCATTGTCTGATCTAAGACACTTTATCTTCTTCCCAATTTGATTTTCAATCAACATTTACCACTTCTTGAACATATCAAAAACATCATTTTTATGCTTCAAGAAATAAACGCAGACTTTCCTAGAAAAGTCATCAATAAATGTTAGAAGATAAACTGCACCACATTTAGATGTAACTTGTGCAGAACCCCATAAATCGAAGTGAATATAGTCAACTGTGCCCTTCGTCAAGTGCACTCCAGTACTAAAACTAACTCTGAGCTGCTTCTCAAAAACACAATACTCACAAAAATCAAGTGAGACCGTATGATCCCCACATAATAAACCACGTTTACTCAAGATACTCATTCCTCTTTTACTCATGTGGCCCAACCGCATATGCCACAACATTGATTTCTCAGATTCTAAAGAGGATGATACATTGAAGAACCCACAATGGTACTTCCCTACAAGACATAAAGGTTATTTTTCTTGTTACCTCTCATCACAATTAATGAGCTCTTTGAAATTTTCAAAACTCCAACTCCACCTGTGTACATACATCTAGTGGCATCCAAACTGCTCAACGAACTAAGGTTCTTCTTTAAGATGTGCCTAACACCTATCAAAGTTTTTACTATATTGTCATAACATTTTATCCGCACCGTATCAATACCTACAATCCCACAAACTGCATTGTTGCCCACTAAAACTAAACCACCACTTACTTTCTCATATGTATAGAACCAATCTCTATTGGGACACATGTGGTATGAACATGCTAAATCTAAAATCCATTTGTCGTCAACACGACAATTCGAAGAGAAAACAGTAAGAACATTGTCTACAACAGTTGATTCGTTATCGTTCACCAAACTAGTCAAATCAGAACTTTCCATCGACTTCTTCTCCTTATCCTTGAGCAAAGAACACCCATTTTTATAGTGTCCGAATTTGTGACAATAGTAACACTCCACCTTACTCCTGTCTTGGCCTAACCTAGACTTTGAACGTCCTTTGCTACTACTGCACTTATCACGATGATTCGATCTTCGTCCAACAACTAAGCCATCTACTTTATCACTACTACCACTCACATTCAACTTTGTACACATCTCCGCAAAATTCAACAAGGCCTTCACATCCTCAAGAGTTATGGATTCCCTCCCATACAACATAAAATTCACAAATTCTCATACATGCTCAATAGTGAACATAACACAATTAGGGCTTGATCTTCATTATCTAACTTCAAATCTAGATTTTTCATATCCATCACAATCTTATTAAATTTATCGAGATGTTCTTGGATAGGAGTACCTTCTTGCATCTTTAGCATTGAAAGACGTTGTTTCAAGAACAATCTTGTTGTAAGAGATTTGTTCATGTAGAGGCTCTTGAGCTTATTTCACAATCCTAAAGCCATTTCTTCATCGGCGACCTCACGAAGCACCTTGTCGAACAACAACAATTGGATGGTGATATGCGCCCTCTCTTCCATCTCCTCAATCTCAACTGTTGTCATGTCGTCGGAATACTTGCCATCCAAGGCTCTAACTGAACCTTCGCAACGTAACTACGCCTTCATCTTGATCCTCCATAGCCTGAAATTGTTTTGGCCATCGAAGGGTGCCACTTCGAACTTGATAGATGCCATCTCAAACAAAAGATTGAATTCCTTCACTCTGATACCAATTTATTGCGGAACAACACCAAGAGATGCACAAATAGCAAGGATGAAAGTAGAATCAAATCACATGAAATACAAGATATACATGAAAACCCAAAACGGCACAAAATATGGGGAGAGAAAGGGGTTTCACTATCTTCAACAACGAGTACAATCGAAAAGCTGGAAATACCACTTGGTGAGCCACAAGATCTAATAATCAAACAAGAAGATAGAAAAAATAAAGAAGGGAGAGAACGTGGAAGCTAGGGTTAGAGATGCGTTGCGCAAGACATCCCTTTTATAGTTCCCCTTCAAAAAAACCCCTAAAATAAATGTGCATGGTCCAAAATACCATTGTTATCAATTTGAAAGTCAAAACTCAACAGGCTCCAAGAAGAATGCAATCTGTATATCATGAGAACGTGAGCATAAATAGGATCATTTTTTAACAGAAGTATTAGTAAAAGAAGTCATTAATAATGGAGAAGGTAATGAACGGAAGATGCTAACTAGGGAAGGAAAAAAGATAGGCTTCTTTTGATAAAACTAACGAAGATCATCCCTGAAGACAATCTCAAGTTGAGAGAAATTTCCTAAGAATTTGATCACATGTTCAACTGACTTGCCACCAGATCCTGATCTCAAAACTAGGACCTATTTCTGAATCAGCTTACAACTATCCAAGATTGGCTTCAACTGCCCTTTTTCCGGGTGAAGCAGTCATGACCGTGGTCACCAATCGTTTGGACTTTTTTCAATATATTCAACGATGCTTCTATATTCTCTTAAAGGCTTTTGCCGAATTTTTCAAAAGAAGAGAAATGCGTGTTTGTGTGTGCGCATGTGGGAGAGAGGGAGAAGCCTTAAAGAATACCGTTCTTGACCATTCCCTATAACTCGATGGAGCAGCGACTTCATTGCAAAAGCAAGGCAAAAGTATAGATTTGACAAGCAAAAAAACAGCAAGTCAAATTCGAAAGAGAGAGAATAGAGAATGACTTTCTAAACATAGACAATTGCAGGACACCAATTGCATTCATGTGAAAAGCTCATTTCATATATCACCAAAACATGTTCTCATGCATCAATGCATGTTAAGCCTTATCTGTGGTCAGCAATCCCAGAACTTACACAAATATTAGTATCCAGAAGTTAACCAATCAGAACTGAGTGATAAAGACAGCACCATAATAGCAATTTTATTGTTCGATCTTCATAAATTGTACTATGAGTAGAAATTAATGTAGGTCACCAACATGTCATACCATCCTCAACAACTGTGTTTAACTTGGATCTTTTATTCTGACCAATGTCAAAAGTAGATGCTCTTTAACTACTAACGGGCCACTGATATCATCAAGAGCCAAGAGGGTGCAACAAAAGAAATTCTGGCGGAGTTTGGGGTAGGTGAACAATCTATAGTAGCCTGCCATAAGATAATCTCCAACCTTCATGTTCAAAGCTTTCCTCTTGCCAATTTATCTATATAGACTATTATTAAAGCATATTACCTGAAAATACAATTGCTCCATCATTATAGCATATCACCAAGATTCACAGTATGAATGCTCTGTGCAAAATAGTCACGGAAAGAATGTTACTTTTCAGGATTTCTGTGAGATTCTTCTGTCCCGTATTTGTAAAGATTATGTATGACTGAATCTAAGCAATAAACTAAACAACTAAGAGAGAGTAATTACATATACAATTGTAGAATGTGTATGATTCGTGGTAGTTCTATGACTGTTCACTTGCATAAAATTAACCAGGACAGAATGGTCGAATACCATTGTGTTCGTGTAAGAGTGTTTGAGAGAAAATATTAAGTAGTTGCAAAGCACCGCGTCACGTGGCGTGTTTTTTACTTATATCCTATAATAAGATGACACATGTTCGCTGAGTTGGAATAAAAAAAATCCAAATTCTCTCTTCTTCGTCCTTCATCTAAGAGTACCGCCCTAGCTCCGTCTTCTTGGTCGTCCGTGGCTTTGGTCGCCAGATCCAAATCTGGCCTTGTGGAACTCACTGCGCTGGGCTTCGTCTTCCCAGTGGAGGGTTTCATTACCATGAAGAGCTTTATCTCCAAATCTGGAGGAACTAGCTATTGGTTCATCTCTAGACCTGTAGCTTTGGCGATAGAGGTCCGCCCCAAAAACAAGTTTGCTCAAGTCAAATATACAAATCAATAAAAATGGAGCTTGTGGTTCTCACTAGAGGTGATCGGTTTTAGGATGAGTTGATTCTCACACTGGAATTAGGAACCGGGAACCAAACCAGAGGGACTAATTCCCAGTTTCTGGAACTGGGAACCAACCCACCTGATCTTGGAACCGGACTGGACAAGACTGGACCAGACCAGTCCAAAACACTTCCCAAGCGGGTCAAAGAAATCAGTGGACATGTCCTTTTTTTTTGTTTTTTCGTTTTTTCTCTTTGGCTTGGGTTATTTGTGCATTCATGGATAGAGGATTCTTCAAGGTACGGGGAAAGTATCTGTGGTGACTCTCGAAGGTAAGATCTACAGTTACCTGAACTGCAAGACCCACCTCGCTATTGGTGAAGACATCGTTTACAAGGTTGGATCTTCAATTCTTTTCTTGCTTTTCTTCTCGTTGATTTGCCGATCTTTGCTTGACGATGGCGTGACTAAGGGCGTGACTGAGAGAGCCAACTGAGAGTCAAGTGAGAGGGAGGCGACTCAAGACCTCATGTGAGGCAAGAGTGTGAGCCATGAGTCGTCGGCCACCAGCCACTGAGCAAAGACCTCTTTTTTTTTTATAAAGGTAAGAATTTGTATTACTTTTCAAAATAACCATATACAAGAAACACAAGAGACGGCCCTAGGCCCCAAAGGAACAAAAAAAACCAAGAGGGGAAGGGGCCACTCTACAAGGCTAGGCAAAAAACACCAAACCAGCAAAAGCCTATACAGGAGAAGGAACTACACTACCAAATTAAGAAAAAATGGAAGGTGAACGGTCCCAGCTCCTTTATAATATGGCAAAGGGCTTCGAAGGAGAAACGAGTAATTCTATGGGCAAATGAAGGGCCTCCACAAACTTTGCTGGCCCATAAAATAAGCTTCGGCCACGGACGATTGCGCCAATGAAGATTACAATTAGCTGCCCAGAAGGAAGCCAGCCTGCTGGTAGCGGAGCATTTGAAGAAAAGGTGATTAATGGAGTCCGGGGTAGTACAGCAAAAAGCACAAAGTCCTGATTCGATCCGACGATTTTGGAGAAGAAGAACTTGAGTAGGAAGCCGATTAATTGACACGATCCATAATAGAAAGGAGTGTCGGGGGGCCAAATGAGAATCCCATATAAAGGAGTGCCAAGAAGCTGGATGGCCTACCTTCCTTATATGGTTCCAGGCATGAGCCACCGAAAAAGGTTGTGTCGGATTAAGGCTCCAGATCAAAGTGTCTAGAGTATCATCTTCAAAGCTTGGAAGAGCTTCCATCCAATTCATAATAGTGTGTAAGGTAGTTGATGGTTGCCATGTAGAGTGAAAGAAGTCCCGGACAGAAGTATCACGCGGGATCTGAGACTAATAAATGTCCATATTGGTGAATAGGAGATAAAGGGGGCCTTTTGAATGCCACCAGTCAAACCAGAAAGAAATCGACCGGCCATTGCCAATCTTCCACCGAAAGAGAGTCTGGGCTGAGGCTCGCAAATCAAGGATCTTCTTCCAAGTTCAAGAGCAAAATGTGGGTTTGGATACAACCCAAAAGTTTGTTTTCTTTAAAAAGTTTGAATGTACTCATTTACACCACATATATTCCTTATCCGTGAAAAGGATCTATATGTGCTTTAGAGTCATGGCTCTATTATATTCGGTTAGTCTTCGTATCCCTAGGCCGCCTTCTTCCTTTGGGAGGCAAACTGTACCCCAAGCTACCTTAGCACCACCCGATCCTAAGCCAGGACCTTTCCAAAAAAATTGTCTAAGTATAGCCTCAATACTATACAAGACTGATTTGGGAAGGGAGAATATCGTTGCCCAGTACACTTGAATGGAGTGCAATACTGATTAGATAAGTTGTACACATCCAGCAAAAGATAGAAATCTTTAGGTCCAAGAGCGGGCTCGTGTCGTGATGGAGTCAATCGAGAGTTTGCAATCCTCCTTGCGCAGCCTAGATGAAATAATAGGCACACCCAAGTATCAAAAAGGCAAAGACCCTTGTTGAAATCCAAGGTATTGTACTAGACCATTATGAAGCTCAGAGTTACCTCCCGAGAGGTAAATATTGCTCTTGTTGGGATTAGGTCTTAGTCCAAACCAATTTGAGAACAAGTCAAGAGAATCCTTTATAAGCTCTAACGATCTCATGTGTCCTTACGAAAATATAAGGACATCATCAGCGAAGAACAAGTGGGAGATGCGAGGTCTCTTGCATCGCCAAAACCACCGAAAATCCGGGTTGTCAGTTTTGGTCTTGAGAATGGCTAAAAAGATTTCCATAGCAAGAATGAATAGGTACGGTGATAGGGGATCACCCTGTCATATTCCTCTGCTACTAGAAAAATAGCTATGCAATTCTCCATTGATGGAGATCGAAAATTTGGCAGTTGAGATGCATGCCATAACCAGTTTAATGAACGAAGATGGAAATTTGAAGGCTGAAAGTACCCCTTCAATAAAGTTCCAATCAATGGTGTCAAAGGCTTTATGAAAGTCCACCTTGATTGCACATTTAGGTAAGTAAGCTTCATGGTGAAAGTCCGCAAAAAGTTCTTGGGCAACCATGATGTTGTCGCTGATTCTGCGGCCTCTGACAAAAGCTGTTTGGGAAGATCCAATCAGCGTCGGTATAACCTTTGCAATACGCCTAGCAAGGATTTTGGAAATGCGTTTGTATAGGGTATTACAACATGCAATCGGGCGGAAATCGCTCATAGCCGAAGCATTAGGTGATTTGGGAATCAGCGTTAAGATGGTGTTGTTAATCTCTTTAAGCATGCGCCCAGTCTCGAAGAAATCCTTTACCGCCATCAGGAGCAAAGACCTCTTTTGATTTGTGAAAATTCAAAAATGGATCAGAGTTTTGTGAACATAGTGGGCAATGTAATATTTGAAAAAAAAAGGGGTCAAAACTCAACAGGTCAACAGAAGCTACAGTGGACTCGGCTGAAATAAAAGAGGACCGAGAGCTTTCGGCGAGGAAAAAAACAGAAACGGAAAAGAATGAGAGAAAAAGAGAAGAAAAGAGAGGAAAGGAAAGACGAAGAAGAAAAAGAGAAAAGAGAAGAGAGTTTTGCGCCGAGGGAGTTTCGCCAAATCGATTCGACTTCGATTAGCAGCGTCCGAATTACGAGATTATCGGGACGTTTAGCCACGTTATTTGGTTTTGGGGCATTCCAGGTGAGTGATGCTATCTCTTCTATGAATTTATAAACTCATATCTTAGAAGCTATAAAGATTTGAGTATTGTATGAGTTAATAAGCATGTTTTCTGCATAAAAATCAAGATCGAGCAATTACTACCATTTTGCATTTGAGAATGATTTGAGAAACGAATTATGAAAGGCGTTGAGAAAGTTATATATATGAACTGCTTTACGAACTGGTTTATGAAGGGTTATGAAAGAGCTTGAGAAATGCCATGTGAAATGTATTGTGAAGATTAAATGCTATAGTTTGTAAAACCAAAATGTGATATTTATTTTGGATTGGCTTTATGAATGGTGAAGAGTATTGTTGTGAATGTGTGTTGGTGCTGAATATCACCGTGAGCCCATTGAGGGGCTTATGGGTATGCGCATACTAGTCTAGGATATCCTTGTGGGCCGAGCCACCAGTTTATAGTAGGTGGAGACCTTGCCAATGAGGGAATCTTGGTCGCCTTATCACGGGGCAAGATACGTGATCATAGTTTGATATTAAGTAATAGATTGGTCGATGGATAGACCATCGATGTGTTTTCTACTGTGCCAAGGCAAATCCTTGTGAGCGATGGCAGTGCAGCTGCGGCTCAAAAAGGATAATATCGGGTCGGGTTGAGGGATGGCAGTGCGGCTGCGCCTCTACCTCAAACGAGGCTTTTTATGATTAGATTCATCAATGGAATAGACCATTGATGTGTGATTTGAGATTGGCTAATGGAATGGACCATTGGCGTGTGTTTTTCTATGAGATTGGCCAATGGAATGGACCATTGGTTTCTACTTTGATATCATTGATTTAAATGAGTATTTTCTGGTTTGTATCAAGCTTTGAGAAAGGAAAATAACTCATATTTGATATGATATGTATATGATATTGTGGGTTTAAATTATGAGTTTTCGATATTTTTATATATGCATAGTGGTTGCTCGATCTACTTAGAAAATATATGCACTACTTACTAAGCTGTCATTGCTCACCCCCTCTTTTCCCAATCTTTCAGGTTCTTTGTTTAGCGGCCAATAGAGCAAGAGCGTTGTCATGGGCAATTTTGGGCGATTTGAGGCTGCATCCTTCATATGAAAGGACAGCCATGTCATCCCCCATCCTGGTAGATTTCGGGGTGTGACAGGCAGAATGAGTCACTATTCAGTTTTGTGAATAGAATGGGAGTGAGCATGAGTGTGAGACTCTGAGTTGCCGGCCAACAGCCATGAGCAAAGGCCTCTTTCAGTTTGTGAAGATTAGAGAATGGATTAGGGTTTTTTTTAGATTTGTAAGAAATAAAAAATTGATCCGGGTGAGCATTTCCACACCTGGAACAGGGAACCAAACAAATGCCCCGGGAACCGCCCCAGACGGGCCAATTAAGTTCGGTCCGAGCGATTCTTGAGCTAGGTGGTTCATTTTGTTCGCCCTTAGTCCTCACACTAAGAAACACGAATACAGTCTCTCTTTTCACCTTTTTCCCCTATAACTCCACTCTACCACCATCACAATCTCTCTCATTAGCATTACGTTCTCTTCGCTCTCTCTCCCCACTATCCTCTGCATCGTCAGTTCCTCTTAACCATTCAACAGAGCCAGCTGAACTTCTAGATTTGGAGCCATTATCGCAAGTCACGACGGCTCGTTCGGTGCCAGTGACCATGGACAGGCAGAATAGAAGAGCAGGCCAAAAAACTCCTGAACTCGGTGCTGACATCCAGATTTGGAAAGAAAATAGGTGGAAAAGAAAGAAAATAAAAGTTAAAATCTTTTATTAATCCAACTCAACAGACACGTGTCAATCTATCATTAGACATAAGTAAAAAATGCAAGTCCATAATTGACGTGGCACTTTGGACTTTTCTCGCATACAACATACCAATCCTACTATTGTTTTTTAAGTCATAGTTGACGTGCAGTTGGTATAATCTGCATGATATTTACGTCATCATTACCTTTTAACATCAAAATTAATATCCAATTAATCCTATGTAATTTCTTTCTCCCTTTTGTCGCGACGTTGCTAGCATTGGTAGAAAGTGGAGATTTGATGAGTGATCCATTTTTCTTCTTCTTATTTTGGGTTTTCTTCGGTGTTTGTAATATCTCATAAAATATCTTTGTCATAATATGGCTCTTGTAACTTTTCCACCTAGTCCTATCCCATCTATCTTATCAAGGGCGCATAAGAGAAACCGATACCTTCGTGGGTAAACCGCCAAGAGGAAAACATATCTAGCGAGTCCTCAAAACCTTAAACAATGAAACGAGATTCCTTTCTTGAAATATCATTGTTAGGAGAGCGTAATAGGAATCTGACACCTTCACCTGAGAAGGGAGCATAATTTCGAGCATATTAATATATTTAGCTAGATCCATCTATATTCAAAAGCTTAAACCAATGAATTATAGGTTAATAAGGATATAATAATTGCTCCAAATTCACCAATGTGGAGCTTCTTTTCTAACATAACTCACACATGCATCTCAACATAACTTCTCAGTGAAATTTATAAAGAAAAAAATGAGTGTATCTAATCCAAACTAGGTTTAATTATTGAGAAAAAGAGTCTAAGCTAGGGTAAGCTGTCTCATTCCACTTTATGGTTAGTGATTAACCCTATCATGTGCATGCAGGCCCTAAGCTTGATCACAACAGATTGACTCCATCATGTTCTTTTGATTCACGTTATTGAAATGGTTCATGCCTATCTCTGCAACATGCGATCCAAAGGATCACTGAAATTACGACAAAATCAATAGAAAAAGAAGATCATGCTTATCAACAGAGTCCATTAATCAGCTAAACAAGTGACTTGATTAGAAATAAACAACAAAGTACAGCAAACAACCTCACTAAGTTCAGTCAAATGGTGGTGGGTCAAGAGAGTGGACACGTGATGAAGTGGCCATCAGTTTTGACTACTAAATTAAAGTGAGATTAATTCAAGCTTTTGGTGCGTCAAACCAAGAATCATGGGTACGGATCCGTTTCTGTGCTTAAACCCTTGTTTTTTTCTGTGGATTTATAATTTAACACGATCAACCACCAATCGTAAAATGTCTTTATCAAGCAATCTCTATTCACATCAAGTATGCTATATGCATTACAAGTGCGTATGTATGGTAGATGAAGGAGAAAAGTGTTGCATGCACCTTTCTCTTCAAAACTAGGTTCATTTTTGTAGCCATCGGTTTTAACCTTGTTTTATACTCAAGATTGTTCTGGACCAATAGCCACTTTGGCGCATTTTCTAATAGACGAAAAGTGGGAATAGCGTGGCTGCGGAGCCATGGACCGCAGACTATGTTCAATCACGGACGTTGAATCTACTGAGGCTTTTATGAATAACAGTTATGACTTGCTCACTCTAAGCAAGTATTTGCGCACTAAAATGACCATATCATCTGTTTCAACATCCAAGAACAAAACTTAAATAAAAGGAAAAGAAGCATTGAAAGCGTAGAATATCGTATAATTATCGTTAAATTCTTTACCAACATGTACAGTGAATATAACAATGTTGTTTCATGGGATGGATCATCTGATAGTTGTCGGTTCACAAGCAAAAGGCCACCCTAGCCAGCCTGATACTATTTATTCTGGTTGAGGCCACGCATAATGAAGATAACATCATTTGTTTTGTTTACTATCGATGCTCTATCCATTGACATATTGACAATTTGACAGCACTCATGAAAACCAAAGATAAGTGAGTACGAAATTCTCCTACAAGCATTTGTCTTCTTTTGAAACGCTTAAAAGTTCGTGTCAAAATCGTTTTATGAATATAGATATTTAGAATAATCCATGGATATATTTCAAAGGGCGAGATGAATCCTTTGGCACGTACGGAGTAAATAGCAAACATCGTATCCGTACATTCACATAATCATCCAAATCACTTGAGTGAATTGGTTTTTAGACAATTGTTGAAGATATAACATGGTTTCTTCAATAATTATCTTGTTAATGAGATGTGACTCCTGAATATCACTTTGATGAAAAGAACCGATAATACAACATGTTCAAGAAACGAGCATTATGATTGGCAAAAATATACATGTAAAAAAAAAAGACGTAGTGAAATATGTATAATAGAAGATTGAGGGCCATGTGCCTTCGATTATACAATGCCTTAGAAGTTGGAAGCAAGAGAGAGAGGGAGGGAGAGGGAGAGGGACCATTTCATTTGTTCGACACAACAAACAACTTGTGACTGATGGAGTCTCTCCACCAGCACAACATGTGGAAGCACCAAGGACAGTATGTGATAAATGAGACAACTAAAGTGGATTATAGCCGAGTTTCTCTTAGGAGAGATTAGGAAAATAAACTAAATTAGATATTAGCATTTGGCAATAAAAGAGCAAATGTGTACTTCAAGAACCTTACTTGCTAAGAGTATTCAACTTTATGACATGCTCTATATTAAATCGAAAAGCTCAATCATGATGAGACGATCGAATGTGTTATTTAATCACGTGAAAGGCAGAATTACAACAAAGTTAGACCTAATCATTTCATTTCGTGTCATTGTCTTCTTATAAAGTCATTTGTCATCTCTCTAGCCTTTTCTCTTTCCTCCTTTTTGGCTCTTTAATTTAATGAGCAAGATTCTCTTAATTTCTTTCGTTTCCTTTTCCTTGAGCAACCTACCCTTTACTTCCTCAAGAGCTTCCCTTACAATTCAAGTGAATGGATTGGTAGGATGCTTTCTTTTTCATGCCTAGTTTGTCCTTCAGCATTGTGCTTAATGGGCAAAACTTTCTTGGGGGGGCCTTTTTGGCCGGCCATTGTCACTACTAAAAACTTCACAAGAAAACAATGAAAAGGGATCAATTTCCCCTCACTTTTCTCAACAAATTGTCGTAAGATCTTTTCCCATTTAGTTACTCACTATTCGAAAACGGTGAACTCTATCTCAAGGCATCTCCTGGTAAGGTGCTTCACATGTTTGGAGTGGAAGGATGTGTCATCTCCTAGGCTAAAGGATATTGAGCAGATACCCTTTTCCTCCTTTTCACCTAATTGAAGTGGTGTCCGTATTAAGGGATGGTCCATCGAGGGACCTTGTCTTCTCTCTCTCTCTCCTCTAGGGCATTAATGTCTTAATTCCACTAGCTTGTCTCTTTCTTTCTCTCACTAGCTGAGTTTAGCGACAGCAGGACACGTCCCTTTTGGAGTAAAACTTCATGTGCGCTTTTAGTAAAGGGGTCTGAGGCCTTTCCATTCCATTTCCTCAACTTTAGAAAGAATAAAGAAAAGCAGCATAATAAAGTGAGAAACTTAGGGAAAATCTCTCTTCACCGTGAACCCTACGCAAAAAGCCGCACTTTCTCTAAGATGATGCATGTCTTGGCTAGAAATCCATGACCTACTTTAATCACAAAAAGAGCCTCTTTAGTCTTCAAGTCTAATGCTGTCTTGCACTAAAGTACATTCCCCTTTTGCTTCCCCATGAAACTCTTTAAATAAGAGTAATAACCGGAGCAATAAAACCCAAAAAGAAAAGTCGAAGCCCCTTGGAGTTTTTCCCGCGGTTATTAAAAAGTTAATTGTCCTCGCATCATGCAAATAATATAATAATATTATACCCTAGGTCCTTTAATAGTCCATTTTCAACCCATACCTTTGTCAAACTAAGGTAAGCAAACCCTCATCCTAACCTAAATATATATAATGAACTTCTTGTATAACTCCACATGCATTAATCCTATACAAATTACTTGCATGACTTGGAAAACCAGCTCTATGATAAGGAACGCGCGAAAAAGAAGCGAAAGATATATACAAGTTAGGTTTGCTAATCTGCTAATTAAGGATAAGTTTTGTGAAGGACTCAACAAGCAATTGACTATTCGGTTTCATTTCCTAAAGTTTGTTTTGAAATAAGGTTGTCGCCATTGAGCTGACGGAGCATAGTGGCGTATAGTGCCTAGTGAAAGTTACATGTAACTAACATTTTCCTAGGTAAACTGCCGAATATATATAAATTATATACATAGCATTAACCTAATGCTTTCACTATTCTTGAATCTCACTATTTAAAGACTTTATGTCATCATGTGTGACATAAGTGAAAGCTGCCGACCTGCATTGCTGCACCATGATCTTTTTTATTCCACACTTAGAGAGTTGACCGATGCAACCAAAATTTTCCACAATGATTTTTGAATGAGAAATAGAATAAATCTTCCCCCTTGTTTCCCGTCTTCCAACTGAAAAATTAAGGGAAACTACCAAAAACATACCTGAATTCTCACAAATGACAAAAAGCATATATATATTTCCAAACCATATGCATCGACTCGAGGTCGCGATGCCACGGTTAACCTCGGATCAAGGCCTCAAGGGCGATGGAGCTCCTGTAGCTATGATACAGAGATGGAATCACGGAGGACAATCGAGAACGACGGACTCCTAGGGTCTAGTGGCTTGGCAACGGTGTGGAGGGGGCTGAGCTACTAGTCAGAGACATTGACAGTGGCCGGCGGCTAAGCAAGTTTAGATCTTGTGCCGTGTCGATAACGTTTTGGATGCGGGCAGGTGTTAAAAGATAGAAAGTATTTTTTTAGAAAGTGAAATGGTAATATTGTAAATAAATGTACAATTTTGCCGAGTTGGAGTATGTAACCTGTAGTTTTAAAAATAGATCTATGCTTTTTGGTCATTAGATAAAAAGCCAGGCATGTTTTTAGTATTTTCACTATGATTAAGCAATATAACATTACTATTACCTCTTAGATCATCAACTCAACAATCCTTGCATTTTTTGCTTATAATGCTTAGCGACTATCAGCTGTACCAAACACATTACTCTAATTCTCATCCAAACACTTCAGATCACGAAATGTGATGCACCCCCCACATATCTTGATTTTGCATATCTCAAGCATCGGATATGACATCATTACTAAATCTCAATACTCGATTAATTAAAAGGGGAAATGCTGGAGACTACTATGTTGACAACACTTAATTGAGCATTCTTAAAATGGATTTGGTCTGATTGGACAAGTACCCATTTCTGCTTTGAAAATCATCGGCTAATCTTGCCCGGTTAGCTAATCGGTACTTCAAGATAACCGATAGGACAATCTTTTAGTTAAAAATATCATCACCGCTATAATGTGAAATATAAAATTATCTCACTCTCTCTCTCTCCCCTATGAATTCATGACTCAACGAACTCCGTCCCCTGCATCTGCTCCAACTTCCAACTGACCAAGTCTCCTAGAGCCACGGTCTTTACCATCTGCTCCCACAAACGGCCCTCACCATCCACTCTCGACCCTTCACGATCCCACACTCCCAAGAGGGCCAGTCAGGTGAATTCACACACACCATAAGCTCCAATCTTCTTCCAACAGATGATAGCCAAATTCTCTCTTAGCCAGTCTCTTTCTCTCTCCCCCATGATGAGATAGAGTCCCTCTCTCTCTTGGATACCTCTCGAGTCACGGCTTCAAGAAACCCAGTTGTTTGGTTTCTGCCCTGAACACAGAGACCCAGAAAGCCAAAAATGGTCCTTTTGCTCCGAGGCCACTGAATTCTTGCAAAAATGGTGGAAGAAGAGACGACCCACGAGGTGAAACCAAGAGGGAGCAGCCTCAAACGCGCCGTCGAGCGCTTGTCCTCGCTGATTTCTCTGTCCCACTCCGTCAAAGTCTTCGCCGTGAAATGGCAGCTCATAAGGAACAGGCTAGAGGAGTTGAATTCCGGGTTGGTCTCGATCGAAGACGCCGGCTCCGCGCGGAACCCGGCGGTCTCGGGCCTGGTACGCGCGCTGATGGTCACGCTGAGCGAAAGCGGCGATCTTGCCAAGAGCTGTGTCGATCTTTCGTACAGTGGGAAGCTCCTGATGCAGAGTGATTTGGACATAGTCTTGGCCAAGTTCGATCGGTATGTGAAGAATCTTTCGGAGATATATTCGACAGGTATTTTGACTCCTGTGAACGCCATTGTTGTGTCTAGGCCTGGTCTTGGTGCTTGTAAGGATGATATGAGGTTTTACGTTAGGGATTTGTTGACAAGAATGAAAATTGGTGACACTGTGATGAAGAAGCAGGCTTTGGTCAGTTTGTATGAAGTGATGAATGAGGATGACAAGTATGTCAGGATAGCTGTGGAGGTTGGTGGCATTGTGAATGCGTTGGTGGGTTTTCTTGATTTCTCGGAGGTGGCAGAGATTCAAGAAGAGGCTGTGAAGGCAGTTTCAGCGATGGCCAGGTTCGATTGGTGTAAGGGGGTGTTGGTTGGTGCAGGGATAATTTGGCCGCTGATTAGGGTTTTGGAATGCGGGAGTGAAAAGGGCAAGGAAGGGTCTGCAAGGTGTTTGATGAAATTTACTGAAAATGCAGATAACGCGTGGTCCGTGTCCGCTCATGGCGGAGTCACTGCTTTGCTCAAAGTATGTGCTAATGGCAATTCAAAAGCAGAGTTGATTTGTCTTGCTTGTGGGGTGTTGAGAAATCTTGTCCCTGTTGAGGAAATTAAGAGGTTCATGGTTGAAGAAGGTGCGGTGTCGACGTTCATCAAGCTTTCCCAATTGAAGGTTGACAATGTGCAAATAAGTTCGATTGAGTTCCTTCAGAGCATAGCGTCCGAAGATGATTCAATCAGGCAAATGGTCATAAGAGAAGGAGGAATTCGTGTGCTAGTACGCAGTTTGGATCCTACATTGCTGATATCATCCAAAACTAGAGAGGTATCTCTTCAAGCCATCGAGAAGTTATGCTTCTCCTTGCCAAGTTGTATCAACATTTTGGTGAGTTATGGATTCATTGAGCTTTTGCTTAATTTCCTTCGCAACGGTGAGGCTTCAGTCCAAGAATTAGCTCTGAAAGTGGCAGCCAAGTTATGTGCCACTTCGGAGGAGGCAAAAAGGGCACTGGGGGATGCAGGGTTCTTGCCTGAGTTTGTTAGGTTTCTTGATGCAAAATCATTTGAAGTTCGTGAGACGGCAGCAGAAGCGCTGTCAGCGATGGTTCTAGTCCCGAAAAACCGGAAGAGGTTCGTTCAGGAGGAGCGCAACATTGGATTACTGATGCGTCTCCTAGAGCCAGAGGAAGTAAATTCCGGTTACAAGAAGTTCTTGTTTTCGACATTGATGGCGTTAACGAGTTGCCACAGCACAAGGAAAAAGATTGTGAATTCCGGGCATCTGAAAACCTTGGAAAAGCTCGCGGAAGCCGAAGTTTCGGACGCCAAACGGCTTGTCCGGAAGCTATCCACTAACCGATTCAGAAGTATGTTGAGTGGAATATGGCATTCTTAAAAAGCAACCTTCTATTTGTTAAATCAAATTCACTGTACATGTACATCTAAAGTGTTCCCAGGAAGGTCTTTCTTTAACTTGTTTTGCAACAATGTCTCTTCCTCTTTGGTTTCTGCCCTTTTCCCTTTTTGCAGAAAGAGATTTTAGAACAGCTTTTTTTGTTGGTTTAGATTGTAATCAATCAAATAGTACATGTCCTGTAATAAAGCTGCTGTATTGTCCGAGATAGTAACCTGGCATTACGTTGTTGGATTCAATTCCGATTTGTCCTTTTCTTTCCTCCTCTTTTGAGCAAATAAGAACAAGAATGTATTAAATAGTGGCACGGCAATTAATTAAAGATAACCGTGAAGGAGGTTCAGAGCACATGTTTTGTAGGCATGTAGAACAGAGCACATGGGAAAGGCATGAATCTCTGTCATAGGCATGTGAAGAGTAGGCATCAAGTTTTTGTCTTTCTACTATATGACGAACCAAGAAGGACGGTGACTCGTGAAGGTTCCTCTTGTACAAGGCTTGTCTTTTGCGGCTTGCCTATGTCTCCTTGCCTGCTAAGGCTAGCAATGATGGTGTTATCATTTTGGAAGTTGTTATTTACGTGTAAACTTGTATATTTATATTCCTGGATTTTTAGAGAGGCTTGTGTCTCAACCATCCATTTCAACATCGAGATTATCCATGCCGGGATCTGTACTACTCGGATAGCAAAAGAAGGAAGCCTGAAAAGGTAGACCAATAGCTCTATCGGTTGTCTTCTATGTTGTTGCGCAGCCTTCTAACTTCTTGTTGCATTGTAAGGACTCAAGATTTCTCACCATGAAAGATGGGATTTCGAGAGATAGCGGAAACTGAATGTGAATGCAGTGGTCCTAACACTGGTAGGGCTATGTGGACACGACGACGGAACAGCCAACTCACAGATAGTAGTGTGGACCATGAGTAATTCCATTCTTGACAGGTCGGGGGCGCAACGCAGAGATGGGATGAAACCCTTCACATCTAGACTTGACGTCTATGATTAACAATCAAGATTGGAAGTTTTGCCAGGTAATTTCGCCAATCACAAGATTCGACCAAATTGTGCCTCCTATTGATGCTAGGAAGTCATGCCGGCATTATAGGATCAACTGAACTCTTCATGGCTGTGCCTCCTATGCACTGGACTGTGTTGAACATCTGGTGCATTGCTCCTGGCACCAGATGCTATCCAGAAAATCAAAGTTCTTGCAAAGGAAAGATACCGTTAAATCGCATCATGGGTCGATACAGTTGTGAAGCGTTTCGCCCCAGAACTGTATTCATAGATGAGGTGGGTCTATGTGTTACTGCTGGCGTTTTGTCCACTCATGATGTGAGGAAGCTTTATTTATAGATATTGCTGTTATCGCATCTTCTGTTGGTCCATTTATTTCCCAACACCATTATTCTCTCTCTTCAGTTTCACATGTTCTTGCATGCTTTCAGCTTTTTGATCCTTTCAGGCCCTTAATACTAGACTCGCCCAAAGTCTTTTTTTGTCCCATCGAATCATTTTTTGTCAGATATTTAGCTAAGCACCAACTCTCACTGCCATTATCCGTCAAGAACAAAGGATAATGCAGAACAAACACCACATGGATTTTGACAGCATTCAATTGAGAGCACCACAGCTAATCTCATCCGTTCACGACGTCTGTAAGGTTAGTGGGCCAATGTTTACATTACTAAATTAACCTTAGAGTGAAAATAAGTGAGCGATACGACCCGAAAAGTTATTTCACTAAATTTTGATGGACAAATTGGATGGACAAAAGTTGTTGTGAATGCTTTTAATTAAAAAGCAAAGGGTTGGATCCACATAACCTAATTAATTAAGCAGTTGAATGTGCTTTACGCTAAGAAATTAGTCTAACATTTAGAAATAGCTCTTATGTAGCATGGTGTGAATTTCTTTGATCTATTTGATGGATATTAGGATGATGACAATGGATTTGGACCAGCAAGCAGAAATTGCATGAGTCAAAGGATGGCCTTTCATTTTGATCTTTTTGGGGCCATTCTTTTCAAAATTTCCATCTTGATCGCATCAAATTTGGGCCCATGTTTCTGCTTTGATAATTCACAAATGGGGCCTTTTGAATATAGTTGATTCCCACGATTATAATAGCATTTAACCCCCAATCTTCACCTACATTTCATCCTCAAATTACACTTTTTAATATAAGTTTTGGGGTTTAATTGCAATTCTAGAAAGATTTTATGACTTAATTGAATCAATTGAAAGGTTTAAGACGCAATTGCACTTTCCGGTAAAATTGTAGGATTTGATTGAACTAATTGAAAGTTTTGGGATTAAATTACATTTTGTACAATAGTTTTAAAGCCTATGGAGAGTTTCCCAGATGTTTCTACTGACATTAGCTTTGATCCTGTCTCAAAGAGGCATGTCAAAGGAGCTTGTCAGACTTGCGCGGATCCCCAACGCAGTTTCAAACTTCTTGGCCTTTTGTTTTGTTTACAAAAGTTGCCAAGTTCAACATGATGAGTGAGCTCTTTTAGCCTTTGTCTGACCGTTAGGCCATAGATGAATTGCGTAACTATAGCTCATAACAATGATTTTATGGTGACATCTAGAAAGGATGGTTTGGGAAATCCCATTTCTCCTACCTCTTTCAGAGCATAAAAAGAAGGGTGAAAGAGGAGCATAAGGAATCAAATTTCAAATATCTACTCTGTTATGATATTGAAATTGAAAATTCTGCCTTTGAAAGTTTAAGTTATGTTAAAACGACACGAAATATATCTCTTTTTGATCAGATTGAACATGATAAAGAGAAAGCATTTTGAGAAGATAAAAGATATATAAATATTATGAAATACCAAAACCATGCTCACAAACCATAAGAGTAAAAAAGAAAGTGAGATGGCACTTGAAGATACGAAATTTAATATGAGATTAGCTCAATATTTCTTCTCGGGAAAGGAATCCCAATTCCCTCTGCTAATTTGAATACATAACTAATAATTTTGTTACTTTAATCTTGATATAAACATGACAAGATTCACTATAAGTCAAAGTCACATCGATTGAACCACTTGTTCCCCCTAGAAATGACTTCAATCTTTGGAGTCTTAATAAGATTGATTTTACTTGCGACATGTTGACTTCAAGTTGAAAAGTGATTTATTTTAAAGTTAATATCATGAAAAACTTTAAATTGATATATTTGTGATAAGTTTATCTCGGATTAATTTTTTGACCATAAAAAATTCAAAATTAATACATCTATGATAAATTCACCAAAAACTAATTTTTTGACCACAAAAAATTTCGAAACTAATAAGTTGTGACAAATTTACAATCCGTTAAATTAAATTAATACTACAAAAATCACAAATTGGTAAATCTGTGTCAAACAGAGGGGTATAATCCCAAACTGGTATACCCGCCAACTATCACATGCCATCAAACTCAGCAATTTGATTGTAAAATTTAACGAAAATTAATGGAGAATAAATTTATCATAGGTATACCAACTTTGAATTTTTTGTGATCAAAAAATTAATTTGGAGTAAATTATCATTGATGTATCAGTTTGAGATTTTTCGTAATATTAACCGTTTATCTTAATTGATGCACTATGATATAAATCATCGTCACCAATAGTCTTTTACGCCAATTAATTAACACCGTCCATTTCTTTTTCTCTTGTTTT
Organism: Syzygium syzygioides; assembly: GCA_031216285.1. Lineage (NCBI taxonomy): Eukaryota > Viridiplantae > Streptophyta > Magnoliopsida > Myrtales > Myrtaceae > Syzygium > Syzygium syzygioides. The sequence goes on along the minus strand of CM062245.1, from coordinate 7,438,577 downwards.
TTTTCTTATGCTCTTTCTCTCCAATAAAAAAATAAATGAATGAAGACAGGTTGTGATCGGGGGAGAAGATGTTTGAGCATTATGACTTGTTCCATCAGAAGCACCAGACAATCGGGAGTGGGAATTGCATTAATTTAGGAACCCAATTTCAGGGTTTTTTTTTTCCCCTGAAGCACGTGGATGGAAACTTCATTGGATTTTGATGCATCGGGAGAAGTGATATATTTTCACTTTGTAACGAGCCCTTTGCTTCTGATCCTTTTTCCTTCTATTTTTCCCTTCAAATCACGAAAAATTGGTCTTCAACAAGAAAAAAAAGAAAAACATAACTTGATGTACTTTGGCAACACTTTTCCCGTTAGAAGCCCAGATTTAATTTATTTCATTTTGTTCTCAACTTATGATTTTCCTAGTCCATGAAATTAGTAGTTTTTGTCACTATGCCGCTACCGCTATCCATATCAGAGTATCTTTTGTTCTCAAAATTGTCGAGCCATTTTTATGGTCCCAATCAAGAATCGAGAATGTTTATTTTAATTTGGAGTTTTAGATGTGTATAAATTCACCACGACGCCTGATGCAGTACGCATGACAAATCTAATATTATTTTTCGATGCACAAATTAAATACTAGCGTAATCAATGACCGACTGAATCACGACAAAACAATGGAAATTCGAAAGCTGATGATAATTAGGTCGAGTCATCGGCCGTTGTTCTTTACCCTAAAACAAGAGAACGGTTACCAATTTGAAGTGCAAATCAACAATCATTATTCGTCGAATACATCGTTATCACCAATATGTTCCCCAACAACGAGGATGCAACATTATCAACATTAGGGTTTTCAAGGTTCACTGTGTGTCTTCATGTGGATATGTGTGAATATAGAATCGAGAATCAAGAATAAAATAAGGAGAGGCCAGGCCGAGAAGATGAAGGAACGTAAGATTGCGAGACCGATGCGATGTGGCGAACGATATCTTTTCGTAGGGTTTGGAATAACACATAGTTTAATCTTATATACTTTTTAGTTCTTATCTCCGGAAAATGATAGACCTTAGCATTTAAATTTATCTAATTTTTTATAATCTCGAGAAAGTTAGTAGGACATTATCTTATAAGAACCAGGAAGTTGATAACTTTGTCGGAGAACCTACCGACCGCATAATGATATCGTAAAAGAGTGAGGGTATCGGGGGAGTGAATTTTGAGAAGACAGACAACCCATCTAATGAGTCTACATTTAAGTCGCTTCGATGAGTCACGCCAATAATTTATCACCGCATTAATTTAAGTACATGCCCTTTAAAATTGTGGCACTTAAATAATCGTTTGAAAAGTTTTGACATCAAATAATGGAATAAAGCAACCGTCAAGATAGTAGAGACGATGAAACTGTCAAGGTAGTGGTGCACCCGTTCACTAACCATTTTTAACATCTATTTATTACCTCCATTTGTAACAATCAATTATAAGCTTCAAATAGTCACATCGTACTCTTTACAGACCCCCGGCACAAACAAACAATTGTTGTTGTCTTTCAATTATATTTCAATTCTTATATTGTAGTTATAGCTATAGTTTCCAAATATTGTATTTTCAATTAAATTCCTACATGTATCTTAACTGTAGTTTCCAGATACTTTGTCATCAATTAAATTCCAATGTTGTGCCTTGTTGTTATCTCGCTTTGCCGTCGATTAAATTTCAACAAAGAATTGTGTACTTTATAGTTGATCAAATTCCAACAAAGTATTATGTACTTTATCGCATATCAAATTCTGTTGAAGTATATCTATTGATTTCCTTGTGTACCTATGATATTTCCTATTTGGAGTCGCCACAGAACCCGACTCCTCTCATAAAAAATCACAAAATAACTTTCAGTGAAAGGTATTTTATCGTCGAGCCAAATTTAGGCTAAATATCTTTTTGGCACACCCAGTGGAAAGAGTGTGATCGATTTGAGGAAATACAATGCCAAAACAAAGAATTATCTAGAGCTTGATCATGCTGCGGTTAACAAACATGGTGAAAGGGTTACTTGGTTTGAGAATTCAACCGCTCCTGCAGCAATGGAGATAAGCCAAGGTGTGAATGTCAACATCCCGAGACACCTTACAGAAGAGCAAACGATGGAGTTAGCACCAAATCCTACTTTGATGACTACCATGACAATTATTCAAACAAGCAACAAAGTGAAATGACAAATCACTTAGTGAGACATCTCTCTGGTGTGATCAAACCGATGGTCGTTAACGCGATCAACGATGTCATCTCAAGGCCCAGGACATCTAATCAGTCCATACAATCCAACCGAATATGGCAGCTTTCAAGCATGTTCTTCCAAATCTTAGTTAATTGATGATGGAAATAATTTATGCCAAGTTCTCATTACCAATGAGGATTTTATAAAGGCCTGAAAATCCTAACAAAATTAATTTGGTCAATAGAAATGACCAAGTTAATGTAATCCATAATAATCCCATCAACAATAGACTTAACTTGCCAGTTAATTATAACGTCGACAACCAAGACCTAGATCATGACCCTAGGTGTCAAGAAGGTGAGGCTCATCGACCAATCTAACCTGAACGTATGGGGCAAGAAGGTCAGATCTATTAGTTTCCAGATATTCAGCAAATTGCAGATATGGTTGCACAATAAATAGGTGTTGATAGAGGAATTGTAAGACCACTATGTATAGAAAGCCACATCCCGATTGGATTAATAACTACCATAATTAAGACAATTCAAAACTTCTTATTTTTCCATTTATTTTGGTAAAGATGACCAATCGATTTGTTGAACATAGGTCAATTCATTGCCTAATTTGGAGAGATGAAAACAAATGAATTCCTAAGACTTAGGTTATTCCCTTTGTCTTTATCAAAAATTGCATTTACTTGATATACAAATTTATCTCCCGATTCAATTTTATACTTGAGTTAAGATGGAGAGACTATTTTGAATTTCATACAACGATACCTAAGATACTGATTATTGATTTGGCCAGACTTTATAAATGCTGTAATGAGTCGATCGATAAGTTTATTGCTCTATACAAGAAGGCTAGAAATAGATGTCTTACTTCACTCTTAGATAAATAATTCGCAAATTTGGCTTTGGGTGTATTAAAATTTAATCTTAGAGAAAGATTTGAAGGCCAAAATTTTGCTAATTTATTCCAATTGGCAACGAGGGTGTCTAAGTACGAGCAACTACTTAGGAATAAAGATAGAAGGCCACATGAAGATTTTACACAAAATGTGCCTTTCGTGGAAAAATATGAGTTAGGTCATGAATTTGACTAAGATAAAATTCGGCAAGAAAAAATCAAATTTACTAATGATAAGGAATACTTGATGACTCCTGATTATCTAATTTAAAATAATCGAATGATCAATGAATCATTCAATTCTTTACACGGGGACATTTGTTTACACAAAAAAAAATGACCAACATCTGTATACATTTAGTTCCTTAGTCACGCAATCATACAACAAATTCCTTTTGCTCAAAACCTTTAGACGTTTCTCGGTAATGTGCCCCAAAAGCATATGCCAAACTTCAAACTTTCAAATAGATGCAATCGATGTTTCCTTGGCAAAATCTGTCACTCTCCCTTAGAAGCTTATATAAGCTATGCTTGATTCATTTCATTATCACTAGCACACCTCAAATGACCTAGAGTTCTGAAGTATATCAATACTCAATTGAATTCAAGGCTCTCAAGGAAATCAGGTTCTTCTTTAGTTTTGGAATGTGCCTCATTCCAGTCAATGTCCTCATGATATTATCATACATTCTGATTTTGACATAACCAACACCCACAACATTGCACTCAGCGATACTCCCCAACTGCATTACTATTATCCATGCATTGATAAGTAATAAAACTATTCTTGATTGGTGTAACGTCAACGAACAACTAGAATCCATAACCCATCAATCAAACGACGAATTCTCAGTAACAAAAAAGACATAGTCATTATCATCCGAGACACCATCAACAATTGCAACAATATCATCAAAAGACTTGACTATAATTCCCTTACTTTTCTCGTTGTTTAGCTTACAAGGATCCCTTTTGAAATGTCTCCTCTTGTCACAATTCCAAAAGACAACATCACCAGTCCTAAACTGACTTCGTCAGCTCGGGTTTGTACTACTCCTGCTAACACGAGTATTAATTCTTCTTTTAATTTCGTATATTAAAGCAACAAGTATAGATTTATCAGATTCTCTTTTACAGATGTCTTCACTTATAATCAAATCGCGAACCTCATCAAACATTAAACTTCTTGACCTAGAGAAATTACTAATAGTAGTAATAGAAATATTTTAACTATCAGGCAAGCACATACCTCATCATCAAAGTTAATCTCAATTAAACTTAATTGACTAACAAGCACATAAAATTCATTGATTTGTTTAACAATCGCTCACCTTCACCCATCTTTGCAAAACAAACATTGGATACCAAGTAGATCTTGTTGATTCTAAAGGGGTTTTCATATATATTTGACATTGCATTCATTAATCCTAGAGTGGCTTTCTCTTTCATGATGTTAAACACGACATTACAAGCCAACGTCAGCCAAATAACACCCAGTGCTTATCTATCCAAGAATTCCTAATCAACTTGCTTCATCGACTCTGGCTTCTTCCTAGACAAGGGAAAGTGCAAATTCCTCCATATAGATAATCATGAATTTGAATATCCCATAAACCAAAATCCTTCCCATTGACTCTGTCAATTTTCACTTTTTCTTTTTCTATCGCCATTGATTCGCTTCAACTCAACCAAACCTAGCTCTGATATCAATTGTTGTGAAAATAAGCGATCGAACAATAAAATAAACAGAATAAGAAAATAAATCGGACACCGAATTTGTGGTTCGATTGATGTAACCTACATCTATAGAAAGAGCTACACATGATGCTAATTTAAATCAAGTGATAAAACAGAGATTACAATCACACTCGAGTTACTCAAATACTCTTGATATTTCCTAGTCCTCACAAAAGAATTACACAAATATTATCGTAAGATTTATTGGCTTCAATTATCTTGAGTTGCTTCGGGGGTGTAATTCACTAAGAAGCCGCCTCTTGGATGCTTTTCACGACGAAAACACTTATTATGTATAAACAAGAGTTTGATCCAAAATAGAAAATCCCTTTTAGAAGCCCTACTTCAACTAATGAACAACTCAACTAAGAAACCGATTCAAATTAACAAACCAACTCGGATCCGCTTTTCTTCGTGAGCTCAAACTCCCGACAAGAGTTTCAACATAAAAGATACTTACGAACCAATTATATCAATTGATTTCTTTGGCCAAAAAAATCTTCCACAGGATTTCATATTATCCCCGGAGCCCCCCTTCTGGCATACGTAATAAATGACTTTTCTACGTGCAATCAGAGAAAAAATACATTATTTTCTCTGCTGGAGAGCCAATCCTAAAGTGACGTAGGCGTATTCATGGTCCCCTGCAGAAGCCCATTATTTTGCAGGCTTCATTTTCCCACGCACATCTCCGGTCGCACTAATATAGGGGTAACGGTCAACTCATTCTCATCGAAAATGGTTGACTTCCCCTTCTACTTTTTTCTGTTTTATTGCCAGTTTCTCTTTTATATGATCTTATGTTCATACCTTGTGTTTTGTTAAATTATAGATAAGCATGCTCTTTATTGGGCCGATCGTTATCGTTTGACGCGCTATGGGAATCACCATTTTGGGAGGCATACATGTCATCATTTCTACCCAAAAAAATAAAATGCATACAACATGATCATAAGAATTATTTTCTAGGTTCTTTTTTTTTTTGGTAAGGAATTTTTCTAGTTTCCTTTATCTATAGTTTATCTATAGTTTTTAAGAATTTTGATGAGGTTAATTTGTTCATAGTGTTGCTCCAAGCGATTAAATTTCAGAAAAAAAGATTGTTAACTAACCATGTAGAAAAGATTCATCGACAGTTTTCATGTTACATGTAATTAGTAATTTCAAAATTATATCGTTTTTGACACGACCTGTTTTTGAGTAATCACAAGTGTGTTTTGTTTTAATAATTTATTTACTGCATTTTAACGTCTCCCAATGTGATAAAGAGTTTGAGAGTGCAAATGGAATGAATGAATAAAATCTACTTTGCTAGCTTTAATGGCAATAGCATTAATAAGGAAATGTCACATGGCCTCTGACGATGCAATTTGTTCTATTCTTTTAATTTTGGGGTGCTATTTAGATGAACAACTATGGTCAGACCTAGCTGGAGATCTTCATGACAAGCTATGTCATCGGATATTCTGGCAACCTCGATTGAATAGAAACGATCGCATGTGGGTGTGGCATGTTACTTGTTAGCAAGTAGCAACCACCAATTTTTTGCTAAGCACAATTTGATGTATCGATACATTTGAAAATTTAATAGGTGGTCTTACTAACTCGACAAGTTCATTCGTTTCCCGAACAGCCCATTCACACAAATTAGATAAGGCTTTGCCAACAGGTGGCAAGCAAAACCAAATTTTCAATTAATTATTATAGGCAATCCTGAATTGCTTTCATAGGTTAAGTTCTTATTAACCATCGATAAGATCCCCGCCTTTAAAGTGATTTCAACGAGGCCATGCCATCAATCATTTCTTTATAGATGTGACATGTCATGTGACATATGGATTAAGTGCTATATCAATGTCCGCTGAACAGCACATACCCGATCGAGATTCTTTCAAGTGTATGTTGTCGATTCCTTTAAAAGTTTTTTTTTTGGTAAGGGTCGATTCCTTTAAAAGTTCGTATAGAGTCTAATCAAAAAATCGCCAAGGCAATCTTCCTGCCCCGCAACCTCCCGGCTAAGATCAAATACAAAATTTTAAGTACTTGCCAACGTCCTTCCCCCCCCCCCCCCTACAAACATGATTACGTATGTGTTACGGCAAAATACAAAGCGTAATGTATAGGTGTGAAAGAGACGATGCGTTGGTCTATTTGGATGAAGCTCGGCGCATACGGTCGCGGCACGTGGGACCCGACCCACCCCAATCTCGGAAACGGAACCGGCAAAAACGACGGTGGATACTGACCTGGAGGGTTGTATCCATTGGCCGCTGGTGGGTGGGGGGCCTGTTTTTACTTTTCTAATTGGTTGACTTTTGTGGCCAAGCCTGCCATGTTTGAAAAGTGATCATTTACACTTTGGAATAACCAAGGAGACTCATGATCTTGGGGTTTTTCTTTTCTTAGGAAGTTTATTTTTGGGCGATATGTTACAGTCCGATCGACAAGAATTTCTTCTGACTGGATGATCACAAAAAATTGAACATCGCTCGTACTTATTTTCGGTTAAGTTTGTGTGTGGGCAACGTCTAGGTTCGTAAATCACCAATCGGAGGAGTCCAATTAAGTGCAGAGAAAAACACAACCTTTTCGTTTTGTTTTTATTTTTCTTGCATAATTCTAGTAAAGATTCACATGTTATGTTTTGAATTGAAAATGATACGGCGCACCCCTGTGATAGCTTTATGAACTTTTCTCTGGCAAAAGCTGTATGTGAAAATATGATAATTATTCTTGCCAAGATTAAGTCCATCGTAGATGTGGGTGAATCGCAACCACGATGTTATCTTCAAGGTTATCGGCTTGTCATTGAACACCTAAAATCTCTACATGCATGAGCAAACTCAAATAGGATTGTCGAGATACCGATGCATTCATACTTCTTTCGATTCTGTATCCATAAACTCATTTCCTTTCCCATAATATTTTGTGAAAGATACTTTTCTAAAACTCGATTTCTCTGGTATGAATTCTCAGCTTCAAATTAATGTACTAAATACGGTCAAAAAACTGACAAAACACGGAAAAGGTCGAAGAAAGCCGGCGTATTGAACACTGTAATGCTTCCCTTAGTATTTGAACTTGTGACAAATATCCTTCTTTATTTTTATTTTGCAGAAAGCACGCGACATCGGATAATTTTCTGTAAGGACTAAAGGAACTGGTGGTCCTGAATGAACTTAAAACCCTACCTTACCTCGTGTAGTCAATGGGGACGGACTCCATTGTTACTACTGGTCAACCAAAGACAAGTGGGCACAAGTTGGCAAGTGTGTTCCTTTGTAATTTTCTGGCTGGTCCAACATTCACCTCCTCCAGTGTCGAGACTGTATGAAATAGCTGTACGGGTTGGCACGGCGGGCCTGCAAAAACAGGAGGAAATTTCACGGTTTGCGAGGCTCACCGAGCTTCGTGAGTCAATGGTTCTGAGCGACTTCGAAGGGACCGTGCTTGGTCCAAACACGTGGGATAGGAAATATCCCGCACCCACAATAATTGGAGAAGACCAATGATCTCTTTGCTTGGTTTGGTCTTTTTGGCCAACTAGGTGACTTCGAGTTGGGGTAAATAAGAGGAATCGTTCGGATCGGAAACGGCTTGGATCGGACTGGATCGATTGATTTTGGGCGATTTTTAAAGATACCGGTTCGGATTCCGATTCCATAAAATTGAAATTGGTGGACTTCGGTCCGTTCCCGATTTCAAGTGTGGAATCGCCCACTTGGATCATCCGACAGGATCAAAATTTTTTTTTATTATTTTCTTAACCTATTAATAAAACCCCTAATTTATCTTCCATTTTACGAAAGTAGGTCCTTCAAGGCTTGAGTAACTACATTTACTTATGCACAAGAGTAAGATGACAAGAAAAAATCAAAACACAATATTACTTCCTTATTTCAACCAAATTTTGCCACAAATAGGAAAAAATTTTGTGAAAGTTACAATGTTGCACGTAACTCACTGATTATATAAACGTATTGATTATCAAAAACATCACGATAAAAAAAAAATTGAATATGCCACCGGTTCCATTGGCCCACTCAAGAAATGGACCATTTTGAAACCGATCAACCCTAACTCCTACTTGAAACAGTTTATGCATAGTGGGCGAGCTTTTAACTAGCAATCTCCAAGCGGGAAATTCCCTATGTCAACTTAATTAAGAATTATATTGATGGTTTGTTTGTTTTTGTAAGATAAATCTCACGTGATAGTCATTACATTTTAGTGGGACCAGATGCGCCCATTGCATCCCTTAACTATAGTTACCATGCAAAAGGCTAGGGTTTTCCATGCCTACATTGATCATATGTCGAATGAAATCAACTTCTTTTGTTTTTCCTGACTTTGTTTGGAAAAGATGGGACAAGAAGGGAAAGAAGAAGATGAGGAGTGAATTTAGAAAATAGATGAACTCTGAAACTTCTCCACCATATTGTTCTCCTCTTAATTCCACCTCCTTCCAAACGTAGCTGGTCCAATCGATACTTTTCAAGTCTCACTCACTGTTCCCCCTAATTTCGGGCGAGAACTGCTGGCTTTGGACCACAATTTTTCCTTTAGCCAGAAAAGACCAATGCCTACAGTAAAATGCCAATTTAAAGAATTGATCCAGAAGAAGTTATATGATGAAATGAGACCATACTAAGATGTTTTATAATGAAATGTATCATTCGGAAGCTATCTTCACTAGTTTGTCTTCTTTACTCTTCCTCGCAATCTTCTAAGGTAAGCTCCTTCCACGCTTTTACCTGCCTTTCTTTAGTGTCCCCGAATAGGATTCTTTCGCTTTCATGAAAGAAACAAAAGGGTCACTCTCCTCTTTGGAAAATTTGTGGAATTTAACTTTTGGTGCTTGCTGATTGAATAAAACATAGTATTCCTTGTAAGATGGAATTAGTTCACCTGGCAAGGATTAAGGAACCTGCGAGAGGATCTGAGATGTAGATAGAGGAGAAATCGAATTTTGAGGCTCTTTTTTTAATGTAAAATTTCGTGTGATTTTATCAAACATTCAATTGATATTACGGGATGTATAGACAATACTATATAAGTTTATAGAAAAAGAGAGAATCGTGTGCACTTATGCGCGTGTATTGTCTTATGTGCTCACAGTCTAATTACAAGATGATTAGCAGAGCTAGATCATGCTTTTAATCCACAACCATCATAGGAATCTCTGCCAATTCTTTTCTCCTTTTTTCTCAAACACAATTAATCCATGATGGGATATATGTTACGCAATTATTTGGTGCTCCTGAATTCCTAAATAAACTTCCGTGTCATCATGTCCTCACATGGACTCTGACCCATCGCCGTAGCTGATGTTGACAAACCAAAGATCTGGAGATCTCCTTGATTAACGTTACCAATAGTCCAATTTTCCATAGCATTAGTCTGCACGACTTGTAATTCATTTTGGTCAACTATAAGACATATAATCGAGCTTATTTGTACGTGGAAAAATGATATAAACAGTTCTTATTAAATTTAATATCTAAATGTTTAATTTATTTAATATAATTTTTTAATTTTAGCTTAATATTCAGTATGGTCCTTAAACTTTTAATTTATTCAATATAGTCCCTTAAATTTTAGTACATATTCAATTTAGTCCCCCAACTGTATAAAAAATATTCAATGTAGTTCCTAAACTTGAATTAATGGAAGGACTACATTGAGCATTTTTATATAATTAAGAGACTGAATTGAACATGTACCAAAAGTTTAGGGACCATATTAAACAAATTAAAAGTTGATTGACCACATTAAATATTAAGCTAAAGTTCAAGATTTACACTAAACAAATTAAAAGTTCAGAGGATGTTAGTAACGTTATCCTTTCATGTATTAAGCTTAACTTGTACTCACATCATAAACGGCTCAATTTATATAAAGAAAAAGATACACGTGCCGCATGCCAGTCATCCCTTTCACCCACGCATTCATAATATACATAAACGATGTTAACTAATCATCATTGGCATGCTTTGATTGCAAGCCAGACTTGCTGTTAACTAATCATCATTGGCATGCTTTGATTGCAAGCCAGCCTTGCCCAGCTAGCTTGTGGCATAAACAAATGTTTGAGGTTGACATTAAGCTCCGATTCCCTTAGTCCTTGTGATACTCTGCCATGTATAATTTCATCAGAAACCCTAGCCCAGCCATTTTTCTTTTTATAGTTTCTGAGAATTCAAAGTAGGAACCTGCGACCATGGAAGAAGATCCGATGATGTAAGAGATGTGCAATTAATCATCGGTCGTTACCAATGAAATGATCAATAACAACGATAGCCAAGACTCGAGAGCTATGTTTATTCCTAGTCTATGAAATAATTTCTCCCTGACAAGCAACAAGACTTAAACTTTGCGTATATTTCATCAACTCTACCTCCCGAGACAGGGTTTTATTAACGGTGGCTCACGAAACACTCGATAACCATATTATAGAAATATTTAAATTTTCAACACCCTGATTGGACATTGAAAGAGAGATATGGTACATTGAAAATAACAGTTTTTTTATTTATTATCTTGGTGTGTATTAAGCGCCTTGCTGGCTCTCATTAACAAAATCCCTCAAAATATTCTTCACGGTAAATGTGGCACTTATCGAGATTGGTTAGTACAAAACAAAAGTTTCACATAGACCATGTAAATAATAAAATCCCAGAAAACTTTGAGTATATAGATAAACACTAAAGCAATTTCTAAATTAGTTTGCCCTGGTCGATTGGATTCAACGTTTCATATATCCGGATATTCTAGGTCACCCCTATTTGTTGGCGCAATGGTACATAACCTCATTTGTCGATACGTTAATAGTACAATCATTATCATCTAATTGCTTAAATTTTCATGGCGGGTGAGAATTTTACACTCAACTATGGAGTCAGAGCCGGAGCAGGAAATTCAATTCTCCACGTTGCCTTTTCACCCAATTATGGATTCCCCTAAAAGGTTGTGGTTTCAACTATACTCCAACTCAACACACTATGCGAATGGACTCCATTACAAGATCCTCATCACTTCACTGACTGCGATTTCAAGGCAACCATATAGATAACTATTCAATAAATCCACCTAATTCTTGCATGTCAAAATTTCTACTTCCTATATTAGTCAACATTATGACGTAAAATTTGTCCCCCATTTCTAGCAAAAACGAGAGACGTCACCAAATATGCCTTATCCTCTGTAACCTAGTATTGTCCCTCCCATGTACCGATCCAATCCTCCTACAACATCCTCCCGAAAGTTTGTGACCTCTACCTTGGATTCACATGTTTCGCTACCATGTTCTTGCTGTAAAGTTTCTCGAGTCACGCATATCCACCGCCAAAAATCAAATAAAATTAATAAATTAATCCGTTTCCAATCCACCGCAATCTAACGTTATCCAAACAAAACCCACAAATTCCGGTTGACTCAGCCCTTGCATGGACTGCACATTTATCCAATCTGTATTTATTGAGTTATGTGAACGCTTTTTGCTTCGTTTCCTCCACATTTCAGCGAGCCCCTTTGGGGTCGTGACTCGTGAGTAATATCCGACGTGGACCTTTTGGAGATTATCCAAACTCAACCGACCTCATGTTTATCTTCGATTCTACTCTTAACTAGCGGGTAGATTTTGCTGAAGTCAAAGGCAATTTAATGGAGAAAATTGCATTAATTAAGTTGGTTTTTCCGAAGCAAACCTCATCTTTAAGCAATCTCAGGAACTTCTATTAGATTCATGATTTTCGGTAAAGAGGTAACTTCATTAAAAGAAGAGAACCGAATCTCTTACAAGAGTTTCTCCGGCCTATCTCTTAGAGGAGCGGGTTCCATGGATGTGCTCCTTATATTAATAGATGCCCGCATGTTTTATGTTCCCAATTTTTCCTTGTATCTTTATCTTTCCAAGAGAGAGGGAATACTCTTTACAAGTTTTACATCCCGAGTATCTCAAAATTTGAATAAGACTCGAAATGAAAATTTTTAAGGACTTGCTTAGGTCCAATTCTACTCTTAATTAGTGGGGAGATTTTGTTGAATTCAAAGGCAATTTAGTGGAGAAAATTACATTAATGAACCTGGTTTTTCCAAAGCAAACCTCATCTTTAGCATCGGCCGCTATAATTGTCTCTAGGTGAGTTTAGGAGGCCATTTTCCCGCATCATGCCGCGTTTGAAAGCGAGAAAAAAGAAGCAATCTCCATCGTGTTCAAGAACATGGCCATGGAGTATATCTTAAGATTGTGAAATTGCTATTTATATGAAAATTTAACTGAGTAATTGTGCCCAAAAAGTCGGTAGAAAACCATGATTTAGAGATTAGTTTAATTTCTTTAAAAATGAAGATTCTAATTGTAAATTATTGTGAGACTGACTCCAATTGTTTCTAGAGCTGGTTTCACATCTCATGCCGTGTTATTATCTAAAATTTTATGATATCTCGACCCTTTGTTATAAAAGCGTTATGCTATTATATGAAAGCGTAATTTAGGCTGCGTTCATTTGGCAAAAAATGTTTTCCAGGAAAATATTTTCCGCATTTTTCAGTGTTTGGGGGGCGAAAAATAATTTCCCACGGAGAGGAAGTTGATTGCTGGTCACTGCTGTCGGCCGCTGGTTGCCGCCGCCGTCGGTTGCCAGCCGCCGATCACTACCAGTTGCCAGTTCCCGCCGGTCACCGCCCACCACCGCCGACCGCCACCGGTTGCCAATCGCCGTCGGTCGCCGCCTGCCGCCGCCGACTGCCGCCGGTTGTCGATCGCCGCCACCAGTTGCTATCGCCGGTCTTCGCCGCCAGTTGCCGGACGCCACCGGATTAGCGGTCGCCGAACATCAGAAAATATTTTCCGAAACGTTTTCATATTTTAACCGAATACCAGAAAATTATGTTACAGGAAAACATTTTTCAGGAAAATAACTTCCAGAAAAATATTTTCCGAAAGGAGAATATTTTTCGCCAAATGAACGGAGCCTTAATATATAAATATTTTACCATGAATAACTTTATCATGAATGACTTTTGCACTAAAACGAGAGTATTCAAGAACACACTTAGGCTTTTTTCCACCGCAACATTTTGCCAAGCACCAAATCAATATTTCCAGTCCACCATGTCGAGAAGTCTTGTTAATTTTGCCTCCTATTTCCACCCCCATTTTCTTTCTTGGAGAAATTTAATGCTTAATGTGATCATCTTGGTTTCTTTCACTAAGTGGGTCCCGTCCTAGATTGAAATGTTTTCTGCTAAAGTATAGTCTCAATTTAGAGGAGGCACCGTTTGTTTTCCGGGCTTTCAAACTGAAGCCTCATCATCGTCATCAATCCAATATATATATATACGTTGGACAGCATCACTATTACTATCTTATTTTGACCTTAAACGGCATTATTTGAACTTTCAGATATCGTAAAAAATGGAAAACACATCGAGCGCAACCATTTCCTCCCATGATAACGTCGGCCAAAGTCAGCGGTCAACGCCCGGGGGGTAGAGGGAGAGACTAAGAGACAAAGTGAGCTGTTTTTCCCATTAATATAATCCCATTAAACTTAGAAATAGATCAATTTCCAATCTCCTCTTCTTAACATAATCCATCTCTTCTTCTTGTCTGGTCGACGAAGCTCACAATCGGCTTAAACGGCTAATCGCGGATTAAAAGAATGGGCGAACCTATCGAACAAAAACTGGGATTAAGAAAAAACATTAGAATTATTAAAGAATCAAAGACAACATGTTGATTAAGGATTAAGATAATGTGTTTTCGACAGCTCAACGGTCCTCCGTTTCACATATGCCTCCTTCTATATAAGCACTCGCCATCCCGGTCCGAAGCCTCTATCTCCTTCACCTCTCTCTCTCTTTCTAGTCCACACTCTCTTTCTGAATCTGATCTCTCAAGATTCTCTACGTCTCTTCGTTTTCGCCGTTTGAGATAACGAAGGAGAAGAGGTAAAGAAGAAAGGCAAACATGCCGGCGGTCGGAGTAGTCGCCACTGGCGGGAAGGAGTACCCGGGGAACCTGACGCCCTTCGTGACGGTGACGTGCGTCGTCGCCGCCATGGGGGGTCTCATCTTCGGCTACGACATCGGAATCTCAGGTAAACAACCACACTCTCTACTGCTTGTCGGGCTTTGACCTGCTTCGTGGCTGACTCCCGAGGTTAGCGGGGATGTTTCGCTGACTTGAACTTTCATTGTTTTTGTTTGCTCGCAGGCGGGGTCACGACGATGGACTCGTTCCTGAAGAAGTTCTTCCCGTCGGTGTACAGGAAGAAGATGGCGGACACGACGACCAACCAGTACTGCAAGTACGATAGCCAGAAGCTGACCATGTTCACGTCGTCGCTGTACCTGGCCGCGCTCGTGGCGTCGATCGTGGCGTCCACCGTGACCCGCAAGTTCGGCCGGAAACTGTCGATGCTGTTCGGCGGGCTCCTCTTCTGCTCCGGCGCCATCATCAACGGGGCCGCCAAGGCCGTCTGGATGCTCATCCTCGGCCGCATGCTGCTCGGTTTCGGCATCGGGTTCGCCAATCAGGTACCAAATTCATCCCCTTTTCTTGTTTCGAGATATATATTGTCTCCATGGAACTAGGAGATGGGCTTTCTTTCTGGGTTTGTCTTTCTTTCGCCATGTGAGGTCATTCCAACTTTCGAGAGTGGCAGATCTGGGAACTGCTACTGCTAGGAAGAAGACGAGCATGGCTTTTCGTTGAAACAAAAGCTGCTCTCTTTTTCTGACCCAGATATTGAGATATCAAATCCACTTTCTCTGCAACATCTGAGAAGTTTGCATTCATCCTGAAATTTTGTTTTTGTTTCTTTGCCCTTTTTTCTTCTTTCCGATTTGGCAATTGGAAGTTCTTTGAATCAGAAAGTGTTGTTTGGTTGCTCAGAAAAAAAAAGTCCAAATATCGAAAAAGACAGATACTTAGAACTCCAATTTATTTATTTATTTAACTTTGATTTTATCTTTCTCCAGCTTACGCATACATCGGCCAGCTTGTCAACACTATTCTTGTAAATTAATTAATTTTTCCAGGTCATAAATGACAAATTTTTCTTTGGCATCTCTGTGTGAACTGAACCCTTCCTCCAAGCGTTTGGTCGTGAGTGCAACGGCGTTGAGTAGAATAATTGAATCTAGGTGCCTCCATTTTCATCATATTAAACCAATTATTGATTTGAATATGTCTGTCCCCTCCGCTAGTTTTGACCTAACTTTTTGATTTAATCAGTAAACTTTAGTGATGAAGATTTATGTTTTTGTTGGTAACTAAAGTCTGTGCCACTGTACCTCTCTGAGATGGCCCCTTACAAGTTCAGAGGAGCATTGAACATTGGGTTCCAGTTATCGATCACGATTGGCATTCTGGTGGCCAACATCTTGAATTACTTCTTCGCCAAGATCAAGGGCGGTTGGGGATGGCGGCTCAGCCTAGGTGGGGCCATGGTCCCGGCCCTCATCATCACCATCGGCTCGCTCGTCCTCCCCGACACCCCCAACTCGATGATCGAGCGTGGCCAGAACATTGAGGCCCGTGAGAAGCTCAGGAGGATCCGGGGCGTCGACGACGTCGACGAGGAGTTCAATGACCTTGTCGCAGCCAGCGACGAGTCCAAGAAGGTCGAGCACCCGTGGAGGAACCTTCTGCAGCGCAAGTACCGCCCGCACCTGACGATGGCCATCCTGATCCCCTTCTTCCAGCAGTTCACCGGCATCAACGTGATCATGTTCTATGCGCCCGTCCTGTTCGAAACGATTGGGTTCAAGAACGACTCGTCTCTGATGTCCGCCGTGATCACCGGTATTGTCAATGTTGCCGCGACGTTGGTCTCGATATACGGTGTGGATAAGTGGGGAAGGAGGTTCCTCTTCCTTGAGGGAGGGATCCAAATGTTGATTTGCCAGGTAATGTAGCTGATTTGCTAAAATTGTCTGAAAGTTTTTAATCTGATGTATCGTAACATACATTATCTACTAAAGCCTAAGTCTTGTTTCGAATGAATGCAGGTGGTTGTGACGGTGGCCATCGGAGCTAAATTCGGAGTGGACGGGAACCCAGGGGAGTTGCCCAAGTGGTACGCCATCGTCGTCGTGCTCTTCATCTGCATCTACGTCGCCGGGTTTGCCTGGTCCTGGGGCCCGCTCGGCTGGCTCGTGCCTAGTGAGATCTTCCCGCTGGAAATCCGTTCGGCCGCCCAGAGTATCAATGTGTCAGTCAATATGATCTTCACGTTCTTGATAGCCCAAGTGTTCCTGACGATGCTCTGCCACTTGAAGTTTGGCCTGTTCCTCTTCTTTGCCTTCTTCGTGCTCGTGATGTCGGTGTTCGTGTACTTCTTCCTCCCCGAGACAAAGGGCATTCCGATCGAAGAGATGAGCCAGGTGTGGAAGACGCACTGGTACTGGTCGAGGTACGTCACCGATGAGGACTTCCCGTACCGGGGCGTACAGATGGGGAAGAATGGCCTGGCGGTGAAAGAAGTCTAGCTGAAATCGGATACTTATTGAGTCCAACTAAACTATTTTAGCTTCTTCTCGATAGAAGTACATATTATTGTACCTACATTGGCTCAATCGATCTTAAGAGTTTCAAATGTGTTCAAGGTCTATCTCTGTTGTCTCTATCGCTTCTGATGCGAAACAGTTCAGTATATCGCTTGAAATTAGTGAAATTTTCAGTTCATGAATTTGAGATTTGCCAGTTTCCTTGGTGGGTTTGTTGTTTGATTGATGTAGAAATAGCAAAACTGATCTCTCTGTTCCACGAAAGCAGAGACAACCTATGTGTAGTCAATAATGTAATTGACTGCTAACAACAATTAAGAGTAAATAGCACTAGTCCCGGCTAGTTTTGGTCACTAGAGGGAGGACCACATGGAAGTGAGACCGATTATTCAGAGCATAAGCTTGAAAATCTCAAGCAGGAGACTTGGACCTTGGTTTCGCCTGAAATGTCGAATCTTGGTCGGGTGGCATTATAAAAAGACAGTCATTTGAGTCAGGTCATCGGTTTCAGTCGCAATACCGGTTTCTGCTCTAATGTCCGTCTATGTGCCACTTGCCGTCGATTGGGAAAGTCACTCTGGAATCGGATGCTCTACTGCCTACTGTCGAAACCAGCAACCTGATATGGCCTGTCGCGATATCCGGTTGCTGTCATCCTAATTCAGCAGCCTATTGCTCTTCCATTGACGACGTTGCGTTAACGGACTTGCCGAGAAGCGAATCGCTTGGGGCGTTCGAGTTCTCTTGACAACTTTGAATTCAAGAGTTCGTGAAGTCATGCAGAGTTTTCAGTCCTCCACCTCCCGCAACGTTGCCTCTGTTCTTCTTCTTTGTTTAATTTACCACAACGTTCTTGAAAAGGTTGCGACAGGAGAAACGTGAACCTCGATTCCCTTCCCAAACCTTGAAGCGGTACTAATGTTGTCAAGCTCGTGTGATTTCTTGGTCGACTAAACCATTTGCTACGAATGATTCCGAAGACTCTGTTCTACGAATTACACAACAACCGATAAAAAAGAGGCGAGATATGGTGTGCGTATAATCGCAAGACCACCATCAACCTATCTGAAAGGTACCAGTGCTATAAGCGAACGCACCACTCGTTCATTATGCAAACGCAATTCGCAATCATTTGAGCAATGAAAAATGTTTGATTGTGGGGGCACGAAGAAATCTGGGAACAACACATAATTGAGCATTGAACTCGGGCTGCTTTAGTTGAGGACAAGTGGGGAATCGATTCACATCCTTTAGAGGGCGATCTCCTCCTCCTCTTTTTCCTCGTCTGCAATGAATGACATTATGTGACTTTTCGGTGGGAGAAAACGTGAGAATCAATTCATCCCTTTATTATTTGCCCCCTCTCAAGTATTGGGAAAGGGCGGTCCATGAATTAAATCACGGTCCTCGATTCAAAAATTGAGGGCAGAATCGCATGACCCGATTGAATTTGTGTAGAGAGGTCTTAGCATCCCTTCTTCGCTTAGCATGTTCCTTGTGGATATGTTTGTGGATAGGATTCTAATGATAAAGCTTATCACATTATACTTCTCCAAGTTTGTGATGATGTTGGAAGAGAAGCATGGGAATCATATGATGCTTTGTTTCTTTTTTCGACCCTTTTATGGTCCATGCCAGACACTTGCTCGGTAGCCTTAGGAGAGAAGCTACTTTTTCCATCTTCTTCTCTCAATAGAATGAGAGTTGCGTGGCGCTGCATGTGCAATGCTTATATGGATTATTGTTAGATCCATTTATCAATATAACAAAAAAAAAATACTTATCATTGAGTGAGTGACATGTGTGTTTGAAGTTAGTTTCATAATTGAATTCTTCCACATGTTGATAATTTCACGGTGAGTGTAAGTTATTACTTGCACCAACAGTGGGCTCATACCTGCAACGTTGTGTATCACGGCATGACATCATGATATAGTCATGGGACTCATGTTGGAATATTCGATTTTGCAACAATAAGCTTAAGAATGAAGTATTAAGAGTGATAAATGTTACAAGTTATGTATCATCTAATTACATTGAACACCTAGAAACCAATGTGTATGCATTGGGAATAAATGTCGATGTCTATATTAATTCTCGATGATAATTAATTAATTTGCTATTATCTAGAATCGATATTGTCTCCACTTAAAGTGATTATATTTTCACTTTAGATTTTGCTGCGAAACATTTATGGACTCATGCTGTATTTTTCTTTTATTAAAATTAATTAATTTGCTATTCTCAAATCAATGTTATAAAAACTCATAATAACATATAAATCATGCAAATTTATGACAACATTATAACACATATTCTTGATTATGAAATTTCTCTTTGCTTTGGACTTTGTCCTAGGATTCGTTTGGACCTTTCCTTGCAAGAAGCCTACACTGTGTATGGGCTCAGTACAGCTAATAGACCTGCAGAGATTCATCAATGATTCAATGTGACCCATCCAAAATTATGGATAGACCCATTTTGGCAATCGATCAGACCAACTCAATTAGAATGGGAACTTGGAGCCAGGCCACTAAGGACCTTGTAAAAAGTTGGTGGTCATTTCAAATTAATCCAAAATGATGTGATCTTTATTGAAGACATTTTATTGCCATGAAAAGTAAGGAATTGTAACTCAATGATACGAACATAAGTTGAGAATTGGTATTGAAGGGAATGATTGACTGACATCGTAAATTCATAATGATCAAGATCATTACACATCACCAATTTAACACGCGCTCTCATAATGAGAGAGAGAGAGAGAGAGAGAGAGAGAGAGAGAGAGAGAGAGAGAGAGAGAGAGACTATGTAGATATTAGGATGGGAGATAACAAATGAAAAAACACTCAAGTTGTTATTGCTCTAACAACAAGTGACCATGTAAGCTTTTCTTTCCACAGTAAGCTGAATTTTTATGAAAGACACTCGGTTATCACTTGATCTTGTCCATTGCTAATCTTCCCCCAGCTGCATATCTTATTCTCCTTATGAAAAGCCAAAAAAACAGCTCAATATAAGGTCATGTTCTTAACGCACAGCCACTGGCCACGATAGAGATCATCACAGTTGAGGTTGTAGTTGAAAATGTGGAAGGTTGCGTTGCTCAAGTGGAATAGCTGCATCACGTTGTCGCAAGATTCGTTGCCCTTCACTCCATACACCCAATGCAATTGTGCACCCACTTTTGGCATGTCGTCGTGGACCTCGCCTATGAAATGTTCATGCCCGGAAGGGCCAAGGCTCAGTATGAGAAATGAGTTACGATAAACCCTAATTATGACAATGAACAAACAGTAGATTTTCGTGTATGTGTTACCATGATGCTCCTTAGACTGTTTATTGAAAGAGAGTGGACGATTGCCCATGCAACGGAGTATACAGCGAAAAGATAATGATGAAGAGGGAATAAAAATAAACACAAAATGATAATCTTGGCAATCGGGTAGTGAATTAAAAAGGAACTGAAGACTTACTGCTGCTTCTGAGCTCACGAGCTGTGGAAACACTGAGCAAAAGCGAGACCACCAAGAAGAGATTGAATAGCATTGTCATCTTGTTGCTGAGTCTAGGCATGTCGCCAGAATGCTTTAATTATCTGTATCGTTCTTTAGTGGAAGTCGAGAGTTCTTCTGAAGTATAGCAGCTTTGTTTCCTCTCAATTGCAAGACCCCTTCGTTGTATGGTAGAGAACCGGGTCATGTTAAACGTTGAGCGCGAGGAAGCAGTACTTCATACGTCCATGACATTGGCGATTGTATCTCATCCATGTTTTGAATGCAGATGAAGTAACGAGTTATTTTGTAAGAATAAATGGTGATCGAGACTCAAAAGATTGATTCGACACCAACGTCTTACAGCACAATCTAGTCGTGAACGATGTTGCGTTCTTGTTCGTTGGGATAATGACCGACTGTACGAGGACAAATGATGGAGATGTCTTCCATGTTTGCAACCTATTTAAGATGGATCGTAAAGTAAGATGACAAATCTATTCGAGGAGGAATAGATCGTGTTACACATGATTTTACTTATTTTTGTCCGGCAACTTCTTGTAGAACTTAGTTCGATGCTTTCTTATTGTTCCATCATTTTGTAATTTATGAAACAGTTCAAAATATTATGACAATAAGTGACAGCATAAGTTCCGTAATACAAATAAAAATAAACAACAGTGTTAGAGAAACCAGGGAACGAAAGGTTGGGCAGAATATAAAAATTATAATCAGGAGAAAATGAAGAGAGAGTGTCTGGAACAATATGTGTTCTAATACTACATTAGACAAACCGTTTCAAAAGTTTAAACTATTATGCGATCGGACAAATAATATATATGACATATTAATTAATAGGAGAAAAAAAGTTAATAGAAATCCCAAGTAATTTATGCAAATCAGACTAATGATCCCACCTGCCTGTGAATTGATGGATTGATCTTAGCGACATAGGCTATGTAATAACCAAATTTACATATTGGAATAGTTTTGTCGACGAAGCAATGAGAGTTTAAATATAAAGAATGCATGAGTTAGATATTTGGTTATGTTATTATGCTATTGTGATATCAAATTGTGTAGTGAGCTTTTCGTGCAAATTGAAATTCTTCCTGAATTGCATCCGACAGTAAGTGTTTGTAGCAGTGAAATTTCACGATAATGTCTGTGTAATTCCTTTACAAGATTAAGAGATTACTTTCAAGATAGAAATCGAAAATGATTGATTGCAATTTACAATTTGCAATCATTCATTTGGGTAATGAGAATGTTGGATTGTGGAAGCCTAAAGAACCTGGGAAAACTGCAAGATCGAGCATTGAACTCGACTGGCGTAGAGAAAGGGCGAGTGCGGAATCAATTCACATGCTGAGAGGTGATTCTCTCTTTCTTTTTCCTCGTTTGCCATAAACGACATTAAATGACTTTTCCACGAGAATTGATTCGTCCCTTTAACATTTTCCCCCTTTAAACATTGAAAAAGGTCCCAAAAAAATTATGGAAAAAGGTGGTTCATCAATTAAATCACGGCCCTTGATTAAAATAAGAAGAATCACATGACCCAAATTTAATTTGTCCAGAGAACTTTTAGCATCCCCTCTTCACTTTACAAGTTCCTTGTGGATATGTTTGTAGATAGGATTCTAATGGATAAGCTTAGCACAATCTGCTACTCCGAAGGCTACTTGGTTTCCCATCACACGCACACGTACACACACACCTCTTTCTTTCACCTAAAAGTTTGTGATGATCTTGGAAGAGACGATCCACGAGAATAAAAAAATCTTTGATCTAGGTCCATTTGTTCAAAAGAAATACCTTTTGGCTAAATGGCTTATAATATATTTCATGCAAAGTAACTGTTAAATATGTCTTCAATTTTATATACTTGGTCCGGTTCATCACCCGACCTAACATATTTTTGTGTGACCCAAAAGTGGAGAAAAAATTGAGATTTAGTTCGTGACATAAAGGGTTGGGCCGATAGGTCCAATCCGGAGAAAGCAAACAAATCTCTATGGCAGACCGCCAAAGCTGGAGCAAGCGAACAAATGTATCGAAGGCTATGCCCCGAGAAAATTTTTGGAGAGTACTATTTATACTGCGGCTAGGCTTTTTCATTGTGAGAGAGATTTTCATTTTGTGAGAAATTTATGAGCCGTGAGGTTTTGTTAAGTCATTTTTCGACTTCTGAAAACTGTACTCTCTTTAATTATAGTGGAATCTTGTTTTGGCTCGCTCGTGGATGTAGATCACCTTATGATCGAACCACGTAAATCCTTGTGCTCTGAATTTGTTTTTCCGTAGTTGTTTCCAACAGTAACTTTGAAGTGACCAAAAAAGGGAGAAAGGAAAAATAGAGGGTATGGTACTGGAGAATGAGATACTGCATCGTGGAAGCAAACCTGGCTGAAGCAAATCCATCGCGGGCAAAGATTGAACCATCGAAGACGCCATGCGAGGCGACGCAGAGATTGTGGGACCTCAGGTGGCCTGGGCGAGGCGATGCTGAGGTTTTCGCTCGACCTCGGTGATGCAGACCCACGCGAACCTAGACCCTCGGCGACTCAGACCGTGATCATTGACCCAGCACGCGAACCTAGACCCTTGGCCACTGCTGATGACCGTCAGCAAGCTGAGTGTGAACGTAGGCGGGGCGTCAGACCGATGACTAGATCTGGATTCGGAAAATGGCATTCCGAAAATAATATGAGCTCCAAGTCCTTTGGCAAAACTGTGCCAAACGCAACAATGCTGCGTTTCTTTTTCGCCTTTTTGTGGTTCATGCCGCACGCTTGTTTGTTAGCCTTATGAGAGAAGCTTCTTTTTCCATTTTCTTCGCTTGATCAAATGAGATTTGCGTGGTGCTACATTCCAAATATATATGGAGTATTGTTAGTTCCACCGTCGATATAATGGAAAAACATACACATTCACCATCGAATGAGCGACATGTGTGTTTAGAGTTTTTTTTTTTTTTGGTCGGAAACAATTTCCATTTCATTCATTCAAAGACAGATTACACGAGTAAAGCTGACTAGCATCATTACACAATAAAACCTAGAGAGGTTGGGGGGGTTTGTACAACCAGTTAGAGGGAAGTTTCCCTTTGCGATGGGATTTGGCAATCCAGTCCGCAACAAAATTGGTTTCACATGGACAGTGGGCAAGATAAATACTTTGTGATTGGGTAAGTAGATGATTGCATTCTTCGAATAGCTTTCTCAAGGCCCATGGGCTGAGGGACGGTTGTTCTGTATACCTCACGGTCTCCACATTGTCTGTCTAGATCGTCACTTTCATTGCAGGACTTCTTCCTTTCTCTGCTTCTTCACGCATACAGCGTAAAGCTTCCATCACCGCTTTACCTTCAACTTCTAGAGGAGAATTGGCCGCAGCCCCTTTTGCAAACCCATAAATAATCAAGCCCCTGTGATCTTTGCAAACGCCTCCAACCGATCGCTCTGTACCGCCTTCGTTCCACGAGCCATTCATGTTGAATTTCCACTGCCTTGTTCCTAGTGGAGTCCAGAGCTCTGTTGTTGTCTTCTCCTGCTAGGATTTGCGATCAGGGGAGTTCTGCATGCTATAGAGTCTGCATAGATTGATGGCATCTTCAATAATAGCTCCCGATTTGGGATTAATTCGGTGGAACACTTGGGTGTTCCTGGCTTTCCAGATTTGCCATAAAATGGCAGCGATAAGGTCTCGATGGGGTAAATTGCCTCCTGTGAGTTCTTCCTCTAACCACTTGTCCATTCTTGTTATGTTTGTTGGTGAAGCATCTATCTGTATTCTTTGATCGGTCCAAATTTGCTTTGTCCAGTCGCAAAGGAAGAAGATGTGCTCCGTGGACTATGGAATTTGCCAGCAGATTGGACAAAGCGGGTCCATTATCGCCCTTCTTTTGAATAAATTCTCAGTAGTGGGTAGAGCATTTTGGCACACACTCCACAGGAAGAATCGAATTTTTGGTTTGGTATGAATCTTCCATATCTTGGACCATAGAGAACGGGGCTGCTGATACGATGTTGATGCTTGTTTTGTATGTTGCTTAGTCTGCGATTCTCGAAGTCTTGAGTAACCCTGCTTGACCGTGTGGTCCCCTGATATACTACCGTTCCATATGGTAGGATACGTGTGTCAAGAATTTCTCTTACGACCTCTTCCTGGAACAACCTTTGTAGATTGTTTTCATTCCAAGTTCTTGTGCTTTGACCGTGTTTAGAGTTAGTTTTGTAATCGATTAATAATCTCATGGTGAGTGTAAGATTGCAAGTTGATGCGATAATTGTCCTACTATTGGCAATTTAAAATATACACATTTTTTCTTGAATATTAACCTTATGGGGCGCCAAGCCTGAAGTATGCATACGCTGTTACGTCTATCACATGATGATATAGTCATGAACACTCACGTTGAAGTAGTTGATTTTGCAAGAAAGGAGATTGAGAATGTAGTATTAAGAATGATTGATATTGTCATGCAGCTAATTGAAGTGATAGGATTGATGTTGGCATGGTGTATTAGATGGATAGTTAATTTGGGGGTTAGTATTCCTTTTTCGGATTCATATGAATCGGAAATGGGTAATATTCCTGGGACGCCAGTGACCGGTCAACCCAATCCAGCCAAAAATAAATAAATCAAACTAACTAATTGGGTAACATGGTTGTTATGATGATTTAGAGTTTGAATTAGTGATGGAATCTAGAGAAATATCATCTCCATCTCATCCAAAATGTCTCCCCGAGATCACCCACGACCCCATCTTTTATTTGATGTACTTGATTTTTGGGAGTGCAAAAATATACTAGTTAGCTAAACTTTTTTATTAATTGTAATAAAATTTAGTATTAGTTCTATTAGGGCCATCAGGACTCGAAACGTTAACCTTCTCGTAAGACGGATCAAACTGACAAAATAGATATTTGCATCTATTTTTCGTGCACAAGTGAGGGTCTAAGAGAACGATCCTCCTAAAGTCTTGTTTTCGTAGCTTCTACGTAAAAACACAAAGCTCTTTGGCCGTGGCACGTGGATGTAGACCTCCTTTGTGAGTTATACTTGCGCAAAAAGGAGCAAAAGGAAATCATAATTTAACTCTATTCGTAAACCAGTGGGGTTTTGGCTAGATCGACTCATAAAAGTTACTTGATATTTAGGTAGACAGACGACAAACTCATTTATTTTTTAATGCATATTTACATATGTGCTTCTGCCGGAACCTAATCGAGACCCTTAATTTTGAGTATGTAGATTTTTCATTTGCTAAGGGAGTAAATTGAAAATGATGAGCTACCCCTTAAATGGAAAGTTAGCAAACCCAGTCCACGAGTTGATATTGGTTTGCATTGGCCCAATATATATATAATGTAGATATTAGGATTGGAGAAAACAATGAAAAACATGTAAGGGTACCTTAGTTTTTTGTAAAAAATGAATAATTTGAAATATATATTTTTTTAATAATGATCGCTTGCATCATTTACAAAAATGAATGAACAAAAATTATTTTTATTAGAAATAAATTGTTGTCAATAATGAAAAAAAAATTGACTAATTATTTCACATAATGCAGACAATCATTTTTGGGAAAATATTTTTAAAATCATTTATTTTTCACAAAACAAACGGGATCAGAATTATTGTTATTCTAACATCAGTTGGTAATGAAGCCCAACATAGAGATGGTTTTCTCATCACTTATCTATACATCCATATCATTTTCCCTTAAAGCTCATGCCCTAATTCGTAACATCTCTTAAAAATGCAAGAAGAGTTATTTTTATCATATTATTATCATACGCAAACACTCAGGTAATCGCTTGATCTTGTCCATCGCTAAACCTCCACCAACTAACATATCTTTTTTTCCCTTATGAAAGGCCAGAAACAGCTTAATATAATGTCATGTTATTAACGCAAAGCCACTGGCCATTATAGAGATGATTGCAGTCGAGGTTGACGTTGAGGAAGTGGAAGACCGCGCTGCTCAGGTTGAACATCTGCATGACGTCGTCGCACGATTCGCGACCCTTCACTCCATACACCGAATAGCATTGCAAGCTCACTTTTGGTAGGTCGTTGAGGACCTCACCTATGATATGTTCATGCCCAAAACCAAACACATCAAGTTTGAAGTGAGAAAATTGTCCAAAAAGTTTTAAACCTATTATATAGAGGTCAATTCAGTTATAAACTTTTGAATTGTGTCACTTAAACTTATTGTACAGAGGCCAATTCAATTATAAGCCTTGCAATTGTGCAAATTTAGTTCTAAATCTTCTGATGATTTATCAATTCAATGATAAACCTTTCAAATGTGCCAATTCAATCAACTATTCTTAATATGAAGACTTAATTTTAAGTATGCAAAAGAAAAAATTCCATCTTTCCATATTTTGATTGAAGCACATCAATCATAGCTCATACGCATGTCCTAAGAAAGTAGTTCGGTCAAAACAAACCGTCCTTTTATGAGTTATAATAAACCCTAATTATAACGGCGAACACATGATAGACTTTCGGTGTTATGTGTAATTGTGATGCTCCAAGAGAAAGTGCTTTTTGGAGAAAGAGTTTACGTTTTCTCCATACAACGTAGTATTAAGCCGAAGATCATGATGAAGTGCGAATTAATTCAAAGAGAAAAAGATAAATCGTCGCAATTGATTAACAAATTAAAAAGAACTCAAGACTTACTGCTGCTTCTGGGCTCATAAGCTGTAGAAACACTGAGCAAGAGAAAGAGCACCAAGAAGAGATTGAAGAGCATTGCCACCTTGTTGCTGAGCCTAGCCATGTAACGAAAATGCTAAATTATTTGTATCTTTCTTGAATTGAAGTCGATCGTAAGACCCCTTCATTATATAGTGGAGAACCAAGTCACGTAAGGCAATTTTACAAAGAGAAGTAAATTAATTATTTATGTATACATATATATTTCATGCCAACTTGCATTTGACGAAGAGCACGAGGATAAAGTACTTCATAAATGGACGACATTGATATGTCCATGTTGGTAGTTGACTTATCGGCTAATTATATTCGATCTTGTTTTGAATTCAAATAATTGGTGATTGGGACTTGAGAGGATTGACTCCATATTATATGGTTAGAAAAATTTACTTCGACACCAATGTCTTCTCTTGTAGAGCTCAAATTGGTCATGAACGATTTTTTCATTATTGTTGGTGATAATAATGACTGATTATGCGCGGCCAAATGATAGAGATCTTCATGGTTACCACATAATTGAGATGGATTGAAAAGTAAGAAATATGAAAAATCCAATTGAGAGGAATCGATTGAGTTACATTTGGTTTTACTGTTCGATTACTTGTTCCGGAACAATTTGATTATACTATTATGGAGAAATCATCGTTAAATTTTGATGAAAGCATGAATGTGTTTTAAAATTTTAAATCATAATTTTTATTAAAATATATTTCGAATTTGAGTGCGTAAAAAACCTGATTGGAAATACACAGAAATTAGACTGGACCCAGTTCACGAAAATCGCACGCAAAACACGATTGTTCCTCAAAGTTTAAGTTAATACTTTATTCGTGGGTTGTCCTCAAGCGCCATTTTGATGTGCAGAGCGGTGGCCTAATCCAAAAAACGCCCGACGTTTTTTTCTCGTAATGCACAATACAGTGATGAACAATGTTGCACTGTTGTTCGTTATAATAATGACTGGATATACGAGGACAAATGGTAGCGATGTCTTCTATGGTTGCAAGACAACCTAGTTAAGATGGATTCTAGAGCAAGAAAAAAAAATGAGAAATCTAGTCTATGCTTTTTCATTGTCCCGTTATTTTGTAAGTTATGAAACCGTGCCCAAGTTTAGGACAATAAAGTGACAGCAAAGCTTTCGAAATACAAATAAAAAATAAGCATAAGCCTGGGATGTAGGTGTTGGACAAAAATGGGGGACGGTTAGGTAGAATACAAAAATAACAAGTAGGAGAAAATTAAGAGGGAGTGTCAGGATTGAAACTATACATGATATCATATTAGATAAGCCGTCCATAAAAAGTTTAAATATATATATATGTGAAAAAAAAGTAATGGAAATCCTAAGCTAATTTATGCAAATCAGACTAATTAGCCCACCTACCTATAAATTTAATGAATGGTCATGAATTATTTGCATAGAAACGAAAGTTTCATTAAATTGCTAAAATGTCCAACTTAAAAGCTTAAATTTTTAGATAAGTGGAAATCATATCTATGTAAAGAGCATGAAAATCCCGTAGACAAACAATGTAAAAATTTTTGATAGCCCCTCTCACATGCGAATCGGATTGGGAACATGTAATATATGACGAAGGGTGGGCTGCACATGCCAAATAAATTTGGGCAAGACTTGGGTTCGATATAATGTTAGAATGTTTTACCCAAGTGATGTCCAAAAACATTTGGATATGAAAGATTTGACGAGTCTCCAATACTTTTGGGTAAGAGTGGTTGTGGCAGTATTTATATTGATATAGATGGTGTTCAAGTCAAGGTGTGGTTACAAGCAGAAAGTCTTGAGTAAGTGGATACTTACGCAAAATACAAATGATGCTTGTAGAGAGGTGGAGCCTGTAGAGCCATTTGTTTTTGTAGCTGCTAATTTTAACAAGGTCGTGTTTGATTTCCTGACAAACATGGATAATGATGGTTATGATTTATCTGTGATAAAGGAAGTTGTGTCCAAAATTCCTTGTGGAGTTGTTGAAAGTGTAAGCAGAATAGGTGTCTTGCTATCCATTGTTATGGTGAACTTCAAATGCAGCTTGTACTTAAAAGATGTCTATGGCGGTTAAGCGTATCAGAGGTCGTGGGAGAGTGTAACAATGATCGAGTTTTCAACTAGCAATTGTAACTTGGCTCCAATTTCCAGCCAATGTATAGCTAGATTGTTGAAAATGTCTCAAACTTGACCAGTAAAGGAAACCTAATATCAAAGTAGGTAACTTAGTTCGAGCAGTTTTTTTAGTTTGAATGGTCACCTAAATTGAGCAAATTTCTTGAAAAGAGTTTGCTGTTTTGGATCCAAATATTTTCTATATAAGAAGTGTATCTTCTTTGTGGATTGCATCCAAAACGAGCTTTAGGTATTCAAGCCAAGAAATCCTGCAGTAATATTCTTGAATTCTTTTGTGAGATTGAGATATTGTTTCATGAGAAATTATGAGGACTAAACACTATGTGAAGTATTCAGTGTAATTGGGGATTGGGAGAAATCGAGAACGTGTGAGTGATTTGAGTATGATTATAATTTTTATTATATCGCTTGACTTATAATGATATCAAGTGCGGTTTTTCCTGCAAAGGACGAAGCACAAGTTTCTCGTGAGCAAGACCTTAAGGGGGGTTGTTGGTAATCGTATGAATGGTAAAAGCCCACCCTTTATATAGTAAGGAAACATCTAACCTTGAAAAATAAGGACATACTCCTAATAAAATAAATATTTCAAGCACAATAATGTTATTAATAATGAGGACATATTCCAAAATGTGAAATAGATGAGATCGGTTGATGGAGACCGTCAATTTCTCGTCGAGCACACTGTTTAGCCTTAAATAGAGCTACATCATGTTGTATGATGATATATGAACTTGTTTTTTTTTTTTGCTAGATTTTACATACACATACACAGCTATCAGTAACTTAGTTCATTCTGGAGCTTATTCATTCTTGAATTTGCATTGTTTTGAAAACTAGGATAAGGTCGTGGTAATTGGCCGTGTTTCTTATCAAGATTTTGGGCCAATATTTCGCGTCATGTTCATGTTAAGTTGGTTGCAGGTATATTGGAGGAAAGATGTCAGAATATTGGTCATTGAATATCCACTAGGTTCAGAAGATTATGCTTGACTGTATCTCTGTTCCTTCTGCTCGATACCATATTAAAGTATACTGGTATTTTAATGAATACGATATTATATGACTATATCTACTTTTTGTTGATGCAAAGATCGTTATTATTTTATTAATATTTAAAGAAATACTCTGAGTTGTTGTACAAGTAGTGATCATTCGAGAATGAGTGTCCACTCATGAATCACTCAACAGGTTTCTCCAACTGATGTGGGACTTAGATTATTACATTTATGGTATAATTTCATGTACGACACAATGTTGAAAAATATGTTATGAGAGATCAAGAGGTCGAGATCGAAAGAGAGAATATAAGCTTTATGGAGAACTCAAAATGGAAAGAGTATTCGCATAAGATCATTGAACCCACGTAGTACATAGAGATAACCTTCACCTTATTACCACATTGATCTTATGCGCCATAATGCTTCCAAACTCCAAACCGTACTCGCTGAACATTATTAAACCCAAGTAGTACATAGAGATGACCTTCGCCTTATTTTCACATTCATGTTATTTTCCATCACACTTCCAAACTCCAAACGTCATCAAAGCCTCAGAAAAGAAACCCCCCAGTGCAAAGCCACTCACCAACAAAGAGTGCCTCGCAATTGAGATTCGGATTGAACTCCTCGAATTTTGTGGGAGTCAAGTGGAACATTTGCTCCACAGCGAAGCACGTATCCCCGCTCTTCACGCCATACACTGACGTGCACACTATTCCGACAGGTATGGGTACTCTCGGCAGTGTCGGCGGAAGAGAAATAGCTATTCCAAGTCAGAAGTGAGATCAATGTGTTAGGGTACACAACATGTGAAGCTATAGTAATAAACAGAAACACGAGGAGAATCACACTGCGGACGAAAGTCGTAAATCTTTTGTTGCTATAAACCCTAAACCAAGGGCCTTTTTTTGTGGTTGTACACAAGGTTTGTGTTTGACTCTAGAGGTCCTCCATGTATGTCAGTTTTGAATAAATACAAAAGGGTACATCCATGTCACTGCATACACCGACTTGCATGGTGCGACTTTTGGTAGGTCGTTGAGGACCTCATCTATGAAATGGTCATGACCAATATAAAAGACATCATATTTGAGGTTAACAACTAATGCTCTAACCTTTTGATCGAAGCAAATCTATTATAACTTACTTCTTTTATGAGTTATTATAAACCATATTTATAACGATGGACAAATAGGATATACTTTTCGTGTATGTATGCCAAAACAGAGTGTGCTTTATGAGAAAGAGTTTGACATATTCCATGAAATTTAGTTTTGAGCCAAAGATAATGACGAAGTTGGAGTAAACTGAATAGAAATTTAACCGTAGCAGTTGACTAGTGAATTGAAAAGAACTCAAGACTTACAGCTGCTTTTGACGTCACGAGCTGAAGAAACACTAAGCAAAAGAAAGAGCACCAAGACGCGATTGAAGAGCATTGTCATTTTGTTGCTGCTGAGTACAGCCATGTCACCAAACTGCTTAAGTTGAAGCCTAGAGTTCTTCTGCAATATTATAGCTCTTCGTTCCTCTCAGCTTTAAGACCCATTCATTATATAGTAGAGAAGCCAGCCACGCAATACAGTATTACAAGGACATGTATTTTCATTAAACATATTTCGTAATAGCTTCCCTGGCCTCATTTTGACGTAAAGTACGAGGTAGAAAGACTATTCTATACGTTGATGATATTGACATATCCGTCTTGGCCGTAGACTTATCGGCTAAACACATTTCATCTTGTTTTGCTGTCAGATAAATGGTGATTGAGGCCGGAGAGGGTTGACTCCATGCAATATGGTTAGAAAAAATTAGATCGGCACCAATGTCTTTTTCTCGTAAAGCATGATCTAGTCACTAACGATGATGCGTTATTGTTCGTTTTAATAATGACTGACGACACGATGACAGAAGGTAGCGATGTCTTCCCTGGCTACAGCCGAGTTAAGAGGAATAGATTGAATTACATATGATTGCTTATTTCGCCCTGCAGCTTCTTGTAGAACTTAGTTTGACGCTTTCTTATTGTCCTATCATCTTGTAAGTTATGAAGCGGTTCATAATTTACGACAATAAAGCGACGGCATAACTTTCGAAATACACGTAACAACAAATATAAACTAGGGAAATAAGTGCATTGGGCCCTTGGGGAACAATTAGATAGAATTCAAAAATAACAAGTCGGAGAAAATTAAGTAGGAGTGGTAACGTTAAGTGCTCTGATAATGCATTTCCTTCATAAGTTTAAGCTATGAGACAACGAACAAATAACACACACAATATATGTATGTATGTATGTATGTATGTATGTATTACTTAACGAGAAAGAAAGTAAAAGAAATCCTAAGCTAATTTGTGCGTAACAGACTAATGATTACCCCTGCCTATAAATCTAACGAAAAGACTGAAAGATTTGCATGGGAACGAAAGTCTCACTAGGCAATGGGGTGATCCTATCTGACGTGTCACTATCTAATGTAGGGCTAAGTGGTTCTAGGTTCCTTGTAGGTTCCAATTGGAACCTGAAACTCACTCTCGGGTATAGGTTCCTTATTTTTTAGAACTTGAAACCTACCCGTTGAAACCTAGAAACTAGAACCTATCCTGTTATAGGTTTTAGGGTAGGTTTCAGGGTCTAACAGATTATTTTATTTTTTTTTCATTTTTAGTTAAATAAAACGAAAATGAGCATAACAATACTGAACAAGCTTATCATTCACCAAAGAAAATACAAAAGACTAGTTTTATTGACATCGTAGTTCAAATAAATATAATTAAAAAGAGAAGTTATTGTGTGAATTGATACTAGGGATGTGTCGTTCCATATTTTGTATAAGTTCCACCCATGATAATAGGTTCCTCATTTTTTTGAACTTGAAACATACCCTATCACAAGTTTGAGAATCGATTCCAAGGTCTACCTAAATTCTATTTGTATTATTAATTAAATCATTGCAGTGAATTCTCACCTTTAATGATCATCATTTACTATTATGATCTACTAACTGCAACTTATATTTAGATACACGAAGAATTTAAAATATTAACAAGTTATAAAATGAAAGCTTAGACTAGTGATTCCTAATTATATATTTATCATCTAATACCATGAAACACTACAGGATCATATGAAGATATAGACAAAAAAAATATAAAAAAATTGTTTAGGTTTCGGGTTCTATGTTTTAGGTTCCACTTACCTAGAACCTGAAACTTACCGGTCAAAATAGGTTCTCTAATTTTTGAAATTTAAAACTTACCTCGCATATCTTGGAACTTACAAGTTCTCAATAGTCAGGTTCTCAGGTTCAAGGTTCAACCCTGGAACCATGCTCGCCCCTAATCTAGTGTCTCATTCGATTGTTCATATCAAACAAGTAATTGTTCTTTCTCAGTGGGATTGGCTGTGCTTGATTACATGCTGGATTTTTATGCCAATCACATAGGGCCAGCGGGCCAAGCTGAGTTAGAATGCCTTTGATGACTCAAGGTTTTGTGTAGTTAATATTTACATAATCTCTATTATAGTCTCATGTACTTCTCACTTTTGATGATTGGTTGCATGTATATTGTAGGCAAGATGTGAGAATACCAGTTTTTGGATGTCCACAAGGTTCAGAACATGATATTGTTTATTGTATATCTGTTCCTTCCGCCGAATTGTAACGTGTTGTTCTCCGTTTTGGGATGGAAAAACCTGTCGTTTGTTCTCTGTGTTCTTATAGTGAATCATCGATCTAATATGATATCAATAATTAAAGTTGTTTTTTCTTTTGCTCCACTAGTTTCAGTTTTAGGTTATCACGCTCGTCTTTTAATGTTCATATTGTTCATTCAACACGAGTTGTAATGGGTCGGTCCATTCTACGTGGGCCAAGCCACAAAAGATATATTTTGAGTGGCCACACGAGGTGGTAACCATTTAGGATTTAGTGTTGATTTATGAGTCATTCAATAGGGTCTCTCTAAATTGATGTGGGACTTGAAATGTTACCAACTTCTCCACTTGAAGAACCAATGTCCTCCTCTATGTTGGTTCGTACTGCCTTGCGATACTCCTATTAGATGTGTGACCTGTCCATTCATAGAATACTAGTAGCTGCACCTTTTTCGAACCTTCTCGCCATGGCAATCACTCTCCGCTCTAGTCGGATTGGGTATGGTCTTAGTCCATCCATGGACCACACACTTGAGGGAGGGAGTCTAATTCTTTTACCATCGGTAATGACCGTGCTCCTTCCACATGGGCCAATTACTTGAAAAAGTACTTTGAGTAGACACACAAGGCGGTGACTATTTGAGAATGAGTATTGACTTATGAATCACTCAATAGGGCATGTCCAATCGATGTAGGACTTATATTGTCATATTTATGGTCCGATTTGTTGAAAAATATGTTTCTTGATAGAGAGGGGGGGGGGGAGGATCAGCTTTATGGAGAATTCGAAATGGAAAGAGTACTAGCATTACATTATTAAACTTACATAGCACATAGAGATAACCTTCACCTTATTTACACATTCGTGTTATGATCCGTCATACTTCCAAACTCCAAATCAAAACCTAAGAAAACAAACCCCTCAGTGCGAAGCCACTGACCAACAAAGAGTGCCTCGCAATTGAGATTCGGATTCAACTCCTCAAATTTTGCGGTAGTCAAGCTGAACATTCGCTCCACGGCAAAGCCCGTATCCCCCACTCTTCACTCCATACACCAACGCGCATGCTGTTCCGGAAGGTATGGGTATTCTGGGCCGTGTCGGCAGTGCACCAATAGCTATTCCAACTCAAAAGCGAAATCTATATGTTAGGGTACACTACATGGAAAGCTACAGTAACAAACAGAAGCACGAGGCACTGCGAACTAAAGTCGTTACATCTCTATTGCTATAAAACCCTACACTAATGGCATTATTTTGGGGTTGTGCACAAGGTTTACGTTTAACTCAAGGGTTCACACATGGTTTGTGCTTGATTGTGATTATTTGGGAGCGGACATGTATATAATCATATGTGTTTCCATGTTCACATTAACCAAGACGCAAAGGTATATTAATAGGCATCGGAATTGTGTGTGTTAACAACGGTATGTCAATCGAATTAAACTTTTGAATAAGCACACAAGGTGTGAGGAATTAACGTTAGGATGATTCTACCATGAAATGACTTGAGAAAAAGATGCGTCTTTAGATAACTATACCTGACAAGAAAACTCAGTTATAAATATGCAAAAGTCCTCCTTTCCTTATTTAGATGGAAGCACATTTAGTATTAAGCCAAAGGTAATGACGAAGTGGGAATAAAGTGCATAAAAATCAATCATGGTTATTGATTAGTGAATTAAAAAGAACGCAAGGCTCACCGCTGCTTCTGACCTCTGCTGAGTCTAGCCATTTGACCAAAATGCTTCGTTACAGCACTTGGTTTTCTCTCAATTCTAAGACCCCTTCATTATATAGAGGAGAACCAAGTCATGTAAGACAATTTCACAAAGAGAATTATTTTAGTAAGAGAAACTATTAAATGATCATCTTTGATCTACTGTAAAAATAACATTTTGTCCCTAGTCACAAAAAAAAGTAATAAATAATTATAGGGCTTTGCTAGCATAACAATGTTTGGGTTACTGTTAAAATAACAGCATGTTATGAGTTATAAATTCTTGAAGAAGTACACTCCACAATAATTTTTAATTATTTTTTATTTATTTTTTTGTGACAAAAAACATTTCTTATTCTCACAGTAAATTAAGAACAGTCACATAAGCATTTATCATCATTATAAATTGTTGTAAGGTCCATTTCTTCAAGAATTTGTAACTCACAACATAATGTTACTTTCACAGTAGCTTAAAGGCTCTTATGGTAACAAAGTTCTTTTAGTAATATATATTTCATGCTAGCTTGCATTTTGACGTAGAGTGCGAGGAACAAGTACTATATACATCGTCAACATTGACATGTCCGTCTTGATAGTTGACTTATCCGCTAATTATATGTAATCGGGTTTTTTGAACTCAAATAAATGGTGATTCTTTTTATGAGAATAAAGTGTGATGGGGACTTGAGAGGGTCGACTCTGTATGATATGGTTAGAAGAATAAGTTTGACGCCAATGTCTTTCTCCTTATCTAAGCACAATGTAGTGATGAAAGATGTTGCGTTGTTGTTCGTTGTAATAATGACGGACTACGTGATAGTAATGTCTATAATTACAACCTAATTTAGATGGATTCTAGAGAAAAAGAAAAAGGAAAATTCTAGTCCAGAGGAATAGATGCTTCGTTCGAAGTTTTTTTATCCCCGTCATTTTGTAAGTTGTGGAACTATTACAAAATTTACGACTATGAAGTGACAACATGACTTTCAAAATACAATAAACGTAAACCGGTGAATTAAGTGTTAGACAAACCAGGAGAAAGTTAGAAGGGAGTGTCAGGATTGGAACGACATCTGCTTTGATACCATATTAGATGAATTGTTTCGTTCGAAAGTTTAAACTATTGTGAAACGGGCAGACAACTATATATAGCTTGAAAGTTCAAATAATACGAAGAAGGAGAATGATTAGATATTTAGGTATGAAATTATGAGAAAATCAATTTTAAGTTTCGATGAAAGTACTAATGTACTTTAATAATTTAAATTATGGGTATCATCCAAATTATCTTACGAGTTTGAGCCCGTGAAAAACCCAATTTAAAAATATGATTTCCTAGTCTATGTTTATGAGTTGAAGAGCTTGCCGTGATATCAATTTAGATGGTGACTTTTCAGCGCAAAGTGGAATTTCTTCCCGTGAATCGCCTCCGAAAATTAGTGTTTGTCGCCATGAAATCTTGTGGCAAGGTTTATGTAATTCTTTTGCAAGATCGAGAGATTATTTCTCAAGAAATTGTGAATATCAATTATAGTGTAAGTTATTTGACGTTATTAGGGGTAGGAAAACAGAGAGTGTTGAGTAACGTAAGTGTAGTTGTAATCTCCATGCTATTGCCTAATCTATGGTGGAATCCCGTGTTAATTTTCTTGTGAACATAGGTTACACCTACCGAACCACAAAAATCCTTGTCCAATTTATTTTCATATGATTATTATTTTGTTTGACCACTTGTTTTGGCAGCAGTTTTGGTCCAACCCTCTAATTTGTTTTTCAATTAAGAGTTGAGTACTTGATTTGAGATGCAATTTGTAACTAGTCGGGACGTTGTTGCGGAATAATACCAAAATTATAATACGTAAGGGGCAACATCTTTATTGTCTTATAACTTACACGCACCATAACATATGTCCACTTGTGCCCCATGAACCGATTAAGTCTAGACTTTTGGTTTGTACAAATTGTCCCGATAACGTTCAAACAGAACCGATGAACTCCAATTTTTTCAGCTGAATATCTCCCAACGACCCAATCAACAGTATAAATACTATGAATTCATTTCTTTTCCACGTCACTTCCAAATTCAAACCACGCCGGAAATATCGGCAAGATAAAGTACTTTTCATATACACAGGGACTGTGTAAACCCTTTAATTTTCCCCTTGGAAATAGCTCAGTAAATCGTCACATTGTTAAGGCAAATCCATTGTCCAATGAAGAGGTCATCGCAATCGAGATTTTGATTGAAGAGGTCGAAGGTTGAGGTAGTCAAGTTGAACCTCTGCGCCAGTTCGTAGCAGGTGTCTCCATCTTGCACGTTATACTACCTGCACTGCATGCCAACTTGTGGAACCCCATCGATCATATTCACGCCTGAGATAGATTAGAAGAGCAAGCGAAAGTTAAAATACATCAATATCATGCCAATTGTCATTAGTGTAATGTTAACTGGTATCACCATGGCACTTGATAAGAAGTATTCAATTGTGCTTTCAAAGTAAGTGATTTTATCCCAGCTCTTCACTCCATACACCGTCGTACATGTTATTCCAGCAGGTATTATCGCCGGTGTCAGTGGTTTGCCGATAGCTATTTCCAGTCAAAAGTGAAATCAACATGTTAGGGTGCGAGGAAAATTACACCGCGAATTGAGCAAGACGGTATACTAATCAAACTAAGTTTTCTTGTAAATACACAAGGTACGGTGTTTACATACGACATTCAGTTTGTAAAGGCGAACACAAAACTTACTCATTAGTTTCCTTTCAGCTGTAGATACAATGAAGACAAGAGAGAGCACCAAGAAGAGATTGGAGGCCACGGTTATCTTGCTGCTGACTATAGCCATGATGACTGAATGCTTTCTTCTATTTGGAATCTCTTCAATCTCTGTTTCGAAGGGAAGAATTATGCGGAAGACCACGCTTCTTCCGCCGTCACACGCGACCTCCCCTCATATAGTAAGGAACTTCGTAAGCGACGATGTTTCATTAAAAGATATCTCACGCCAGCATCTTGATGCAGAAAACAATGTTTCCGCGCCTAGGAACAAATACCCATTTTCCAATTACGATACACTTCCTTGGGATGTGTTGACTTTGAACTTGCCTTGTTTTCAATTAGGAGGAGACAACCATGTTTGAGAGCACTACGACGAGGGACATGACATAGTTCTTTCCGTCCGCTCTCTGC
Organism: Syzygium syzygioides; assembly: GCA_031216285.1. Classification (NCBI taxonomy): domain Eukaryota; kingdom Viridiplantae; phylum Streptophyta; class Magnoliopsida; order Myrtales; family Myrtaceae; genus Syzygium; species Syzygium syzygioides. The sequence continues at coordinate 7,399,253 of CM062245.1, read as the reverse complement.
CTGTGTTAGCGAGTGTTTCTCGATACCCCTAGAATGAAGGTAGTTAGTTATTTATAGGAGATGAAAGAGTGGTGATAGGTTTGATTTGTGGTGGAAAGTGACAAAGGATAGATACATTTGGTAGTTAAGACTTGCGATCCGACAAATGATCAGAGTAGCCCCGATGTGTGTTACGCAAATTCGGAAGCGTGAACAAAGTCAAAATGAGTCGAGTAAGGAACAAGTACAAAAAACAATTAAATCTGACGCGACTGATTTATTTAACTCCACGATGTGCCTACCCTACGGGAAAAGATTGATCAGATGACTTCACTATAACCGGCAAAGTGGAAATTATAATTACTCACTCACAGTGTTGCCCAATTCCTATTACGCTCGATAAGCCCCATAAGGATAAATTAAGAAAATCTCTCTCATTAGGTTTCTCTTGATGGCAAAATAGGTCAATCCTATGTTTTATTTTTCGGTAGCACGCACGTTCAGAAGTCCGCCTATTGTGGGCCGAACGTCGAAGATCATGTCTTCCAAAAACTGCTAAAGTCAGACGTCCGGACCAAGGAACGACCGGACGTCCGAAGTGCTATAACTAGTTTTTACATCTTGGTCCGACGTCTGTTCTTCCCGCTTCGATCCCACAGTAGCCTCCAAACTCTAGTGCTTCATTTCGGACGTATGCTACAAGATTTAGGGCGTCCGAAATTGTATCTTTGTGCATTTCGAAATTCATTCACCCCGGATGTCCTCAAATCAACTCCAGTTGGTTCCAAACCAAATCGGACCTAACTTCAAGCTAGAATCGGCAGTTTGGTTTGTATATATTAATTGTGGTTAAATAATGTTGACACCTAAATTTTGTCTGCTCACTTAATCATTTCAATGCATAGAAAAAATTAGGGATCGACCCCGACCCTAACCAAAAATATTATTAAATTGCATTTGGTTATTTGGACCTATGCTACACGATTTAGGACGTCAGAGAATATTTCTTTGTGCATTTCGAAATATTTCATTCACTCCAGATGTCCTCAAATCAACTCGAGTCAGTTCCAAACGAAATCGGATCTAACTTCAAGCTATAATCGACAGTTTGGTCGGTATCAATTAATTGTGGTTGAAAGGTTGCAAGAGTGGTGAGATCCACCGTGCATACAATTCTGGACAATGGATAGATTGGATAGAAATTGTGGCAAGTATATTGGATTTATAAGGAAATCTTGGGCTTCACTTATTGGAACGGCTTAGTATGGATATCTTGTACAAATAGTGAAAATCAGGCTATTATTTGATCCCGTTGAAAAGTACTTTTTCCTCGCTAGGACAACCTTTTGACTATGGTCGTCTAACGTTTGTTTTCTTACTTATAGTCCACCTTATTACCCCAACCATCCGCTCTGAGACAATACTTAATACTGAGAGAGAGATTTATTGAGAACTCAAAATGAAAAAAACACTACATAGTAAGTATTTTTCTCATAAGGGATCCTACTCATCTCCTTATTCTTTGATAATAATGACAAAGGCACATTTCCAATCTCTTCTTACTTCCAAGCTCAGAACTTCATGGAAGCAAAGAGAGGAAGTTTTAGAAATCGATCGCCTGGGTGCAAAGCCATTGACCAACAAAGAGAGCGTTGCAATCGAGGTTTGGATTGAATGCGGCGAAGGTCTCCGGAGTCAAGTTGAACATGTTCGCCACGCCGAGGCAAGTATCTCCGCTCTTCACTCCATAAACCGACTCGCATTTTAGTCCGGTGGAAATCGGCACATCTATTTCCAATCCACATCCAAATTTAAAATGTGAGCTCATAGGCAAGCGATTAGCGGCACACAGAAAAAACATTTTATTAGCAGAACTAGCGGATGATATTGACTGCTCGATTCGTCTGCTAGGAAAACCCTGGAAACCACGCTCATTACAACAATATATTTATGCTTGACCAAATGTGAGTCATGCATGGTGCTTATCTTTCATTATATGTGATACAAACGATATGCTAAGAAAACTCAAAACTTACCACTTTTCAGAATCCTTTCGGCTGTAGAAACAGTGAAGCAAAGAGAGAGCACCAAGAACAGGTTGAAAAGCATGGTCATTTTGCTGCTGATTCTAGCCATGTTGGCCTAAATGATTCTGCTTTCTTAACTTTCTTTGGATTGAAGTGCTATGCAAAAGACCATGTTCTCTCAATCGGAAATCCATTCTTTTTATAGCGACCAACCCAAGCCACGCATAAGATTTCCGTAGACAAGAAACTTAATTAATTAACGATACTTCATGCCGGCGTTTCAATGCGGTGCACAATGTTGGTCCTGAAATTGGATTTGCATTAGTGTTTCTAGGAATATGCCTGACTAAACAGGACGATGACCTAGATGATATCAAGGTCATTGTCTCATTAATCTGCATTCGAAATAAGAACATGTTAACATTATTACGAGTAACATGGAAGCGTGAACAACGAGACATGACAACCTTTTAAATAGTGGACGTGGACGACACATAATAGATTATTACCATATGATAAATAATTACCTAAAGGTACCAAACTTGTATTAAAGGTGATGTCATAATTTATTGTTAGTTCTTTCTTGTGGTTCCTTTCATCATTTCTAGAATAATTACGAGAATTTACATGCGCAAAGTGTCTATGGAGCTTTGCAATAGATAATTTAGCTAGATGATCATATTTGAACATGTTATGGCTAGATTTTACTTACATATGTAGATGTACGTAACTATCTGTAACTTAGTTCATTTTGGAGTCTAATTAATCTTGGATTTGCACAATTTTGAAAATTGGGATAAGATTGTCGTTATTGGACGTATTATTAATCAAGATCTTGCATCAATATTTCGCATCATGCTCATGTTAATCCTGCTGCCAAGGATATCTTTTTTTAAATAATATGAAGTCTATACATCATTTGGTTACTGCCTAATGCATCATTTGATTGATCATATTAAAACAATAATTGTTCCTTTTCCAATGGGATTGACCATGCTCGATTGAATGCCGGTTTTTTGCACTAGTCACGTAGGGCGACCGGCCAGGTCGAGTCAGAAGGGCTTTGATGACCCTATGTTTTTTTTTTTTGATAACCCAGGGAACCCCCGCACGGCCAACAGCCGGGGAGTAAACCCTGGGGGCGACACGTGTTAGCCACCACACACGTGCCACCAGTTAAGTCACCCTGCGGCGCCCGGGATTCGAACACTCAACCTTTTGCGAGAGGAAGAGTGCGCGCTCCAGCAGCACCACCCAGGCGGGTGGTATGACCCTATGTTTTGTGTAGCTAATATTTACAAATCTCTGTAAGAGTCTTATGTATATGCTCACTTTTGATGGTTCGTCACAGGCATATTGGAGGAAATATATCAGATTACCATTTTTAATTGTATCTCTGTTACTTCCGCTAGATATCATTGTAAAGTACACTGGTATGTGAAGTCATGCACATTGATATAATGTGGCTATTTACCTACTTTTTGTTGATCCAAGATCGTTAAAATGTTTATTATTATATGGGTTCTTTGTGAAGTTCGATTATTGGACCTCGATAAATGCGATCTGTTCATTTTGTGCAATCCGCTTTGCTATGCAAAATAAAAAAAAAATCCTATTTATTGAAGAGCAGTGGGAACATATAAAAATTGCTCGGAATACATAAGACGGCCTAAATACACGCTTTTGGGTACAGGATTATGGTCAAAGAAAATGACACAGATTGTTCCTAAACTTTGACCTAATACGGAGTGTAGTTCCTAAACTTTTAATTTGTTCAATGTAGTCCATGAGCTGTAGCCCAATGTGCAATATGGTCCCTAAACTTTTAATTTGGTCAATGCAGTTTCTAGATTTTTGGTACATATTTAATTTAGCTCTTAACTATATGAAAATATTTAATATTATCCTTGAACTTGAATTAAGGGAACGGCGACATTAAACTTTTTCATATAGTTTAAAAACTAAATTGAACATGTACCAAAAGTCCAGAGACCTCATTGAACAAATTAAAAGCTTCATGATTATATTGCACATTCGATTAAAATTCAGGCACTATTTGTGTCATTCTCTCTAGTAAAATATGAGTGACCATTGCCACAAAGTTGTCATTGATACTCTTTAGCGGCAACCATAAAGTTGAAGACGAGCGATTGGCCCTAAGCCATTGCTAATGATAAGTACCGTATTTAGGCCTTTAGGGATGGGAAAACGCGTCTGCTTGTTGGCTTTTTTCTTTTGGTGAATCATCTAACATGATACTATGGCTTAAGTTGGTTTTTTTATTGCGTCACTAGTTTCAGTTTTAGGTTAGTGCGTTTGTCTTTAATATCCAGATTATGTTTTCTCACTATATATTGTAACAACTTGATCCGTTCTATGGAAGCTAAGTCTCAAAAGAAGAAATGCTTTGGATAATCACACAAGGTGATAGATCATTTGTGGCTGGATGTTGACTCATAAACTGGGAGTGTAGTTACGGTAACTAGTTTCGTGAGGAAACTCTTTTTTGCAGGTTCGGCCTTTAAAGCAAGCTCTTTAAAGTGTGAACTCGTGTCTCTTGGGATTTGAGATGTCACAAATTTCTCCAATTGAAGAACGGACATCGTAGTTAGTGTTGCTTTGTATTACTTTGCACTGTTCCCCCTATTAGATGTTTGGTCCCGTCCGTTTATGTCGCCTCCTCCTTCTTAGAGTCTTGTTAGGAGTCACACCTTGTTTGAGTCCTCCAGCTTTGGTAATCACTTTTCACTCTCGTCGGATCGGGTATGACTTACTCTGTCTACAAACCACGGTGGAGAGGATCCTATTCTAATATCAAAGGTAATGACCATGAACCATCCATATGGGCCAATCCTTCAAAACAAAGTACTTCGAGTAGCCACACAAAATGATGATCATTTGAGAATGGATATTGACTTATGAGTCACTCATCAGGGCCTTTCCAATCGATATAGGACTTGGATTGTCATATTTATGGTACAATTTTCATGTAACACGCTATGTTGAAAAAATATGTTTCTCGAGAGAGGGAGAGAAAGGGGTAACTCAAAATGAAAAGAGTACTAGCATCACGTTATTAAGCCCACATAGTACATAGAAATAACCTTCGCCTTATTTTCGCACTCGCGTCATTTTCCATCATACTTCCAAACTCCAAACATCATCAAAACCTCAGAAAATACTAAACCCCCCCTTGGTGCAAAGCCACTGACCAACAAAGAGTGCCTTGCAATTGAGATTCGGATTGATCCCCTCAAATTTCGCGGGAGTCAAGTTGAACATCTGCTCCACGGCAAAGCACGTATCCCCGCTATTCACTCCATACACTGACGTGCATTTTATTCCGGGGTGAACGGGACCTATGGGTTTCCCCGGCGGAGTCGGTGGTGCGCCAATTGCTATTCCAAGTCAAAAGCGAAACCAATACGTTAGGGTATACTACATGTGAATCTATAGTACCAAACAGAAACGTATGTAATAAGCATATGTTTTTCATGTTCGACTTTGTGGTTGTACACAAGGTTTGTGCGCGAGTCGAGGGGATATAAACGGTGTGTTCTTGATTGTGATTATTTGGGAGTGAACATGTATGTAATCATATGTTTAAAAATATGTTCGTATTAACGGCAACGGCATATTAATAAGCATTGGAATTGCATATTTAAAAAAGGTATATCAATCGAATTAAGTTTTGAATTACTACACAAGGTATTATGAATTGATGTTAGGATGATTCAACCATGAAATGACTAGAGTATAAGATATGTCTTAAGCTAACTATGGATGATGAGAAAACTTAGTTATAAAAAATCCACCTTTCCTTATATAGATCAAAGCACATCAATCATTGCTTATGCATGTGTCCTAAGAAAGTACTTAAGGCAAAATAAATAATCCTTTTATGAGTAATAATAAACCCTAATTATATCGACGATTAGATAATACCCTTTTCATTTTTGAAAAAATTGTTGACGTTTCATGAAATTTAGTGTTAAGCCTAAGATAATGACGAAGTGGGAATAAACTTAATAAAAATTAACCATGGCAATTGATTAGTGAATTAAAAAGAAGTCAAGACCTACCGCTGCTTCTGACCCCATAAGCTGTAGAAACACTGAGCAAAAGAAAGAGAACCAAGAAGAGATTGAAGAGCATTGTTATTTTGTTGTTGCTGAGTCTAGCCATTCCACCAAAATGGTTAATTCTAGCACTTTGTTTTCTCTCTATTACAACACCCATTCAATTATATAGTGGAGAACCAAGTCATGTAAGACAATTTTACAGAGAGGGGTATTTATTTAATTATGTTTTATTGTAGCTTGCATTTTGGCGTCGGGCACGAGGAACAATTACTTTGTACATTGATAATATCGACATAGCCGTCTTGATAGTTGGCTTATTGGCTAATTATATTTCATCAGGTTGAGTATATTTTAGAGTTAAGAAAAATGGCAAATCTAGTCGAGAGGAGTAGATGCTTGGTCCGATGCTTTTCGATTGTCCCATCATTAGTAAGTTATAAAACGGGGAAATAAGTATAATATATCAAATATTACTTAACAGTAAAAGAATTAATAAAAATCCTAAGCTAATTTATGCAAATCAGACTAATGATCCTACCTGCCCATCAATTTAATGAAAGGTCATGACCGATTTGCGTGGGAACGAAAGTTTCACCACACAATGGACTGATCTTAGCTACACGGACTGTGGCAATAACCAAATTATCCTATTGATACGAAGCAATGAAAGTTCAAGAGAGAAGAAAACAAGACTTAGACATTTGATTATGATATTATGGAAAAGTCATGGTTAAAGATCGATGCAAGCGCAAATGTACTTTCATATTTTAGATCATGAATGTTATTAAAACATATCTCGAATTTGAGTTTATGGTAAAAAATTCAATACAAAATACATGAAAATTCAACTCATTTTGCATGACTAGGGACGTAGCATTCTTTTAGGAAAGTCCAAGACGTTAGACCTAGTTTTCGAAGTTCACACACACACACTAGGGGTGATCGATTTCAGGGTGAAAATCGCCTACCGGGAACCAAGAACCTCCCACTAAGTGCCGGTTCCACAAAATGGGAATAGAGAACCGTCCATTAAATCCTGGACCCACCTAGGAGCCGGATCATCAGTCCAGTTCGATCTCGAGTGGGTCCATGAAGCGGTTAAGGTCCAGACGAAAATGATCGAGAGGAGTCTGGGTAAGAAAGTCAAATAGTAAGGAGATGTGAAGGTAGGATCTCGCCCAACATTTCAGTAAAGTAACACAGTGACACTACCGAGTGTTTGAATACGTTCCACACAAAAACCATAAAGCAGAGAGATATCTTCTGGGGCAACGAAAGAAAAAAGACGTGTAGATTAAAGACAAGCTCACGTGGTTCAATTGGAGTAGAACTGAGAAACTCATTTGGAGAGAAGAAACACTTCAATCATTGTCTCTCCGGACACGAATACGAAAACCCAACAACAAAATTGAATTTTCCTCTAAAGAAAACCGAAACCCGTCAAAAAGTTGTAGCTATACCGGGAAAGTTGTTGCTCATCTACTGTTTCCTCTGAATGTGTCGCCTCTCCACAGAACCAAAAGGACAAAACGACCCAAAAGAAAATCAGAACCAGAAGATTAAGGATGGTGGAGGAGGAGAGGGAGGCAAGGCCACGACTACGAGGGAGGGCTGAAGGCGAGGCTGCGACTGTGATGCTGTGATAGAGGGTTGGAGGTGAGAGATCAAGGCAACCGAGAGCGACGTCTGATGATGTGAGAGAAGAGAATTAGGGTTTTGTGAAAACATAAAAATTAAAAACATATATATATGTGCATGTGTGTACCAGTCTAGTCCGAGTAGGCGGGTGGATGGTTCCGCACCTGAAACCAAGAACTAGACCGGTACTCATCGGTTCCAATAATTGAAATTGAGAACTAGACCAATCCTTATGGGAATTGTCGATTCTAAGCCAGTTCGGTCCGGTTCTAAGCTGTCTAAGCGGTTTTTGGTTCTTGTGCACACCCCTAGCATGCACAACACAACTTTCTAGTTGATGTTGGAGTCGGCTTAGGATTGTTTTTCATAGTTTAATGTAAATACTCTTATATTTGTCTTCAAGCGCCATTGTAACGTGCAGAGTGGTGGCCTAAACCAAAACCGGTGAATCTTGTGGCAACGTTTCTGTCATTCCTTTACAAAATTGAGATATCATTTCTCAAAGATTACTCGTTATAGCTTTATTATCATATGGGGGTTTTTGTGAAGTTAGTTGATTTGACCTCGATAAGACCGATCTATCCATTTTGCGCATTGGATCATACATAATAAAATCGCTTGCCCTGCAAAATATGGAACTGACAAAATTCATGTTCATTAAAGAGCAGTGGATAAGTACCGATGGTATTTAGGCCTTTTAGGGATTGGAAAAGCCATCGCTTGTTGAGAACTATATCAAAATGTTTAAAACTCAATTGACATCAAAAGTAGGTTGAGGACTAAATTGGCACTACCCCAAAAGGTTTAGGACTTATTCAGCACTTTTCCCGATTATTTAGATGACATCGCGATCATCGTCTAATTAATTTTCTTTCGAGATAATAAGTTTTTGTTAAGAGGACTGCACTTGGCGTAATGTGGAAGCGTGACCAAACAAAATGACTCGACCAAAAAATAAATTGTGCAAATATAACCGGAACAAAGCAGATTTATATGATTCGAAGGTGGGCTTACTCCACAGGTAGAGATTTCATGAGATGGTTCTATAATAATCGATAAAGGTTGTCGCAACCCTCCCGAACCGACATGTTGGGGAAAAGACAGGTTTAGAGGTAATTGTCGAATTGAGGACCAACAATCCATCCCCTATTCTTTTACAATAAACCTTGAGCATTTATGCACACACAAAAAACCCACGGTTTCATCCATGATTTACACCTCCGAACCTTTAAATCAAGAATCACTGTCGCTCGCCTATGCTCACCACCGAACCACTGCCGGATTCGCTGGTTTGTTACGCAAAATTGGAAGACTGAGAAATAAATGCAAAAGCAATAAACCTAACACAATAGATTTAAGCAATTCAAAGGTGTGCCTACTTCACAGGGAAAGATCAACAAGATGGTTCCACTATAATCGGCAAATAGGAGATCACAATCACTCAATCACATTAACTCGCAAGTTTTTCCCAACCCCGTTTACAATCGAATAAGCCCCACAAGAATTAATCTAGAAAATCTCTCACGATAGGTTTCTCTTGATGAATTTCTAAAAGCTCTTTTTGAGTGAGCCTTGATGTAATGCGCAAAATAGGTCAAATCCCATGCTTTATGATCGGTCCCATGCACATTCGGCCATCCACATGAGTTTGGACTCCCGCCCGAGGTGCTCTGGACGTATGAAATCTAGGAAGGACCGGACGCCAAAAATGCTGTCACCATCTTTTGCATCCTAGTCCGACGTCCCGTTCTTCTTGTTTGGATTCACAATAGCCTCCTAACTTTGATGCTTCATCCCGAACAAATGCCACGTGATTTAGGGTGCTGAAAACGTATCGATGCGCACTCCGAAATGCTTTGCTTGCTCCATATATCCTCGAATCAACTCGAGTCATTTCCAAACCAAATCGTATCCATAATCAACAATTTGGTTGGTATAAATTAATTGTGGTTTGCAGGTTGAAAAAACGGCTAGCATATTTGTGGCTAACAAATAGATGAACTCTTTAATATATGAAGAAATTCATCGTATAGACAATTCTAGACCATGTGTTAATGAGATATAATTTGGTCCAAGTATATTGGACTTACAAGGAAAACTTGGCTTCACTTACCGGAACGACTGAATAAAGATATTTTATGCAAATAGTGGAATTCCTGATATTATTTTACCCCGTTAAAGTATTTTGTCCTAGCTAGGATGACCTGTTGACTGGGTCATACATGGTTTCTATTCGTAATTGCACTCCATTTGTTTTTCGGAAAAATATGTGATTTGAAAAACATATTTTTTAAAATTGATTGCTTACATCTCTCACAATAATAAATGAGGGAAAAATAATTTCATCATTAAGAAAATGTTTAGACATAGGGAGTTGTAGATAATGAAAACACTTTTTATTGGCTAATTATTTCAAGCAATATAAGCAATCGTTTTTAGAAAAAATATTGTCAAATCATTTATTTCCGCAATCCACTTTGCTACCTCACTGATCGGCTCCGAGACCATACTTCACCGAGTATTGGGTAGGCTTAACAAAAAGAAGATTCGCTCAAGATTGAGATCGCGAGATATATATTTATTGAGAACTCAAAATGAAAGAAAACTATATAATAAGCATTATTCTCGAAAGGGTGGTATACTCATCTCCTTTTTTATGACATTAAGGACAATCGACACATTTCCAATCTCTTCTTACTTCCAAGCTCGGAACTTCATGGAAGCAAAGAGAGGAAAGTTTTAGAAACCTATCGCCTGGGTGCAAAGCCATTGCCCAACAAAGAGCTCGTCGCAATTGAGGTTCGGATTGAACGTGGCGAAGAACCTCGGAGTCAAGTTGAACTTGCTGGCCACGCTGAGGCAAGTATCTCCGCTCTTCACTCCATGAACGAACTCGCATTGTAGTCTGGCGGAAATCGGCGTATCTATTTTCAATACACATCCGAAGTTAAAATGTGAGCTCTTAGGTGAGTAATAAGTCGCACGTCGAAAAAACAATTATTAACAGGAAATTATTTGTTCTAACTAGCGGCCTAGCGGATGACATTGACTACTCGATTCGTCTGCTAAGAAAAACCCTGAAGACCACGTTCATACACCAAGATGCTCATGCTTGAGAAAATGCGAGTCGTGCATGGTGCTTATTTTTCATTATATGGGATCATATACGAAATCCTAAGAAATCTCAATTACCACTTTTCAGAATCCTTTCGGCGATAGCAACAGTGAAGCAAAGAGAGAGCAACAAGAGGAGGTTGAAGAGCATGGTCATTTTGCTGCTGATTCTTGCCATGTTGGCCTAAATGATTCTGCTTTCTTTACTTTCTTTGGATTGAAGAGCTATGCAGAAGACCATTCTTTTTATCAACGATATTTCGTGAGGGCGTTTCAATGTGGTGCACAATGCAGTCCTGAAAGAGGAGTTGCAGAAGGAATATGCCTGGCTAAATAGGACGATGCCCTAGATGATATCAAGGTCATTGTCTAATATTGTAAAGAAATCCTACGTATGGTACTTAGGGTATTACCCCGTTGAATTAACCATTTAGTCTTGTATCACGTTGGATATGTAGTAGAAGTTCGATTCTTATTGAGCTTCTTTTCTCATCTGCAAAACTACACCTCCAGAGTCACTTAACATTGACAAGAACTATTTGACCAAAAAAAGTGTGCACAAAAAAAAATTGACTCACTTTTACTATCCCCTTACTGCAAAGCCATTCTCCAGCAAAGAGCGCGTCGCAATTGGGGTTTGGATTCGATATGCCGAAGCTTTCCAAAGTCGAGTTCAACATGTGCGCCATGCCGAGACAAGGGTCTCCGCTCCTCGCTCCACAAATGGACCCGCATTTTTGTCGGATTCATATCCAAAAGTAGATGTATGAGGGCGCATAATATGTGAAGCTATCAACAAACGCGACATTGAAGAAAAAATTTACATTTCAAAACATCAACCAACCACTAATCAGACGACTCTGTTAAAAAAAGCCCAACATTTTATGCTGGTTGTTAACAGTACACGTGCTTGAAACAACGAGGTGTTCCATTTGGATTCTGTAGCCCGTATATGCATGAGAAATGAAACCGAAACATGTTCCATTTGGAGTTTGAATATAACCAAAATGCGTTCATTGCTTCATTCGGATTTAGTTTTTTTGAAATTATGGACACTTGAAACACACGGCTTGAAAGTATCCTCTGGGCTATAGAAACAGTGGAGCAAAGAGAGAGCACCAAAAGGAGGTTGAAGAAATTCGAGTATCCTTCGCTCCTGATTCTAGTCGTCTTGGCTTAATGCTTCTTCTTTTTTTTATCATTCTTTGTGTTGGAAGCGCGTGGCAGAAGTCCGATATTTTTATTTGGGGAGATCGACAAAATAAAGCCTAAGTTTAAGCCCGTTAACAAATGCGGTTGAACCCATATTCACTGAGAAGTTTAAGCTAATATGTTATGAGCCAACTTGAATATATTAACTATTCAACACCACAACAATTCTACGAAGTAAGTTCTTTTCTAATACAACTCATGCATGCAACTCAATAATCTCCCTTTTACGTGTGAGCTCAGTGTTAGGTTTGGTTCTCATTTAATTCACGTATTCTTCTGCATCAAGATATCTCAAGTTGAATCTCCATTCGTCGCCGGATTCCTTCCTTGAGATATACACCCAGCTTTTATATCAATTGTTGGAAGCTCACAACGAAAGCTCGATTATTTTATTTGGGGAGATCGCTAAGAGGAAGCTCAAGTCCGAACCATCAACATATTTACTTGGACCTATCTTTACTCAAAAGCTTAAACCAATAAGTTATAAGTCAATTAGGATACACCACACCAATTCTGAGATGTGAGATTTTTATCTACCATGCGCAACTCCACTCTTTGAATTGAAGAATTATGCACAAGAGCACGTTCTCTCTCAATCACAATGCATCCTTTATACAGTAATAAACCCAACCCAAGCAAGACGAATTCAATAAGAGAAAAACTTAATTAATTAGCAACATTACACGCCTGGGTCTTGATGTGGTTTATAATATAGTCCTTCATGGAGTTGCAAAGGTCTAGTGATGTTGGGCACTTCAAAATTTCATCTATATTTTCTATTTGGAAAATTCAAAATGTCAAGATCTTTTACCTACAATTTCTCCGGTCCCCTAAGGTTTTTTCCTAATTTTGGTCCACCCTTTTACCCCGTTGATCGGCTCTGAGACCATACTTAAGAGAGAGAGAGAGAGAGAATTCAAAATGTAGAAAACACTGTATAATAAGCACTATTCTCAGAAGGGAGAATACTCATCTCCTTTCATCAACATTAATGGCAATTGGTAAATTCCCAATCTCTTCTCACTTCCAAGCTCCGAAACTTCATGGAAGCAAAGTAGAAAAGGCTTTAGAAATCTATAGCCTTGGTGCAAAGCCATTGACCAACAAAGAGCGCGTCGCAATTGAGGTTTGGATTGAACGAGCTGAAGGCTTCTGGAGTCAAGTTGAACATGTTCGCCACACTGAGACAATTATCTCCGCTCCTCACTCCATAAACCGACTTGCATTTTAGTCCGATGGACACCAACACCGACACCGACATCGACACCGGCACCGGCACCGGCGTTTCTATTTTCAATCCACATCCAAAGTCAAAATGTGAGTGCACAAGCTAGTCATAGACATCAAAATTCTTCTATCTTTTGTCAATACGTTTGGTCGCTAAAATCAACTCAAAACTTACGGCTTTTCAGTATCCTTTCGGCGGTGGAAACAGTGCAGCAAAGAGAGAGCACCACGAAGAGGTTAAAGAGCATGGTCATTTCACTGCTGATTCTAGCCATGTTGACCAAACTGATTCTATAATTTTTCTGAACTGTCTTTCGATTGTAGAGCTATGCAAAAGTCCATGTCTTCTCTCAATGGGCACACCATTCTTTTTTATGGGGACAAACCCTAGTCATGCATAATAATGTCCGAAGAGGAGAAACTTAAATTAATCAACCGCGTTTCATGCCGGCATTCCAATGGGGTGCACAATGTAGTCCTGAAGTGGAGTCGCATTAGTGTCTCTCGGAATATGTCGGACTAAGTAAGTAGGACGATAATCTAGATGATATCAAGGTCACTGTTTGATTAATGTGTATTCAAAACAAGAAGGTTTACTTAAGAGGACTAGACTTTGTGACAGCTATCTATATTGTTACAACTAGCGCGGAAGCGCGAACAAACAAAATGACTTGAGCAAACGATAAAGCTGCGGAAACGAAACCTGAACACTGCGAATTTATGTGGTTCGGAGGTGGGCCTGCTTCGCGGGGAGAGATTGACAAGATGGTTTTATGATAATCGATAAAAATGATATTACAATCGTTCAATCATATTCACTCAAAAGATGTTTTCGAGTTACATACTATTCAAGACACTTGCAGCTTGTCTAAAATTGTTTAAATTTGTGTCTTTTAATAAGCATCCGCCTTACAAGTGGAAAATGGAATTATAAATATTTCCTTCCCGCTACCTTTGGCATAAGAACGTGATAAAAAAAAAAGGGGAATTGAATTAAAGAAAAGAAAAGAAAATTACTTTGCTTGAAAGGATGAGATTTGTACTACACATCCACATAAGAAAAAAGCTATTATGACTAAAGAACAAGAGCGCTTGAATGGTCGTGCTAGAGTGCTCAACATTTCGCCCCCTCTCTGCAGCGCTCAACCTCTGCACCTTTCTGCAATGTTCAACCTTTGCACCTCTCTTTTGCGCTCAACGTTTGCAGTCAACCGGAGTGAAGTGCTCGACCTTCGCACCTCTCTGCAATGCTCAGTCTCTGCACCTCGCCATCGCGCTCAACCGTCACAATGAGCTGGAGCGGAGTGCTCAATTTTCACACCTTTCTACCGCGCTCAACCTTCGCAAGGAACTAGAGCCAAAGCTTTGAAACCTCTCCCTCGAGCGCATGCGGTAGGAGTTTCGTAAAATGATGACAGATGAAGCCTCTTAGAGATAGAGTTTTCATGGTGATCCTTACAAAGCCTTATGGGTTAGAAGTTTACATGGCTTTTCTTTAATTGAGATTTCTCATTCTGAAACGAAAAAAATTGGGAAAAAGTAGAACGAAGAGGAACAGAGCACTGCAAAGAAACGCAACAGTGGGGAGAACGTCAGACAAGTCAGTTGGTGGGCCATTTCGATTTTAAAAGACTCGTAAAAGTCAATGGCGTCATTAACCTATCATATGCCAACATACTTTAAATTTGTTTTTATTAAATCCCAAGTTGCTTGTCGCACGTCAATTTCTAATCGGACCTGACCTGATAAATGTGTCGCGGCTGCACCTAACGTTGTATTATGATACCACCGTTAAGAGGGGGTATGTTCGGATTCGGCAAGTTTTTTCCTACTTTGTGCTGACACAAAAATAGCACACGAAAGCCGGTAAAGGACCTCAGCTAACAGAGAAACAAAACAGAGTCTCATCCTCTCCATTCTGGTGCCATTCCCTATTCGCCTTACGTACCGGAGGAGAAGCTAATTCTTGTTTTCCCTTCTCACTGGATTGATCAATTGGGAATACATGAGCAGATGCTGCAGATTCAGTACACATGACTCACCACTCAACGCAAACTCGGAAGCTTAGTAATTGGAACTCTGGCAAATGCATTGCCAAAAACAGCATGTCAAAGAAAAATTATCTGCCTTTTGAATACTTAGTTCAACAGCGACAGACCGGGACAATCGGTCATGAAGAACAATGAGTGCGTCAACAGACCCGAAGGCAACTAAACCGGACAATTTCAAGTATGATAAGGAGGAAACCCACGTTATCTACAAGCAGAGAGTATCTTGCACCTCAAATCACAGAAAATTAACCTCGCTTTTTTTACAAATGAAGTTGTCGTTTCCTGCACAATTCCTCGGAGACATCTTTCGCATTACACTTGAAAAGAAGGGGTGCGGGCCAAAAATGAACCCAACAAAGTACGGTAAATTTTTAATCAACCCCGACTAAATCACTCGGTAAACAAACCTTACACCGAGTCCACCCCTTCCACCTGCTGTCGCGCAAGATATCTTTCCCTTCTCTCCTTCTACAAACATCAGAAAATATATGACCATTAGATGGCTCAGAGAAATTACGAAATGAGCTTTGGTCAAATGTCCTGATTGACTCACCCATTCATCAATGACGAGCCCTTCTCCAATGATCTTTGGCCCCGCATCTTCTGGAGGTTTCTTCCGCGCCTCCACAGCAGCATCAGCTTCGGCCAACTGGCGCTTCAGCTTTTCTAGAGCCTAACAATAAACCAAGAGAAAATGTCCACAAATCTTCAAAATGGCATAGTTCAATAACATAATACACATAATTCACATGAAAACGGCGTTCATACAAAACTACAAATAAGAAGCACAAACAGTGCTACATACTGGACAAGGACGCTCGGGGTCTAGAAAAATAACCCGCAGGATCCGCTCTACTACCACTTGATCCTTCTGCTCATCAAACTGCATGATAGCAAACGTCAAAATTACATGAGTAAGATGTTCAAGCCAAAAGCAAGCCTAAGCACATCTTTGCACAGACTGAGTGAAAATAGATAGGGTTGGAATTCAGAGCAATCGTGAATCTCGCATTCAACAAAGGCAGCTAGATGACTTCCATTTTAACTTAATGACAATTGATTAAATTTCCTGGACAAGAAATGATTGAACAAGATTCAAGCAAGTAGAAAAGCTACAAGCCTATGACACAGAGCATAAAAAAATCAGTCATCTACGTTAGTTTATCAAGAATGGACAGTGTTAGTTTATCAAAAATCAGTCATCTCAATTAGGAAAAGCAATAACATCTTGATGGCAGGACATGATGAAGACAGTCATTGTACCCACCAGTTCAGGTACATAATCCATCTTTTCTTTCACCTTCAGACACATGATCTTGAACTTGACACTGCTCTTTGAATTCATCGGCTTTTCATTGTTCTCTGGATGCTCCACAAACTTGAACACTAAAACAACACCATACACATCTAAGATCAATACAAAAAAAATTGTCTGAACCTAATCTGTACATGTGTACATACAACAGATAAGCAAAAAAGACAGCTTGTTCAGCATAACCATTTTCTTACCTGTTGCTATGATACTTTCACTAGGAGCAAGGATCGCCCCAGGAGGACGCATAAAACAGCTTTTAGGTGCAGTCGTTTGAAACTACAGGAAAATAAAACAAAAGAATAACTGAAGTCCCTCGCGCAGATATTTATCCAAATACAGGGAAAATGGGTAGAAGCATTCTCAAAGTATACAAAAGAGCCAAAAAAACTCCATTTTTCAGATCAGAACATATTGTCATGTTTGTGCACATATGTCCATGGGTCACAACAGAGACGCATATCCATAGATATGCACTAGAGAATATACACGAAGACTCAATTGAACGTCAATAGTATAGAAGCTGTAGATTGAACCTTGAAAGCCACATGAGATTTGCTGATGTTTTTAATCTTGATGGCACTCCTAACTTGCTTGCCAGGTTCATCTACACAAAAGATGCAGAATAATAGTGGATAATCATGCGAAGAATGACTAACCAATGAGGAAATGTCAAGCACGTTATTCAACTGTTTCAGCAGTCATGAGAGAGCAAAAAAGAGGAAGGACACTGCTCGCTTGGTTGACTGGAACATAGAGCGATAACCAAGGGACCTCAAAACAAGTTTTTCATTAAGTAATAACTATCAAGTTAAGAAGGCTGCCTCATTGATTCTTCTGCAAGGTTCCCAATCAAGAATGGATAATGCATAGAGCAGCCTTTGTTCTGTTCAAAGTGCTTACTGATAGAGCGCAATATAGCTTTCATCCATCAGCAACTGACAATTATGATGGGGTAGCAATAAAAGCAGCAGCTGGCATAAACAGCATGCAAAAGTTCAAAATAGTCTGAGACATACAGAGAAATGCATCATTTCAACATGCATAAGATGCAGCAAAGTCATAAGGGACTACGGCACATTCCATTGCCGAGTTTTTCTAATAGTAGCCAACATGAACAATGTTTTGAGCACTTTAAATATGACAAGTCCCTCCAAGATGAAGCTGATCTCTCTCTACACATCCACACACAGTGACCCAAGCAAAAGCAGTTTGTCAACGATCCTAAACATCACCCTTAATCAGGATTGGCCTGGACCTGAAATCTACATTAGAGCCCTTATTTGTTTAATTTAGCTTCAGAGCTATAACATGACAAAATCCAGCATGATATGGAAATATTCCTTTGATAACCCAATAATAAGAAAACTTTGCAGCATCAACCCCAAATTGCAACTTTTACCGTGCTAACATTGCCAAGAAGTGACTCCAGCACTAAGAATGCGGATTCCACACAACTCAACTTGAATTTGAAAACTGTACACCTTCAGGGCCCCAATTATCTCAATGTTCTCCATAAACACAAAGTCTCCTTCAGTTTCTACTGCTCGATCACATATACTAGCACCTAAAAAATTTATCACAGCCTCAAACAAATATGAAATGCGACTATCAAAGATAGCCACTCAATAAGAACAACAAATTTGTGTTTTGCTTTTGGAGAAATTTTCTAGAAGTCTCCACTTTGGGATGGAGAGGGTAATCTCAAAAAGAGGGAACACCGAAGCTGATAAAACGTCTCCAGCAGCCAAATTCGTAATCACACAGAGCCGAGGATTGAATAAAGAAAAGAAATTTCAGGGAAGTTATTAGTCATCAACTGCCAGATGGATTCATAAGTGAAACACTGCAATACATGACTGCAGAGTCAGGAAGGCTGATGCCTTGTGCACTTCCTTTTTTACTTTGGTTGGACAACTAGCAACTGAGCAGTTACAGAGGCACATTCAACATCAAAAGATTTGGGGAAATACCCTAAAAACCAAAGCATTGCTATTTCACCATCTAAGTCACATCAGGGACAGACTTCAGGGTTTCACATAACCAATATGGGAATGGCGTTTCCACAAGTAACGCAGTTGATAAAGTGCCGTGCCAGCATAAATGTTCTACTTCAAGAATGAAGTGCCCGTTGCTTCTAAACTATTTCCCCCAACATCTGGAATAAAACTGGGAAAGCAGAATCAAGTAGCTAGCATTCTTGCAAGCTAGCTGATTCTCCAACAAAAAGCCATAACTGGGTCATAATTAGCCATATGCTACATCAAAATCCAACACAAACACCTAAGAACTCCTAATACAACACAGTTAAAGTATATCGTATTTTGACCTATAAGCAACTCGAGTGCTTCAGTAACAAAGCTACTAAACACAAGTAGATCAGACAAGAGGCCAATAATTTTTATAAGCTTGCCTGCGGTATACTACACAAGCATATAATGCCAACTAGATATCATAAGGCAACAACTTTAACTAAATGAACAAATACACTTAAAAGGCACCCTATCCACAATATCCACAATCATTATGTATGATCTTCTGGGCAATTGTTAAATTTCATGTCTACTTCGACAAGCAGTGAATTTCAAAAACCAAACTACTCTAGAAAATACCAATGAGAGAAATCGCATCAATTG